>CM056376.1:21949166-22549166 GCA_029718625.1 Synaphobranchus kaupii | reverse complement strand
AATCTCTCCATTACATAACACATGACACACAATTACAGTGATTGTACAGTTATCACAGTATAGTCACTGAAAGTGTCAGGTTTTGCTGAACATTCCACAAAATTGTTGTGCCCCTCAATGAACAACCGTATTCAACCTTAAACCATCATAAGGGGAAAATGTATATGCTTTATAATGGACAAAAATGACAGGTTTTGGATAGGTTTTTGGACCCATAGATATCTATCCCCCTATACTATAAATGATGCAAAAGTTAGTTTTATGAGCCAAAACAGTTGATTTGTAGTTAAATATATGATTATTTTAGCCATTTTGGATAGATTTTGAGACACTAAAGGACAATAGGGTACACTGCCTACAGTTTGCGTCATAGATCTTTAGTAGTTCTGCATATCACACTCATATTGTTCAAACTTGTGGCCAAAGAGGCTATGATCCAGAAAATGTATAGGTTTACCTGTTTTACATAGGTGCTAGAAGTACCATCTTGCGTTGCAAAAATAATTCATAATTTACCTTCCTTTGAAAAAAAAAAAACACATGGAGCTAGTGGGTAATACTGGTTTTGAGCTTCATGGCAGCAGTTTCTGACTCCCTGCCACATGTGAGTAGTGCCTTTGATGTCTGTGAAGCAGGGATTAAAAGCTCATTGCTTTGAAATAACTGTGTCTCCAACTTCAACAGGAAAAAAGGCCATAGAGAACTATGGCTTCATTTTGCTTCATTGTGCCTGTTAAACTCTGATCAACCTCCACATGAATGATTCAGGCACAACAATCTAACCCATTTCAGCCATTCTCAGTTCAAATGCTAAAATCAAGATTTGTGGCTATATACGTATATTATAAAATTTATGGCTATACAAGAACTAACGTATTCATTGAGTACGCAGATCGAATAAAAAGGGGTCTCTCGTTAAAAAAGGCAGCTTTACAAAGTCTAGCCCTCATTTTTAAGGATCACTGCTACTGCATTATGTTCTTTATTAACATAATACTTCCATCATTTGTTTTCATAGTAAAATAATTACCACAACTACATAATACATTATACATCTGGCTTGGTCAGATTACTTTTCCAACTAAAACACATTTCAGAGCATACAGCAAACATGACTCACCCCCAACTGATTGAAAACAACCCTCCAAAGTAGGGCTGCACAATATACGTATACTTTCAGCATCGACATCGCAATGTGCACATGTGCAATATGACACTGTGAAGGACACAATGTTTTCTTTTTGTGTGTGAAGGATGCGCAATGTAGGTTAAGGCAAATTAAATCAATCACGTCATGCTAAAACCTTTTTGCTGCTTGGTACAAAATGAAAAAGGTTTGCATTTTCCATGACTAATCGAGAAGACAATGACGTCTGATATAACATAATTTAGTCTGATTTAAGGTTTCTCGGTTAATACAATATTAACTTACCTATTTTGTCACTCGTGTTAATTCCCTAATGTGATACTGCAGCTTTAATGTCATGTTTTAAACTGGGGAACAGTGTATACAGCCTCCTGTAATCTCCAAAATCACCCTAATCATTGCTAGAGTGATTCATTATTTCCAAATAGAGCTATTCAAGTTAAAAGCAGCATGTATCTGGTAAAATTATGGTATTCCTGTTTTTTTTCATATCGCAATATATATTGCAAAAAAAAAAAGATGTCAATTTTTACTGCAATGTCAATTTTTTCCCATATTGTGCAGCCCAACTCCAAAGTCAGTTCTGCCCGACAGTTCTGTGCCTATGAATAAATGACCAATCATCTGAAGTGAAGGTACATTGGACCAAAGGCTTTGCAATTATCAATATTTCAACAGCTGGTGATCGCACACGAGACAAGAAATAAAATTTAAGCAAGTCTAGGTCATAAAACTGTCAAGTTTTATGGACTATTACAATCATTTTTATGCACTCATTTTCATGTTTAATGAAATGTTCAGTATTGGGTTAAAGGGCAGACCGGATACAGTTTTCATGATTATGACCAGACCTGTGAGCAAGAAGATAAAAAAGCCTTAAGCTATAAAAATATTATATTTAAAATACCATACATCAGCTTGAGGACATCAAGGCCAAGCAGCTGAGTATTGTCTTTGCGGCAGCACTATACTGTACATAAGAGCTTGCTTCTGTACCGGAATGGAACTAACCTCTCATTGGAATTACCTCAGCTGGAATTCTGTATATTTCTGCAGAGCGCTGCTGGGTGATTTCACAGCAGGAGACAACGGAGCATTATTCCCCAGAGACTATGAGAGAAGGAGGCTATTTGAAAGATAGTGTCTGCTGGGAACTGACAAAGGACAATTGAGCATGCGCGTGAGAGCGAGGCAGCATGTGGAACGTCACTCTGTATGGAAGGTCTGAAAGACGAGCGGGCCGCGGCGGGAATTTCAGGGGATGCCGTTCTTTACCTCGTAGTGGGCCACCCTCTGGGATTCGGAGATGAGCTGGGCACTGCACACCCTGCAGTAGCTGTCGGTGAAAAGTCCCTGGTCCACTTCAGTAGACTTCATCTGTGGACAGAGGGAAACAGAGTGGGGTGTTTAGACAGGATGCACTTCAAAGGGAAAACCCAGAGCGCTGTGGTAAGGAAAGCAGGGATTAATTACACAGCAAGAGCAGTCCTGCTGTGGCCAGAGTGAGCCAGGGTAGTTTCCTGAGCCTTCCAATGGAATCTGCACAAACAAAATAAGTGTTTAAAAAAACTGCATAATGATGATACAATTGATTCTTCCCAACAGGAGGTTATTTATGCCTCACGTAGATCCACCAGTAAAGAATTGCAGCTGAATCATAATTAAGGAATATCTCATGCTCCAAGGCATGATGAAGGATGCATACTTTGGACTGTTTCATATTTTGCACTTGCTTAAATTTGGTAAATTGCTCGTAAACATTCAAGCACCCCTATCTTCTATTACCTCCTCAAGCATTTCAAGCAGAATGTGATGCAAATTAGAATCCATATCATTAAACTAAAGTATGGCTACCAAGCCAAAATCTCACATTTACCATGTGGAATGGGCCCTTAATGGAAACTTAGTCTGAATTTTTGCACATTGCTACATGCTACAGGAATGCACATTCAAATATACTCTTTATGCAACCCCAAACAGTCAGTTCAAACAACTAATACCTTAATTTCCTGTAATTAATTTCTCTTCATCACATTTACAAAACCATTAAAACTAAGACAAATATAGAGATAGACTTGGAGAAATATACTGGCATTATCATTTTCTCTTCATATATTTAAGTGTGTATTTTAACCCTTTATTCCATATGCATCATAATGTATTATCACCAGCATAACAGCATTATCATTAATATGATTATACTCAATGTCAGAATGCAGTGCCTTTGGTCAAAGTCCTGTGGAGGCAATTATTCACAATCAGTATATACGTAGCTGACCCAGTATAGGCTATAGTTTAGCTGAAACCACTTCTCAGCCATTTGAATGAAATTTCTACTGCTACCACTGTAAACCCTGCATTGAAAACAGCATCCCTCCTTACAGTTGAAAATGAAGGCCAGGAACTAAACTAAGATGCACATCACCGTCTGTCCCTTCTGATCTAGAGTCCAGCTGTTGTAAATCCCTGCTGCACATACACCTTGGGTGGTTGGAGGACACAACACAAGGACACAATTCACAGCTGAAACATGAACAAGGTGACAGGCATCTCCAACAATCTCACTTTAATAAACAAAATGAGTACCATATATTAATAGCTATTTTGAAGAAAGAGGAACATTATATATGAATATTTTGGTTTGTGGATGAAACTCCCAGCAATAATTGAGTAAAAACAAATTTTATGATACAAACCCTGGCAATACTAGAAAGTAGGACAAAATGAAAAAATAATACAATTTCCTTTCTGTATCAAATTCCTGTAGGAATTATGGATAAAAAGCTTTAGATTGGTGCTCCACTTGTTTTTTGTTTAAATGTATTTTTCAGAAACCTGAGGCTAATTGCACAGGTAGAAGAAAACGTTATGAACATTTAGTTAGAGGAAATCAACGAGTAGGAGGGTGGTGGTGTGGTCAGAGGGGAAAGGATTTAACCAAACATCAAATATGATGAAACATTTGGTGCCTTTGGCTGCTCCCTGTCGAGATGGGAAAGTGACAGCCCAAAACAAATCACTCGGCTGGGAAAAAAAGGCCTTTGAAATGGCAGGATATATCTCGGCTGTGCGAATAAACCACGAGCGAAGGGTCTTTACCCAGATATCATGGATTATTGGTTTCTATGGCCCAGGGCCTTGACACCACACACAGTGTACAGTCTTCTTTCTTATCTATTTGTTTTCAATTCCCACCACCCATGGCTTATTAATATTGCATCAAGTTTACCATGTTTCAGTGTGAGAGAGATGAGTGAGAAATCACAGGTCAATCAGCGAAGGATGGGGAAGTAACTTGAGTGGAGGATGCTAATTGCGAGGCATCATATAGCAGTTCTTTCCTTTTTACATTTTTCTTCATATGCACGGCTTGTTTTCATAACCACACCATCACTCTGATTGCAAATGCTTTGAATTCTATTAGGTTTAGTTGCTGATCAAAACCTGGGAAAATATTGAGCCTAATGTTTGTTTGCAATATTTTTGAAATACATCCTTACACTCAAATTATTTAACTTTCAATTTAATTTCTATTAATCATTTAACAGTGCTCCAATTTTATCTTAAATTGAAGACCCTGGTGCTAAAAGTACTGAAGTCACATTTTTAGACAATTCAAGTTGAGCATAGAAACATGTTGTATTTGTTTAGCTAAGTGTATTCGTTAACAGAAAAGGCGCCTAAGCAATGCATGAAAACAGCAAAACTTTTAATGGCTGATTTTATGGATCAATGATATTTTCGGATTTGATTTTCTCAAAATAGACATTTTGTGACTTCGGTACTTTTAGCACCAAATCTTCAATTTCAACCTGCTGGTGGGACAATCCAAGAAAGCATTCTGAATAATCTAATTCAGTCTGATTATATGTTTGTTTTGGCACCTTCTTTGTGATTACTTATTACAAATTCAGTTCAGAAATAAGTGGGATGTGTGAACTTGGCAGTAAATTTCCAAGGGGCAAGATGACTCCAAGCTGTTTCATCACATTTAGGCATGGAAAAACCAAAGGGATGAGAGGGGTAAACCCGTCAGACCAAAAGATGCCTGCCATGGAACGGGGGAAAAGCGGAAATGTGTAAAATCGGAACAGTCCAATGAGTCTTTAGGCTCTTAATCGGCTAAGAGGGAGCACTGCTTCCCGGGAGAAGACAAAACGCAAATTCCACAGGACAAGCGCCTTAAAAAAGGGGGCTTTATAAGCTGTATCTTTCGCCCACAGCAGTGAGCCCGAACTGCAGTCCCAGCTATGCCTGGGAGGCCACTGAATTATTAATCAACCCAAATCCCCTTCGGAAGCAGCAGCAAAGCAGGGGGCCATCTTCACACCCTCTTTTGCGGTACCGTTGGAGAACTGTGAACCTCTAGCCTTTGTGTGTTTCCAAACACCTCTGAAAACCTATTACTATTCCAAACAGAGAAGCTTTCCTGAAACCGGTTACAACAAGGACCTCTGATCTGGCACAAGAGACAATATCTCACTCCCTTACAGTGCTCACAATTTCTTTACTGGCAATCCATCCAAACAATATACAAAGGGGTCAATTTACTAAAGGTTTGCGTGTACAAAATCACATGTGAAACTGTTACCACATGTGAGGTGATCAAATAACAAAGTGCAAAGAGGACTGTGTGTGCTAAAATGGAAAGATACGTGGATTTTTCGTTTTTGTGTGTTAGCCTGAATGAATATGCAAAATTGGGCGAAATAGTGTGAGGAGGTCATGCAAATAGATTACTTTAGCACGTGTAATGTGATTTACTAAGCCCGAAAGCGAGTTTGAGAAAGGTAATTGCATGTGCATTTTAGTACAAATGGAAAGCAGGTATTAAAAGACACGCAATCGATAATATGACGGCTGTCATTGTAGCAAGACATGTATAGGTATGTTTGGAATATCCAACTGAACGTTCTGAATGAATGTAAACATGGGGCTAATTAACTGGCCTGGTATTTGGATTGTAGATTGGAAATAAATCTTAGCGTTGTGTGACAAAATGATGCGTTAATTTACAGCTGATTAAGATAAACTACATTTGGCTGAGATTAAGATATTGGCATCTTCCTCTTCTACTTATTTGTTCATTAAGGCCTCCACTTTTCAATATTCATTGGTCATGTGGAGTACAAAAAATGGATAATCTCACACTTGATTTCATTAAAGCCTCATCTGCAGTTCATTTCAAGACTTCAGCAAAGTGAAAATCCATTTTAGCCAGAGCCAGGCAGCCATCATTCCTAATCTAGTACCAGTGGGAGTCTTAACATCAGTTGTGGCTCTACTGTGCAGCATGGATGGGTGAAAACAAAATTACTACCCTCACTCACCCTGCTTTAGTACTGAAAAATGACTAAAATGGAGAACCCCTTCGGCAATACTCAAGATTTGAAAAATAATGCCCGCTTTCGAGGAGAATAGCAACCGCTTCTTCCTCCTGAAGGTGGATCTTTTTCTTTACGCGCTGACAGGGCGCATCACAGGCAGAAGCAATGATCCATGGGAAACAGCTGTCAGAATTACACGACGGAGTGAAGTGTCTGAGGCTGACCCTAAGATTGCCAGCATGGTAGCGGGAGCAGCCTCACACAGATTTCCCTGTCTGCTGGCTCTGATCCAATGACATGCGGAGGCAGGAAAATGCCGTGGCAGAATGGGCAATTTCCCGGCACAAGATCACTCGCAATCTCCGCCCGACGTGCTGCAGAAAGGAGGGCACAGAGATAATAGGAAGGTCACATCGACAGGAGGCCCGGCAAACTTGAGGTTATGAAGCTCTATGGTATTTCATCAGGGACGACAGCAGGCTGTGAAGCTCTATGGTATTTCATCAGGGATGACAGCAGGCTGTGAAGCTCTATGGTAATTCATCAGGGAGGTCAGCAGGCTGGGAAGCTGGGCAGACCACCACATGGATATGTACTAAGCTCCAGCATGGTCATTCCCTTTTCTCAAGGATTGTGCAACTTATTCACTTCTGTGAATCCCATGGAGGAAATCCAGGGGCAGGTAGGAGAATAGATACACCTGTCTCAGGTTATAACAAGATGGATGGATGGGATGACATATCCTTCAGATGGCACCCTGCACAGCAAAAGCTTCTATGTAAAATCATCTCTGACAGAGTACTTTTGACTATACTACATACTGCATTATAGTAGAGACTCAACAATATGACCAGAGTGCATATTTTCCCCATTGGAATTACATAAACACTGTTAGTACTAATTTGACAATAGCATTTTTGCTGAGTGATTGTCTGGCCTGTGATCCTTAAAACAGCAAGTAGAAACATCTATAGCAGGGGTAGGTAACCCTGATCCAATGATGTTTCTGGTTTTTGTTCCATCTGACCTTGATCACAAGAGTTTGATGGATGATCAAAAGTCTGAGCCTGAATATTATGAGATGAGTGAAAAGCTGAGTGTCTCCAGCACATAGTCATCTGATTTATAGTGTTCTCACTCGTGGGCATCAACCAATGGCGCACTCACAGCAATTACAGAGGTCACTCCGCAGATCACTTCATTAAATGTAAAAAAAAATATAAATAAATAAAAAAAGAACACAAGCTACAAGCGCCAAGTTCCTAAAACATTCTATATGTTCAAAGAATCTAATCTATACTTCTTGGTTTTTGGTTTCCAGCTTAATTTGTCAGTCCATCAAGTGTACACTGAAGGACATCAGAATCAATAGATTCATTATGTCTGCAATGTTTGTCCTTTTAAAGTCTGGACCTGTTAAAAGGTACTGCCACCCAATAGTTACAGTGACGATACCAAATTAATATTGGATTTTACAGTGCCGACGGCTTGCAAAAACTGCTGACATGCATAGTATTGAAAGTTTCTCCAAACTTTTGAGCAACAGAGCTGTGACTGCTACAAGCTATTTGTCATTTGTTTCCCTCTTTTTCAAAGAGAGAGAGGCACCTCCAGGACCAGTCTGGCTCGACTCAGTCTAGAGGACACTCTCTAAAAACAGGCCGCAATGCTGTCTTTTCAGAGGGTGCTTCCAGTAATTAGCTACATTTGTACAAGACACTGTGTGTCTGTAGGTGTCAGTGTCTGTGTAGCAAGCTACAACTGATGGAACATGCATTCATTGTTTTACTAAATGGCAGTGGAATTCTGTGCTCTCATTTTCAGCAACCACATTAACTTGAAAGTTGTACATATGGCATGTCAAACACTGTCAGAGTCTCTTAATGAACACTAGCAGGCTTGCATCTCTGAGCAAGCTGCTTAATCATGGCGGATATGGCCAAGGCAGTATGAGTGCAAGAGAGAGCAAGAGATATCCTAACGCTAAGATTCAAGGGAGAAAATATTCAGGGAATTTGTTAATAATTTATGAATATCACAAAAAATTCCATGAAGCCAAATTTAAATGAAAAAAAAAACAAACAAAAAAACAAGACGGAGATCCAGAGGAAGGGCAGGGCAGACACTGAATATGCATAGCGGTCCTGTTGCACATGAAGCCACAGATCGGCTGCAAAGTCCTCATTTGCATAATACAGAGGGGCGCACGCGAGATTGGCGGGGCCGGCCAAGGGGTGCACTGAGCGCTCTTGTGATGCGATCACCGGCGGCGCCATTTTGGATCGGAGCTTTGGATCTCCCCGTTTGTAACCCGGGCCAGTCTCAGAGACCCACGTCCCAGCTGAGTTAATTACCACAGCTGCAACAAGGCAGCAATTCAATGGCAATACATCAGAGCACACCAAGGGGAGGGGGGAGTGGGCTTGGGGACTGGAGGAAGGGAAGAAGAAAGAGAGAGAGCCTCTTATAGCAATCACGGTAATTAGCATAGGCAGCAGGATATTAACCTGCCTTGACAAATCCCCTGTTAAAACTAACTGCAGCAGAAAAAAAATGCTTCATGAAATCAAGATGAACCAGCAGGATTTCTGCTATGATGTACAAGGGAAAAATAAATATAAAACGCACAGAATAAAAACAAGAAAAAAAAAATGTGTTAGGGGAAACAAAAGAAGACAAAGGAAAAAGATTGAAAACAAATAACCTAGGACTCGTGAAATAGGAGACAGATTCTGAGCCATTACATTTATGAATGTTGACGGTTGAAGTGTGCAAACATTGGGATAGACCAAGCAGTGAAATTTCCTTTCAAATATCCAAGTGCACTTTACTGGATTCTAATGAACACTTTGATAAAAGGCTTGGGACTGAAATGTGCAGTGTGTCTAAGGAGGAATAGAGCTGCTGATTAAAGTTAAAATGTAACATTCTGTATTTTATGTTCCCTCATAGGGGCTCATCAAAACCCAAATACCTTATTCGGAAATACCCATAAAGCGTTGTACACTTTTCTGTTCTTCCCCAGGTTTACAAATGATATTCGGGAGGTATTCAGAAGATGATATTAGTGTAAAATGGAACGGAATGGAAAATGATATAATTTGTTGCACATGAAACACGTTTTAATGCATTTCTTAGCACGTTGGCAGATGCATCAATTAAATACCAGTGTAAGACAAACGGATTCCAGACAGACTGCCATGTGTTCCAAGTGGCTTTGTACTAAGCAGTGCCTCGGCTCATTGTCCGAGGGACCGGGTGGGCACAGCTGGTAAGTTTATTGATTTGGTGATAGAAAAAATTGTGAAATCATCAAGCTCCATTATTGTGACTTATTTGCCACAGCCAGCTCCATTGATTCAGAAACAAAAGGTTGGGAGAGCAGGATGCAGCTACCACTCACTGTAGGCCACATGAATGCACACAGTATGTCCCACTGAGAACACAGAATAACGTGGAACTAGCAACAACTGAAGTGGAACCAATGGAGCCCAGCCGCCTTCAGCAATGATGAAGAGGAGCAGAATACCCCAAAGGAAATCTGCATAGATTTGCCAAGCAGTATAACAACGTAAAGTCCAAGGGCCTGATTTGCTAAGACCTTTAGCGTGCGCAAAACCTTTAAGCACATGCAAAACCAATAACATGACCAATGATTGGTCATGGTATTTGTTTGAACCAATTTGTTGTGCTATTAGTTTTGCATGTGCTAAAATGTTTTGCACATGCTAAAGGTAAATCTGGCACCAAGTGCATTGTTCTGGTTAGATCAATAATACAAACAGCATTATTGTTCAAAATCTGCATATTTTAAAATGAAAAAAGAATTCAATGGAATTATTATTTTTTTCTTCCACAAATTGTGTTGACTTACTGCTGTTGCATCCTCAACAGCATGGCAGCAGCATTCTAGCTCAAGTTCTGTTCTTGTTCTGTTCTGCTCGTGCCCTTGGCTGCTAGGCAGTGGCTATTTTGCACCCTACAGGCCACACAGTCACAAAGGAGTGAGCTAACAGCAATTGGAGGAGAGGAATATCTCTCACGGATGACAACTAGTGGCCTGTGGCCAACTGGAATGTTTCTGGGAGGAACTAATGTAGCAGCAACCCTTGGTATCGTGTAAAAAGCCAACCTTCCCATGAAAGTCTCCCAGTCATCATTGGCTAATGACATAGCCAAGACTTGAACCTGTGAATCTATAGAGGTTGTTTGTACTATACTTCAATGATTTGTGAAGAATGCAGGCCTACAACCTAATGTTATATCTATCCCTGAGGTAAGAATGTATTGTGTGAAAACCCAGACTTGAGACATGTAATAAGTGTTAAGTTGCGACTGACTGAACACCTGATAGACTACTTCATTATACAGCACTCTAATGAGAATACATAACGTACCCTTAAAATACACTTATAATATTAATGTAAGGACGGTGTAAAGAAAATTCAACATTTTAAATCTTTTCAATCTAATACTAATTTACAAAAAGAGAAGAGGGGGAGTCCTTTAGTTTAATATAGGTTTAACATGCAGCCTGTACTCAGTTGGTCTTCTGGGGTTATTTATAAATTATGAGATCCTCTTACCTTCCATATTCTATTTTTAACAGAAGCCAAAAATAATGATATATGCAGATAAATATCATACAATGAAATGATAAATAAACAGGGTTGTTTATTTAAACAGGGTTAGTTATATGTAACTAATTCATCCTGAACTGAATCTAATTTTAATTTGAGGAGCTGTTTTCATTTTGTCAAGTTATGATTGGTTGTCAGAGGCTGATTAAAACATCTTTGATGAAAAGTAATATTTAAATGAGGACTGTTACATTAATTAGTATTTTATATAACATGCTGGAGCACATGTTATTTTGGTAGACAGCACACTGGAAATTGAATAATGAAGAATCTAGGTCTCAAAAGGAAGCAATTTAATATATTTTTTATTAAGTCCAAGTTATATTTTAGACCGAGGAATAAAATGCTCACCCATTATCGCTCTGATAAAAGTTTAATGATGGCAATCAAGTAGGGTTGTCAAAAGTATCGATACTTTTCGATACCACATGCTTAAAAACGATACGATCTCAACTTCATAAAAAAAAAACGATATTAAATTTTTTTAATACATTTTTTTATTTGTATAAAATATTTGTGGGTCTTCAGTGCCTCTGGCTTCATTACAGCATTCTCTCCAGCAACGAACCCACCACGTGACTGACAGAGTGAGTGAGTGACAGTGGCAGAGGCACAAGCACTACAGGTACGATGATGATCAGAAGGAGAGCGAGAGACAAAACACGCCAGTGGATGTCACTCAGAACAGCCAGCGACCCGTCACTGTTATTCAAGAAGCTAGCTAGAGTTAGCCATGGAAAGCCGTCGCGGTGGTACAGCGGTAAAAAGCGCCGACTTTCAGTCGGTGCGGTTGTACTCCGAGGATCGGGGTTCGCGCCCCGGTCCTGCCAGATCCGAGCATGGCCGGCGCCCTGTGGGAGCAGCAATTGGCGGCTGCTTCCGGGTGGGGGGAGGGGCTCGGAGAGAATCGCTGCACGCATAGCAGCCCTGGGCGGACTGGAATCACGGTTAGGAGCTTGGAGGAGTTGCGCCCTGAAGAGGACGTGGCGCCCTCCTTCCTACTACCAGCTGACAGGGTTGTGTAGCAGTGGTTCTCTAGCAGTTGCTACACGGGGGGGAATTGAATTAGAATAGGGGTTCAATTGGCTACTAAATTGGGAGAAAATGGGGAAAAATCAGAAACAAATTTAAAAAAAATAAAATAAAAAATAAAAAAATAAAAAGTTAGCCATGGAAAGTCCAGCTCCAGAACTAACGTTAGTCGAAAAAGAAAATAGTAGGAGTGCTGTTTGGCAATATTTAGCCTATGAGGCGGATGCAGAAGGAAAGGCGAAAGATTTGGAAAAGCCGATTTGCAAAAGGTGCTTCAAAACGGTGCCAACAAGAGGAGAGAACACTTCAAATTTGGCAAAGCATCTGAAGGACCGCCACCCTGATCTCTCCAAAGAATTGAGAGAGGTAATGTTGAGTTAATATAATTTAATAAGTGTAGTTATTGTCATGAATGACGTTGCGAAGTGATGCTGATGAGATCAGAAAGTTTCCCCAAGCGAGCTAACATTAGCAGCTTAGTATAACGTTAACTAGCCTAGCTTATTTTTTTCTCAGAGCAAGCGTCTAACTAGCTGGCTTGCTATGTTGTGTGTTGCTTAACGACACCAACTACATTAGCCTAAGTAAGGTAACGGAGTTGCACTGACAGCTGAGCTGACATAACGTTACACATTTATCCAAAATTTGTTTCAGCCAACATTAGCTAACGTAAAATAGCTGGCTGATCTTGCACATTGATTACTGCCAGTGATGTTGGACCTTACAGAAAGTTTTATTAATTTTAGTTGTATAAAAATGCATGCAATTTAAGAATTATACCATCTAATCTAATTATGCATTTTCTCTCATATAGCACCAGAGAGAAGCTGCAAAGGACACCCAGAGCCTTGCAATTGGAATGTTCTTGTTTTATTTTATTTTATTTATCCTTTGTTTACAGGGGAAACCCACTGAGACTGTACTGTGTTTACAAGTGAAGCAACATTAGAGAAAAAAAAGAAATAATACTAAAAGCAATAATAACGACATACGTAAATAATGTGTAGGCCTTCAAGGTAGGGAAAACATTTAAGAATAGTAATAATAATGTTAATCCTGTTCTGTGTTCAGTGTCGTTTTCTGTACCAGCACTGTGTGCAGGTTGTTAATAATAATAAAAAAAAATCTATCCTATTTTGTGTGCCTAGGACTTATTGTGTGCCGTGGTATCGAAAGAGGTATCGAGTATCGTTTTTTTTACACTAGTATCGTACCGAAGATTTAAATTCTGGTATCGTGACAACCCTACAATCAAGCAAGACAAAGAAATAATTATAAAAGGGAGGTAGTGGGCTTAGTTTAATGACAATGACTACAACAGTAAAATAAAAAAGTAAACGCAGAAGCCTTGTATTCTACTACGACTGATCATCCCTAATGCCAACATCCGTCAGGTAGAAAAAAGAGCTAGACAGGAACTTTGGTTCAGTGAATGGTACGCAGAGGATACCACAGGAGCTGTTGCTTTGCAGCCTAATACTGCAGTTGAAATGCTGTCTGTTAAATCCAATGTGCTTTCTGACAGCTGGACAGTGAAAGGAGTCATCTCAACATGACAGGTTACATACATGCCTTATCAACCTTACGGGGATAAGAGGGCACTTGGAATTAAGTAACTGGGCACATTGCTCGCTGCAATTTATTAAGCCGCTCTCAAACTTTCTTCTCCAATAATACACAAACCGATCAAAAGACAACACCTCCTCAGCAAAAAAAAGAGCAAGCATCATGTCTGCAGTGTATTTTCTAATCAGCGAGACTTACCCATATAAATTCAGATCACACACGGCAGGTCGCGGTTATACTGTCACCCAAGAACAAATCAAGGTTCTCATTTTTGAAAGGGTGCGACTGCATAAGCAAAGCAAAGACACATCGCAGAAAACAAACAGAAATAACAACCCCTCACATCTCAATTCCAGCAGGCCCTCATTAAATACTCTCTCTAATGTTTCGTTGCTTTTCCTTCACGCAGTGACAGGGCTGAGTTTGTCAACTTGAAGCGCCCCTTCAGAAGAACGAGAATTCTTATGGGCTGTTTATCTGCCAGCAGGGGAAAAAAACAAATCCTTCTGCTTAAAAAGACTAGTTATAAACTGCCCAACAGTAATAATGTATCACTGCTGATGTTGGCCAGGCACAGTTGCAACAGAGAACCCAACCACTCACTTTGCAAATTGAAAATGGGCGTCTGTCCTTACCCATCATGGGGAACAATGTACGTTTCTGTCCAGGGTCATGAATTTTGGATGACCCCCAGACATATGCGCAAGATATTTTCCATTAAATTTTGTTCCGCCATCATACAGCAGACAATGGTGTCGCATAACATTGGATTAAAAATGCACGTTTGTGTCACTAGTGCCCCTGGATCAATTCACCTTCAGACCATTGGGAAAGAACAGATGGTTCCTGGAGAAAGGCCACAGCATTAACAAGGCCTCTGACATGGAGGACGGCAGAGGTGCACTGGACTAGGGCGGGGGTGACAGACACAATGTGGGGACAGAACTGCACAGCGGTCACACACCCACGCTTCCTCATCACAAACATCATGTGCTACACTTCACGACTGCAGAAGGGATAGCATACCCTAATAGTTCCCGTTTTAAAATGTATAAATTCCAGCTAAATATGTGGATGATATCCTTGCAAAAGAGATATATAAAGTCTTCAGTTTCTCATTTTCTCTTTGATTGCCAATCTCGTACTTTAAATGACTGGTTATCTTCTACCGTGTTCATGCCATGAAAAAGTCTTCAGATGATTCTTCCCTTTAAAAGCAAGCAGGGCTATATTTTTTTAATTTAATTTAAGGAATGTGTAAGTTCTTAGTAGTTTACATAAAATATTTGATTTACAATTTACGAAATAGTGCAGTTAGGATATTTCTTATTGAAAATAACATAAAAATAACACTAAAAACAATCTTAAATGCTATTAACCGTCCTATTATGTTTGGGGTCAATTTGACCCCCATTCAGTGTTTGACATCTCTTAAAAACCAGTTAACCAATTTTTTTTCATTGTTTATGACTTTTCCTAATTTGGTGGAAGTAAATAGTAAACATGCAATAAACATAATGTTATACTCATAAGTCCTGTACCAACTTTGTATACAAAGGTGTTGCGTGTGGTAATTTTGAATAAAGAACCTTTTTTATTTTTTATCTCTGTTTTTTTGTGGGTGATTCTGATTCTGCATACTTTCCCAAACTTTCACTTACCTCTGGCTCTAAATTAAGTTTAACACAGATTTTTTATATTTAGGGATACAAGGCTAATCAATTGGAAGTCATTAAGATGGCGACACACAAAGGGTCAATATTTTTCTGTTACAATAATTTTGTGTTTAAACCAGTGGTCCCCAATCCTGATCCTGGAGATCTACGGTCCTGTAGGTTTTCATTTCAGCCCTAATTTGGCACACCTTATTCTACTACTTAGCAGCTCAACGAGTTGTTAAATGAGGTGTGCTTTGTTAGGGTTGGAGTGAAAACCTACAGAACGGTAGATCTCCAGGAACATGGTTGAGGATCACTGGTTTAAACTGTGGGGGTCAATTTGACCCCAAACATAAAAGGCATCATAAAATTTCAACATAATAAGAGGGTAAAGAGGCATAGACTGTTTTGCCATATTGTTCATGTTTATAAATAATGATGAAAAGAGGAATATATTATGTGCGTAATTGAATGCTATGTGCAGTATACTTGAAAGGGTCTTCAACTAATCACCCTTTAAATAGTTATCTCTCCAAAATTCATATATTTTAAATTAACAACAGATTTCCCTCACATAGCATACATCATCTAAATAAAGCACAACAGTTATCCCTCCAAAATGCACAGATTTTTAAATTAACATCTGCTGAAAATGTACAATGTCATGAGGTCTCGTCAATTTTATTCCAATTTCAACCAAAGTGGTTTTCAGTGAAAGCATGTCCACAGAGGTTTCCAATATACCTTCCTAAACAATCTAGTGCAGGGGCAATTCTAACTGAAAGCGCTTATAAATCTGGTAATGTTTGGAAAAACCCACTCAAAGCTGAATGAGTCCCCTGAGCAATGGCATCCAACCCCAAGCAGGTGCCACCCGTTATTTTGTTTCCATAGGGGATTGTCAGCCCTAATGAAAACATCTGTTCCTAACACTGCACAGCTCAGCTGCTGTCGATCAGTCCCTGTCCCAAATTGACCCATGATCTGGACCAGAAACCCCGGCCCCCACATCGTGGGAATAACCAAATCCAACTGTCCAGATGGTCCTCTAGGGTCCCTGTCCCACTTTATGCCTCCACAAATCTTCAGTCCACCTCCCACAAAGGGTGATAAACCGGCCCAGTGAAATAGATACATTGAACCGCACAATGAATCTCTCTGAAGTTACGCAGAATCAAGAGACACCACTACCCTCAATATCAGCCCCTTGGCAATTCAGGGGCTTTTAAAGACACAGCTGCTGTGCAATGATACCATAAACATGCTTTTGAATGCCATCAAAAATGATAAATTAACATTATTTCCTCAGCACCTGAAGTCAAAGATTGCATCTCCACACAATATAAGTACATACAAGCTGGTGCTATATGCTGGACCAGCATTTATGCTCATATTTCACTTCAGTCCAACCCCCTGAATGCCAGTCTGTGTGCTGTCAGTGGCAGGTAACAGTAGGGGATTGTGATCAATAAGAGGTAATTAAAGAACTGAGCTGACGCGCTCCAGGATTCCAGCACCCCATCTCTCTTTTCTCAACGATCTCCTTCATGGTTTAGGTCCATTACTCAAAGAACAAGTTGCCAGGAACACTGAGAGTCAGGCTGTCCCTGGATCTGAGCCTTTGGCCGTAGAGAAAAGCAAATATAGGAGATACCATAGCGGGGTTCTCTGTGCTGCATGAAAAAGCTGTTCTCAGCATTGAAAGAAGGCATGGATTAACTACACATCCCATGTTTCCATACCCCCGCCCCACTTCATAATAAAATGGCTATGAAGTCCTCAGTCCATAGTGACCCTATGAGATACATGGTAGTGAATAATTAAGAGTGGCTTCAGCTTATATGCAGTTTTGTATGAAGCCTGACATGGTCTGCTACTTTGGTCGTTAGTGTTTGTGCAATTATGGAGGAAGTTGAACTAAATTCTCAGCAGACTTGCTCAACATTAAATATACTACAGTAAATTATATAATGACTAACAATAACGATGTTCCATAAAAAATAACACATTTCGCATGCACCTCCTGGATTCAGAAAATAGAGATTTACTGACATTAAATGGGTTCATCAACTGTTTCGGTTTAAAAAGAATAGTAGCTATATATCACTGTAATATAAACGATCCGGAAGCTTAAAGAGGACTTTCTTATAGGCAATGAAACTAGTTGTGTGTGAAAGAAATGTGCTTTTTTGGAGGAGGAAGTAAATAAATGTCTTTACGTTAATTATGAGCGCTCAGTAAAACTAAGCTACGTTTACAATAAAACTGCCCGGAGGCATTAATATAACAAATCTAACTGTTCTGAAAGGATAAACCGGCAGTTTCTGAGCCTCACACTCAGTGAGCTGCAGAACCCACAGTCTGAAGAACAGCTTATAGGGAAGGCAATAATCACTGTTCCATGGCGAGCAAAATAATCCAATCCTCTGCAAATTCATCTGCTGGCCATTCTTCTGCCTGGCGATCAAAATTGGGGTCAGGTGCCATGTGAGTCACCCTGTCTATTACAAAATGAGGAATCTGGAGGATGTCTGCAGTCTTGTTACGTTCCCCACATAAGATTTCACTTCCACCTTGAAGATGCCGTGTGACTGCAAAATTGTGCCGTGTGACTGCACATTGAGACTACATGTGATGCTAAATAACAAAGGGTGCAATGCAGGTCTATTCTGTGTAGTTTTTCTTATACAATATTCTTATCTCCCACATGCCCTTTAAATGAGCACCATGTTCACTATGTTCAGTAGATAAATGCTGCATAACAGAAAGCAATGCATACTATAATGCTTGGTAACATTCAACTTTTAGTTGGCTTAATCGGACACGAAGAATAGAAGAAAATAACTGCAATTTATATATGATGTGGTAATCGAAATTGACGTGGCGATCAATAGCCCAAGCTCCAGAATTCAAATTACTTCAAATTACACAGCAACTTTTTAATTTAATAAGAACTGATTTGTCTTACGTTCCTTTGTTGTGTACAGTATACCCAAGTGGTAGAATAATAAGCTATATTTCCATTCATTATAAACGTTACATTATTCAGAAAAAGGACAAAACACAAAAGCAGATGTCTGTAATAGATTTTGTAAGTACCTTCATACAGTGGAAACAAACCTGACAAAATAAGATACCTTAAAACAGCTTCTCAATATGCAGCAGGAAGATTCATTAATCATTAATGACATCCATTATATCGATTAATACTGGATCTATATATTGTTATAGGTGCACTGCAGTTTAACACCTTATTAATAGGACACTCTCCTTCAGCACAATGTGTCTCCATAATTTCCAACTAATATTTTTGAATCTTTTCCCTTTTTATGAAAACACCTGCCCTACAGCAAGTGATAAGGCAGTTTATTTTATACGTCATTCACTGCTTTTGGTTTTCTCAGACTATGTTAAACAGTGTACACCTTAGTGTGAATCTCATCTATGACAAGCCAAAATGACAGTTAGCCTACGCTGCAGCGGATCGTGGCTGGCGTGCCAATGAGGCAGGTAAGAACTGTTCTTTCTCTCCCAACATGTGCAAATTATCTGAGGTAAATAATGAAGAAAGACCTTTCAGTCCTACTACTCAAGATGTGCTTTTGAGTTATCAGAGGAAGACGGATGTATACAGATATAAAGGGGGTGAAAAGCTTGTTCATATTTTGTTCTTGCTTAAATACGGGCAATAGGGGCTACTCGGCAGATCACTCGGTAAAAGCAGCGCTTGTGGCACATGAGCGAGCACCACAGTCTCGGACCGAATCCGACCCATGACAGTGTACAATGGGCTTTGTGTTGCCGAAGGGATATATGGTTGGGATTCAGTCGGCAATGTTCATCGCTCAAGCGACTCCTGTCGTCTGCCCGTGGTTTGCTGTCTGCACAGGTGTATGATTGGGTCTCCTCCACCCCTGCTCTGCGAATGTGCAGTGTGAAAAATGGCAAATAATAAAAAAAAAGAAAAAATGTTCAAATAAAATAAAAATAGCCAATAATTAGCATTGCAGTGATAATGTGAGAATAAGACCCCAGTGGCGTCATTTGGCTATGGCAGAGTATGGCTATTGCCATACCCTAGCCTGCGTCCCCCCTGCCCCCCTTTCTCTCAATAAACATGATTTGGGCGCCGCTTCTCTGCTGTCCTGCAACTCTGCCTGGAGAGGGACGCGCGAGTGTCACACGTAATGTTTACATAGCTAATGGAGCGTGAAGACGTGAACAACAATTAGCCCTGTTCGCTATGTAAACGTTCTAAGAGACATGCAACACCTAGCTTGCAAAACTAGCGCACCTTCCCGATCCCCATCCCAGTAAAAATCAGGCAAAACACTAGCAATAGCTTAAGGCGTATCCATTATGCCACTGTTGAAATATTTCGCTCAGAATGGGTATTTGGTTCCTGCGAATCACTTTCGCCAGCACGTTAACCTATCCTGCTAACGCTAGTGAACTGTTAGTTGACCAGCAGCTAGCTAGCTAGCTAGCAGACAGAAAAACATTTTTGCAATGTGAATGACGGATAAAAACATTAAACCCACCATAATAATATGAAAGTTTATTATATCGACAAAACATATCCAATATCGAATAGTGGTCGAAATAGTAACGTTATTATAATAACGTAATTTTATTTCGGCTCCACGTTTTTAAACCGGAGCAACGTGGCGGGCTGTTCATAAACACACATATTCCAACTAAACAGTCCACTAAAATATGTTTCTGAAAATATTTGAGGTGAGAAATAGGCCATGCAGTCACCTAACGCACCCGCAAAGTATTTTTTAGTGAGTGCAGTTATTCTTTAAAATTAAATGAGTTTGAACCCTATATAACCTAGAACAATCATCGACAATTGATTGACCATCAGTGTGTGATGCACCTTTTGGTGAGGTTAATACTTAGTCTACATCAGCAGCATGTGATTGCACTGTGTATGAGAACACAGTACAGTATATGTATATTTTCTTCACTTGCTTATAGTGTCATAAAAGATGACACTTGATATTACCCAATTGTATCTTGGTCAGTAGAATGCAATGGCAGAAACGTCTACTAGAAATAAAATCCACATAAATATGAAACTGTAAATTTCAGTACTGTAGACCAGTCAAAAAGCAGTAATCTATCACCACGCAACAAGACTAAGCTATCTCAGAAAGATATTTGCCAGCTGTCATATATCTCGGTTGTCACTCAAGGCCAGTGAAGAGGTCACTGAGGATGAGACGGAAAAGAGTGATGTGTGCCCTTAGAGCAAAAGAGAATGTAAACAGTAACTGGATGCTTATGCATTGTATATGGTTATTCTAGATATCATACACTAAATTAAAACAAATTCAATTTTGGCAATTGTTCAACCTGTTCAAACTGATCTCCCATGGTACCAATTGAAACACGCATCTTGAAGATGAATTCACATTGACCTATTGTGAGTCCGTTCTGCATTTTCTTGGGAGCAATCACATTGTAATCAGTGGATAATACAAATCCATTTATGAAGAGTATTGTATGCACGACATACAGTATGACTGGAAATGGTTACATGTGCTATATAGTGCTATTTAATTTTGAACCCCAGGTAAGGTTCATGTAAGGAATCAATGAATCTGCCTCAAGGAATCTCCTGTGTCTCTGCGATGCTATGTATCTGCATGAAATTGCATTGGTACACTGTGTTGTTTGAAAGGCTCTCAGTCCTTGCGGATGTACTGTGTGAAAATGATGAGGTTATTACAAGGCCATCTGGCCCATGTGCTCATGCGTATGGTGCAAACCACAACCCGTTCAAATAACGTCAATTAATGAGTTAAAGCAGAGGGGGGAAATTGTGCTAATGTACCAGTTTCACTTCCTGTATCAACACTGCCCCAGAACCGCACTTAATGGCACGCCAGATCCATACAGGGAGGTCGGGTTAGACGTAATTAATAATTCTGTCAACATTACATGTTTCCAGGACGACCAACACATTTCCAATGAGAGACAAGCAGGGGACGGATTTGGAAAAAGATACCGGACCCTGAGGGAATTACGGAAATCTGAAGCCATCTGGGTTTGTGGTTCTGCACAGCATGTCTTCCAGAGCTCCCTAAGGTTGGAGGTTGGCAAGCCATACTGATCGATAAATCAACTAAGCTTAAAAGACTCTCAAACAGTTACCCGTACAGTAGGTCATTAAAATTTAGAAGACACATCTCAGAAAGTGGCAAACTGTACATTAAGATGAGTTGGCTCTGAATGTGATCTGCTACAGCACATTTCCAAGAGAAGCCTGCACCGACAGTTGACTGCAAAGAGATTTCATTCAATCGACTGATAAATGAATTGCCCTGTAAACTCTAACAAGTGATAACCCCAAGAAAACAATATGTTGTGTTGACAACATGACAACATATTTCCCAACTGACAAATGACTGCAGCTGCTATACACATTGGTTGTCTGATAAACAGCAAAAATACCCACCGTTCCATGAGCCTCCATTCCAAGGGTAAAATCTCCTTGTACAACTCCACAGACATTGTCCGTCCTGTCTTATATGGAGTCAAGTGAGCTCCCAGTAGGTTATCTTTTAAAGCACACTACAAAAACTGAAAATGCATTCTATGGATTGCCTAATGAAGAACATTACATGGTGCTTCCAGTGCAGTTGTCTTGCTAAAGGACACACGTATGGACACACTTTTTGCCAAAAATTTAAACAAAGTGAGTATAAATGCACGTGGACTGTGTGTGAAAATCCGATTACTATGCTCCACCTCAAGGCCTGCACTTGCCTAAGTCTAACAGAGAAAAGTACTCCAAGATGGGCTGTTGGGTATCTCACCCAACTAAAGCACTTGGTTTCAGAGAAGCAATGCACCCAAGTCTGGTAGAGTATCTTGACCATACCAGTCACGACTGTGACCTGCAGCTCAGCAGGGCAGCGCATAATTGGTTGCAGCATCACTCAGTAGAGGTGGGTTTCAGTCAGAGATGAGCTCTCCCCCTCTCAACATGCGACAACAACCTCTCCTGCTGAATGGAAGGCTGTGATCTGCCTGCGACAAGTGCCATTATGAATACTCCTCTACTGCGATGACTGCACAGCGCAGCTTCTGGACTGCAGCGGCGGGAAAAAAGCCCGTCAAATACGATAAGGCAATCCAAACCGGGAGAAAAACAGAAAACACGGCGATAAAAGTTGGATTAAAAAAGGCTCAAAGATTCACATGACGTATTCATGAACATACAGAACACAAAAGAAGCACTTAGTACATTGTGAAATATCTATGAAAAATGAATACGAGTGTAAATGTAGACAAGCCCTTAATTTTTTCCTAAAATGAGACAACCCTGAGGTACAAATGCTCGTTCTACTGTACAGCTTGTGACTGGTGAATAAATGCAGGTAGCCACATGCACACACAGAAAGGTAAATGCAGGTAGCCACATGCACACACAGACAGGTAAATGCAGGTAGCCACATGCGCACACAGACAGGTAAATTCAGGTAGCCACATGCGCACACAGACAGGTAAATGCAGGTAGCCACATGCACACACAGACAGGTAAATGTAGGTAGCCACATGCACACACAGACAGGTAAATGCAGGTAGCCACATGCACACACAGACAGGTACAGATTTTAAAAAAGGGGTGGGGGGGGGGGGGGGGGGGGCATTCTGTTCCTGGAGGGCCGTTGTGTATGCAGGTTTTTGTTTCCACCAATTTCCCTGGTATTGCTGTATACACCAATACTCATTCACTCATAGATTAGATCACAGTAAAATATTTAATATAGGGACATAAGAACAGTCTTGTATGTAGCTAAAATGTCAGATGGCGTAAATGTTAGGGCTAATTAAGTAATTAAGGCCTGAATTTGGCCTGAAAAGCAGAAACTGATACGGTGCTTGTTTCCCACCTCTGGTATTGACTGCTGCATTCCTCTGAGATTTATCCACCGTGCCTGGTAGTTACATTGGCTGTATTTACTTTTTAGATTAATGACACTAATGTAGATACTACTTATTTAAGGTAATTACAAAATCTAATTTACAACTAACAGTAGCATGGCGAGTGTTCAGTTTTGAGTCAATACACCACGTAACCCAGCTTTAAAAAGAGGACAGCCTATTCAGGTCCTGATTTGCTAAGACGTTTAGCGGGTGCAAAAGCGTTTAGGACACGCAAAACTAATAACACAACCAATGATTGGGGCAAAACAAACACCATGATCAATCATTTGTCATGTTAGTTGTTTTGCGTGTGCTAAATTGGTTTGCACATGCTAAGGGTAAGTAAATCTTAGTAAATCAGGCCCTTAGTGTTTTCCTGTGGCATTTCCCATAGGAAAAAAATGATTAGGAAATCCAAAGAGTTGAAAATGTGTTGAATCTAGGCGCAGGTACAGAGTTTCACAGCAATTATGATGTGTGGGTTAGAGTGGCATGTTGTGCAAATTGCCACTGTGCCTCTGCTGGATGTAAAGACACCAAAGAGGATATGTATCAATCCTGTCTAGTTGCACCAAACAAGGGAAAAAAGCTGCAATTTCACTGGGAAATGGAATTGGAAGGTGTTGATTCCTTTAAAACATTTTCAGTTTTTTCTTAAATTTTACAAGTATTCAGGCTGTAACATTAGCATAGACAGACATTAAATTCACATAAAATCAAGTGTAATTCCCTTAACAAAACACAAAGTGATGATAATATACTGTAGTCTAATTTGTTATTATTTCAAGGAAGCGTACCAATTCTCACAGCAGCAATTAACACCTGTTCTTTCCGTAAAATGTACACCATCAATAACAGTAGGCCTGAATAATTTTAGACGTGATGAAAACACCCTATTTCCATCAGTAAGGATAGACAGGCTCTCCTTCCTCCAGAGACCAAATAACTTTCTAGTGAAATGGCAGTGAAGGCAAATAAAAGACTCAAGAGGCGGAGACAGAATGGCAGAGACAGCAGTATTAAAAATGGAATCTGACCAAGATGCAAAACCTGATAGTGCACAAACAGGCCAATGAGCCACCTTGTGGCTTGTACTGCAAGTCTTTCCACTGAGAACGAGTGCAATTCAACCTCTTATCCGGGCTTTGGCTGATCTATATTAATGAGTGCTTTGATCTTGTGGAAAATAAAAACAGAGAGCAAACAGACTGAATGAAAAACTGAAAAAGAAAAGCCCCCCCCCCCCCGCCTCACAGCACGTACAGAAAAGGCTTTGGCTATGAGGCATCCATTATGAATGAGAAGAGTCAAATTGAACTTTTCATCTCAGGAATTCCTTTCCCCCTGCATTGATTTACCAAAAACACCAGGGTGACTGCAAGGGTCGTGCATCCTCATTCATAAAACATATCTTACAAGAAATAAAAGAGTTGTTTCTCCATACAGCCTTGAAAGTACAAGTAAACAGTGCTTCAATAACTCATATCACGCGTTCTTTGCAAATGTCATGCTGTTGATGAGGCTAGGTTATGATAAAACAATATTGACTGCCTTTAATGCAAAACCACAAATAATCCAAGGCTTACAAAAAATAGAACATGTTTCAATTTATTCTGATGTATTATCTTCATGTATGATCTATCAGATATTTTTAATAAAGCAGGTGGAATGAATGGCAGTAGAATATTCTATCTTAAAATTTCACTTTCGTTAAGCACTTCACAAATAATTTTGTCATATAATCAGAAAACTGCAAACTGTCAATCGGTAAGATGGGTTGGGTTCAGCAATATTTCTATCAGACTGTATATAAATATTTCAAACAATTTCTTCACAGACAGGTACATCAAAATGTTTCAGATGACAATTTGATTAAAAAGAATGGCCACATGAGTATTGAATTTACAGTTATTTATTCAAAGATTATTATAAATTATAAAACAGTCTTAGTAATTACAGTATACAAAAGTTTAATGTCTACAAGTTTCATTTTTAGTGATGATTGAGGAAATACAGCAATTCGTTTTTTAATAGGACAGCAGAATGTTCTGTACCTCAACCCTCAAAATGCCAAGTAAACTGTGAATAATCTTTCAAGCAGCCAAGGGGTGCATTTTCTCTATGCTAAAACAAATGTGCTGACATGCAGTAGCATGGCAGTGGTAATTCCAGTGCAAACTAGTCCAAATTACTTGATTCAAACTGCTACCTACAGTGGATTTTAACCTTGATTTAGAAAATGCATGCACCACAGCACCCAGCCTGTTTGATGTTATTATTAAGAAATGATGTTAAGATTTTATTTTAATTGTCCAAAACCAATGACTGAAATGTTATTTTTGGGTATGGCAAGTAGAAGCATCTCTTTGAGCCATAATAAATTGTGTACAGTAAATTGCCTAAGTAAGTAATATTTTATGTTTTTATGTAGGCTAACTCCCTTACACCCTGTACACAGATACATGTAAAGAGCCAGTTACATCCTTTTAAAAAAAGCCTTGATATCTGGCATAAAAAAACAGCAGATACCTTTTGCACCAGCAGACACCTTAAGTGCCACACTCAAGAGACCAGGAGGAAGGAAACTTCTAATGCTAATAGTGTTGGGCTCAAAGATGATTTCAAACTCAGTAGCACCTGGAAAACAATCCTTCAAATGTGTTTACTTCAATTCAAAACTAATTTTCCATTGTAAGTTGACAGCAATGCATGCAACAACACATGACAAGTAAAGGTGAAACAATGCATTCACGTAAAGAAATGTATTTATGAAAGCTAATACAGGTTTTCAGCTGGCCAATAGTTGTTCATTACACACACACACACACACACACACACACACACACACACACACACACACACACACACACACACACACACACACACAGACCAAAAAAACTTTACTTCATAATGTTTAGTCTTGCTGGCCTGAACTCAAATGCTTCTATTTCCTCAATATGTTTTAATTATTTTTAAAGATAATTATTCAGGGAGCCTGAAATGTAATATAGACACAACTCAGATTGTCTTATTTGCAATAAAAGAGACATCTGTTATTATTGCGTGCAGAGTAGACTAATGCAGGCATACCGACGAGAGTTGCTACAGCATACCCGACTGTTTGAGCAAACATGCTGGTAAACCTGGTAGCAGTCAAAGCTAAAACAGTAGATATTATAGAGAAGAGCAAAGACACACTAACAGCTGCATAAATTACTACGATAAATTATACATGGAATTCAAATCTAGAATATTTCTTGCAGCTCCATTCTATCATTATGATACGCAACTGGCTGTATTTAAAATATTTGACTAAACCAATAAAGCAAGGTAGGGCGTCTAGCTACAGTAGCTACTGTATTTTAGGCGGACAAAATTAACACATGTATCATGTGTTGCTTCAGCGCAGGAAAAAACTATGTTCAATGCAGATGTCACAAGCTTTACCTTGGTAATTTCGAAAGAACGGAATGATTGCGCCAGTTTTACCGACCCATATACTCAAACTTCCAGCAGCGCAATCTCTCCTGAAAGTGCCTAATACATTTGCGGACAGTGTGGTATGATGCACAAATATATTTAGCTATTCGTCCAGTGCTGGCACTGATTGGGCACGAAGAAAGCCGCTGCAAACTGAAACAACCCATTATTTCAACACAATGCTTTGAGCAGTCACCTCGGACACGCACTTTCTCCTTATTGATCCTGCTGTGAGAAATAACGCATCAACTGCCTCTCAACAGTGTATCAAAACAGTCAATGGGATAGACAAGGTTGATTTGTACTAAGCTCATTTGTGTACAGGGTAGGCTACACATCCACGCACTGTCCTAAAAGGCGCTGATACGGGAGAGACACGAACGGACATCCTAATCTCAATCCAAAGCACAGAGAAAGCATCTTCCGTAACACTGCTTTACAGTAGCCCTGTTTACAGCAGAGTTTGAGAGAAGGGGTTACTTCGCTCCAGAACAACAGAAAAGATGGGAAATGTTAACATTACGCCACACATAAAGAATGCATAAATAAAATGTACCTGTAACTCCAAACTGTAACCCTGGTATAAGTGGGTTGGAAACACCGTCAGCTGATGTTGCACTTGAACAGAAACGGTATAATCCATTGACTAACTGAGCGAAATGCTTATAGCTAATATAAGATGCTTCCACAGCTGCCTGCAGTACTGTAGTAACATACCAGCCTGCTCTCCGCCCCGCTACCACCTCATTGGCCGGTTGGTTGTAGTAGTAGTATAGAGCTCCCCCACTACCTCTCTAACGAGCATCAGTAAACGGAGACCAGGCGGTTGGCTGGCAAGCGGTTCACTATAGCTCAGCACCTGGTGCAGTAAATGCTGCGCGACAGTGCAGAGCAATACCATGATCATTAGTTGGCAAGCCAAACATAAATATCTCGATTCAATTATTTCCCTCAGCTTTGATTTAGGCTACAATTAAATTCAACTGCATTTGTTTTCTTCAGCAAACCAAAGTCTATTTCTAGGCTGGGCAACAATGATGGACATTAGGATTAGGTGCCAATCAATGTATTGGAAGGAGAAAAATATAGTAGCCTATTAGTACGACCTTTAAATTCAATGCATTATATAAAAGAAAAATTGATCCATAATTGAAAAGGTCTATACAGTGCCCTGTAAAGTTATATTTCAAAACCATAAAAACTGTCAGTCTCATTTTTATACACATCCGCTGTATTGTCTGCACCACGTGGTGTTGTGTAGCAATGAGCCTGTTCATGGCTTGACATTGGTCAGCCAGACACTCTAGTCTTGGATCTTTCATATCGTAATATTTTTTGTCCTTTTCAGTGGTAAGCACTTTTGTTGACTGGACTGTGAATCTTACGTTGTTGTTTGTCCTTCTGGACAGCAAAGGGGAGGAGCAGCCGCGTGCGCTGCTGTCCGATGGGAAAAGCATAGTGTGTGATCTGTATTAAATGCATTTATCTTCTGAGGGGATAAACATGTTGCACTGATATGGATAAACTTCTGCGATTTTTTTTTACTGAGCTGTGATCTTCTTTTATTTGGTCCATGTTAATTATTTTGTTTCTGTACTATTGGGATGTAAAGTAGTTGCTGTGCCTGTCCAGTTTCACTCATACCCTTAAGTTTAAGTTATATCAGTCTGTCAAAAGTTAGTGATCCTGTGCTGCGGTAACTAGTTACCCCTTCAGAGGTGATAGGTTACATTCCTCAGTGTTCATCAACATGGTAGACGGTGGATCTTTTTTGAGCGTATGCCTGGCTCTGGAAATGTGCAGAATTAAATCTCAAGCACCCTCACATTCAACTCAATAATGAATATTTTATAAAAAAAGTAAAATTACATGTTACAAAATTACAGTAAAATAAGTCAAATTAAATACCACAGCAGACATGGTAATCATACATCAACTATGTTCTAGTGTGATGTTTCTCAGTCATAGCTCTCCTCTAAACTAATAAGACCATGCAATGTGTGAAACTTGTACATTCATATTAGCAGCAATGTGTTTCCATATTTAATAGTGCATCACATAAAAGTACAGCACATAGAAAATGCAACTGATTTACCATGTTGTACAAACCTGTATTTGGTCACGCCTTGCATTGCCAACATAATGTCATAGCTGAACATATCATCACAGTGTTTCCTTGCATCATGCATCAGATGCGTCATTTTGCTTTTATTTAAAATGACATGTTATGAACTACAGTATTAAAACAAATTCTGTTTGTTTTAAATCTACTGAAACAATACTGCTCGAGGTTAAAGAAAGAACTGTGCATGGCCCACAGGGATAAATGTATATCTGGTATTTAAATTAGCGTGGTGTAGAGTATTCTGGGGGCAATTGTAACAGGGGGCAATTGCAACACCATAAAATTGCACCAATCTGAAACAAGCTAGAGCTGAGATTCTATCCAGCAAGCTAGCTAGTTTCATGTGTTCAGGGTTGGGGGCAATTGTAACAAAAAATTGTGTTACAATTGACCCCTTTTACTATTGCCCCCATAATACTCTACAGCAATAATGTGTGCAAATTAATACAAGCACTGAGATTTCTGAAATCAAAAGCTGTACATATCCCTACCTCACCTGTGTTTGGTTAATAATTCAGTCATCAGTTCAGGTCCATGGTTGTTTCCAATGGTTTTTACAAGGTTTATTTTTAAATAAAAATGATGTGTTACATATTAAATAGATTTCTACCTCTGCAACACGTCCTGCAAGAATTAGTATTAATAATTAAAATGAAATCTTTTTTAAGGAAGACTCATGCAAGTGCACATGTTGTTGGGTGTAAGCTAAATAGCAAGTACGTATTCTAGGTCAAGCAGTGGTGCTTCACATCAGAC
This sequence comes from Synaphobranchus kaupii, assembly GCA_029718625.1. Taxonomy (NCBI): domain Eukaryota; kingdom Metazoa; phylum Chordata; class Actinopteri; order Anguilliformes; family Synaphobranchidae; genus Synaphobranchus; species Synaphobranchus kaupii. Next base: position 22,519,494 of record CM056376.1, on the reverse strand, counting down.
TTATTGTATTGCATACGCATATTTCTCAGACCTCAGTCTCTTTAAATGGAAGAAATGCATTGTGTGTATCACAATGAATGCAAAACTCTACTCGAACACATGAGTATTCGGACAGATGATGGATAAAGTGGCCAGATGTATTTTAATTCAGTTCTATTAGCAGGTGACTGTTCATACCACATTTATTATGTTATGTTGCTTTCACATAACCAAATTTAAGAAACTAACAAAATGCGTGAAAATATGTGAAGAAATACGTTAGAAAAATAATAATAATTCTGAAGAAAAAAATGGTATATGGCACAATAAGTGACAAAGGGACATGCCTGGACACTACAGAAGGGCAAAATAATGTACGGAACGTTGACAACTAGTGTTTACGCTAAAACAGTTCTCCATGGGACGGTAGTAACAGGGCCACCCATCCATTTTTCTCACTCGTTTGCCAGAGAAACACGTTGTCACCATGTGCATTTTAGGCTATTATGAACACCTTCATTTCTGTGGCTTGTCAAATCAAGGGAGACGCGTCGGAGATTTCTTAGATCTCGTATCAAATTACAGCCGCAATAGGAAACTGCACTTTCACCGATTTATTCATTTCACAAAGTCAGGGTCTATTAAACTTCAACAGCCTGCAGTGGATGCCTAAAAAATAACTTGGAGACCCATAAAGCATTAAGTACACTGCCCGGCCAAAAAAAAAGTCGCCATTGCACCCGTCATGCATAGTGCCCACTGTACAAGCCTCTGGAGGCAGTGTTATGATCTGGGGTTGCTTCAGTTTGTCAGGTCTAGGCTCAGCAACATTATGCAGCAATAAAATGAAGTCAGCGAAGTACCTGAATGTACTGAATGACCAGGTTATCCCATCAATGGGCATATGCCAGGATGACAATGCCAAGATTCATCGGGCTCAAATTGTGAAAGAGTGGTTCAGGGAGCATGAGGAATCATTTTCACACATGAATAATTAGCCACCAGATTCCTGACCTTAACCCCATTGAAAGTCTTTGGGATGTGCTGGAGAACACTTTACGGAGTGGTTCGACTCTCCCGTCGTCAGTATAAGATCTCAGCCAAAAACCTATGCTACTCAGAATGGAAATAAATGTTGTGACATTGCATAAGGTTGTCGAAACAATGCCACAACAAATGCACGCCGTAATCAAAGCTAAAGGCGGTCCAACGAAATATTAGAGTGTGCGACTTTTTTTTTTGGCCGGGCAGTGTATTACCCAATTGTTCCCATGACATCTTCAGTGTTGCAAATTCAGCCCCCCCCCCGCCACCCCCTTTCCTTTTTGTCAAAAAACTTTAGCCATTGATATAGAGAGGAAATACTGTGGGCTGTAAGATATAAGAGCGCAGAACATTTCAAGGAGAACCAAATCCCAAAGAGTGACTCAAAGCAAGCTAAATCATCGCCGTGTTTGTCAAATTCAAAAGACTGTACAGATTTTAAAATGAATGAATAAAGTGCAAACAACTTTTGTGGATTTATTCCATTGCCACTGACAAATATTATTCACAAGAACACAACTACAAAAAAGAAAAGAAAAAGAGAAACAAAAAAAATCGGCTTTCACTTCATAAGTCCCAGGGAGCTTACATCCTTTAAAAAAATGTCAACTTCCATAGGGCTGCTGAAGCTTAAGGCACCATGGTGCATGGATGAGCCTCTCGGCCTCGGATCGAATCCGTACCGTGCCAGTGCCGACTGTGGCCGGTAGCTCCACAAGGTGATGCGCAATTGCCGATTGTGTCGCCCTGAGAATGGAGGGTTCGGTCGGATAGTGTTCCGCGGGCATTGCTATCTAGCGACCCCTGCTGGTCGAATGGGTGCCCGCTGCCAGTCAAAGACGCATGTGAAAGATCCCTCCACCGAGTCCACACTAGCCAAGTTTAGATGTAGTCTGCGGTGTGAACAGAAGCACCTGGTGACACTGAAGGAGAACGGTGGATGTCTAAACTCTCCCGGATGGGCAATGGGGTTTGCACAATGTACGCGGCTGGGGTCACAGACTATTGGCCAGGCCAAATTGAGGTGGGAATTGGATATGCTAAGCCTCGCGTAGGGAACCAAATTTATTTATTTTTTTGTTTGAAAAGGAAACTTCCAGATGCATGTGTAATGACCTGACAGTAGATGAGTGGGTGAATGCGCAGCACACAGCTGTAAAATACACATGCACTTTGAGATTCCAGTGAAAGTGAACAAAAGGGTTGGTCAAGGTCTAATTCCTTTGACCAAAATCAACCCACGTCACAATAATCTCAAATTCATTCCCGCTGCCTTTAGAGCAGCAAGGACCGTATCCGTTTCTGGTTTTCATGCCAACTTCTGGCTGTATTTACTTAATTAGCCCTAATATTTACGCCATTTTTACTCCTGCTTTAGAGGATACTTATGTTTGTTTGCGATAACCTCCCAAAACCTTTTCTGTAGGTTAGAGCCTTTTCTGTAGGTACACCGGCCTTAGACGCAATGCCGGCTTTCATGAATGTTTACAAGCAGAGTACGCCACTTGTGGCATACAGATTTCAGTCGGTGCCGCATAGCCGGTACTGCAGACTGATGTGTTCTCATGTCACGTTTAGCTTTGCTGGTGTCTGTCCACTGATCACAAACCTTCACTCGGTTTACATTATAAGACTTGACCTGGAGAAGGGTCAGAATTTTATTAAGCTGCCTTAAGCACTTGGATGTTTTTTCAAAACATATACTAAAACGGTAGTGTTGTAGGTCCAACAGCCACCTTTGATGTAACACAAAATGGTTACCCCTCATGCAAATGCAGATTCTTACTTTTTCTCTGAAGCATAACCCCCCCCCCCCACACACACACACACACACACACGACTAATATGTAATAAATACAGAGCTAGCCTATTCCAGCTCAGACCTTGCTTTCTGTGCTAAAACCTCTGTTAAGATCCTCAGTTAAGGTTCCCTTGGGTTTTGACATAATCGTGTGCTATATGCGGACACTCAATCACATCATAAAACAGTAATATTAAGATTATTGCAGGGATGAGTTTGAAAAGGAAGCAGAGGCTAGAGTAACCCACAGAATACAGAGGGCACCATAAGTCATACAATGCGTTATTAAATAAGCCAGCGATTTACAAGCTATGTCAAATACACAAAAATATATAGCATATGTAATGTCTTTAAAAAGCTTACTTTTACTTTTTTTTAAATGATGGGCGACTAGGTTTTACATTGTGCAGGCTTCCTGTAAGTCAATATATTTTAAGAAATCATACTCTGCACCTGCAGGAATGTGGCAGGCTGTTGAGACGGGATATTCTGGGTTGGCATGATTGTGCTGAGATGGTTTTGAGTCAGAGCTGGACAAAAAAATGTGATCACAATTCAGATGTGCTCTCCTTCCATAATTACCCAGCCTCTGGCCGTCTACATACAATTCAGCAGAATACAGCCAAGAGGAAGCTAAGTGACCTTACCTCTGACAGGATTTGAATTGGAGGACAAAAAAAATTTCAGATAGGAGTGTATTAAAATGTCAGATTAATTCATGTCCCAAAACAAGTGTATGTCATTGCAAAAAAAAAAAAAAAACACAGATTTTATGTTGCCAAGAACCCATCAGTGACTTTTTATTACTTACCAACATATACATGTACTCAACAATATATGCACCTGTCATCTAAAGGTCGTTGCTTTGATTCCAGGATGAAACACTGCCACAGTACCCATGATCAACACACTTAAACTGTAATTATTCTGTAAATATTCAGCTTTATTACCTGCAACATTGTGAACTACGGCCTGGGCATTTGAACATTTGACAATTGACAACGTGTGTTGATAGTTCGGTCCAATTGAGTAATTTTGAGTAAAGTTTTCAGGGTAACATGGTACGATAACAGGGCCACAATAACACATACTGTACATGGACACTAAGTTGAACATTTCAACAATTAGACAGTGAGGATGTAAGATGAAATGCTTGAAAGACTGCAACGCAAAAAAATACAATACTTCATGATGGCAGAGCAAAGATTTGGCTGTTGCAGAAGTAGTATTAGTAACACAAGTTGTGATTATCAACATCATCACAAAACAGCAGGAATGAAAAAGAATAAAGAAAACTAAGCCTCTAGGGTATATTACATTCAGTGTAAAAGTTGGGTCAAGGTCATCATTCACCAGTGTTATTAAAAGTACAATGATTGCATCTTTGCCCTAATATGAGAACTAAAGAGCATTTTAAGTCACATTATAAAAGTTATGCTTTTTTCCAATCCTGCCACTACTAATACTGGCAGCTGCAGACACCATTAATATATGAAAATAACTTAAATATAATTAATTGTATGCACAATTAATCAAAGTCCAGCCACTACGACGAAATAAATAGCGTCTTATTCCCCAGCGGCCAGCCTGTAAGATGTTCATTGCCAACAGAGATTACACACATCCACCCACTTCTGTCTATCACATAGCTGACAATATATGTACTACGCTTCGCCCTTACGGGTAACACACTTCCAGTGATCACAAGGGAAATAAATCTATATGTGGGATAGGGTTCTGTTTTCATTGATTATCACTCAGGATAGTTTTTTCCTTTTTTGGGTGGGGGGTGGGAGGGGGGGTGTTACAATTTCAGTTGATGTTTTAACCTAGTTGTCACTGCGCCACATTCATAAGAGCAAAGCAAGGAGGCTGGCAGTCGACACCAAACACAATAAAGCACCTGGTTGATTAATTACACGGGGAGCGAGAGAGATTAAAATTGATCGCTTTGCCATGGGTGTGCCACGCCCACACCCCTCCTCCCCCCGTGCGTACGGAGCAAAAGTCATCGCCGCTGAAATCTCGCAATGCCCCCCCCCCCCCCCATACACACCGCCTATGTCCTCAAACGGAGAGGGGGGGAGGGGGTACCTCTCCGCTCCAAACCATTGTCAGGAGAAATTAAGTTCCCACAGAGCAGGAAGCTGGGTGCAGAGAGCTGTCAGCCAGTATTGTGCCCTTGATGTGGACACGTTTCGCTCAGATGTGCCTTCCGCCCTGAGATGGCTGCTCCCACTCAAGCGCAGCCTGCAAGCGGGCCGCAGGGGAAGGGGGGTAGGGTGTGGGTTGCCACTTCCTGAAAGGCAGATGTGAGTCTTTGTGATGGTCCCTCCAACCTCACCATTCCACACAAGGTGGCTCTATTTATTACGGGGACAGCAACCAAAAAAAAAAAAGAGAGAACTGACGGGAGAATCTGAATGACAGACTGTACTATGGAAATTGTCCATATAGTGCTCCATTCAACGGACAGGGGAAAGTAATGATGCTTCACAGCCGGTGTTTATTTTCATCTTTCATGCAGCTCTCTCCCACAACTTTAGATCGGGGAAGCTATTTTGTTTCTTTTTTATTACATTACACCGGAGGCTACAGCCGGCTAATTACACGGTATTATTCCCCTGCGTAAATTCCCAAGTCAACGCGCTACTCAGAAATGACACCGCTGATCAAGGGAAGGAGGCATCAGGCGTAGGCAGGCCGACTCGCCCAAAACGATGCAGGTCCAGGGGAATAGCGTGATGGCTGATATGAATGACAGGCCCTGACAGGTAAGGTATGAGCGGCGCCGGGGCCAAGACAGGCAAATTGAGCCCGGAGAGTTTGGAGACATTAGACTCATGACTTTATCCCTCAAAGACAGGCCGCCGTCGAGGGAACCGCAATCGCTTTACGTCACACATACGTCTCTCGTGTCGCGGTCTCTTTTGACCTTCAGGAGACGACGGAAGAATCAGCCGGAATAAATAAGCTGCTGATAGACGTGCGAGAGGCCACTTGCTTTATTTTCCTTGTCAAAGTCGTCTCCTTTTGTGTGATGAGAAAAATAGAAGGAAAGGAAAGGAAAGCTGAACTTCAGAAATGTCATTAAATATCAGTAAATTAACTTCATTCTGGCAAATCCTCTCGAAAAAACTCATTAATGTCAGCAATAAAGGCAATGTGGATCAAATTAGCGATTATAGACTAGCTATGCGTGTATAGAATAGCTATTATCTACAATATCAGTTTACCGACCTGGGGATAATCCTCCCCATCATGCTGCTGTTGGGTTCTGTTTGACCACACGTCAATTAAACAACAGGTGCTCCTGGGATACCAGGGGAAAGGTTCCATGGTATTCCAAAGAAGAGGCGGTCTTACGCATGATGTCGTCTGTCACGCTGGAATAATGAATCCCAGGCATGAGCAGATCACCCTCGGGACTCCGAAAGTCACGCTTAACGACTCCTGCAGGCCTGCAGCGTTGTTATGTCTCCTCAGACATCTACTTTTGCCCTTTTACCAGTTGATGTGCGTATATGAACGACGCCTCATTTAAATTCATATCGTGTCTCTTTGCTAAATGGGCGACTCCAGTGGGAAGACAGAGATGACTGGTTCTGTCCAGACAGTGAGTTTTAAATAGGCAACTGTAACTCATTCTAATGGGCCTTTGACTCAACACCTGAGCGTAATTGTCTATAGAACCTGGCTAATATACATTACGTGTCATCGCTGGATTATTATTGATAGTGGAGGTGTTAAATGAAAGCCAGATCAATACCAAATTATACACAGAGCACTGGGTAGTGGCAAATGATAGCAGGAATATGTGATGCAGACCCTTTTAGTGATGAACTCTCAGAGCTCAGTTAATGGATGAGCAAAACGTTTATGAAGCAAAACAAACGAGGGGAAAATGGAAGTGGAGTTCGGAATCGCAGAATGAACTGTAAGGTACTTAAACACCCAGGAAACGTCTATAACACATATAAACATGTATTCACTCTACAGACACACACACGCACACACGTATATGCACAAACATACATGTACGTACATGCACACACACACATACAGTACACGCAAAGGCACCCATAAAGTATGAAAATGCTCACACATATTTGCACACAAGTTACACGCACATATGTACACACATGAATGCACCCAAACAAGAAGGCACACATGCACAAAAACATGAACGCATCAAAGCAGAAACGCATGCAAACATGCACACACACACACACACACACACACACACACACACACACACACACACACACACACACACACACACACACAATAGATAGGCCTGTGTGAGCAGTGCAAAGGCTGCTGTCCCTGTAGAGACCTGTAGGTTTCGTGATCATGCTTCCTGTACATGACTGCCGTGCAGCCTAGCTCTGTCTGGCCCTGTAATGCAGTGCTCTACTACCGCTTCTTGCCTGTCTCCCCCGGGTCTTCCGTGTGGCGCTAAGCTGCCGGATGCGACGGCTAATCTGCCGCTGAGCTCCTCGTCCCCGATGCAGGGCCCGTCACCGCATGCCCCCTGCCTGCTCTGCAGAGAAGCCACCGGAAACACCAGCCGCAGACACGCTCTCATGCGCAACACCCCCCCCCCCCCCCCCCCCCCCAGATCACTCCAAACGTTCCCTTTCATTTGCACATACACTTCTGTCTGTCTGCCTGTGGAAAGAGCTCAGCTCTCTGTTCTTGTGTTTGCTTGTGTTCACTGCAGTGTATTCTCGGCACACAAGCAGAAAGCTGCATCAGAAGAGGCACTACAGAGGACATATCCGGATCAACCGAGCCTGCTGTGTACACAACAGACTTTGCAGCATACTGGTGAAATTTACTATAAGAGAGGATGGGTTACAAAAGTAACCAAAGTGATATCATTGTGCTTGCATGCGTGTGCATAAAAAACCAGGATGGGCTGAGAGGGCGGCTTCTTAAAGTAGAGTGCAATAGGAAAAGGTCAAAGGTTAGTCTCTCTCACTCTCATGCATACACACAAACACACAAACACATACACACAGGCATGCACACACATATGCAAGTTAGTGTCATGATGATTTTCAATCCCAAAGGCCACGGGCTAGGTGAGCCCCCCCTGAAGTAAAAAAATAAAATAAAAAATTAATACCACAATTGCAGAAAGCCATTAGAAGAAGAAATGCAGGTATGTAAAATCTCACAGTTGTTGGACTTAGGCTGCTGGCTGGGGTCGGCCCATTTTGCATAATTGAGGGAATATATTACACTGTGCTCTTTTCTGCCAAACAGTGATGCAATACATGCACAGAAGAGTGTATTTCATTACCTATTTGTGGAAGTGATGCAGGGGTCGCTGGAGCGTTTGAAGCAGGGAATACTTTTTTGGGCTGGGGCGCCATCATGCATACAGCCACCTGAGCAGGAAGATACACACGCATATACACACGCACACAAAAACACGCATACATACACACACGCACTCGCACAAAAAACATGCATTACATACAAACACCGGCACACACGCATACATACACACACGCACTTCGCACACAAACACGCATACATACACACACACACTCGCGCACACAAACACGCATACATACACACGCGCTCGCACACAAACATGCAAACATACACGCACATGCGCGCGCACACACACAGCCGCGCACGGGACACACACACACCACACACACACACACACACACACACACACACACACACAAACCAGCAAGGTTGACCAGCTCAAGGTCACATACAGCTTCAGCGTCTCTAAACAGACCCCAAAACCTCCCCTCAATATCAGCTCTCTTGAAAATACACCACTTTGATGACTGGAAGAAATAAGGAGATTAAAAAAAAACATGATTAACGGTTATTAGTCTGTTGGGAATATCCAGCGGGAAGCATATATGTGTAATGCATCCTGACATTTAATATATTAATATCTATTGATATAAAATACTGTCTCCTCTTTCTGTGAGATCCTTTAAAAGGATGGTAAATAACAGGGGTGGCAGCAAAACTGACATTTTTGGTTTAAATACTGCTCTCTTTGAGCTTTGGTAAACTAGCCATATTTTCTAAAAATGATACCCACTCAGTCAATGCCTGGTGCAGTGTGCTGCATTACTGGATGCTAGAGACAGGTACAGTTGTGACACACAATGTGAAACATGTAAGTGACCAATCTAGCAATATTTATCTACGTACAAATGGCTGCGAAATTAGTATGCTGACCTTTTTTGAGTGAGAATCTCAAGGACTGCGATTTCGCTGCCGAAAGGGAGCTACTATACCACTGATTAAGGTCCTTTTCAGAGCAGAATTACAGAACCGTGGCCATATGTTGATGAAACAATCTGAAGGTCAAACCAAAGTCATTCAGTAAGTAGATGGAAGCTTAGTCAACCAGTGCCACTTATTTTTTCATTACAACAAAGTGAAAATCCCTACAATGAAAAACCTAAGCATAGAAAAAATGGGCTGCTAAATATCCAGCCTGAAAACATTAAACAGCACCTTGCGTGCCTTCTTTTGCTGGTGAAAAAGGTAATGCTATACCCCCCCCCCCCCCCCCCCACCCCAAATTTCACAGATGGATGGCGGCATCATTGCACTCAATTCTAACATTATTTGTTCAAAATTCATTTTTTTGATAGCGTGCCATTTCCCTCCACCCTAGAGGCAATGGCACTGTGAGATAAAGACCTCATGGCTTGTTTAATATTAAATGCTGCAGGCTGCTGTGGATTTTCGGGGGGCTGCTATGTCTCATACAGTAAGGTACTGTAAGGGCCATGTGGGAGTGGAATCTAAGAAAGCTCATTTTGTACTGCGTGCTGAAACAGCGCGGGGCTGATTAATAAGATGATGTCTAAAGAAGCAACGCGGGGTTACAGAGAGCCGTTTACCCTTCTCAAGCAGCCGGGCATAGGGACTCGATTATCGCGCTACGCGGTCGAGCAAAGGTGTTCTCAGAGTGGACAATGCCGCAGAGAGGAACAATAACAGTAAAATTAAAAGAGGCTGTCAGTTCAATGTGTAAGCGCCGCACACCGTGCAATTCCCCACTCCTTCTCCACCACCGTGCCTGCGGCTGCATTGTCGACAGTTTCGTTTCATTTTTATTTTTGTTGTCTACTATACAGAGCCGAAATACATAAATTCACTTGCTTTGGTTCAATTTAATTCATTGAAAATGCATCACTTTAGACATAAACGAACATGCTTTGATTCGTCTAACAGCGGGAACTGTGTGCTCCGTTTAAATTGCGCCACATATGTTACGTAGCTTATTTTTCAGTCGGCATGTGGGCAAGGCAGGCCCCTGTGAAATAGGGGTCTGCAGAGGACCCGCGTGATATGCATGCTTAAATTGTTGGGAAAAGGCAAGCAAGCTGTGCAGAGGACCTGTCCTTCTATGTTTGATCACACTGTCAATGTTGCGTTCTGTAGCAGCGGCCCTCAATGCCGTACCTTGGGGGGGGGGGGGGGGGGGGGGTTAATCTCCATACGGGGCATCTGTTGTGCATGTGAAGCATGTACAGTATGTTCAAACTTGCTTCTTATAAAACATTGTCCAAAATTACCAGAATGATCCGTTAAAGTACATTCAATGTAAATGCATAAAATGCAATATAGTAGAAACACTTGAGCATTTACATTTATATTCATACTAGATATTTACTTATAATAAATATGATTACCCAAGGGTTTCTCCTTTCAGTCAGTAATGCACCATTGTTCCTACCGCTCTACCATTAGCAAAAAACACCTCTGTTTTGGGCACTTTTTATTATACGTCTATACCTCAAATTGCAAATTACTACACATTTTTACTGAAGGGAAAATTTATATTGCATAATATAATACCATAACAACATTTGAAATTAAAAGCTGATAGGTTCCCATCTCATCTTACCCTGCAAGATACTCTATTGAAAATGAGCAAACATAAAGCATGAGGTATACCTTTCTCCAGAAGAAATATACAAGAGAGAGAAATAAAGAGAGAGAGAGAGAGAGATATATATAGAGATAGATTAAAAAAAAGAGAGAGAGAGAGATAGAGAGAAAGGGGGTGGGGGGGTGGGGGGGTTTGCCCACCTTTTCATCTAAAGACATCAATTTGATTTTAGAAAGTTGCTCTCATGTTTGCCTTTTAGGCCCATTTGGATACAGTAGGATATTTATAGGTCCCCTCATCGCACACATCATGTTGGTGGCTAAGGGGACAGCCGATCAAATTGTTGCATCAGCCAATTGTCTAATCAGCTAATAAAAGGAAAATGTATACAGGTAACAGGCCAGCAGTTGTTGGAGCAAAGAGTTTGCCTGGTGAAACAATTTACGTTATTGAATAAAAAACATGTATGTTTGTTTGGATAGTTCAAGCAATTTAAACACAAGCTCAACATTACAAATTGTCTGTCATAAAAGGTGCTCCAGCAGGGCCAGTTAAAGTCACTTATCGTCCCTACAAGCAGAACGTATTACATGGCTGGGACAATACGGTCTTCAGTTGCTAACTGGTTGCTAAATATATTGTTCCCATACTGGTAATTCGAAATTCACTACAGTAGCATGACATGAAGTGAGACATCTGCTGAAAACATGTTCACTGGAGGGCAAACATTAGATGAGCATTATCCTTATACAATAACAATAAATGCTTTCTAAAGTAGATCAGAATTATCTGTCTGACAAAATATATACAATACTTGAAGATATCAGAGGCTTTAATCTACTTCATCAGCAACTGCCCTTGTCATCAAAGTCCAGCTAATTCAGACATCTCAAGTTGACCTCGTGTTAGTACAGTACTTGTTTTACACGTGTTTGCCAGTTGCGTGCACATTTGTGTGGGAAGCTAAAATTCACTGGGGCTGGAATAATCAATCTGTGATTTAAGAAACTAACAGAACTGATCATGAATTTACATGCTAAAATTGAAATCAGATTGATGTTTTTCCACATTCCTCTGGCATCTCTTCAGGGCAGCGTGAGGTCCCCCACACTCTCGTTAGCCCGTGTTAGCTTCCACTGCACAATTCACAACAGCTGAGGCAAACCACAGCCTTCTTGTCCTGATTTCACCGCTCTCTAACACGCGGTATATTTCCATAATTGCCGTGCAGATGAGCCAAATGGAAGCGAGGCTTATTCATCTCTGCTGCTTTTATATGCTGAGTCCCCTTCTCTTTGGGGAGAAAAAGAGGCCCTTTAAAGGTTGTATCAGCGATTTTGGGTCGAAACATAAATGATCACATTCATCTGATTTTTCCTCACGATCCGCTAGCTGCCCACCCCATAAGCAGGCCGTCAAAAAACCGCGTCTCTGTAGGCAGCCTATGCTCCGAGATCGTACACAAAAACAAATGGTACTACCAACCACTCAAAACCAAAATAAACAGTATTCCAACCAATCACCGACAAGGGGTGGGTGATACTAATACGCTAATACTCTTATCTCGCTGAAATCTTGACGGATTTACAAACGGTTTGGTTTCTTACAAACGTTATTAACATGGTTATAATTCTGGATGCTTGAACACTATTTTTTAAAACATAACATAATTGGCTCTGAGCTGGAGCTGGCTCTGTTTGTTTGGGATTTCGCTTCAGAAGTGACGTCACCCAAAATCGCTGATACAACCTTTAAGCAGGAATAACGCTTTTAAAGGGAGTAAGTCTGACACCCAGAGAAAAACCAGCTCGCCAAAAGCCTGTCCTTGTACAATAGCCGACCCCAAAGTAACAGATTCCGTACTGTTAATACCTGCTCTTCACACCTCTCCATAAAAGCTACTGGTATGCTGCTCTTCATCATTGGCTAAATAAAAGCCGGATCTGTCAAAACACAACAAACACAACAAAGCCATTCACACTCTAGTATTTATTCTGTCAATGCTGTAAGACAATGTATAAAATATATGTGTGTACGTCTAATGTCATGTCTGCACTTGTACATTTATGCTATAAGTGGCGGTTTACTGGGCTGGCACAATATTCGTTTGCATTCTTTTTGTTTCATTTCCACAGGTGTACCTTGAGGCAAGTAATCTGCAGAGATGTATGTGCATAAAGATGATGCACAAAATGTAGAGCATAATTTCAGAGCCATACTGGACTTCCTAATACTCCATGATGCTGCTCTAGAAAGGTAATAAAAGGCATAGATAGAATTACTGTACGTATAAATACTGATCGTTTCCTCAAAACGTGACCTAGAGAACAGGAAAAAAATATGATTGATACGTTTCATTTTTATATTTGGATAGAGAAGAACAGAACATTTTATAATATTTACGTTCTCCTTCGTGTGCATTTTCACTTCGAGTTTTGTGCTTTCGCCTTCTCACTTAGTGTGGTGACAGTTAAAAACTACAGCTGAGAATGAGAGTTTTACAGACCTGCCAGACTTTGATAATGAGAAAGGAGGTTCTCCTCTGACAGAGATATTTAAGTATATCCTGATGCTAAGACAGATACTATTCAATAAATGATTGTAAATGGACGAAAGGAATATGAGGTCTCTGGAACATCTCTGTCGTGCCAGCAGGCATAGGTAAACAAGGAGCTGTCTAATCTATCTAAAAATGTCTAATCTATCACTTGAATTTCCTAGAACAGGGCTGCCCAACCCTGTTCCTGGAGATCTCCCTTCCTGTAGGTTTTCATTTCAACCCTAATTTGGGACACCTGATTGTACTAATTAGCAGCTCAACTAGATCTCTAGCTGATAAAGGTCCCATGTCATACTATTTTTTGTCAATTTTATATTATTCAACAAGGTCTACCAAACATGTTGATAAGGTTTTTTAAGGGAAAAAGTTTTGCAATATATTTTTTTAAAATATAAATCCAGGTTGTTTTTTACCTTTCCAGCTAAACAGCTTTTTTGGGTGGGCGGTTCAGGTTTTTTTCACATGCTCTGCGTTGATTGGCTAACAAGGACATTACAGGGTAAGTAAACCCTAAAACCACTTTTTTTTAGCTGATTACTGATTTATTTGGACATATCCATGTGCTAGAGATTGATCCTGTTCAAATCGCAACATTTCATCGGAATGTTTAGCACCATATAGGAAGAGTAGTGTATTTTGGCTAACTAGTGCCACGGTGGTGAAACGTAGGCTATTGCAGTTGTAATTTACTATTGGCTGTTGTACAGTTCATGTGACGTGGCAGTACATGTGATGTCACACCAAGTGGGTACATCTGGCTACGCCCTTCCACCTTACACAATAAATCCTTTTTTTTTTTTTTTAAATCCAGTAAGTTGTGGAGAGGAGCTTTTGTGTGAGCGACAGGCTATTTATAGAGAGAGGATGCTACATAGAAAGTGGGGAAACTAGTAGGCCTACGTGGCATGGGCAACCCTACAGTATGTAATTGTTGCTAGAAAAGTCTCTTCTAATCACAAACAGGGCTATCCTTATCTATCATCCCCTACCACTCCGAAACCACTCCTACAACAGAATGGAGCGAGCGGCTCAAACAAAATAAATTATGGCTGTGAATGAGCATACATGTGAAAAATATTTATAAAAAATAGGACGTGGCTTGCTAACTTGAGTCCAACCCTTTCATGAGTATCTTTCCCACAGGCATTTTTTGAACCGCAAACGGAGGCATAGTCACTCTGAAACAGCCCGTTTAGTTACCCTTTAAAGAACGTATTTTTACGAAAGCAAATAAATGTAACAATATAGCGATTTCCTCTTAAAGGGATAGTTCGGAATTTTGGACATAATGTCTCAATTACGACCTACCCATGATGTAGTTGATTGATGGAAACCATTTTCAGCTAATTCCATGCTGTCCCTTCTTTTGGACATGCACACGTTGCTAATGCTAGTGCAACTCTATGGCAACCGGTAGCATCCACTACCAAACGCACTTAAACACTCCACAGTGTACCCAAAGCAAATAAAATACGAGACAGTCTATCGGGGTTATTTTGAGTGTTCATACCATCATTTTTGAAGTCAAACTATCGTTGAATCCTTTACTTTGTGCTGACCTAATATTCTCTGTGGAAGTATGGCGGCGGAGCGAACGTGGCCATTGCAACTTGTTACTCTTCTTTGTTGTTGTAGTCGACCAGTGCCGGCACTACATTCGTAGGTAACGTAAAGTATCGCTCCCCAGATAGACTGTCGTCGTATTTTATTTACTTTGGGTGCACTGTGGAGTGTTTCAACACCAAACTAGTCTCAGTTCAAAAGCGCATGAGCAAATGTCACAGGTTCACTTAGATTTGCTCAGTTATTAAACACCAGGACAAATCTTCCACAAGTTCATTATGCTATTCCTCAAAAGCTAACATTAATTTGCTGAAAATTATTTAATAAATATTATTCATTTGAAGGGTTTAAATTTTGTACAACTAGTACTACATCACAAACTTGATTACTTCTCCAAGAATATTTTATTTTATTTTTTCACTCACATTGTAATTTTGATTCATGTTTTTGAAAAACACTTTACCCACACCTCAACATTCGACACAAATTTCATTATAAAACATCTTGTGTTCCCATGAAAAACATATTTTTGACAGCTATCATACATCATCTGTGCAAACACATATTGCTTAACATTACAGTTATCTGTCAGTGCTTCAGGACGAATAAAAGCAGACGTATGTAAAATGTGTTGGAGAATAATGGTACAGCAGAGGTCAGATAAATGGAGCGGCAGGAAGAGGGAAGAGCAAGAAAACAAAGTATTTTTAATAAAATCTGTGCAGCAATTTTTCCCTTCTTTTATTCTTCCTCTGTTCTAAAGACTGAATGTTTGTGAGTGCATGTCATGTGACTGTAGTGTGATCATAAAGTGTAGTGTTTTGTCTTTTTATGTGGGGTCTATGTTTTTGTTTGTTTTTTTTGCCTGCCGCCCTTAAAATGCTTCCTTTGTGCCCCGATGTACTGTAAAAGAAATGAAACAAAATGAAACATAAAAAAAATGTAATTCATGCAGTAATTGTTGTTCATGTACTCAAGCATGGATTGAGATTAAGGGAGACTGGGTAGAGGGTGCAACCCAAGCAAACCGCTTTTCTGTGGCCCGTCATGCCATGTCATAACATTTAGAAATGAGAATAGGTAACCAGCTATAATTCCGTAAAGTGCTCCTTTCTACTCTTGAGAAATGTATACTCATACAATAAGCAGTACAGTACTCCACGTGATTATAGTAGACTAATGAAATTATGTGTAAATATATTTTTCATGCCTGTCAGATCAGAAATTGTATTTCAATTTGGCTGCAAAAATGTACACACATGTACACAGAATCGAAAGAAGACTGGTAGCAGATGGCATCTCTTCACAGAGCAACAGGAGACTCTAAAATGGTAGCCATGCTGTTTGCTACAACACTGTTCTAATAAAGAAAAATATTTACTAATTTATGCAAAAGCAACTGCATTTCTTACAATCTAATACTGGTGGCATCTTGTTGGAACATTCAGTGTTTCTGAGTTGCTAAAATACAAGATTTTCCAAGTGTTACAGTGTTATTTTTGCATTTGAAAATAGTATTAGCTTTGCCAACATTAATAAAAAAAACACCAACCTAAATAAAATCCCCACGGTCATATGGACAAGCATCCCTGTGCTAAATAACATTTATACCACCAACACAACAGCACTTCCCCATTGCAGCCTTCCCCAAGAAGTAACTAGATACTGAGTGTTAATGGTCTTATGTTCTTTCTTATAATAAGATTCTACTCATAGCTATGGGCGATGGTAGTTTACTGAGCTGCTCCTTAGTCTATCCTATTGTATTGCTTTGTATGGTAGTCTTTGTATAACACTTGTGAATAAGCTGATTACAAGTTTACTTAACTGTAAACATACATTTTAGAAATGGCACCTTTTATCTCTGCAACTGCCGTCTTTATTTAAATTTGTATTACCGAGAGCTCTTGGTGGTGTGAGTTGATTTCCTTTAATAATGCCCTCTCCCACTACCCTCTGCAAAGAATAAATACATACAAATCAACAGCAATTCATTTGAATTTAATTGTGCCATGAGTGGGAAGTAGAAGTGCTTTTTGTATCCATGCTGACATTATGTTACATATTCATAACCTCTTGATATATTCAAAAGAGACTGTAGGGTTGGAAATACATGAATTGTTAGTTAACTTCACATACTCCCTCTTTTAACCCTTTAAAGTGTAAGATCACAAATATGTTATTAGAATGTTCTTAACTGAACATTCTAATGCTGATGTAACAATCACTACTGGTAATTGGAAGTAATGGAGTTCTAGAACACTGACTTAGGCATAACAAGTTGCGTTGTCAATTCTGTGTATATGATTATCATATTCGTCAATCACAGACATCACAGATGCCATCAGAGGGCAAAAATCTACCAGCAAAGGTCACGGAGCATAAATGTGATGGACACTGAACAGAGGAACACAGCATGAGAAGCAAAGCCATGTACAGTAGCATTGTATATTTCATACAACCGGGTGTATTTGGTTTAGAGAGGATGTTTTTGTTTCTGTTAGCATTTTCAGATAATAGAGTATTTAGAGCCTTCCATGTTTATTTGAATAACATTTTGTTTAGACATTGCAATGATAAGTTAGTATTTCACTCTAGAACAGTGGTCCCCAACCCGGTTCCTGGAGAGCTACCGTCCTGTAGGGTTTCATTCAACCCTAATTTGGCACACCTGATTCTACTAATTAGCAGCTCATCGAGATCTCTAGCTGTTGAATGGGGTGGGCTTCGTCGGGGTTGGAGTGAAAACCTACAGGACGGTAGATCTCAAAGAACAGGGTTGGGGACCACTGCTCTAGAGTATTATTTGCAGAATGTGGTGTTTTTTGGGAGCTAAAGAAAACTATTTCAGAAGGGGTTTAACCTCAAAGTTCAGGCTGCTAAATCACTGAACAGATTTAAACCTGAAATGTCATGCTCCTTATTTTGCAGACTTGGAACAACCATTCCAAAGCCGGCTCTTATATACTTTCCATCTTAGACCTAGTAGCAGGCTAGCAACAGCTGGAGCCCAGTTGCTGACTACTGGGTCAGCATGACAAAAGATATGATATAAACTCCCACGAACCTTGTGAACTAGGCAAGCCAGTACAACTACAGCTCAGTGGTGGAAATGAGTTCCATGGTTTAACGCCTGCAGATGTCATTTAACTTGCCCTGTAGCATCTATCTAGATAATGTAGTATGTTTGGGAGTTATATTAGCGTATGTTTTCAGATAATATGATGTGTTTGAGGCTGACAGAGGGATTTATTAATCATACTTTATGTTCAGAAGCTGTAGCATGTGTATGTGGATAATATATAAAAAATATAGTAGCCTATGTCGGGAGGCTATAAAATATGTAGGTGGATAGTATAATCTTTGACAGCTGCAATAAAATACATTCTGCATGATGAGGTGTTTGACAGTAGGAGAATGAAAAACCCATGTGGAACCATTAACATCACCAGTTATTCAATTTTACTAGAATACAGAGGAACATTTGTCACTTGCAATTTCACACGCTCTGCACGGTAGTGCATATCAGCAACCTGCTGTTTAGTACACTACTGTACACGACCCCGGACATGTTCTCATCAGAGCATGATGTCTTTCTCAATAACGCACTGCACACAATCACAAGTTGCATGAAAAACCTCTAAATCTGCATAGGAAAGGATCTCTCCAATCCACACCAGTTATTTTTTCCCCTGAATGTGAAATATAATTTTTTAACTGACAACAGAAGTCAAAAGAATGTCATCAAGTCTTGGTTGTGTATGGCTTTGTGGGTGGATCTCAGAACACTTCACTTGCCAGAGGAGTACTGACTTCAATAAGTCTTAAATTAGTTTGTCACATAATTAATTTACAGATCCACTCTAGGCGAGGAATAGAATTTGAATGTCTCGGATTCTCTCTGCTTACACACTAGCGTCAGCAATGGAGTTTACACTCAGCCTTCTGGCCATTTAAATATTGATGACATGTATGATATCACTCTATGCTGCGTAATCTGATTTTTAACACCATTACCCAACTTGTAATAGAAGTAGAAATCTCAATATTAGCGGTGTCACTCACTGTCGGAATAATGTAATGGCCTTTTAGCAAACACTCTCAGCATGTAAATTCAACACATTTAAGCTACACTCTAACACCCAGTGATCACAGAACAACACTCCCTCATAATGTTCCATAACATAAACCTAAAATGCACATAACATAAATATGCTACCAGGATGCTGATCTCCTAATAGAAATTGGCATTACAATTGCAGTGATAGGAAAGAATAAGGAGGGTGTTACAGTGTAGCTGTATTCCTTTGCTACACCCGGAAGAGATCAATAACGCATAATCAAAACATGTCATCCATCAAGCGGTCACTAGGGACCAGTTGTTTCTGCTTGCAGAAGTAGGAGAAACCACTTTCTACTGTTGATGTAGCCAATACTGTTAAACTGCTTAGTTCTAGCTTTACAGTAGTAACATTTTTCACAATATGCCAAGCAGCAGAACAGATTTTTGTTGTTGTTTGCTACAGGTATATTTTTGTTTTCTGTTTAGAGATTTAGATTTAGTTCATTTCGGGGTGTTTTAATCACACAAAAAACCCAAACTAATGAATGAATAAATTATTTTCATGTCTCCATGATCCCTCCATGAAATGTTGGGTTTCAGTAGATCTATTATTGTCCCCAGAGGGGAATTTTGTGAGCAGCAATAAAATCAACATATATTTGACAACCATATGAAACATAGACTTCACAAGCAGTAAAATATTACAAGGACAGGAAAAAGCCTAAAAGTGTCATTATGTATAGAGCATAGAGTAGTGCTACAACTAATCACATCATGATCTATTGCATTTACATCTATTGTTTCCTAAACCCTTTATTCAATGATAATATATTGGCATGAATTATTCAAGGACATTTCAATGTCTCTTTTCCATGTTCTGTGATACAGCACCCCCTTGTGGGCTGTCACTGCAACTTCTACATTGCAACAAGCACAGCTGCACAGAAGTGCTGTACTGCATTGTACTACCGTTAACGTATGCTAGAATAAGAACCCAATGTTGGGTTATTCATCTGCATAAAATGCTACAACAGGTTATATGCTGAATAGGTTAGTACTGGAAGAGTCTTGCTGCTGGTAGTATTAAACAGTACCTATTTAAAAAACAGTGAAAGCAATAAAAAAATGGATCATCCTTTGTCTCTGTAGTCTGACAGGATTCCTTTTTTCTCACTCGCAGGCAGTATCAGGGAACATATTCAAGGAAAGTTTGATTTACAAGTAATTTTTATGTGTGGAACCAATTTCCCAGTATCTTATTGAGAGACATGCCTTGCTTAATGAGCTTGACACACATTTGGAAACAAAATGAGGAGAGAATGCTCGGAAAGATTAATTAGCATGCATTCAAAAAGGTGTTAAACTGTGCACAAGATTTCCTGCCATTTCTGCAATTAGTAGTAAATGATTACAGTATCACCAATTTATCAGCTAGTTATGACTAGTCATATTCATAGATGATTTACTTGTATGAAAGTTTATTTAAAAAATGTAGAAATTTAAATGTAGAAATGTAGAATATCAAACACACTTGAGTCTACAATTGTGGTTTATACATGCAAAATGACATATGGACACCTCGACAGTTAATGTATGTTTCAGGTACTGTAAAATGCTAACTCAGTACATTGGCAAAAGTCTTAAACTTGTTCAATGTGTGGATTTACTGAATGCAGTGCAGTGAATGTGGTGATAGTTGTATAACTGGTCTCTGCCGTTTAAAGTATATTTAAATTTGCAGGCCACTGTTACCACCAGTTCCAAACCCCACCTCAGGCCAAAATACTCCATAAGCTACATGTTTTTGTCCAGGAACATTTCTCCGATGTTCCCAGAAGTGCTTGCTTTATGGAAGTTGGATATGTTGCCCCAGTTCTTGTATCCAACATTATGAGTAAATATGGTTTCACTCAGTGTGTTTAATGTCTTTGGTTGTTAAAGAAACAGTCTGTACCAATACACTACTGATCCTTTCTTATTAACCACAGACTGAAAAAAGGGCAGCATTCACACAGCAATAGCGGAATTCTCTTTTCATCCTGTGAATAATCATGACTGTGAAATCCTGGCTCCCCTTCAAGCCATTGGCATTTTCTACATTTGTTACATGCCAATAGCCAGGTGGCCTATCTGTGCAATCTTGCGTTTATAGCTGTATACTCATTTAAAAAACATTTTATATTGTGTTTTGTGTCTCATAAAAATCATCAAAAGAAATGTAAACGTAAAAAAAAAAAAACGACTTTTACACACTAAAAACGTTGCCCTTACTGGAATGTAACTCTCAAGAGGCAATAGAGGACAGGGATTATAACAGTATATACAGCCACCGGTGAATATGTAAATCCATTTTCACAAAGAAGAAGCTGCAGAGGTCTTTAGGAATATTTTGACATGCCGTGTAAAGTAACTGCGGTGTATCCCATCTCACTGGGGAAGGAAATACATTTTTACAGGCATCGATGAAATGCCGACAGATGGTTTGCAATTTCCCCCTTGAGAACGTGCAGTTTAGAAGTGGATGAATGGATATTCCTCACGGAGATTCACAGTTTGTCCTAACCTTCATAAATGAACCTCATATTGTTCATATTCAGAATAGAAAGACACAGACAGAGAGAAGCATCAGAAACAAGACTTGAGTGGAGGTCTGGAGGTAGGCCAGAGCCCAAACCATTTGTCATAGAGAAATGAATGAGCCTGTTCCGCCCAGCCAGAGGATAGAACATCAGTGTGAATGTCCAAAAGCATCTCGCTTTTCCCTCTTTAGACAGGGGAAACACAACATGGAGAAGGCAGAGGCTCACTGCTGCCAACCCACCACACCTCCACCTCAAACCACATCCTGTTTCTGCTCACGTTTTTTTGTTTTTCCTTTTTAATCAACAGACCATACTAATAAAAACCAGGCTTACTGTAAGATGATTGAAGGCTTTGAGGCAGATATCAATAAAAGTGAATGATTTGATAACTGGGGTCATGGTATTGTCTGACATGATGATAACTGGGGTCGTGGTATTGTCTGACATGGTTGACAATATTTTCACGCCATCACTTGTACGAGATGTTTTCTTTTTATTATAGCTTTAAGATGATGTAAAGTGCTTTGGAGTGATTTTCTGCCCATTTCCAATAATTGCGACAAGTACAGCATCTTGTTTATACATAGATATATAGAATATGATATATCTAGACCAGCGCTACTCAAGACCAGTTAATGTGGTCCAGGTCATGCAGGCATTTGCTCCAGCCGTACTCTACACCCACCACCTGATTTCACTATTACTTTACCTCCTTGGTTCAGGAAGTGAGCTCCTGCAGACACTGGGTGTGTCCCAATGCTCGAAAAATGCACCCTCCTTTCCTCCACTACCACCTCCTCTCCTCCATGCTCCGGAAACGGATCTTTGTGTTTTAAACTAATGTTGCCGATTTCATATTAATCACATATTAATTGTTACATATTATTTAATGTCTCGAACCGCAATGTCAGGTACATTGTATACTGTACATGCAAATACTTGTACTTGAAACGTACATGCTATTTTGCATACTTCCTTATTGGAGACGAGGAGTGGAGAATATTGGGACACAGCCACTGTGTGTGAGGCCGTTCTACCAGCAGAGGGAGCTCTACCAGCAGAGGAGACTACATTCTATACTTCACACTGATGCAAGCAGGGCTCTGTCTAAAAGGGGATTCTAAAAGTATCCCAATGAATGACACCCTTCTTCAAGAGGCTATCCATACCCTCAGCCATCTCCCACACACAAAACATCGCAATACAAACTCTAAAAATGTCCCAATATCACATGTCATGTCTCTTCTTTCAGTTCCTCAACATGCCCTCACCGCCTGTATGTTTTTCTTGTCTTGCCAAAAGCCATGGGCATTTAGATAGATGATATTTCCACTATACAAAGGAGGATTGTCTCAGGATTAGGCTGTTTTTTCTTGGGAGGGGTGGGGGAGGCAGGAAAAATGAGGTGGGTTTTTGAAAATGACCATTAGACCAGCATTAATAAACTGAGTATTCATTGAAGGGGACATTTAAAGGATGATTTGTACAAAGGTTCTACCTCAGCAGACTCCGGTTCTCTTGACATATTGCAGAAAGGGATTCATAATCCATATAAACAAACAGGAAATCTATACCAACCCCAGTGAACAAACACCCAGAGCAATAGCTTTTCTTAGATGTGCGCTTGCACTAATCACTCTCATCACGACACGATTAACCTATTACCTGATACTGGCCGAGTAGCAGAGCACTGAGATTCTCAGTGTGTGTCCTACAGGCATGATCAAATGAGAGCTCAATTTCCCATTCAGTTCCGTGAAATATGATCAGCAAGTCATGACACTATTACCAGTGTTGGATTAATCTTTAGTCCACTACACCAGCCTGCAATGTTCCCTTAGGTCAGTGGCAAGAAAAGAGCTTTAAGAAAGAAAGCAAGCACCATTATGGATTGCTGACCCTCGCTCCACTGACATACCCTCAACCTCCAGTGTTCAAATTGCATAACTGCATCCCTTTGATGTGGGCATATGTATGTATGTATGTATGCATGTACTGTGTACATACATACGTACAGTATGGTTATACGCACACACACACACACACACACACACACACACACACACACACACACACACAGGCATATATCTTCTCACATACGTACATATACAGAAAATAAACAAATACATACTGTATATAAAGGAAAACCAATTTGTTTTATAGTAATATTATAGTGCCCCCCCAATCCAAATACAGAATGTTTACTAGGTTACTACTTAGTGGGAACCAACATTTGATCAAGAAGTCTGACAGTGATTTTCACCATAACACCCTAAACATTCTTCCACTGACCACTGTGACACAAGAGAAGTCTTTTTTTCCATTTGGTTAGAAGGCACCTTTAGGCAACAGAACTACTGCTCATATCCTACATCTTATGTGCAATCCATTCATACAACGTCACATTCACTGAAGAAATTCAAGCCTTTTGCTCGAGGGGACAGCAGCAGTATCCCACTGAATATGGTTGGTCTCCCCAACCATGGCTCCACAGTCTTACCTACTTACATCCTGCTATGTTTGTGTGTGCACAAAAGTACAGTAACTTGTGAGTTATGCAGCTAACTCATCAAAGGTGTAGAGTCAAAGTGTCTGTGTTTACAGACACACAGTATAATCTGGCCGGCTGAATGCATGGCTGTGTGAATTTCAAGGATTAAATAACACTTTGTTCTAAGAAACATCCATAAAGTCATTTGAGCTCATAACATTGCATTATTTCAATTCTTTGGCACATATGGTAATGATTGACATGGGGTATTCAATGTACTGCCATGTAAATAGGGGTACATGTAATAAAGCTGGAGGTATAAAAAATTGTTGAACTTGCATAAACTGAAGTGCTTTATGTGTAAGATGTCCTGACGAATCTGAAAGGTGTGTCATACACCAGGGGACAATATATCCAGGTGCACAAACAATGCCTGGCTTAGCAGAGGTACACTAGCAGACTGGCAGAGGCTTACGCCATAGCCCCTACTGGAAAGATGTGTGCCAGCAGAAAGCACATTTTAAAATGCATTGTTGTGGCCATGGTATAAATATTTAACATCATTAGTCTGGCGATTGGTGCAAAGAGCAGGGCTCTGCAGCTACGAAGCGGTGCACCTATAAACTCGTTCGAATGCTAAACAGCTCTGAACTCCAATTGCGCTCTCATATCGATGTGTGTGTATATGCTTAGAATGGTTCCCTGAGGAAAATAAGAAAATGTGTGTTACATAAACGGTAAATAATGGGAACTCCCCGTGGTAAAATATTATCCCGTCTCTTTTGTTATATACTTTTGGGTAATAGCAAGTGCATAAATTATTGTTCACCTCATAAATTTCAGAAGAAACCCGCAGTACTCGATCTGCTAAAATGTCAACAGGAAAATCATTGAGAGGTATTTTCAATCTCATTTGCGGTACACGCCTCAGGGGGGAGAAAAAAATAGATACATTTGGGTAATGCTTTCACATAGGCTACATCGGCCACAATGCATGTGGGGGATGAAAGTAACGTTTGTGCAGGAGTCGGTTTTCAGTTTCCCTAAATACAAAGCATTCAGTTCCAGTTCCTCTTCCACACATACATTATTCAATTAAATTCAAAAGCTAAATTTAATTTGTCCCAAACGCTGAATTTCATATACAGAATAAAAAACTACAGTGGAAAAATAGAGTAGTCAGCAAATAATTTCAATACAAATGCAATAGAAAGTATAAGTTAAATGTTAGATAAACAACCCAAAGCAAAATGAGAATGTGGTTTCCATTAACTGTTCAAATAATATTCTTACTGTCCTTCCTTCTTTATGTCCAGTTTAAAGCAATACAGCAATACTGACTGGCAAAAGAAAACAAACGCATGGACTGGATCTATTGTCTTGTTCGTTTAATTTAAATCTGGTTTCAGGAAATGTTTGTTTTGACTAATACAGCAAACCTTATTTCAAAAGTACCACATCTTAATTTACGGTCCATTTAGTTGATCCTTGTGTTTAAAAAATTATACCTTAAAGTTTACCGGTCTTTTTTTAAACTTCCAGAGTTGGCCTAATATTTTTTATTTCCTTCTGCACTAAACACTCTATCACCATATGCAATGTTTATGGCTTATTTAATGAAGGCCCCTCCCTCCAAAATCCTTGATTTTGGAAGTAAAAAGAGAAAATGTTTGGCTGTAAATTATGATTATAGATATGTTCCAGTTGAGGAGAGATTAAAACGCAAAGGGACCCTGTCAACAGTTACAGTGAATAGCATTGCCCCTTGGGTCGAAATTACAAGGGAATTAACTTTTGAGCTATGAAGTACACTTCAACGCACTACAGCCATTGTGGAAATACTGTTCTATTGCCAAAATGTGTCTTTGATTTCAGTACTTTTTCTGCCAGTAGTAATTTTGTTGTATTATACATTTAAAGATGTTGGTAGGAGGACACAGAACAAAGAGGACATAAATTAGCAGTCCTGTCCAAATAGAGCAGAGATTGAGAATGCAAGCCCATTATGTTCAACTACAGACTGAGACTAAATTACTCGCTTAGAACGTAGAAAAGGTATTGATTAATTAATCATGCTTGAAATTGTCAGGCATGCTTTCGGTGGACTTGCAATGTATTTGATTACGGAGAACTATTATTAAGGAACACACACGATTCAGCACAATCATATGACAATGCTGAACTGCAAGACAACATCTGTGAACAGGATCAAAATATATCAGAATATATTTACACACACACACACACACACACACACACACACACACACACACACACACACACACACACACACACACACACACACACACACACACACACACACACACACACACACATCTTCCCAGGGCAGTGGGCCTCTCTAGAGGTCAAACAGAAATCTGTAAACTGCAGACGAAGGATGTATAATCCTTTTGATTTTGATCAGAAATATAAATTTCAACAATTTTACAGAAATACGGCAGGCTGGGTGAACCAATGTTCCTGAAATTCTGATCTACATTTAAACTGCTTAGAGTTGTGCGCTAGGATCAGGCACAGACTGAATTTATTATTGTACTTTATTTGTGCAGCCTGATCAAGGGTGATTTCATGTAAAGGTCGAGTAGCTCAGTCAGCCAAAAAGTGCTTTCTACTAGTCCTGCTGCTCAGACATTGAATAGCTGAGACATTTGATATTGGCTATGTCATTATCTGACTTTAATTGGGAAAGAGACACAAATGGCTTTTTTTTCCAAAATGGGTATAGTAGGGCGGAGTTGGCAAGGAATCCATAGACTTCAATCAGAAAGAAGTACATCTGTCCTGTGATCTGCACTAGCTCTTGTGTAGAACTGTGCACCCTGAAGTGTGGAAAAATGTAACTGGCTTGCAGGTTGTGGCAAAGTTGGGAACCATGGTTTTAAAAATTATAGTGCTGGAGAAAAGCAAAATTGAGTCCTTTAATGTATATTTGTAGCTTTGGCTTTCTTTCAGTGGTGCAGCCTCTAATTAAGGCTTCAGAATACATTGGAAAACAGGGATACAAGGATGAGTCATGAACAGGATAAAGAATGATTGAAATGTCCAAATTAATATTTACAAATGTTCACACTGCAAGAAGCAACAGGAAACCATTAATGATTACATGGCTTAATTGTTGAGGTGAATATGTCGAATGGGAATTTCCACAAATACAGTGTTAGACAGTGCCAAAGTGTCACTGTGAATTAAAATAAATTCCAACATTCATTCACTTCCACTATGTCACCACAGCATCCACAATACTATACACAATTGAAAAACAATTTTATTCAGTGTTTTGATGCAGTAGAAGCAGATTCAAAAATGTCACTGCCAGTTTCTATTTCAGTATCAATGAGTAATAAATATCCTGAACAATAATTTATGGAGGTTTGTTGAAGATAAGGTTTGCCCTGGCCCCTGACACAAAATCAGAAACCAAACTACACTCTCACATGGGTTTCTTACAGTACTTCATTGTCTTTGTGGAAATTTTGCAAGCATGGATTTCTGGGTCTATTTTTTAAAAGAGACCACCTAATAAGTTTGTCTTTTTACAAAGGCAGCACTGCAAGAAAACTAAGTGTATGCTTGTGTAAGGGAACATTAATTTTGGAGGAGAAAAATCTATAAAACTGTCTTTTTGTGTGTAAATACATCAAGATAATATATGAGGTTCAAAGTTCAAGGGGAATATTGGACCACAATTGAGAAAATGTGAAAACATTCAAGCAGTTAATCACTCTCTCCTCTACCTACATCCTCCGGGTAAAAATAGGTAAGTAATGGGTGATACAGCCCTGTGACATGAAGGTAAACCAAGAAACCAAGGACAAGGGTAATGTACATTGCTAGTATATACTTTAACATTATGTCAGATTTTGGCAAAAGCTTCTGAAGAGCTGACAAAAGACATATGACTGTTCCGTTTTTTTAAGAAATGGGCTTTAATTAAAAAAATAATTATTCCAGGTAACTTATTCCAGCTCACTCATTGTTCCACCTGCTTATAACAAGATCAAATGGACAATTCACTTGGATAACTAAAACTGGTGAAAATCATTGCTCCAAAGACTGAACAATATTATAGTACACATCCACTTTAGACAGAAATTAATTACAAAAGACTCTAAATATACATAAATGCACTTAAACTTATATAAAACAGTGTATACTGCAGTTAATTACCTTAGAGAGAAGAGATCCAAATGCTATGTTGTGACACATCTTTTACCGTATTGTCTCCTGTCTTATGTGCAAGTCCATTAGCCATATTATTGTGAATGAAAACATGAATTAATTTAACCTTGTAAAAAATGTTTAACACTTGTGATTGCATGTTTGGATATGATGTATAAACTGTTTGAATTGTATTCTTAGTCTTATTATATCACAGTGTATGGCAGTCGAACATTTACTTGGCCTCTTGTTTCTCATTTTTATTTAAATTGCCTCTTGTGTATTGCACTGTGCATTTATTTTCTCATTAATTTATGCTCTGTGACCTTAAATGAATAAACCTGCAAAAATGTATATGCATATAAAATATTATTAGATAAACAGAGCTCAAATCAGCTGTGTGTGGTTTCTGTTGGAGACACAGCGATAGTTTTAGGCTGTGAAGTAAGAATTTCCTCTTCTCGCCGCTCTAAAACTCTACTATACAATCAAATCCTCTGCTCTCTAAGGGCTGCAATAAGCTCATTGCAGGAGTCAGGGGGAAGGACTGAATTCAAGTTACAGCAAATCAGGCCGATCAGTGGACGCCTACATCTGGCAGGGTTTGGACGAAAAGATGATATGAAAATCTCTCTTCTTTGCGTTTGATTCAGGGGCAATAAAAATGTAGGAAATAACTCTGCGTACCCCATAAATCAGCAGCTGTTTGAGCTTTTCTGCTGGAGGACAGGGTGGGAAGTGCCGTTTAACCACTGGCGTGTGACACCACTGCATGAGATTGAGCAACTACCAAGCTTTTGCCACGGTGACAGTGGAAGGTCGGCTTTCTGGAGAAAGTTTATTGCTCTAAGTGAACCCAGCAGGCCTATATGTCCTTTCCTAGTTTTTCTCAAATGGATCATAAAACATATGTAAGGATTTCAGCATGCAACACAAAAAGTTGTTGATTGATACTGCATCTGAAGGGCAAAAAATAGCAACTGGATATGCATCTAAGCATAAACTTTCAGGACCTACAAACAAAAATCCACACAATATATTAGTACCATATATGCCACTCAGGTTTAGACATGGCTTAATTTTTGAAGATGTTACTTCACGGCAATGAAACCGTTAATATACAAGGCAATTGGGCATGTAATCCACGCATATACTGTATCTACCAAAGAGGTGAGGTTTCTTCAACTCATGTTCCAAAAACATTAGGCTGACAAATGCAACAAGCTTCAACTGGGTTCTCAAATGCAACAAGCTTCAACTGGGTTCTCAAATGTAATAAGAGAAATCAAACTGAGACAGGTGACAGTTTTAATCTTAACACTGTTAATCTCATACACAGAAAAATGGAACTAGACAAAACAAAAAATTGATAGCCAGATTATGATAGCACTTATTTTCTTATATATTTTCTATGTTTGCATCATATTCACTGTATAGTTAACAAAATAGCGCTATACTCCTTCGGACAGGAGTAATAGTGTAAATCCAAGCCACATACCTGTATATACATATTATTTTATTTTATTTATCTAAAAAGTGAAAAACTGCATCTAAAGGGCATTGCACTGTGATTTCCCACCGAATGCCAACAAAATATGAAAATGAACCAAAATGAATTACCTTGGCAATTTCAGTCTGAAACCATGGTATCAAGCCATGTTTCAGAGAGATGTGGGCCATGGCTGCACAGGGAGATAACAAAGGCGTAAGGGTTACTACAGCAGGAACTGCAGAGACAGAACTCATATAATTCTCCAAACGCATTACTTACGTTTCCAGATGTGAAACACCAACTCCGCAGGTCACCGACTCCATCGGAAAGGAATTAAACTGAACAGTACCAAACAAAAAACAAAAAAATCAAGTCAAACCTATAAACAAACACATGAAAGGGAAAGAAAAAACAATAGCCCTCATGGGGGATCACGTGTGATGTCATGACAGACTATTGCAAATGGTTTATAACATAATACAGTCAAGCCGGAAAGTCTGCACACCCCTTTCACCTTCTCCACGTTGTATTACGTTAGACATATTCTACAATAGATTGAATTAATTTTCTGTCTCAAAACTCAACACAAAATAGCCCATAATGACAAAGTGAAAACAGGTTTTTAGACATTTGTGCTAATTTATTAAAAATCTAAATGTAAAATATCATATGTACACAAGTGTGCACACCCTTTGATATGACACCCAAAAGTGAGCTGAGGTGCATTTTGTTTCCACTGATACTGCTTGAGATGTTTCTACAACTTAATTGGAGTCCACCTGTGATAAATTTAATTGATTGGACATTATTGGGGATTGCCAACACCTGCCTATATAAGGTCCCACAGTTGACAGTGCATGTCAGAGCAAACTCCAAGCCATGGGGTCAAAGGAATTATCTGCAGACCTCAGAAACAGGATTGTGTCAAGGCATAGATCTGGAGAAGGGTACAGAAAAATCTCTGCAGCTTTACAGGTCCCAAAGAGCACAGTGGCCACCATCATTCGTAAATGGAAGAAGTTTGGAACCACCAAAAATATTCCTAGACCTGGCCGCCCGGCCAAATTGAGCAATCGGGGAAGACGGGCCTTGGCCAGGGAGGTGAGCAGGAACCAGAGGGTCACTCTGACAGAGCTCCAGCGTATCCTTGTGGAGATGGGAGAACCTTTCAGAAGATCAACCATCCAGGCAGCACTCCACCAATCAGGCCTTTATGGTAGAGTGGCCAGACGGAAGCCCCTCCTTAGTAAAAGGCACATCACAGCCCGCTTGGAGTTTGCCAAAAGGCACCTAGAGGACTCTCAAACCATGAGAATCAAGATTCTCTGGTCTGATGAAACCAAAAAAACTTTTTGGCCTGAATACCAAGCGTCACGTCTGGAGGAAACCAGGCACCGCTCATCTCCTGGCTAATACTATCCCTACAGTGAAGCATGGCGGTGGCAGCATCATGATGTGGGGATGTTTTTCAGCAGCGGGAACGGGGCGACTAGTCCTGATAGAGGGAAAGATGAATGCAGCTAAGTACACCGAGATCCTTGAAGAAAACCTGCTCCAGAGCGCTCTGGACCTCAGACTGGGGCGAAGGTTTACCTTCCAACATGACAACGACCCGAAGCACACAGCCAAGAGAACAAAGGAGTGGCTTCGGAGAAAGTCTGTGCATGTCCTTGAGTGGCCCAGCCAGAGCCCAGACCTGAATCCAATTGAACATCTGTGGAAAGTGCTGAAAATGGCTGTGTACCGACGCCACCCATCCAACCTGACGGAGCTTGCAAGGATATGCCAAGAGGAATGGGCAAAAAATGTCCAGAAACAAGTGTGCCAAGCTCGTAGCTTCTTTCCCAAGACGCCTTGAAGCTATAATCGCTGTCAAAGGTGCAGCAACCAAGTATTAGGCTAAGGGTGTGTACAGATATGTAACCCCTAAATAACCTATTTTTGTCAGTAAAATAAAATTGCATATTTTCTAAAAACCTGTTTTCACTTCGTCATTATTGGCTATTGTGTGTAGATGTTTGAGGCAAAAAATGAACTCAATCTATTGTAGTATAAGTCTGTAACGTAATAAAACGTGGAGAAGGTGAAAGGGGTGTGCAGACTTTCCGGCTTGACTGTACATTTAATTACATAACAGACATTAAATATTAGTGCAAAGAGGACTGATGTGTTCTGTTGGCTAATTTGGATGCAGCTGTGACCCGTCATCGTCATCCCCCTTACACCTGAATCATCACTAATGGAAAAGCAAGCATAATAACTTAACTGTGCAATGATAAATTAATTAAACATTTTCATCAAACAGGTGGTTCTGCAGCTCTCGGCAGGCCTGTCGCATGCCCTTTCATACAGTGAGATAATCATTTCTCTTTCCATTCAAAAGAAAGCTAACCTTAGAAATGTGGGTATCCATATTGGAAAGACATTTTTGATTGTGTTTATATGCAGCGGACTCACACTTAAACAGTTTTAACTTGGAAAATCCCTTGGTGTTGTTACATACCATACACCGTTTCCTTCTGTAGGTTTCAGCTCCTGTCTGCATTTTTTTACATATATGGAGGTGCAGATCTAAAAGTTGTGCATTGGTCCTATTCAACGAGTTTGTCAATCCAAGACCAACTACATATAACGACCCACAGCAGCTAGTTAACAGCAGGTCACTGTGGTCTTTTTAATGAATGCGTTAAAACTTTGATTTTGTGTGAGAGAGAGAGAGATGGGAGCGATTGTGACATGTCAGTAAGCACCTCAGCAATTCATTCTATTTGGCTATTTATTCTTTTTTCATTCAATAATTTTCCAAGTTATAACTGTCATATTGATAAATTGTGACTGTTTTGTGAAAGCCGTTTCCAGCTTTCACATATAGTACAATCTTACAGTCATTTGAGGATAAAACTTCTCTTTAACAGCTCCAGACACATGATACAGACAATCAATTTACCAGAGAAATTGCTTTGTTGTGCATATTTCAAACATAATGTACATCTAAATATCAACAACTGCCAACTTAGTAAAACAGCTGAAGGGTAAATGCAGCTCCTAATTCTTGCTGAAGCAATATTGTAGTAACCATCTGGAGATTGAATTTGAGGGACGGAGGTTCATCGTCATGTCCTGGCAGTCTTGTGTTAAAAAGATTTGTTATGACTGTTCCAATATTTCTGATTGATCAGAGCTAGTCATCGTGTTGGATACGATCCAATGTCAGACGACAATGGACTCATAAGCATTTAAGTTAATAATACATTTTATTTTCTGGTACGTAAAATCATGCAGTGAATTTGCTGAACATATGAAGAGCATATAGTAGTGGAGAAGCCCCAAGTTTTTTCCGTCTCTCTGCAAGAACAATTCTGGGCTAGCATTAGCCAAAAATCTGATACAGTCATCTGAGAGGTCTCCAGGGGAAATGGAAATGAAGAAACTGTGGGAGAAGATCAGCGAAGGCCAGTTTAGGAAAACATATGGTCAATATGCTTATGCTATTTGTAAGCTAGGAGGTCCGCATTAGCCCAGACAGAAAGGACAAAGACCATAGGCCTAAGGTTAATTATATAATGATGAAGTACATACTTTGTCCTCTCTGTGGACATCATCTAAGAATGGTAACGCATTTCATAACATAAAAAAGCACATGTTATGTGTCAATATATTTTCTTGTCCTTTGATGCGTCTGCTCCTGGGTCATCTGGGTTTTGACAAGCTGGTTGGTAAAGAGTGTGCTCCACCTTTACGTTTTTGTAGGTTAAGATATGTGCCAGTCTGAGCATTTGGATACTTCGGACACTCAGCGATGCTGGCCCTTATAGAAGTTCTTTGCTAGCTTATTGAAAATAACTGTTAAACAGAATTATGTGAATTGTACATTAGTAATACCTTATGAAGAAAAGTAGCAAATTAGATAATCACTACATTGAGCTCTACATAATTAAACCACATTTTATTTTTCACAATTCACATCTAAAATGCATCCGTTCATATCTAATTTTAGAGATGTGTTGCATTGCTTATCATTTTGGTCAGCAGTATGTCACTTAACAATGTCATATAGTATGAATCCATTGTATAGTGAGTAGAATATGACAAACTAACCTTGAGCAGTGCCAAATTGATAAAGCTGTAGCAACAAACAAGCCTGACAGATATAATGTAGTCTACGGACACAGTTCCATACTACAGAAATATTTATTCAAGCCTATACTCTTTGGCATCTAGAAAGCAGTTGGTGAATGACATGGAACAGCTTCCAAAACCCACAGCAAAGAAGTGAGCTTAGCATTTCCAAACTTTTCATAGTACCCCATGAGTGTTTTAGCTTTTGCCTAGTTTCAGTGATAGAACACAATCAGGAAGGAGCCGTTATAATTGCACTAATTGTACGTCGCTCTGGATAAGAGCATCAGCTAAATGCCGAAAATGTAAACGTAAATGCAGCATGGCAGAAATATGGCACTGTATTTGTTTGTTTATTACATGTT
Source organism: Synaphobranchus kaupii (assembly GCA_029718625.1). Taxonomy (NCBI): domain Eukaryota; kingdom Metazoa; phylum Chordata; class Actinopteri; order Anguilliformes; family Synaphobranchidae; genus Synaphobranchus; species Synaphobranchus kaupii. Next base: position 22,485,368 of record CM056376.1, on the reverse strand, counting down.
GAGACCAAGCCCTCATTTACAATGGTGAACTGGGCATGCAGCAAGAATACAGGCTTCATAACAAAGGCAGGCGAGGCGAGGATAACAGCAGGTAGTGTGCCACAATAAAAGCAGCACAGAGCTAATGGCTCACTGATGAGGGAGGGCAGAATTAGGTTCTCAAGTCATACATCTGTGCCTGAAAATCTTACCTGTGTCAAAAAGTAAAGCTGAGCTGACTCATAATGGCCCATACCAGCCACTTGCTTCAAGGACATCTCAGATAGGATCAAAGTAGTTTGCAAGGGAGTCAAGTGACAATCACAGGACTTAGCCCTGAAACAATCAGTCACATATACACATTTGTAATGGCTCACTGCAGTTCTTGCTGCTTGTAAAACAGCTTACTGGATTGGATTAAAACAATGAGACAAAAATCATCACAGAAAAAGTAAATGATTGATTTACCATGTGAATTGACCATGATGTTTCCAAACTACAGCATCACCAAATGCAACTTGTATCTAAAATGGGGAATACAATTAACTTAAATAGTTACACAAGCCATTCGTGCGGAATCTTTATCATACTACCGTAGGACCAGTTAGCAGAATAAATACTTAAACTGCGCATACTGACCCTGTGGCGTAACGCACCACTTTCCAATGAGCCTACCTCATATTTAGAATAGAATAACTTTTATTTCCCTTTAGGGAACTTCAGTTGTAGTCCCAGGAACAACAAAAAAGACATAGACAGTGGGGCAGACCCACAACACACAAACAAACATATCAAATAAAGACATACAATAGAATCATTGCATTAATCAAGTGAATTAAGTGAATTAAAGTGGAATACAGATTAAAAATAGCCCCCGCTGTCCCGAGATGTCCAGTGTCATAAGCAGTCCAGCACACAAACTCTGCCTCCATGACTTTCCTCCATACACGCAGTGTGGCGGCCTCTGTCCACTGTCGAAACGGAGCTCAGCCTTCCCAGTCGCCGCTTCACTCCTCCGCATTATCTTCTCCTTCCCTGGTGGCCTTCTGAGGATTGCCCGTAGTCTCGGATCAGTCCCGACATCTTCAACTCCGGTGAAGAGCGATGGTAAACTCCTTGGCTGCAGATCCAACGGACATTCCTGAGCATAATGCGAATGTGTCTCCATGGTGACGACCACAAACAAAATTATCATCAATATTATAAAAAAGAGCAGCAGGAGTGCCCCGAAAAATCTCCATCCGCTTCCCCGTACCACAACAGACACACAGCGCAAAAAAAAACAAAAGACAAAAGCCAGACACAAGAAAACACATTCAAATTCACAAACACGAACACAAGAGACAGCTGGAGTACATGTCGCCATTACAGCGCCACGTGACATCCTGGGGTTTGTGCAAGCGCGCTTACCTGTGGAGAACTGGCTGGGAGGGGAGTGATTTATTGTGAGCATTTCTAGGGAAACATTAAGACCAGACAGATTTCCGGAGTATTGAAAAGCAAAACATATGCTTAACATAAGTTTGCCGATATGTTTTCTAGCTCGTCGATTGGAAGGCGCACATTCCAGATCAGTTACGCGATATACGTACGTACATACAATGGGGTTGACTGTTTTGCAGATTCAACACATCTTTACCATCATTGGTATACATTACTAACATATTTATCACACACATTTTATTTCACAGAATGTGTATATATTGTGTACTGTTATTGTTCCTTGACATATTTGGTAATTGCTGAAAAGTTCTATCCATTGCAGCGTTTGAATAGCAACAGTCTGCAGCAATGCCGGGGAAGATCAGGGGCGTGGTTGGAAAATGTATGCACCGCGCACGAAAGTGGGGTGGCAGACGCATGACAATCACCGTTATAAAAAAGATTTTTTTTTTGTTTTGGCGTTTTTTTTTTTTTTCCTTTTACCCTTCTACCACGTAGAATGTTAATTACAAGTAATATACTGTATCCTGTAGTCTAAGTGAAAAGTAAAAATAACGTATGCTTTAAAATGACCCGGTTTCTCTTTCCTGCTTAGTTTCTTACCCTCAAGTAGCCTAATATCACTCAGCAATGAACTAGAAGTTTATTTTATTTTTATTGCAAGACCAGCCTTAGACCAGTCTAAGGACATCTCAAATATGCTTAAACAAGGCTGCAAGGGAGTCAAGATACAGTCTGAGGGATTTCCCCTAAAACAGTCACACCTTATCATAATGCTAGCACACTACTCAGCACTCATTATAATGAGTAAATATCAATGAGTCTTGAACAGATTACAGTTTTTAGGATTAAGAACAGCTTGCTATTTCGTTGTTACACCATTACTTTCACTTCACTTCCACATTTGACCCTTGTACCCATCACCTTGTTGCAGGTCTGGGAATGCTCTCCAAGTTTAGTGGCTTGAATAGAATGGATGTGTCTGCTTAAACTGTAAAGCTATCCACTAAGCCCAGAGGAATTAAATTAAAGAGAAAGAATTCCTTGCAAGAGACAAAACTACTCGGTTCATACATGATTTGCCAAAGTGACTATAACCTACTTCAGGAACTCCAAAACCAGCCTCTTCTGAAGCTCGCATTGCAGTCGCTGTGCCAGCATGTTGTAGATCTGTAATCTTTCTGGAATGTCTACATATATATATATACATATGTAGTGTGTGTGTGCATGTGTGTGTGTCTGTAAATGTATGTGCTTGATTGCTGTGAGATTCAAGGGGTCAGCATTACAGATGTGCTGAATCAATTATACAAGGGTTAGGCGCTCACAGTGAAGCATTGCAGAGCAGGTTTGATATATCTCCAGATACTGTGAAACAATCAAGCAGTGCTTGACTGCCTGTACCACTAAACAAATATATACTGTACTTGAGACCCGTCTGCTCTCTAAAGTATGTGTTATATGATGATAACCAGAGATATGATGATAACCAGAGAATGACAATGTAGCTAAGCAGAAGGACTTCATATAACTTTTTCTTTTGTATTCATTTTTTTCAAATTCATTCATTTTATAATTAACTTTTAAACATTCACATTATTATATCCAGATAGCGGTATGTGCTTTTATAGCTTATCGCAAGCCTTTCGTCGCACTTGACAAAAATCCGAATGCGCAAACACACACATCCGCCAAAACGTAAAGCTCACTTGCGATGACTAATTTAGTCAGACTTACCTGCCTTTAACATTCACATCAAGTTTGACCCTTTCTAGCGCACCACAGTTTCAATTTAACTCTCAGAATTCAATGGGGAAAAAAAGCTAAATATATTATTACATAAACCACATGACATACCACATACAGTAGTTTGTACTACTTATATAAACAACATCCATAGAGTTATACAAACTAAAACAGCATTTTGTACAGTTCATGTCCTCAGAGTGGGGGCTTCCCACAGTACGTATGTTCTGAACTAATACTAAAGGTGGAAAAGTAAGTTATCATGTTCACCAGAGCCAGAAAAGATCTACAGAGAAGCCAACAGATGGAACGAATAATCATCCCATGCAGGGCTGATTTAACAATCACGCCACCACCGAACACATGAGCGCATGACTTTACTCGTGGATTAAAACATTCCTTCTGTTCCACAGGATTCAAATTTGCTGAAATCACACATAGGCCGTCCACTGAAAACATGTGGATCTGATAGAACCCGTTTATTCTGAGCAGGCTTAAGTTTTGTGTTGCCATGGGGGCCTTTTGGTGTAAATGACAACGTTTAAAGTAATTCTGTGTTATTTGTTAAGATATTAAGATATGAAATCAAAATAGATAGACACAAAACTATGCATGTATAAAGATTAGTACGGCGAAAGGCCAGTGCAGTGCGTGTGACCTTAGAGGTTATTAAAATAGTAGCTGAACGTGTAAGCTGGCCGTCCTTCAAGGCACATTGCAGTCAAGCAAGCAGTAACAGCACAACACAAGGCAGCCTGAACCGATTGTTTTTCTGCACAGAAATGGCATCGACAAATCTACTTAATTTCCTTATTACCATAAAAGGCCTAAATGCCCTCAAAATAAGGAAGCTGTTTTCAACAACGCCGCTACAAAAGTGTGTCAGTTATTAAGACCAAATCTGTAGGAAACACCAATGAAATCGTCTGTCATTGACATCCAGATTTTAATTTCTCAGCTGTGTTGCATTGAAAATGCAGCTATTGCGTTTATTAAATTAATGCTTCAGGGTGCACTGTCATGCAGCGGAATGTTTACCTTCACACCGTCACCTGTAATGTTATTATCGTGATGACATCTGTTAGTAATGCTTCATCACTCCAGTATGTAAACAGCAGAGGTGCCAATGACAACATCACGTAGACTGACAAAAATATTTAGAATAGGACGGACCACTAACCACGGATACAGACGTGCTCATTGTTTAATGCAGGGGCAGTGGATTTCTCCTTTCAAAAGCAGACCGTGTGAGACCAGATGAGTTGTCAAAGCACCATTTATCGGACGTGTACTGGTTTGTGCAGTGGAGGACAGCAGCCAAATGTAAGCAACCGTGTCTGATATTCCTGCACGGTTATGTTAATCAAGTCAGCAGCTACGCTTTCCCCGCTCTGCTGATGGGTCGTATTTGGCCGTGGAAGCAGAACAGGCATGACACAAATTTGGACCCAACAACTACTGAGTACATTTTGCTGATGTGAAGGGCTCAGCTTGCCAAAGTATACAATGTGCCAGTTTGAATTATTCATGCGTAAATGGTGCTATACTTGTTTCGAGTTACCCACCAGGGGGATAGAGAGTAATACAATCAGCAGCGACACATTTAAAAAAAATGTAAAATCCCAAACTGGTGTCCATTTACTGGTCACAAATACTGATTTTGTAAGACCTCAGACCAGGATCTGAGACCTAAGATGGACTCTAATTAGTTCAAATGAACTGTTGCTAGGCGATTTAATGGTTTTCCCTGTGGTTCTTCTGGTTCCTGTCAGAAATAGTATATACTGCAACAGGAAAGGAGAGGGAGATTTCATAGATTGAATACCAATGAATTTCTGTAATATATTTATAAATCTATCTGAATTAAAAGAATCTCTCTCCTGCATCGCAATCCTAGAAAAATGAAATGAAGCCATTTTCCAGTTGGGTGAGCAATGCACATAGCTTAGAGCTACCAATAAACCTGTTTTCAACCTTTTCCGGAATAATGCGTTCCTATCACTTTGCCATGAACAATTCTGAATAACTTTGCGAGTCTACATATGCTTGCAATCAACATATTCTACATGGAGATGGGGATTCAGCAGGTCATGGAGGAACAGCACAGCTTCCTAAATAAAAGCCAGACCGAGGATCAACCTCCAAACAGGAAAGAGAGCAGACTCAGAAAGCAACAAAAATAAAAGCTCTCAACAAAACAAAGACATTTTTTACCTAGGAACTCAGCACAGTCCCTCTGGAACGTGACCTTGAAACTTCAAATACTTGTGTGACATTTTCATCTGAACAATGGCGGAGGTGCCTTTTTCCCCACCGGTTGACAATAGGGCAGGCCGGGCACTATTCTAGTCTCAAAAAATGGAAAAACAGTCACAGTTATTTCTAGATTATGCTGCTATTATATTGCTATTTGCTAGAAAAAACAGTTTGTAGTCATTGTTTGCTGCCCCATACGCCACTGATGTCTGCCGGGTCTGCCCTTACATACCATGTCAATTTTCTGACCAGTGTGCATTTAAAAAAAGGTTTGACATGCCTTTGACCTAATGCACTTACATCATGGGTTTTGATGCAATTCTTATGTGAAGCGTTTTGACCATTGGGGTGGCATGTGGTATAATGGTTTGGGAAATAGGCTTGTAACCTAAAGTTTGCGCTGCAGGTTTGATTCCCAGGTAGAACACGGCCATGAGCAATGTACTTTACCTGAATCGCTTCAGTATACATCCAGCTGTATAAATGGATACTATGTAACAATGCAAATGTTGTGGAAGTCTCTCCGGATAAAGGTGTATACTCCACAGGGGTCTTCTCAGAATGAAAGCTTGCCCTGACAAGACGCAAGCATTTGATGAGGCCGAGATTCACTACAGCAAGACGGCCGCTCCCCCAGCTCTTTTCGCTCCACTGATGTGATCTCTTATCCGTGTAATCATCAATTGATACCCAAACGTACCGTGACCATACGTTTCAGAGGGCTACCTGGAAAACCTGCCTACTGACAACATGGCAGCAGACCGGCATGACAGACCATGTTATCTAGGCATTATTTATCATTATTATCTTTAGCTTCTTAAGGCTATAGCTTCTGCAGCGCACCACATAATCATACATTTGTGCTAAATATCCATGGCAAATCCAAGGTTGAGGTTAGTCAAGGTGCATTTACATTGTATTGAATACTGTTGGGCTGCTGGCTGTCACCTTTCCCTTTCTCATTCAATTGCAGAGAATCCAGTTTTGAGTGTTGGTATATGATTGGGCATTCCACATCGAGTGAAAAAAATGGGGAAGGGGGAATTTTCTCCTGCGTGGCCGTTTAATTGTTTGTAACTTGTTTCATTCGGCTCACCTGGATCGTGATTGGCAATTGAAGACACCTGTGCCTGATTACCAGGGAAGCATAATATACTTGTGGCATTTCTCTCATTGTGAGTTCATTCATCTTTTTCTTTGGTTTGCTTCATGTACATTGCCAGCCTTGCTGTCATGCTGAAGCGCATATTTTAAATTGTTGTTGTGGCGGCGTTAGTTTGATTTGCAGCCACTTATTTTGTACTGCGTGAAAAGGCCTACATTGGCCATTTTGGGAGGAAGCTCACCTTATTTTTATAATGTCACTTTTTAATAGAAAGGAACAGATGGAGAAGCATAGCAAACCTGCGGAAGACTTTTGCTTTGCTCTCGTGTACCTTTTGCTTTCCGGGTGAGCTAGGTTTGCTTTTAAAGACTAATGGATCAGGTGAATTAGCTTATGAGCTTCTCTGGTTTTACCGCTGCTGCTGAAATTCCTCATTTAAAATAAAATCTGTTTTGATTTTCTTGTCTTTTTTTTTTTAACAGGCTTATTTGTGCAAGGCACATGTTTTGTAAAGCTCTTTGTAACCACTTAGTTATTGTAACGCGGGTGGGTTTCGGGTCGTAACAGTTGAATACTCCGAGGCTTCTTCCTGCATGCCAAAATGTTTCCTTGCCGCAGTGGTTCTCAGTGTGGGGTTTTGGCTGTTTTAAAATGTATTCAAATGTGTATCTATATAGTGCAATTGTACAAAGAATTTGTCACAATATGCATCACAGTATAGTGAAATTCTTTGTAAAATGCTCTATGTAGATACAAATTTGATTTTAATATATTTTAAAAACACCCTTAAATCATACTTGTGAATTTTCCTGTATCAATGGATTTTCTGGAACTATTTATTTATTTTTTGTCAGCTGTGTGTCAGCATAAGAACATCTGCTAAATGGCAAATTGTTATTCATTGCGAAACAAATTCACTTTCCTATGGTGAGGGCAGTGTCATGCTGAATTTTTATACACCTTAATGTCTTTATCGATCAGTACGATTCTACATCATTGTGCTTTGTTGGCTGATTTTTATATTGACAAAAATATACTTTAACATTTATAAAAACATTCTAATAAACATTGATATCAAATAAAATAGTCTGGACATCTGAAGAACTGCCAAAAGCAGGCTGACTTTGGTGATTTAAAGCATAAGGAACTGGTTTTGACAGCATTCAGTCCTGGACTGTGAAATCCCCTGTCTGGGTCAGAATTAATGAGATCCAGTTTTACTTGTAAACCCTCAATGACCTGAGTTGTAATAACAGAAACACTGCCCATCAAAGAAAGTCATATAATCCTTTTCCAGTGAGAATTTCTGCTTCACTACAGGATGGAATGAGAAAAAAACACCTTAATCAAATTCATTAAACTCTCATAACCACCATGTTAAGGCCATGGGTAGCTTTCACCTCAGCAATAAATATAAATAATCAGGATGTAAATATATAAACAATCACTTCCGACCTGATTTACTAAGACCTTTAGCGTGAACAAAATCTTTTAGCACACTAATAACACAACCAATGATTGGTGCAAAACCAATATCATCACCATGTTATTGGTTTTGCATGTGCTAAAAGGCTTTGCACACGCTAAAGTTAATCAGGCCCTTAGTGACATAATTTACACAGCTTATTTTGTTTTCATACAATCCATTTTATACAGCTCAATTTCTGCCAGGACTATAAATTTAAACCATTATGCTGCCCTGCCACCCTCGAGACTTGTTCATGTAACAGGACAATAAACAGATGCAGCTGAACTGTGACCCTTGCTGGCATTCTTTGCTGATTAATTTTAACATGGGGTTTATGTATAATACTTTTCTCAGACATACACAGTTGCAGATCCAAATAGAGTAGGACACATAGCTGGCTTATCCCTCTTCAATATAAAGAGAAGACTGATTTTGTGTGGCATGAACCTGGACATGACCTTTTCATTTTTTTCTGAAATTGTCTTACAAATATTTAACTGGTTAACATGACTGCTCAGACATCAGATGTCTACCCTGAATTCCTTTTAAATAGCACCCTTCTATAAACATATGCTACCTACCAGTTCAGTTTGTGTTATTTCTATCAAAGTTACTTCAATATCTGCCCTGGAATTATCTTCCAGCTTTTAAAATATGTACACAAAAAAGAGGGAAATATGCATCAGCATCTTAAAAGGAAATTTCCCATACTATAAACAGAGTGGCATAGAAGACAGTGTGGCAGTCTGTCATGTAGACAACATACACAACACAACATCTTTGTACCATGATCTGTAAGCTTTTCTGCTTTTCTCCCATCTGAATAAAGTGAAGAAACACATAAGGACATCAGACTGTCTGCTCTCCTTTAAAAAGTAAAACAGTGGCCATTCCACTAATCAGGAATGCCGACGTGTTAGACAGCGCTCTCCACCACCATCAGCAAAACACCAAATGAGGGAATATCTTTTGGAAGAATGGTGTTCCATCCCTCCAGAAGAGTTCCAAAGACTAGAACCTATGCTAGACTAGAGGTAGAATCTATGCCAATGTGCACTGAAGCTGTTCTGGCGGCTTGTGGTGGCCCAACACCTTACGAAAACACTTTTTCCTTTAATTTGTCACCCTTCATATATGCATCTTCAACCAGCATCAAGCAAAGTTCTGATCACTATTCTTATGTTCATATATGTTGCTATAATGTGCTGCACACCAACCTGATGGCAAAGCATCTGTTGACTAAACAGCAGTAACACAGACAGTGCCCTAAGCAACTTCTGCACCACAGACCACACAACTGTGCACAGAAGGGCAGCTCCCAAATCAACTCAGAGTCATTTTCCCAATGGAGACGAACACGTGTGAATGTGTGCATATGCGTAATACCCTTCACACATTTCTAGCTATTGTATTAGCAAAATCGCATGGTAATGGTAAAAAAAGGAGCTCATTGTGATTTTAAACTGATGACGGCAAAACATTTCAGCCCATTAACTTTTGTCTGCGCTGTCACACAATGCATATAAGACATTCTTTGTCCTAGCCATTTGGCAACGTCATGTGGATTCAACTTCAGGTAGGATCTAGAAAATCGAAGAATGAATTAAACATTTTCTTCAGCCAGTTGGGCTGTCATGTTTTTGAGGTCAGACATCCCGTTTCTGTTGAACAGTGAGTGAGCGAGTGAGTGAGAGAGTGAGAGAGAGAGAGAGAGAGAGGGGGGGGGGGGGATCTAGTTCCCTTCATCTGTCATGCATTCAAGCATGCCTGAATGTTCTTTTTCCCAACACTTGTGTTTTGACAACTCCTATCACGCACTTCAGCTGTACTTACCTTTCTAAATTCCGTCAGACAGTAACCATGTTAGTGCCAGCACTCAAATTCAATATGACCGTTACATCTTTAGTATATGCCTATATATCTTTCATCTTGTTCTGACATATATAATTAGGTAATGCCGTATTAGTGGTTTTCCAGAAACCGGTATAAACATATTAAATCTCCCTAACAATGAGCCAAAATACCTCTGATATAAATCGGTTATGGAAAGGCCCCCCTGAAGAGTTACTATTAGTTTATCTAAAGTTTTCTTGATTTTTGAATGGCTATAGGTGACTTGCTGGTCAGGAAGCAGGTTTTTCTTATTATTTGGAGAAAATGTCAGTCTTGCAGTAGTGGCAGATTTGTCTTTTTCTTTTGGCTTTTGAGGGCACAGAAGGCGAATGTGAAATGTGGTTCACCCATTTTACAGTGCGGTCTGCTAAGCAGTTCCAGGTGAACAAAAACAACTTTTCTTTTTTACTTCTTGTGTGCAGGAATGTACACATTGTAATGTCTGCCGTAATTACTCGGTAACTCTCAAATGTTTGCACCGGTTCTCTACCTCCCGACAGACTTTGTTCACTGACAGTATTAAATGGACTGCACTGTGCTGGTGACAGCAAGGGAGAAGGGGAACTGGCTGGCTTCATGCTTTTGATTAATACGGCCCATTTGCTCTCAGCTTTCAGGCGGGCACATACGGATATACAGAGGAAGCTCTGACCGGATTGAGGGGGAGTGGATGTTCCAGACACCACTGCCTGCTTCTGCCAAGAATCGTACTGAGAGGCATTTTATGGAGTCTGTGTCCTTAACTACAGGAAAGCCATATTTACGACACGGTGGTAGCCTACCGATCCCTTGAAATGAATTTATTCAAAAAGTTCACCTATTTATTGAATCTCCTGCCGCGAGGCGGACAAGTGTCTGTTTATGAGGATTGAAATGTTTGTCAGTGTTCTCGCTCAAGCAGAAAATCGAGTCAGAAGCTACTAAAACAGCATTGGTTAGCCACAAGCAGGAGGAAGCTGGACTCCAATAACACACCCCCCTTCATTAACTCTCCAGGCAGTAACTTGTGCGGTCAGATCACATAACACCATGTCTTGGGACACACTGACCAATGCCACGCTCTGAATGTGTGTCACTGTTTTCAAAAGCACATTAATGAGCATCTTTTCTACAGCTGCGCACGATTAGGGGAAAACTGACTTTGCATAGGCCTTGTAAATGCCAAATTTATTAAAGAAAGCTTTGAAAAATAAGCTGTATGCAACAATATAAGAATCTTTGTAATGGACTAGACTGATGCATATTTTCACATAATTTGAAATAAACTAACAAGTAGGCCTACTGCTGAAACAAATTGAATATGCCGAAATATACGCTTGGTGGGTAGCTAACCCTCAGACTGCCATTATTTTCTATGCACATGTGAAGAAACATGTGAGGCTAGTGAATGACTGTTCATGCCTGTCTCAGTACCTCTTGGGAAAAATCACACTTTGATGAGCCACCCATTATACTTATACCAACCTATTTGAATATGACCAGCGGGGGTCGGCAGAGAGCAATGAAGCGCAGACCCCTAACAGACTGAAACCGGCCACACCCCCAATTGGCAATTGCATGTCACCCTATGGTGCTACTGGCCATAGTCGGCACTGGCACGGTCCAGATTCAAACCCGAGATTGTGGGGCTCATCTATGCATCACACCGTAGGCTAGTGCCTTCACCGAATAAGCCACCCTGCAGCAATGGCATTTCTAATTGCCAATAATGTGGGACCTGGATGCATCACCCAAACCTCTTGTCATCCAGAACGCCCTTCGGTATGCTGACGGTATCTAGTAAAATTGTGAATAGAGCTGAGGTGTTAAACGCAGACGATCCTCTAGGAGAAGGAAGGTTGGGCCTTTGAAGGTGTGATACATGGATTTTTAACAGAAAATTGTATCACTGGCTCTGTCTCTAGGTTTAAGACTGGTGCCAAATTCCCAGTACTGCCATTTCAGACACAGACACTACAATTCAGAAAATTCACTGAATGACAACAGTTTGGCATGAGACACTAGGATTGGGAATGTGAAGACTATGCACTATTATTTAGCATTATGTGTCTGGTTTGCAGCTACCCTTATGCAAAACAAGTGCACAATGCTCTGTGCTCTTTCATGAATCTCAGATGGTGTTTGCATACTATGCTAACAGTGCATGCAAAAATATGTTCACTTTTGTCATTATCCAATTATAATAACACAAACTGGGGCATAAAGCATCCGCTGTATTTATGTATATTTGATTCAGAAAGCATAATTAGGCCTTTAAAGCCTCCTCAAAATGCCATGAACACACATTTTCACCCTCAATATGAATAAAACTGACATAATAATACACAATGTTAGGAGCACTTTGCCTGTTAGTAACTCTGTCAGTTCAGGCCAATACTTCCAACCATGATAGACATTTTGTTTGTCACAAGCATAACATTCAGGAACCAAATACTTCAGCTATTGTTCAGTGCTGCACAACAGTCATATTCATCATTTCATACCAAGCTTTAACTGAACCAAAAGACTTACACATTGTACCATTGAACAGGTTTGAATATAACTTGAAATTAAACTGAGGCAATTGGCAGCTCAGGTGAAAACCGGAGAGAGAGATCTCACTAGGCCTTGTCAGGCCTGAATGCTTCCTGAGAAGAAATTAAAACAGCATTGACAATGTGGCAGACTGCATCTGCCAAATCAGGTCAATGTGTCTTCATCTCCTGCTAGCACTCAGAACCGTGTAATACATTCTCGGGGATTTGCAGAAGAGACATATGTTCTTGTTCCTTAAGAGAAAATTGTGCTTCTCAGCCAAGGTGAGAACAAGGGAAACTGAGAACATATGAAAGTGGATGGACCAAGTGAAAAGGATTTAGCACTTTAGAAGTGCTCAAGTTGGATATGCCCCATTAACTGCCATTGGCATGTTGAAATACTTTATATGCAATACGCTAAGGTAAGCAAGATCAAAAAGCACCTTTATTCTGCAGGTCTAGTGACTTAAAGGAATTGAACAAGTGTTTTAAGAAAAGCATCATCCAAGCAAAGGGTAATTGCTCCTGGAAAAAGTGTGCAGGCAGCTTCTTTGAATGATTTGTAATCTTGTTTACGGTGGACATGTTTTTGTCATCATCGTAAAAGCAATCTAACACACAGACAGACACCTGCACACACACAGGCAAGCACACACGCGCACACACACACAAACACACACACACACACACACACACAGACACACACACACACACAAACACGCACACACACACACACACACACACACACAAACACACGCGCACACATGCACACACATGCGCACAAACACACACACACACACACACACACCTGAATACTAAAATCACATTTTCACCAGAGTCAAACAAAATTACGTGCTTGCACGTGGATATTTCATTGTAAATCTTTTAACACAATGCCTGGAAATCGTTTGTGAGCGGACCAATGAATCATTTGATGTTTTTGCTGTAAATCAAAGTTAGTCTCTGCTCAAACTATTTAATGTTCTTTTAGGACATCGCTTAGCACGGTAAGTTTACGGGTTTGGTCTCCGCAGCACAAAAAGCACATTGTACATGAGTTTACCGAAGAGCAATTATGCCAACCACTGGACTCAAGGGTATAACTGACATGGATAGGTAAAGAGAATTCAATCTGTTAAGCCACAAATACAAAGGACCCTGGGAAGGCTGTGTTTTTTAGAGGTTGGCACAGACATGTTAAATGATTATGAACCCATTTTCCCCACCCATTCTTTATTACTGCAGTTGATCATGTGTGACGATGTGTGTGACCACACTGCAAAAAATGTCTGTCTTGACAAGTCTTTTAGTCTTGTAATTTTTCTCAGAAGTGGAAAATATTAGCTTGTTTTAAGTTACTTTTTACTTGACAAGTGAAATTATCTTACCCCACTGGCAAATCTTGAAATTAGTACAAATATCTCACCTCCACTGGCAGATAGTTAGTTTTATTTAGCAAAAAAAGTAACAGAAATAAGATTCTAAAGTCTAAATATGAGATTTAAATGCTTGTTAAGATTTGTATTTTTTGCAGTGCATGGATTTTTATTATTCTTTTTAATGTAGTCAGTATATTCTGCAGAATTATCCCATTTCAATTCTAATCTTTGACATACTAAGGTTTATGGAATAAAAGGAATACATTTTCCAGAAGAAAAAAAGCATGCAATTACAGTTAAATGCATAAGTGTCAGGACAGTGACACAATTTTTGTTGTTTTGGCTCTGTACTCCAGTACATTGTATTTGAAATAAAATAATGAATATGAGGTTAAAGGTTAAAGACTGTCAGCTTGACATCCATATCAGGTGATCCAATGTAGGAATTGCAGCCCTTTTTATACATAGTCCCTTCATTTTAGTGGAGCTAAAGTAATTGGCTTCTCAGCTGTTTCTTGGCCAGCTGTCTTTGCATCATTAATTCATGTACAAGAAAGCTAACAAAAGGTCTAGAAGTAATTATATGTTTGGAATTTGCATTTGGAGTCTGTGACTGTTGTCTCTCAACATGAGGACCAAATAAGTGTCAGTGCCAGTAAAGAAGGCCATCACGAGGCTGAACAATCAAAATAAATTGATCGGAGACATAGCCAAAACATTGGGTGTGTAAAAATCAACTGTTTGAAACATTGTTAGGAAGCAAGAATGCACTGGTGAGCTCAGCAATAGCAAACAACCTGGTAGACCACGGAAGACCGGAGTCAAATTGGAGTACATCCTGACACCAATTGAACATGCGTTTCACCTGCTGAAGACAAGACACAGAAATAAAGAAGACCAGAAGGTGGCTGCAGTACATGCCAAGCAGAGCATCACCAGGAAGATACCCCTAAAATGGGGCGATTATGTAAAAAGAAAAGGGCTGTAATTCCTACACGGATATGGATTTAAATACCTTCAAATTAAAGCTGACAATCTGTACTTTAACCTCATATTCATTGTTTTACTTCAATTCAAATCCAATGTGCTGGAATACAGAGACCAAAACAACAAAAAAGTAAATGTGTCACTGCATTTAACTGTATGTCTTCAAGCAATTGTCAGATTTTTAATAATAATCAAGGCTTTTAAAACATTTGACACCATGGCCTTCCCACTGGAAAGATGGCCGGTGTTTTCTGACAATGTGAGGACTCTTGAGGGCTATTGGACTAGTTAACACACACACACGCACGCACGCACACACGCATGCACGCACGCACGCACGCACGCATGCACGCACGCACGCACGCACGCACGCACGCACGCACGCACGCACGCACGCACGCACACACACACAGACAACATGCAGCATGTTCATACTTAATTAATTTGAAATTGGTTCAACACTGAGGTTGTTTTTTCTCTACTATTTTACTGGAGAAGAAGTCCTCCACAAAAATTCACCTATCAGGTGACCCATAGTCTAATGAATCAAGTCCTCCAGCTGATGAGGGAAAAGATTTTTCTGAATCTCCATCCCGTTTTTCCAAAACAAACCTTGGCGATTCCACCCTATGAGCACAAAACAAATAAACAGAGGAGACAACCCCATTCACATACACACAGTATATCTTTACACTTTATGTGCTCGTCGTATAATGTGGCCCGCAGGCACCTCCAGGCCTTTTTATGAGGAGAATGTGGCTTTTGGACACTCTGGGTAAAGAGTCATCCTATCCCATCGGCAGCTGTCCTCAAAAAACACACAGGCTGTGTACCACTACTTTGTGATGCCAGACGGTACATATGAACTGCAGACAGACTAGCTTCCCCATCCCTGCTCTGGGATTTACACAGAGTGTAAAATGTGCTTCAAAGACATCTGATCCCAGGGTAAAAAAATATATAGGTTGCATTCATTGTATGGTTCTCTTTTCCATTTATAACCATGTACCGTATAATAAATGATAATTTATCCATCCCCCAAATTACTTCAACGTAAACTAACACAATTTGAAATCTGAGGGATAATGAAATGTAACAACCACTTCTACAGCAATCTCACTCAAATATATATTTTTATGCAGGCATTTTACAATCTATTGCTTCAGGAATGCATTTCATAAATGCACATACAAAAGTGCTTTAGTTCAACATGCAATATATTGGCTTTCTTCATATGATCCTTTAGGAATTTAGAATAAATACAATTTGATAAAACAATCTACATCCTCTTTTTAAAAAATTAATAAATAAAAAAAGGTGAAAAGTTTATATTTGACAATGTGTTCTAGGAGCTTTTTCAACTTTGTAATGTGCAGAGAAGGACACATTTGTTTTGTTCAAAAGCCGTACATTTCTACCTCTGTCTTTCACACTCACTGCACTTTCACACGTGAGTCTTGAATTGTAGTAAATCTGTAGTCATAGTCGTGCACAACAGATGTCATGTTAAAAAACTTTCTATAAACTGTTTTCCACTTAGTTAATGAAGTGTGTACACTTCCTGCCAGTCTAGAGAACAAAACTTGTGATTGTTGCACAATTATTGGACGTATTGGATTATTGGAACATTGGAATTATTGAAGACAACAATTCACATTTATTCACCTGCAAGCTAAGACTGAGCTTTTCCATATTATAAGATTGTAATTGTTAACCTTTACTTCTGCTTGCTTTGGGAAGGCTGGAATATTTACACATTCAGTTTTCATGTATTTTGTTAGGGGTTTATAGACCATTCTCTCCAAACAGCACCCAGAATCTATGAATGCCCCATCAGCTCTTTATATGCTTTCCACCATTTCAAAGGCTGTTATTTTCATGCCATGCTTTTTGATCAAACTGCATGTAGATGCACATCATTAAGTCAACAATTCACAAGTTTTTTATCGCAACTTTGTTATTATGTTTTTTGTAGGTTTTTTTTGTTTGTTTTGTCTGCCAATGGATATACAATTCACCTGATGCCCCTTTCTCCAAATTTGTGACTCAGAAATCAGGAAATACATCTGCTAGATCTGTTATTTAGCACTTTTAAAATGATCATGCGTTGCTTTTACTTCAGCAAAACAAAACACAAATTGGATTAGATGTAGAGTTTTGATAACCTCAATCGTATACATTTTAATTATTTGAAAGACAATATTGAACAGCAAATGATGATTGAAAAGCAAAACATATCCAGTAATTTAAGCTAGTAGTAAAGCTTACATTTATAATTCTATTCAGCCTAGAAGCAAGGCACCTTGCCTTTAACCGAACCCTGACAAGATGCAAGGTTTTAACGCAAAGGTATAGGCCTACTATGGCACTAAATTCCATCCTGCCTCACCACATAGTCGGTGTTTCCCATTAAACAATAGTGGCACACTGTCGCTCCAGGAGTCAGGAGCACCACTACTCAAGAAGCACCTAACCCATTCAATTTAACTACAGTATTGTGTTTCATTCTGGGACTATGTATCGCAAACTAGCTAGCAACGCAATGTCGGCCAGCTAGCTAACTCAAGAAAACCAGCACTAGCTAGCTAGGTAGATTAGCTTTAATATTAATTTCCGATTTGATGTTGACTGTAATTAGCTAACATTAACTGCTAATCATTAGATACACAGCTTACTTTAATCAATGTCTTTTTGACATTGGTGCTGTTAAAAAAATCTTTTTTTTCACCCAACATTTTAATATTTTCTATTCTATGAAATATATAAAAATATATCCCCCTACAAAAAAAATGTATAAAATAAATCCTGGCTTGGCGCGATGGTGCCCAGGGCAGCCGCCTATACCGCCTATTCTTAGGACCAGCCCTGATATACACAAACCAAAATGTGGTCATTTCGACTTGCTAACCATTTAATTTTTTTAGACATTTTTTTTTACGGTAAGTGCCACGGCGTAAGTGAAAAAAAACATCCAAGCTGTGTGGTTCTCATGATGATATACTGTATAATGCACTTCTGGTGGTGGGAACGACACGAGGCTGAAAGCCGCCTTGCCACCCCAGGCGTGTATACATCATGAGAACCACAGGGCTGGACGGGTTTAATCCTTTCTTATGTGGCTTGTCAGTGCAAACAGGTGCAATTGATTATTTCTCATGAACACCAAATATTTCTTCAGAAGAAGCATTACAGCCATGCAACAGGCTAAATATGGCCTCTGAGTCAAAAGCCGCAGCATTGCATTGCATTGATGCAGCACTTCCTCTAAACCTTTTGAGAACTTTTTGCTCACAATTATAAGAGCTTAATAGACCATTTCTGGTGTGCATTTAATAAAAAGGTCTTGTGAAAAATCCAGGAATATTAAGCAAACGCAGTCTCTGCTCATCTGTTTTTAATAATAGACTGGGTATCACAAAATACATTACAGATGTGGATTCTGTTCTCTGATCGGTAGTACAGCCGTCTTCAAAAAACCAAAAAAGGCAGAGTCAGGGTACAGCTTTACCATAATAAGGGATGATCCGTGATTATAGTTTCTGATGGTCCTGAAGCACAACAAACATTTCACAAGGGAAAAATATTGTTTTTAAAGAGTTACTACACTCTAGATCACTTTTTTCCGCTGTAAACGTGTTTGTATGCCTACCTTATAATGAAACTTATTCAGACATTCCATTATTTCAACAATTCTGAAATAATATTGTATATCATAAGAAACTGGTAGGAAAGCGTCTTTGTGCTGCCCCTAATGGTTGAAATTTCCTTTCTGCTCCCCACACTGCCCTCGCCCCAATCGTGATGTCAGAGTACCTCTTTGGAGGTACCTCTACGTCATATGGATAACTGTTGTCGCCTACAACGGAAACAGCCAGCATCTGATTGGTTACATCTACTTTCGTTTCGCCTCCACATTTTTAAACCGGAACAACGTGGCGTCCTGTTCAATTCTCTTATTCCACCTAAATAGTCCACTAAAATATGTTTCTGAAAATATTTTAGGTGAGAAATAGGCCATGCAGTTGCTGAATCTTGATTCATATTTGATGTTCAATGTCTAGTTTGATCCGAGTTATACAAAATCATTTGTACAATGTACGGTAATTTATGCAAATGACGATGGACACAGCTCCTCCGCCCCCACCCCTCTCCCTCGCTCACCACACAAAGTATTTTTCAAAATTGTGTAGTAGGCCGAGACAGGCTGAGACAGTGGGTGTAGTTACTCTTTAAGATGCATGGGTTATAACTGAAGGCCAATTGCAAAATTCTGCAGCACTTACATTTATGTAATGTAAATGCATTCCAATAATCCATCCATCCATTTTCTAAAGGGCTTACTGCTGGTCAGGGTCACAGGGGGGCAGGAGCCTATCCCAGCATACATTGGGTGAAAGGCAGGAATACACCCTGGACAGGTCACCAATCCAGACAATTTAGACTCTCCAATGAAACTAACCTGCATGTCTTTTGGACTGTGGGAGGAAACCGGAGTACCTGGAGGAAACCCACATAGACAGGGGGAGAACATGCAAACTCCACACAGAAAGGCCCTAGGCCAGGATTCACACTCAAACTCACTGCAGCGCCATGCCACCCTCAGTCCATAATAATGATAAGATTTTTAAAAAATGAAAGTTGTCAATATTAACTACATTTATTGTTAACTTTGAATAACTATAAGAGGTTGGACTTTAAGAGATCCTTCTTGAAAAGGTTCATTCAAAACCTATGTTATCAGGGATTTATGGTATTTTTATAGTGATCCTGGAGAGTATTCAGCATACAAATTAAGAATTTGTAATGATATATTGTCAGATATTATTTTGCAGAAGGTCATTCCTTGCAGCAGCTAACACTTTTTTTAACTAACTTTTTTACATTGCATTTCACTATTCAGAAATGTGACATTAATATGAATATTTCAAAGCTCAGAACAATAGCAAGAGAACTATACCGACTTATTGGCCCCATTGCAAGGCAATATGAACATCAGGAAACCGATTACCTAAGTATTATAGAGGCTGATAGAGAATGATATAGCATATGGTTTATAGATGACACGCAAAGGACATGATTGAAAGACACATGCTGCACACACTCTGATTGGTCCTTAGAGGTCCCCCTCTTTGAGAAATGGGTAAGTTGATAACAAAACCACTGTATTATCCATAAAATGTTATTATGCATCATTATTGCATTATCCCTAAAAGACCCGGATGTAAATCTTATGAATGGAAAGACTCTGTCCACTCTTTTATGGTTGTGTTTGCAAATTGAAGACCCTGGTGCTAAAAGTACTGAACAAGTCACAAAATGTCTATTTTGAGAAAATCTAATCCGAATACTTCTTGTGTACCAGAATACGATAACCTTTTGTTTCCATAGTGGAGAAAAGAGACGTAGGCACCTTTTCTGTTAACAATATTTATAGGATGGACTTAGCTAAACAAATACAGCATGTTTCTATGTCCAACTTGAATTGTCTAAAGATGTGACTTCAGTACTTTTAGCACCCAGGTCTTCAATTGTACAATTTGTTTGTACCGTATGATTTGTAAGCATTATTATGAATGTATGTGTATTTACATAGACATATTGCCAAAAGGGGTCAGAAATGCACTCTAACAATGTTATGACTGCATTTTTTAAGAACCAAGGCCTAATAAAAACAAAGCAATTCAATATGGATTGCTTAACTGACAGATTGGTTCAGCTTATTAATATAAGAGTGTGACTAGACAAATAAACCATATCTACATTTCATCAAGTCAGTTGGGAATGATATTGGGGTAAAATAAAAATTCCAGACTTTTATGTCATTTTTCTTTTATATTTGTGTTAAATTTTATGTACATAACAGCTGGCGAAAATGTTCAAATTCACTGTCAATTTAACCTGATAGTGCTCCGATAAGCCAATATAATTATAAACAAAACATTATACATTAAACATAAAACATTTTAGTCTTACGATGAAATGGGGTGTCATGCAGTTTCAACAAATTCAGTGAACCTTGAAACATTGGATCTGACACTACACTGAAGTCAAGGAAACTTTGGTCAAACGCAGGAATACACACAAATACATGGAAATGCCATTCATTACAATCCTATATTCCTTAAGGGCATGAAATACAAGACAATGTGGGAGTTTGGCACATTGTACATCTTTGTATATCAGTAAGCCAATGCCTATTGAAATCACAAATGACAAAACAGTTGTAACTACTGTATAAAATAAAAAAATATGAAGACATACGGCTACCCATTTTAGCGGTTAGGATAAAAGTTTTTAAAAGACAATCTTAAACCTTAACTACACCTAAAGCTCCTGGAAAACCTATCAGTAGCCTACAATATGCAGTTACTGGGTGAATTCAGTGTGACACGTTGTGTGACATAACAGAGGTGCATTGTAAATGTCTGGACTTGAGATGTGAGAAACTAGATGAACCAGTTAAAGGGCCCAAGGTCCAATTGCACTGGTTATAAGTAAGTACCTATAGTCTAGCAAATATTAGTGTGTGAACTGGCCTTTATGCAATAACTTGAGACATTACAGGCAACCTAGATATGGCTGACGTAACTGGTCCAGATTTATAGTAAAATAAATAGGTAAATGACCGCACCTTTATCCTCTTTTTCTGTCCAACATTTCCCATTATAGTACTGCTAGTGTTAGAGATATTTCTACAATACTACAGACTACCAAACTGATCTTTGATTGAGTATTTGAGAGGTCTATCCATCAGCTTAATTAATCACGTGGATGTCAGAAACTGATTTTGGTTTAATTTTGTTACCTTAGTGAATATATCAATGATTGTTACAGACAAAATATTTTATGTACAAAAAGTATAAAAGGTATTTCCCCCAAAGTAATAATTTGTATTAGAACAGGGCATTTCTAACATCGTCATATTAGTGATGGGAAATCTTTGCAGTAAACAATTAGTCACAGAATATATTTTGATGCAGCTAAAAGGTTTAACAGTGCTTCACAGTATTACCAAGCAATTTAAACAAACATACAAAAGGACAGGCCAAAATTACAATGGAAAAGAAAAAAGTGAAATGTCTGCTTTAACCAAGGTGAACCAAACTTAGTCTAAAAAAGTTATAGTGCAGCAATGTAATCATGTGAAAGCAAAATGTAATTCTGTAAAAGTAAATTATAAGTATGAACAGCAAGTTAATAATATGGCCACACTTTTACCTCTTTGTAGCAAGGCTTTTAAAGCTAAAAATGTTACCAATATGTACGGTTTTGATAAAATAATTCCAAAAGTTTTAACGTGGGTTTACAAAATTGTGTGATACTTGGTATATACTAAATCTCTTACTTTGAAAAATTGAAATTTCAACAAATTCTAAGACAAGTGTTGCGTTACTACAAAAGTGGCAATCATGAACATACAATCTAATGATTGATTAATCTTTGTGTGCCAGTGTCCTTTCTGAACACAGGTAAGTATGCAATGGTAGATGTTTAGTCTTCTCAGAAAATGTCAATTAAAAATATAATTGACCGTGACCAATGACCTTGCCACTGACATTCAACAATTTCTAGTTCTAACGTTGAAACCAAAATTCTAAGATAATAGACATATGTTGAAAGCAAAAAAGTCATCTATTAATCAAATAAAGATATTTGGTGTTTTATGGTTTGATTGTTCTATAACTGAAAGCTTACTACAGATACACAGACTGGACAGGTTTGCTCTCATCCTGGTTCTGTTTCAACTAAACCTTTTTGAGAGACATGGACACTTCAATACAAACGCTGTCACATATGTGCGTACACAAAATAGATGGATACTGTCACTCATAAGGAAAAGAACGGAATTAAAATAAGACAATTAGGGCCATTCACTACAAACGGGTAAATCTGTATATATATTTTTATATATATAAAAATGACAATAAGGACAGTTTTGGGTTGTTTGGCTGTGCAAGTTCTTAAGTATCTTGAGATGCAAGAAGAGCTGATTATTTGAAGACAGTTTCAAAAGCTGGGCACTTGTGGCTTCTAAGTTTCTTCATGGCCTTTTTGAACTCCTTGCTGGACTTGTCCCACTTGTGGATTCCAGTCAGGAGATACTGCTTGTCCACCTTGCGTCCCATGATCAGGTAGGCGTTCCCCAGGTTATCCAGCTGCTGGCAGGGGCAGTCGGCTCCATTCTTCAGGTAAAGCACCAGCTTCTTCAGGTCCCTCTTCTTCAGGTTCCCCAACTTCAAGGTCTTCTTCTTCTTCTGCAGGACAACCTTGCGGTCAGAGTTCTCCCTCCGCACGTCCTTGATCTTGGTCTTGATGGCTGAAAATTTTGAACGACAGAGAAGGATTGTTAGGAGCTGGATCACAAATGAAAGGCAGCGTGAATGCCCTAACTTGGTTGTCAGTATGGATTTCTATTGGTGTAGACCAAAGTGTTGCTGCTGTAGGGTAAAAACACACCCAACTCACAGCAAATGCCTGCACTGAGGCTTTGCATGGGCACTAGGCTCTTTTGCTTTCAAATGTCACATAGTTTTGTGTGATTGATTTAGCATGACTGACCGATTGCTTCAACATTGAATATTCGGATCATTGACTAATCAAAACCAGGTTTGAGGTTCAGATAAGTTTAGACCTGACACCATGTCCTGAGGTGGATTGCATATATTTTGATAGATATATTCTTAGGCGGAGCAGACAGAATGAACATGGAATTATAATTGAAAACAGACATTTAGAAAAATAATCATTGTGTGTGGTGTTAAAATGTTAAGTTTCAGGTAAAAATATGTGAACTTCAACAACAGTTCTTTTAAGCCATCTGAAAATTTGAAACTTTCTTTTGTCTACCCCTGTGCTGCTATGCCCTCCAAAGTAATATGTACTGCATATTACTAAACATGTATTAGTGCAGTACAGTACAGGATTCATTAATTCTACAGGCATAAACATTGGTATGCATGAATATAAATTGTCCATGAAGAATGAAAATATTGTCCCAACGTCCATAAAAATCCTGTCTTGGTCAAAGAAAACCAAACTATTCTTAAATGAGTAAGGGAAAACTGGCGGTTTTAACTGGTTCTCCTACTGAGCAATGCTCACAAGCTCACTTGCCAGATGACTCATTGTGCTGGTAAGAAGATAGGGCCACAAACATGGAGCCGTCTGTGAGACCTGGAGGGCAAAACAAAACAAAGGGATCCTCCAAATGGTCTGGGGATGTTTACGTTTGGGAGAAATCAGATCAGAGATCCTACAAAGCCTACAGACACCAGTCTGACTTGCAAACTATACACTTCTAATCATCTCAAGGTCCTCCTTCCCATTTTTAAATACAACATACATACAATTAATACGAAACAAATAGGGAAATGGTATCATGCTGTGACAAGCCCAAACAAAGGCTTTCAACAGTGAAATGCTAATGGTAGCTCTGCAATGGGCTTTTTTTTTTTTTGTAGGGCCAATAAAAATGAATGAGATTCAAATGGCTAAAACTGTTCCAAATGTTTAAGAATGAAATCACTTGCTTTGATTTAGCAGGAATTTCATGACAAATAAAAACAAAATGAATAAAATTTCTCCCACGGCATTTCTATTTTGTATCAGATCAATGTGGCTGCCTCACTTCTCCACAACATAGACCATATTCACTCATGTCTGAAATAAGCCAATTTAATCATAACTATGCAGTTTAAATTACATCTAATTTTTTTTATACACAGCCAAAGGGCGACCTCCAAATACTTTTTCCTGACCTATTACAATATTGACTGCAGGCATGTAAATAAATAGTTGACTTGTCCTTGCAATTTTATCATTTCCTGATGTTGTACTAGTTTATCCAAAATAGAGAATGTTTGTTATTTGCTGTTCTCAGTAACAAGCATGATGTTGCATCCTCTCAAAGTCAACCAAAAGAAAAAAAAGAACCACTACTATTTTTTGTGAAAAACCTCCTTTCCTTATTGAATACAAATGGAGGAAACCTGACAAATTGTTACAGGTCACCAGTGCTGTGATTTTACCCTTCGTGTTCTGCAATAAACCTTGCATTAGATGCAATGATGAATTTATCGTGTCACGAACAGTATACGCTTAAAGACGCTAAACTACTAAAATACTCTGGGTTCTGTTTGGCAACCGCGCAGTCTGTCAGTCACTGAAGTAACGCTACCCTGAGGTACGTTTAGATTAGAATACAATTAAGTCACACAATCCTGAGGCAAAGGCCAGTGTTTGTCAGGTGGAACGGCAAAGGGGTTCGATTGCCAGGGGTATCAGCAGTGAGGCCCATGCGGACAGCTCCACAAAGGTCTGTGGAAAGATTAGACTGGGGGGAAAGCGAGGGAATTCAGTATCAACTTCACCCTCTCAGGTCCTGTTCCAATCCTAATGACATAGGGCTCTGTTGTTGCACATTGCTGACAGAACTGAGAAGGACTGGAGAGGGCTCTATATACAGGCCTCTCCCTGGAAGATCTGCCTGGCTTCAATCCTCTTTTCATAGTGCAAGAAAGTCCCAATTTCAGTCTGTCTGCACAGTTCCCCACCAGAGGTAATCGAACCCAAATTATAATTTTTGAAAACCGCCCTCCTCACTTGCCAGTGTCAAATGGGAAAGGATTGATGCGTATTGGTAGCTGTTCCAAACTGACAGAAAATGGGACAGAATTGTGGTTTTAAATTACTGACAGGGCAGCCATTCCACATGTTACATAATCTTCCTCATATTCATCGGTCAGCGCCTTCACGCTTAAGGCCCTTGTCACTTAATCATCTCTCAATATGTGGTCCAGCGTTTCCTCAACCCCCCCCCACCACGCCAAATCTCTTACCGATCTCTCAGTCTCCTTCTTTCATCTCTGTCCAAATCTTACCCTCTGATTTGTATTAATCTGCCTGATCTTTCACTAAACTCTATTTAACCTCCTAATCTCCTGGTTCACGTCCCTTCCTTCACAAAAAAGGTGTGAGGGCTGACCCTATGAGCCCAAACCTCTGCAGATAAGTGGGCCCTCTCCCATAATGAGAGACAGAGTCATACACAGCAACCCTGTTGCTTTTACTCTTGATCCCTTCCAACAGATCCAGACCCAGATCGCTGACCCCCGTGTGAACTAGAGGCATTTGTCACCTTGTGAGGAATTTTGCTCCAATTAATGCCTCCATTACAAAAGAGCCTGGAAATGGATAGTGTATAGGCAGAAGAAATCAGATTTAGTGCTAATTATTTTTTATTAAGCTTGATCAGGCTACAGCAACCACAGCGCAACCAAATGCTTCCCATGACCCATTGAACTTGTCCTAATAATATCGGTGGTACAGGGAGGGACAAGCAAGGGAATCCAGGGCAACGTACTACAGCACATAGTTTTTTATACTTACAGGAGAACTGAAATGACGCTTTACTCCATTCTCACTTGTTTAAGTAGTTCTGTGGTCACTTTTTCTTTGGTCTCGTCAAAGTAAGGTCGTTTTCTGTTTTCACCATTAAAATTAATATGTTAAAATGGAGCTTAGTTAAAGTATTTACACACTGAAGTGTTTAACATAACAGTTTGGTAGACCTCACTCTGTTGAAGCCTTCACACACTATGTATTTTAATTTTGTTCATTGTGTGGTGAGCACAAGCCTTTTAAATGACCAGTCCAGATTATTTAGATCCCTTAAACTGGAAAACTAGAAGGACACCCTTAGACTTGCAATACAACAAACTGCTTTAATATCATGTTCTGTGCCATTGTTTGTGAGCAGGGCACATGGGAGGAGCCAAAGGAACTATCAAAAGGCAAGCTGATCCTTTGAATTAATGAGGCTATTGGAAATGCAAACACGGCCCACCGCCCAAGCCTTTTGCTAAAGTCCAGCTTGAAGCCAAGCACTCCGTTTCTCGCACCACCTTCTTCACACATGCTAATCAAATGGGCAGAAAACAGCCAAAGTTTTTTAGGCATTAGCCGTGCACATGGCAGAGATTATAGCCTTTATCCCGCTCCACGGCTCCCCGGGGGGAATCCGCCAAGAGGCTTACCGTTAAATGTAATCAGAATGAGCCGTTTTTTATAATGAACGTGTCACGGTGTGTCCAGCCAATCCTCCACAACCCGTTTACCTTGTTAAAAGTTTAAGTGTTGTTAAGGCCGGTTTTAACAATGCCCCGAGCTCTCCTCGCACCAGGTTGTGTTTGTGAATGTAATCCCTGCACAGTGTGAAGGAATACACTGCAATAAGTGGGCCTCTAACTAGCAAACACAGAGATGGTTTTGCTTCTGATGCCAATAGTTATGCTATAATTATAAATTTAGATTTATTTCTCGCAAACGACTGGGGGAATAATTATAATAAGGCCCGCTTGATAATCCCCAACCATTACGCAGCACCATCTCAAAGACACCACATCTGTACATTGCTCTACTGAGAACAAAGCAGCTCTCTGTATTTCTACTAAATTAGACCTCTGACAAATTGATATGGTAATCACAATTACTGCATATTATAGTTTAATTGCTTTTAATTTGTGTCACTTAATCACAGTCTACTGGTGTCTACTACAGTTGTCAAAGCTCTTAGTCTTAATGTAGAGCAGAATGTCATTACAGCGGGTAAAAAAAGAAAGGAGCCAGACATCTTGGCCTATCTAGCCAGGTGGATGAGAATGAGAGTTGCAATAAATCAAATAATCCACACAATGGACATGTTTGACAGATTAAAGGTTTGTTTATGAACTAATGGCCAGAATCAAACTATCAGGCTTAAGCAGGTTCAACAGAAAAGTGCAAGTTCCAGAGTATGCATGACGTCTTTGCAATAGTGGCTGAAAGCACTTATATGCTCAATATCAAAATTTGATGAGAAGCTACACAAATCACTATGAGCCTGCCAGGACAACAGCTGAAGCAACACTGCAGTAGCATTAATAGAGGACGCTAACTACCATTTAGTTTGAAACTCTGAACACAGCTTCTTTTCCTAAATTTAGTTTTTATCCCATTAACCTTGAAATTACATAATTCAAATGCTTGATCAGAAGGAGAACAGTAGCATATAAATACATATCTTGGATAATATTTCCGTGGTCGTGGTGATGCTATGCATTGCATTTTGTATTCATCACTGTAATTCAAATCATTTCCGTTTAATTTCCTTTATAACAGATGTCTTGGCAAAAATACCTCAGGGGGGAACTGTTCCATGTCATATGAGAGTTGGTAAGTTGTGCAGAAATAATGTTCCTGGCATGACTCTCTGGTGGAAGAGACTTTTTCTTATCAGATCCACTCAAAAATTCAGTTCTACTATCAGCCTATTTGATTGCTTCCTTTCGCATTTTGAAATAGATACATCAGGCTAATTCAAACCTGCAACAGACTGACACACACATGGCTACAATTCCTCAAAACCACAATTCACCAAGATGGATGCATGAAATAAATAAATAAATATGTACATAAATGATTGTTGTTTATTATTATTATTATTCAGATATGTAAGCCCAATGAGGAGCAAAGTGCAGATGAAATGAGAACACCCAAATGCAGGCACAAAATGGGCCTCACTTTTCAGAGATTATTTCATCACCCCAGACAGCTCCTGTAAATATTTGGTTAGTCCACATGCTGTTCTGTACCCTGTAACCCTTTCATTCTTGGTTTATTGCTGCCCTCATAAATCAATGCTGACCATGGTTTCTTCACGTTTCATGTGTATTAATGGTATGTACTCCTTGGGCGAAAAAAAAAAGAAAAAAGTAGTAGTTACTGGTTACTGCATACTGGTTACTGAAGCCAGAGTGAGTCCAGAGGACTGAATATTTCACGTAAACAGACTATGGTAGCTTGCATTCATGTCAGCGAGGTTTACATATCACGGCATCACTTCCACTTCTGACTGCCATTAAGCCTGTGGACAGCTAGGTTTTAACCTTTGACCCGGACCCCACGACCTGTTTTTCCTCTCACGTTTCAGAATGCGAGACAGAGCTTCGGCCAACTCAGACTGCACCATAAACACAGCAGGAGGGGTTCGCTGGAACCATTAACAAACAGTAAGCTCGTCTGCCAGAATGACCCATTGCGGTTAGGAAAACACAGTCCAGAACAGGCCGGCGCTTTTGTTTAGCAATGAAAAATCTGGCAGTCACTGTTGATTGCGAGAGCGTCAGCCAACTAAAGTATGCAAGCATCCAGAGGAGGGGCTACTTTGTTATGAAACTGCAGGATAATTAATCCAAACTAATGCTAGAAAAGTCCAGTTTCATACGTGATGGTGGCATGTTTCAAGTATGATGAACTTTAAGCTGCCCTTTTCGAAGAGAAATGACCCAGAGACCGGATTCGTCAGATCGTCAGAAATTCTTAGTCAGTGAAGAATGCGAGTAATCACTTGCCCTATCCGTAATATTCACCACACCCCTCTAGCATTATAGCAGCCTTTTTTTTTCTCTGGGACCACAAATTGCAAACCCTAGAGACATCTACAGGACTAGGAGAAAAAAGTAGTTGTAGTTCCAAAACCAAACTAATCACTGTTGTTGTAGTCTACCTCACCAGGCATACACAAGCTGACAAAATGTATTTAGCTTAGCCACTTTGTCTTAAACTATCCATTAATTATTTACACATAATAATTATTTTATTCCAGGTGACCAGTACCCACCACCATTAAGCCACTGCAATGCAAGTACCCTTAGTTTATAGCTAATGGATTACACACAAGATATGCACATAACAGCATGGGTTTAGGTGAGATTTAGGTTATGTGGATTGCCTGCCCCAAATTAAATGAATACCAGCATGCAGGTGATGGAATATATTTTAGAAAATCGGGTTATTAAAAGCACTGTTTTGCATATAAAGAGAAACAACCTTTGCTTATTAAGACACACTGAGGGAACGAGCCATCATTTACAATGGTGCTGAGATTACAAAATAGATTAAAACAACAATACAGTAAAAATAAAAAAATAATATAACACTTAAAAGTTCACAAGAGGACAATTATTAAAATCTTTTTTTTCACATTCCAACATTGCAAATTATTTTTGCCATGAACCAATGCACTTTAAAATGGTGAAATATGTATTTGTTCTTGTGCCAGTTTGCTTTATTTAACTACAATAAATCAACAGCTGTCTTGCTTTGAGGAAATATGCCTATGTATTTTATCAAGATGAACTTGCCTGGGAAAGCCACGACAAAAATGACTGGGAGGAAACAATTATTCATAAGTTCAAACAACAGAAAATATTTGTAAGTTTTTCCACGTCTCAGTTTCATGCTACAAAGTAGTCTAATCTTCAATAAAGGATGCCTTCCCTGAATTTTCATGCAAAGCAGCACATTGTGTTGTTTTATTAATAAAAGACAGATCACGAGATGTTTTGCCATGACTGCCTCCTAAACCGACCAGATTGATATCACTCTCAAACACTAGAAGACTGGCTGTTTCTTCGGTCATTAACGGCGCATGATAGAGCCAAGCCAATGTGCCAATCTGGACATTGACTTTGCAATCAATCTCAGAGTACAGCACTTTGAAAGTCAACACTGAGCATTAAATAGTATTGCGATGCTTTGTTGGGTTTATCCTCATCAGCTCTAGCACATAAAATGGAAAGCCAGCCATTGACACAGAATTCATGCTGTACAACTCATGCTCTCAGCAGAAAATGTCCCTTATTTATACAACTAAAGTGAGGAATGCAACTTCAGATTCATTTGAACTGTGAGTCAATTTGTCCTGTAATTTCATGCGATAGTAAATTAGCTTTTTTTGTAATATCAGAGATGACAAAATTCACCACATTGTGTGAGTCTAACCATTATTTACTTACATCATGACAAAGCTAAGAAATAGAGCATTGTCCAGGACATTAAACTGCCCTAAAATCATTTGGATTTTAGGAAAAAGGATTGAAGACTCAAGTTCAAAAGTGTGTATCGAGTGTCCTTTGTTACTCACTACTGGTCATATTTATGTCATAGGATGTGGATTAATAAAATAATCATCAAGTACCAACTAAATAGGGCCATTTGTAGGTTTTTTCCAATGGAATCTCAATAGAAAGAACAAAGTGCAGAGATAACCAGTCATCTGACAAGTCAGACAACACAAAGGTGGAAATATTTAAAGGCAGATGTTGAAAGAACATTTAAGGAAAGTCCAGAGAGACAGACTCATCAAATACAGTCATCCCTGTATTTGAAACCTCAAAGAGAAGAATGCAGTCTGTTGCAGAGCTCCACGGTGATGCTGGCATGTTTGTGTCAATGAGTAATCATATTTTGAAACAGTCCCCTTACTTAAGAAGCAGTTTATTCCTGTATCTAGAAAAAAATCCACTCCGTGAGTGATGCATTAATGCGTTCCAAAACTGGAGGATGACTCACATCTCATGACTCCTGTTTAATAGTATGCCCAGTTTTAGAATATTACTACAATTTCATGTTTTAAAAACTGAAGTTCAGA
The DNA here is from genome assembly GCA_029718625.1 of Synaphobranchus kaupii. NCBI lineage: Eukaryota > Metazoa > Chordata > Actinopteri > Anguilliformes > Synaphobranchidae > Synaphobranchus > Synaphobranchus kaupii. The sequence continues at coordinate 22,454,125 of CM056376.1, read as the reverse complement.
CAAATGTGGCAGCATTTCATCTGAAGCGCGCTGAACTTATATAATAAACATCAACCAAGAAAAGTAACAGTTGGAAGATTTTTCTAAGGGAATAATACTGATTCATACACTCCACAGTCATCCACTAGGTATGACTACACACATATACATAAATGGAACATAGCCATATTCTTACATCTATTTACAAATAATATAGCTTCCATTAATGCTCAGAGGTTTCAGAGGTATATTACTGTGCAATAAAGTGAAATTCAAATAGGCTCTGGGAGTAGTTCAAATTTGGAAAAATCGCAAAATGGGCTAAAATTTCCCATCGAGTGTCTAATTAATGATAATAACTTGAACTTGAATGGACAAGGTGCACCGCCTCGTCGGTCCATAACCTGTGCACACAAGTTAAGACATGCCCTTCTCCTCTGGAAGAACAGGCACCAAAAATAACAGACAAACAAACAAATAAATAAAACAGACAGCTGTCATTCTCACTCATATGGCCAATGGTGGGGGAGGGGCATGGCAGCAAGGGACAGCTGAGTTCAAGTGGGGGGGGGGGGGGGGGGGGGGGGTTTGGGGGGAGGTGGAGAAAGGCAACATTCATTACCTTTGTCTAGCTCCGCCCACCCTCCTGCTCAGCTCCAAACTCCACTCATGCGCCTTTAGCAGCTGCTCATTGGCCTCTAAAACGTGTTTATTTACCAAAGCGTCTGCTGGCATCTGGAAATCCAAAGAAAGCCCCTAATTTCTCACCATTAAGCTTCCTAGCGCTTCTATCCTGAGAAAATTCTGCGACACGCTTCTATTGAAACAATGTGATTGTTCGGTACCAGCGTTTAGTTCAGGTTAAGCACTGATCAAGGACACAACCAACCCGCAACCCGCAACCCGCAGCCATGTTACACCGCCATTTTGTGCAAAGTACAATGACACCAGTGTTTTGACTATGAAAAGAAATGACTTGATTAGGTATAATATGGACCTAACTAAAGCAGGGGGTTGTTTGGTATCGGGGGTCTTCCAACGTGAGGACACTGACAAATGGTCAGAGAGAGAGCTGTCCAAAATAACAGGACACTGATAGGTGCCTTTAAACAGAGAGGGGCTGTGAGCAGACTGGGGGGTGGAGGGGCATGTCAGGGCATTTCACCACAATTTTATTTACTTAGCCCAAACTTAGTCAATAGTTACATTTCTATAGGAGGTTTTAGACTCAGGCTAGCACTGATGTCCATTAATGATTTATATTTTTTGTTTACGGGAATGTCACTTTGGTCAGCCGCGATGGGCCAGTTCCTTTTTTCCAGCCTATTATGAACGGCATCAGAAATATGTGAATGTTCTATGGGAAATCTACAACGTTAAGGTTGGGTGGAGGAACCACCGTTTTCTGTTTTCAGAACCACTCACAAATTCAAAGAGCTCAAAACTCAACTCTGAGGGAAGTCCACACAAGTATGTCTGCGTTCAGCCTGGAACTGGCATGACTTAGTTGCTTTATTGCATCAGATGGTAGGTACCTGATATCTGAGATACAGGCTTCCGAACAGATTCAGGTTTAACAACATAACGTCACTCAGCATCGCCGGACCCATATCAAAACAAAAAGGAAAACAACACAATGAGCACGACATTGGTCGGCCCTGAATTAAATTTAGGGGCTTGTATGCTGAAAGGGGCACCGCACAGCGTATCTCAAAGCACATGTAACCGAGTCTTAAAATTTGAATCCTGCCAGTCCTGTAACCGAAGCGGACAACCCCGGAGCCCTTCTTAAAGGCAGTGGTGGTAGGAGGGGGAGGGGACGTAGGAGGGGTGCGTTAACGTCAGGCCACTTCACTGCTGACCTTTTCGTGAGTCAACGGTAATGCCAATGCAATGCCATGCAGGGCACACTCAGGTACACTAATACAGCCTGGCAGTGTACCACCAGCACTCCTCCTTGTATGCCAACTTGCTGGGAGAGCGGTCTTTCAACACACTTTCACAGACACCGGTACCGACAGACGTCAGAAATGTACACTGGCTACCAGACACCTGAGCCGATGAGCCTTGCCACGTCTCTGATTCTTTCAGTGCCAATTAGCCTCATACATAATCCATGGATTTGCTCCTTATTGTTTGTTGATGGTTTGTGTTTTTTTAGGGTTTAACTCTATTTAGTTTTTTTACATTTGGCTATCAGGTCTGTTCTTGTCAGCCCAAGAAAGAAGGTGTTGTTTTTTTCTTCTCAGTTTAAATTGTTCTCCAAACTTTTGCAGACACTGAGGTGCTTTGGAGTCATGCGTGACTGATACGTGAAATTAAATGTTCAGCTGAATTATTTCGGGATATTTCCACCAACTTTCCATAGATTGGCAGAATTCCTCAATCATAAATTAATCACCACGAATAAATCTGTATTCACAAACCATAAAGCACTGACAAAATATTTCCGGCATAAAACTGTATCTGGGCGTTGTATACATTTATAAAGATATTTGTTGGCTCATTAACTTACCGCCACAGTATTTGGAACTCATGAAGCTGAATAAAGACCTTCCTCTGGTCTATGTCTGCTTAGCATGTGTACGGGCCGAGAGAACCCAAACTTTGACAGGTGTTACCACTTTTTGCAGACAGTAAGACATGGAAAAGCAGCGGTTGCGGTGCAAACACCCTTAAGCGTTTTAAAATCATTATATTGCATGACTGCCCCATGACATACCTGGTTGGCTGTGTAAAAAGGCTGTAAATAAATACTTTGAAATCCACTGGGGTGTCCATTCAAATTGGTAATGTAACCTCTGGTCGATAATTTAAAGCATATTATGGGATGCAGACCATTACCTTGAATTACTCACTTGCTTTTATCATACGATTTGTCTCCCTGAAAAAGCCCCCTTGCCAATTCAAGAGCCAATGCTGCTCGATTAAAGATGCCTTGTGTGAAGACAGTTTAACTGATTGGACGGGGAAACCTAAACCAAAGAAAAACAGACGCTGTGCTGTGGTTCAACCAGCCCTCAGGGAACAGATCCTGTCATAATTGCTTCCACCATTCATCGCCCTTATAACATGCATTGACCATACCAAAGCCCCTCTTTCCATCCGACCCCATCCACAAATGCATTGCATCTTACTTCCTCCATCTTTGTCAGATACACAATTAAAGCAGCGCATAAGCAGGCCAAGTTGAGGATACACTAAAACACCCAAGGCTTAAAATGTAATAGATGTAAACAGCCCGGGTTTCAGAGATAATAAAGGTCCAGGCACAAGTCGTTTTTCCTCATTCCCCTCTGTATGGCATTGCATACGTAAAAGGGCTTGCCTTGTTTTACTGGAGGTTGTTTATGACCATTTTAAAGCAGACGGTGAAATGACATGTTTTAAGGCAAATGTTAAATAACCGTTTTGGCTACAAACTAAACTTACTTTCAACTCATCTCTTTGTTTCATGGTATTATAAATTACCCTCTTAACTAGGTTTTTTTTAAACAGGTGTTGCAACAGCAGTAGACAGAACTTGAGTCATACATCCTCGACAAATAGAGATTACTTTCGGTCATTACTTTTCACGCAGTGACTATGCTGCTTTAAGCAGTGTGCTCCAAGAATGTGCAATACTTTTGGATGAATGGAAATTATTTGGGGCCTCATTTAACTACCCCCCCCCCCCCCCACCACCCCCCCACCATGCTTTTATGTTTAAAAATCCACAACAGTAATCATTGCTCTGTTGTCATTTTGAAAAAGATGCATAATCATACATTTGAAAGTTCTGCATACAGTTCTGGCCTTTGCTACAATGTACTGTGCTATGACAGAGGTAGTCGCTAAGATCAGTGGGTTTCAAGAACAGCATTTGTTAACATTTGCATGCTGACAGTGCTTGTGACCGACACTCCTTTAAAACCCCGCACCCCTCCGAGGCATGGCCGCATCCACAAATGTAAACAGTCTCTCTTTTTCCATGGAAGCAGAGTAAAGCGTCAGCTACCTTCAAAGGGCTCCTCTTTTGTCGGGTTGGATGGTGGCAGTAACAACCTCAAGTAACCATCATTGTCAGTAGCCACACTCAAGATGCCTGGATTATCTGAGATCTCAGGCGTTTAACGGGATTATGAAAAGGAATCAAAGACAGTATCTGTCTTAATTAGAGGCGATGCTAACGCCCCCCACTAAGCAGCCTGGAACAGCTGCTGGAGACACTGTGGTTGCATAGCACATAAAAAAGAAAAGAAAAATGACTGCACAACACAGCTTCACGTCAAAAGACAAACAGCTTGCCTGACTAAGAACAACAAAAACAAAGGCGGTGTGTTTATAATGAACAAAATCTGTCTTCCTGAGGTCAGGCCATTTGAGTCGATTCTGAAAACCACCATCAGCGGCAGACACTGGCAGCTGCAAAAACAGGATTAAAAATGACCACGCTCTGCATCCTGCGTTCATTCCTTCTGAATACGCATTGTTCCGCTTACCATAGTTATGCAGTTCAGTGCATTCTGGATTTTTACTCATGAAGGAGAGGTCTCTATACAGTGCTCTAAGAACCAAGCCATAGAATGTTAATTTATAATTACCCCTACAAAACGACCACTACAAGCAAAAATATAACATCACAAAAATGGCTGATGTGCCCTGGCCAAATAGCAATTGTATCAATTGCTTATAAACTACTTGCAGCAGAAATCAAGTATAATTGCACCATATAGGATTTAAATCCATGCAATAGCAAGGCTGGTGCAAACAGACCATAGACAGAGTTACCACTCACAGTACAACAAACATTAAACGAACGTATCGATCATTTGACCAATGGGACCTCCAACCATAACAAGATTACAAAGATCAGGGGGGTTAGTAATCTTTACAAGGCTATCTCCACTTCCAGGCCAGGATGTTAAGCGAATATCAGAATTCACATGGTGTTGGCAGGTTTTCAAATTCTAAACCATAAAAGTACTAATATGCATCGATTTAACAACCTAGTGTTAGGACTATCCTTGGGGCTAGATAAAGAAATGGATCTGGTGAAAAGCCTTTCTACTGCCATTTAGTAGATTCCAAATCAGAATTTAAGCATTTCTTGCACTGGCCTTCTATACATTTTACAACCAACAACAAAAAAGCAATTCAATAACATATCTTTCAACATTTGATGATTTATGATTTTACCCCTGAAAATGAATTTCTGAACACATATGTAAGCTCTTTCCCTTGTCACAAATACTGCCAGAAAAGTCAGGATTGCTACTTTTTCTTTAGATGGCAAAACTCTCCTGATATGGACTGTGCAAAAGCTGTCAGAGCCTTATGTATTCTCACATAATCAAAGACAGACCTTTGTATTCCCACATCATGTTTGGCTGTCCCATGAGGATGATTTAAAATAATAGGTTCTTCACCAAACCAGAGCACTGCTCCTTGCAGTTCCTGGAATATCAAATATTTTGACTTGTAGGCTAGAATTATATCCACAATAACATGTGTTTTTAGGAAGTTACGGACTTGTTCTGTAGGGTTTTCCCTATTATACCCCAGAAGTCAGTTTTATTCCATGTAAATAAACAATTTAAAATTTGATAAAAAAAAGATTTATAAAAAAACAAAATGCACAAGTATGTCGAAATCCTTCCCTCTTTCTGAGAACACAAACTAGCTGGTCAGGCAGAAGTCAATATTTGGAGAAAGAGGACAAGTCTTATTTAGTTAATTGTCTGCAGCAAATCCAGTCAATGTCAATGTTAGCATTTCAGCCTCAAAATAACCATCTGTCTAATTAAGCAGTGCACCCGACAGTGGACGCCTGTTAATTTGGAGATACACACCCAAATATCTTCCTTTTCTATCCTTTTGGGTTTTTTCATGCCCATCTAGACAGTGACACCAGCCCTGCTATAATGTCAGGTCTATTGCATCCATGTGATTTGGATTTAATCCTGTTTTCTTCTGAAAATAACTGGTTCATTAGGACTTTGGAATCACTTTTAATCCCACTAGGTTTTCAATGGGGTGGAGGGGCGAGGTTCACTGATTAACAAAAACCTAACTTAAAATTATCAAATAACTTCTGTGTTGTGTACTGTACAAGAATCAGCAAATGGATGAAGCAGAAAGCTCATTATCAAGACTGTAACCGCAAAACCTGAAGAATGTACATAAGCCTTCTGTGTGATAAAGGTGTCATTTTAACCTATCAAAGCTTGTTTAAGTAAGCAGCTTATAGTTATTGCTTTGATGGATTCTGCAATAGTAAAATAACTTCACAGTTGATTAGTGGGACCACCAGGGTATACTTCAAATTAAGCCTCCCTCCCAAACAACCTGTCTACATTTATCCAAGCTATTGGATTATTTTACATGACATACTACTGGGCATATAGGGGTTGTCTTCATCATACTCATCACTAAATATGCTAAGGAAAAATATACAGAAGGAAGAAGACTAAATAACAGATTATAGAACGGAGTATAAAACTATGAAATGTCCAAGAACAGAATGAAATACATTTTCATTTAAGCTAAGTTTTTGTAATTGTGACAGGATTACCATTTTTACTTGTGGCTTTCTCTGACATTTTTAGGGTTATGAGAGAGAATACAATACATTAAAAACTACTTCAATAGAAAATGTCATGAAGGTTCCTCTATAATATGTAAACTGACCCTGGTAGAGACAGAACTGGATTCAGTAGATAGCCCATAGCATGTAAAGAACTAAGCATCCTGTGCTAAATTAGACTCTGAGACCTTGTGTCAAGAACGATGAGGAGTTCAGTGGTTCTCCTCTGCTACGGTGCATACAGGTCCTTTTGGAGTGCACTGAATGAATGGGTTGTGTGGTTTGGCCCTGACATTTTCAAACTGAGATGTGGAGATGATGTCTGTGGGAGGTGAATGGTAATGCATGCTACTTACTAAACAGGCACAATGTAAAAAGGAGCAGTTCCCTGGGGTGAAACAGTAGATTTATGGAGGGGGGGGGCAGAGTGCCTTACCAAACTCGCTGGCACACATGTGCTCCAGGATGGCGTCTGTTTTCATTTCGTTGTCACATGGCGGGCAGATGGGGGAGTAGCCTGCAAGAGAGGAGGACATTGTTAGAAGCGATGGAGACTTCAGCAGCGGGGACATTGGTTTCAATTATGGGAACATACAAATTCAACTCAATCCTTTCCTTGAAAAGATATTTTTAGCTTGAAAATGTGTGAATAAAAAAATGAATAGCTCATTGAAAACTAAAGCTGTAGCTCCTTTAAATTCCTTTTGCACTGGAAAACAAAAAGTATAACAATCCACATAGGCCCAATTGACAGTCCAAGGTTTGTTGGTTTTGGCACATATTACAGGCAATACAGTAATAGCTTCTTGCAGAGGTACACAAAGATGAAATATTATTATAACTTGACGGCAAAATTCACGAGCAGTATTATTACTCTGTGAAGTTTGTAATAGCACATGTTGAATATAATACACAGCAAAGACATTCTCCACCAGTGAAAAAAGGTCATAATTCTGCTCATAATGAACATTCAGTCAAATGCCTTCAATTTAACTTGCCAATGAAACAAACTTTTGAGAAAGCAAAACATAAAATGGGCTGTGATATCTGAATGAGTTCCAAGTCAGCTTGAAACTATAAATCTTCCTGAAATAATTTTTCTACTTTTATGTAACTTTTAACTCAAGACAAGAGCAATTATAATGAGTTAGGGTACAGACAATGATAAGAAAAATTATCATGATGCAATTGAGGTAGAGTACAGATGAAACACCCTTTCATAATTTAAAGACATAACACAAAGTTGCAGTCTAAACCAAGCAGACAAGGTTGCAGTATTACTGCGACAACTGCCGCGAGACACAAAGACTGCGAGGAGGCCAGTGATGGGAGAGCTCTTTCCTGGAACCGTTTGCCTCATAATAACCAACCTTGTACGTCTGTAAGCTTGTGGAATAATGATTGCTCAATAATTTATTGAAAACAATTTCCATTAAAGCAAAATTCAGAGTTCAAACCTTTGCTGCACAGCGAAAAAGGGTAGCATGTTAGAGGGATCAAATATGGTGCCATCATAAGCACTGCACTGCATTGAGTAATTCCATATAACAGTTGTTCATAAACATCCATAGCTGCTAAATAAAAAGCTTGACATTGTTCTTGGGAATGTTGTACAGTTATGATACACTATGTGGTCTATGACACTTAAAAATTGTGTATTTTATAAAATTGTCATTCCCATTTTTTTTTTAACCATACCTGTAGACCAGGGCTGAAATTTGAACTTGCTTGGAATTCCTTAATTTTTAATTAATTCTGGACAGTAATAAAGTCACCTCTATCTCTGGTCAGTGATCTGATGTGGCCTGACCTCAAACTGTTCACCCTACCCCCTATACTTTTACAACCGGTCATAATTAACATCATGGCCTGGAGCAAAACAATGCAAGTAGCTAGATTAACCAAGGGGTATAGAGAATAAGGTTTATCTTTCCACCCCTCATTCCCCATTCCTTGGCCATAAATCTTACAAGCACTCTCTGCAACATGGCCCGAGTGCAGTTTCAAAAGAATTGCAGGAAAGTTTCACATTGGTCAGTCCTTGCTTTATGCAGATTTCCTGAACTATCCTGACAAACTTCAAGGCAACTGAGTGTATTCCGAAGGTAGCACAAATCTTAAAGAGCAGAGAGGTCTGTGGTCCTCTTTGCTTTTTCAAGCCTTCTGGCAAAGTCCTTTTTCATTAAATAGCAGACTTCGTAGTTAATGGAAGCAAATGGCTGTACATGGAACAATAAAGCTCATTTTAGGATCACAAACTTCTGTGTTCATACAATAAAAGCCTTAATGTCTTTAATGGCTGCATTACTGCTCAAATTCCCATTGTACCTGGAAGAGGACTGTTAATGGATGGCTCATTGCCAAAATAATAAGGGCATGACACTTAAAAGTCCATTTTAAATCAGGCCATTTAAACCGCTTCCACAGATTTTTATCCATTAGTTAAACTAACAGAAATATAATTATCGTAATGGTCAATAAACACTCTGTCTACCATTACAGCAGAGGCCCAATCAAAGAAGAGCTGTCAAAAAAATAACTCATGTGCAATCGTCCTGCATGCTAGACCTTTCCAGAATTCCAACAATAGCAAATGATCTGGAGATGACAAAAAAAATAAAAGTAAAAATTGAGGGAACCTTCGTTTTACAAAAAGAAACAGAACAGTTCCAGAACAAGTTCCAACACCAATTAGAGACCTGCGGATGTGTAGCGAGTGGGTGCAAATCAACGACCCCCTAAAAGTTGAAGACATTCTATGTTGACCAAACTAGCAAACCCATTGGAGTGACAAAACTCCCAGGGAAGCTGAGATTTAAGTGACAAAACATCTGCCTCCACCTCACTATTAGTGTTCCCTCTCTCTGCTGGATTCTAAACTATGCATGTCCCATCTGAGAAGGGGCCTCTTCCCTCTCTCCATACCTGCTCCCTCCCACAGAGCTTCCCATAGTCCTGGAGGGAGGGATTTCTCAAACTGCACTAATCTAGGTCGTTATTTCAGTTGGGGGTTTCGGTCAGCTTTGTGGGATGAGCTGAGGAGGGCATTGTCAACAGAGCAATAAACTCATCATTGATGAGAACTCACAGAGCACTTAAAGGTCCTCTTCAAATCTACATCAGTTGGGGGGGTTAGTGTTTGTGCTTTAAAAAGGCAAATGGCTCATTTAGTCCCTCAATCCGTGTAAAACCTAACAAGTCAGTGTCTCAAGCCTTTAGAATGGAAAAGTGCTTTCCGTGAAAACACATACGCGTAGTGGTGGCAGTAGGAGTTCTCCGACTTGCTTGGGAGAAGCATGAAAACATTCCACGTGTGCTAAACCATACCGCACAAAATTAACCAAGCGTTTTGCCCAAAAGTCCCGGGGGTGACTTTCCGAGCAAGACATAAGAACATGAGTGGAGAAATAAATTATGAGGTCTGACAACTACCTTACACCTCAAGGCAGTATGCAAAACCACATGCTTACACAGGGGAAGAACCACTGCATGATTTCTATAATCAATTTTATTATGTTGGTATAAAAACAAAGGGCATAGAAAAGGTTTTCAGTTCAAGTTCTTTCAAGTTTCTCACACTTCAAAAATACATATGCAAGCATGTCTCTAGTTTCCTTTAAGCTATAAAGCTAAACAGTGAATATTTATATAAGTATTCTGATCATAATAATTATTTGAACATATTAAAATAATATTAGTTTCCTTTAGTACATTTTTCTCTTACAGTTTTTTCTCACAAGCCCATTCCTGTTGAGGATGATGCAACCTAGTTACATCCATGGGATGTATAGTTCCATAAACTTCCATGAATGTATTAATGATGGAATGCACATGCAAGTTTGCAGTAGGAAAATCACTTGCTGGTACCAGATATATTTAAACAAGAGTCAATAATAATAAAAAGAACACGTCACTGTGGAGAGAGACTTAAATGACTGTATAAACCTTCCAATGAATCCCTTTGCACAGGACTAAGAGTGATGAGAACCAGATTAAATCTCAGGAACATAAACTACATGGAATTATATGTAATTTGCCAACACAAATCAATATAATTTGGTACATATAAGACTTGGTTCTGATTTTGTCCAAACAAATAAAACGTGTCAATTGTTCAGTGACATCGATAAGCTGAAATGCTGTATATTCTACAGCTGTACTTTAAGTCAAGGCTTAACTTAAACCTCTCATATTAGTCAGGTGAATCAACCATTTTACTTATAAGGTCACATTGTTAAAATTTGGGCTGTCAATAGCCAAAATATGGGTAGGAGTCTGCGGTGGCTGGACACCAGTACCTTTCAAAGTGGTGGGAGGGCACAAGCAAGCCAGGGTTCCTAAAGTTGCCACCTAAAAGATATTCACTGGGGTCCTACAAGTTACCAACTGTATTACTAAGAGATACACCCCTGTTCAGATTGGCACTAGTTCACCTGTAGTATATTGTGTAACTTGCAATTTGGAAGATAGCTACTGACAGAGGTGGTGACAGAGGTGATTGTATTAATAGTTCTGCAATGCTCCCTATAGTTGTGTGGGTGGTGCAGCCGTGGCACATGAGACAAGACATCTTAAAATATTTTGGAAAATCAACCTTATGGCACACCCTCGCCTGATTATTTTTTAATTCAGTTGGCATCCAACGCATAATGGGCTTGATTTACTAAGACCTTTACCAATGATTGGTCATGGCATTTGTTTTGCACCAATCATTGGTTGTGTTATTAGTTTTGCGTGTGCTGAAAGGTTTTGCACACACTACAGGACAGGTCTTAGTATACCAGGCCCAATGAATTTTGTTACAGCTAAGGGACAATCAGTAACACTAGTGAAAGTTTTAGATTGCCTCAATATATTGGACTCAGAAGAAATGTCACTCAGAGGCATAATGGGGGCGGGTCCAATCCATTGTAAGTAGATCAGTGAAGAGGCCCAGGCTGAAACCCTCAGACATAGTCATAATGAGGCCAGTCACTAGTGTGTTGAAGAGGCCCCAGTCACCACGGAAACCAGGAAGTTTAATGAAGTCTGTAAAATCTAACTAATTGATGGAAAATTTCAGCCCTTTCCCCGGTTCCACACTACAGTGGATTGAGACACTATTTTTTGTTTGCTTCTCCTTGGCAAATTATAAAAATATAGAATAGAACCCAAAGCCTTAAAAAAGACTAATTTTACAATACACACACACACACACACACACACATATATATATATATATATATATATATATATATATATAATGCATTTTATTTGCACCCTTATATATAACTAAACTAAACTAATGCTTGTTATTTCTTAACTAACCATGTTTGTTTGTATTGCTGCTGTAGGGACTGTTGAATGTGATTAACAAGTCCCTGTGGGAATTACACCCAGGTTAAAATAACTTTGATAAACAGGTGCAAATTAAGAAATCAAAAGGATGCCATTTTCCAATTCACCGCCTTTTCTACTTAACATAAATTATCACCTGCTTATTGCTTCTCAGCAAACAGGAACAAGATATTCTTGTATGAGTTAAGATAACTCAAAGTAAAGTGTGCAGCAAATTAGTTTTGTAGTGATTCGATTCCAATAAGAAGCAAGAAACATTTGTTAAAAGGTTCCATTTTTGCAATGTTGTCAAATACAAATCATGTCAGTAGGGCCTTTTCTAATAAAATGTTGTCAATCATTGTCTAGGCAAAAGACAAAGGCCTGATAAGTACACCCCTAATAGATTTTGCTGGCCATGGCATTGGCCTGTTGTACCAATGAGACCAGCACATCAAGCAAGCGTACATAAACAATATTACAGCAAATGATGTAGATTATATTCTTTTTTTCTTTTTTCTTTTACACATGTAAACTGTCAAGGTCTTGTCTGTGAGAAAACACTGAAACAGACCCACTCTGGTACATCCATTTGAGTGTGCTCATAGCAAACATCCCAACATATCTGGGGCTGGATAATGTAAGGTCAGCCCTAGTCATTTACTGTGGAAAAGCTCACCGCAAATATTACTGATTTCTGATAAAATGTCAGTTGGCATGAGGCTTAAATCACCACATGGAAAACAGGGCTCATATATAGACTGGTAGAGCAGCTAAGCACACCATTTGTACTTTGTGATAAAAAAAGGCTTAGTGTTCCCGGGCCAGACTTGGCAATGTGGCCTATGCAGATTGGACTGGTTTATTTCTTTTTCTTAGACGAAAGCGCTGACACCACGTGATAACAGGTGTCAACTGGAGCCTGCAGAATGCTGTGTGGTCTTGGACGCCGTACTCCTAGAGGAGTCTGTCTTTAAGCAGCTGCGTTGATCTCAGGAGGGTTACTGGACACACTGCCGAGCCACTCGGCACAGCAGACTGAGAGCAGCGGGCATTAATCTTTGAAGCAGTGTTCCGCCAATACGCCGACTGTCTCAGGATGCCTGCATGCTGGACCTTCACCAGTCCAATAAAAGGCTGCAATCCTACCCATGTTGCTGGATTTCAAAAATCAACACTGCATGGTAAAAAAAAAGCTTATTCACTTAATATAGCAAGGGTTAGTGCCATTTCATGTGGATGAAATGCCTATTCATTTAATATAGTAATTGGTCGCCTATTCTAACAGAACTCACTCAAATTAAATGGCTGCTGAAAATTTGGACAGTTGCAGTAAGACATTTAAGACCATGTAGCTTATGTTAGCAGGTGGTTTTAAATTATTGCATGGCGGGCTACAAATTAGTATTCTCTTCCCTCCAAGGCGTACTCTCACTAATGCCCAGGTCATGTGATGCCATGTTTCCACAATAGTGTTGCAATAAAAAGCATGGGTTTTGGTTTATTCTTTTAAGTATGTTGCTAGGAATTTAGACTAAAGTCGTGAGGATTTGGAGGTGGAAATTCCCTCTTAATTTATGTGTGATCAAAATCACGTACTTTCCCTACAGAGCTTTGGGTATGCTTCTATAAAACTGCGGCGCTCTTTGCTTGAGAAGTACTCGTGCCAGGTCTGCAGAATCCAAAATGAAAAACTGCTCAGGAAATGAGATAGAAAACAGGATTCCTTTGCCATCTGAGGAGATTTTTGAAGCATCCTTTCACAATGCCCAAAGACAAATCTATCACGACATACAATTTTAAAATTAAATGAGTGGATGGTTATGATCTGTATGGTCCCTAAACACCCAAACTTTTAGTAGCAAGGGACACCTATGGGGAGGGGGAAACAGAAGAGAGAAGCTTAGACCGCTTGACTACAACTCACAAAGATGCGTTTATACAGAAAATATCAGACATTGGAGAAACTGAGACCAGGGGCCTCTGCTTTGTGTGGGGAGCTACTCTTTCAGCCTTGAAGCAGAATACATTACATTTGCAGACCTGATAAAGCTAAGTCATTTGGACTTCAGCAATGTTGGAGCTTTTTTGTATGTCCAAAAACATTGTTGTTCTTTTTTCCTGCTAAGAGTTTTTCTTCATACATTTGCGAACTCCATTGAAAATCATTAAAAATAATTTCTTTCCACTTTTTTTCCTGCCTTGTTCCACTTGTAACAAGACAGCAATATGGCTTGTGTCAAAATAATGGGTTGTAAAAAGAAATTAAGAGATAAAGATTTTTTACTTGGACAACTTCCCAGCAGGCAAACCAAACACCTTTAAATAAATGGCTACCAGCTGTTTTCTGGATACAAGAATTCTAATATTCGTTTCTGTCTAAAGTCATCTCATAAGAAAAAGCACTGCAAAATGTATTCCCATGTAATTTTCTCATTAAACTTGGATTAGAATTGTTAACAGGCAAACTATTTAATTAACAAAAATTAATCCATGATAAACAGCTACAATCAGGAAATAAATTATTTAACAGAATTATATTTTCATTTAAGTTGGGTCAAATATTCTGTTCCCTGAACCAATGGATTTCAATTTCCAGTGCTAATTGAAAAACAAGCACACTAGTAACGTGCCGGAAATGAGATCCTCTGTCTTTTAACAATAGGACAGCTTGTTCCAAAAGGGTCTCTTCCCTCGCTGTCACGACGCCTGTAATATACAGTCAAACAGCCTGTTGTAGCTAAGATAACATTCTGCCTTCTGTTGGGAAACCAAGGTGTTAAAACTTACACAAAGGCAGGCCATTGGCTATTTGTAGTTGGAGACCATGTCACCCAATATTTACTGAGTATATCAATCTGAAACTACAGCAAAGCATACTAAGTACTTTTTCATGCACAACATTTATCAAACCAAAGTTCACAGTCATAATTTCATTACTGACAAATACAAAATTTATGTAAATGAAACAAAATGCTCTCTGCCCTCCCTAGACACTGGCATTTCTTATCACATAATACATACATTTAGCTTGATGATAGCTTAGAAATTAGCATACAAATAACATGGAAATATAAATGAAATGGCTATTTGGCCAAAAGTGTGTTTTTGTAGGACAGCTTCTCTTCCACCAAACTATAGTCATCTAAATTTGAATCATATTTAATAGGACTGGAAGCATACTGGTATACACTTGAGTCTGAGACCACAAAGTGAATTATCAGGAATGTGGAGAAAAAAATTTATTTTTATTAATGTATATTTAGCTCCACATTCCACATTATATATTTATCTACACATTCCACATAGCCATTCGGGGAGAAAAAGAGAGCAACTATGACTCGACTGAAACTACTATCAAGACCTAATTCAGACAGGCACACTTTTGGAATGCGCCCGTGAATTACAGATGCCAGAGAGGGTGCGATCTGTTCCATGACTGGCACAGGAGAGAACACAGAGGAGAGAGTGGGGCTAGTCGTACCTGTGGGCTTGGTGGCCTCGGTGGCGTTGGCATGGCTCATAGCGATGCACACGTCATCCTGGGGGAATTTGTCGCAGGTGAGCATCTCTGGCCAGGGGAAGCCAAATGCCTCCATGATGGGGGTGCAGCTATCGCGGACCGCCTCACACAGCCAGCGGCAAGGGAAGATGGGTCGCTCCAGGCAGACGGGGGCAAAGAGGGAGCAGAGAAAGACCTGCGTGCCCGGGTGGCAGTTCTTGTGCACCAGGGGCACCCAACTGCCCGCCTGCTGCTTGACCTCAGCCAAGGTCTCATGCTCCAGCAGGTTGGGCAGCAGCATCTGGTCGTAGCCCACGTTGTGGCAGAGCTTCAGGTCGTCCGGTATGTCCACGCACTGTGGGGGCTTGCCATAGATGCGTCCGCCATTGTAGAGGTCCGACTTCCAGCTCAGGTATTCGTATTCTGAAGCCTGGCTTGCAGGAACCAGCGCCACAGTCAAAGCCAGGGGCATCAGTCTCCAGAAGTGCAAGGGGAAAAAGCACTTCATTGTTAGTATAGGTCAGGTTAAGGAGGAACACTTTTTCTCTATGCAGTTTTTATAGATGATACTTGCTTGTTTGTTGAAAACCTGCTAACCCAGACTGCTGAGACCACAAGGCTTCCTGCATAAAGGTTCCAAGTTGCAACAGCAACAGTTACGGTTTTGTTGCTGTTTAAGTGTTGCTGCTACAGCCTACTGGACTTTTCTGCCTGCAACTGACTCGCACTACCGACTACCAAGGTAACATGGCTAAGACTACACGCTGCCGAAGAACAAGAGGGGATTGTGAAGTGCGCCCCGTCCAATCGGAAGGCGCCTATGCCTTTTGGCACTCAGATGTCAATCAAAGTGCTCAATTACCCAATCGGTAATACGAGGCTTCACTCCCCCACCACCCTTTCTCCTCCCTTCCTAAAAAGCTACCTGATTGTACCAACGGGAGCCGTAAGCGTTTAGTGTATTTCAATAAAATAATAGGCTATGGCCATGGTTCTTATTTCTTATTACTGAAAATATGACCTGGCTACTTTCAAAGATATTGTTCACTTTTATTTGAAGACAAGCTCAAGCGATAGCCTACCGGGAGAGTGCTATTATCCACGGCTGTGTAATAGCCATGCATGCGAGAGTTTGCTTGTTTATTCAAAGTTGCTGAAATTGGTGAAGAAAGTTTTCCGGTACATGTTTAAATGATTGCAAACGAAACGAAAACATAATTGATCGAAACATTGCTTATTCCACGCGCGTTCCTGGTACGTGCGTTGTCTTATCTTTTTAATCACATTAGGGAAAATTGAAAAATTAATTTATCAACACGTCTGGAGAATGAACACAGTTAATTCCAGCCTAGTAAAAAAACTTGTCTTCCCATTTAGCTCTACGCGTCACTGTATCGAGCGTTATTGTATCCAAATGTCTAAGAACTGCAGATTGTATAAACTAGTGATACCGTCCCCCCGGAGATTTTTAAAACTCGAATGGAACAGTTTATGATTTATTTCAGCCGGTATCTTGCGAACTAAAAGGAAATGACTTCGCGGAAAAGGCAGGTAGCCTACAGAAGAACCCAAGTGTTCCCGTACTTGAAAAATGATGCAAACGATTGTCGTGTTTAAACTATTTAAAGTGTTTCTATATGTTTGGTGGACATTTTATTTTTCGTAGGCTAACAAACTAATGTTGCATATGTCAGAAATGTTTAGCTTAATTATATGGATAGCCTGAATTTATCTTTAATTGTCTCACGTCGATATATAGCCTGTAGATAGGCGACTTATTTGTACATGACAGTTATGTGACATTTTAGTTTGGCTTGTATAAATGTAGGCTAAGCATTTGTCTCATCACATCCGATATTTTAAAAGCTTTGCAATATGGCCAGTGGTCTGTTATGGAAGCGGTAGTGGCAGCCAAACCTTAAACTGTGATAAGATTAGCCTATACTGTAACCCCCACGTCTTTTTTTATGTCGAATTTGGGCGCTAATTTGAAAAGCAGCGGGGGTTATTAAGAGTTTTCCGAAAAGGAGGTGGTTGGAAGTCATTAATCTGTTGACGGCAAATGATAGGCTACCATAATCTTTCATTGAGGATGCTTAAACTTCTATCTTAATTATGTCGATTAAATTAGGCCTAACTAATTTGATCTAGTAACAGTCTGCAATTGAAATGGCAAGTTAATTCCCCTCATTTTCCCTTTTTTACTAAGAAGGAGCGCAAATTTTGCCACCCTACATTTGCATTCATTTGCGGGTCATTGTTTTGCAAATTATCTTTGTGAACCTAATGACGTTCTAAATTCGAAAGCAAATATTCTAGGCTACTTTGTAGTTTACCGCAACAACCTGGAAGCGTGATTTAAAGCGCAAGCCTTTTGTACCCTATAGTGCTCAAACGACTAGCATTGATTGTTGCTTTTAACATTCAATATTTAGAAAACCCTTCCGAAATTAATTGTGCACCAACACCACGTCGCTATCACAAGTGTTTGAAGTGATAAAATCCAACATGTTATCTTTTGGTTCGTTAAATCGTATTAGAATGGTTACTTATGTTATTCGTTCAAAACAAGTCTTCAAAACCGTTTTCTCGCATTGGAACAATTCTCAAAGGCTACAAAAGTATGGCAAACATTTTTGAATTATAGGGCCTACACGCCATGTAACAGAACGCATTTATTTAGCTAATTAATGCGTTTAATGTTGAAACGTAGCAGGATGTGAACCAGTTGATTTTACAGATATTGCAGACCGTCCCCTTAAAAGCTTGTATTATGAAATTCAGTAACAACTCAATTTCATATGTCATTTGGCACATTAATGTAGCTAAAATTACAGGTTTGTGTTTATACTTGGAGCATGTGATGTAGCTTATCACAAAATAGGATAGTTATGATAATCGAGTACTTTAGTTTCTGTTAAAAAAAAAAAACAGTGCTGGATTAAAACGTCTATTTTGACGCAGTCCAGAGATTTTACATGGACATCTAAAACTGAAATGTGGTTCCTTTGACGAAATACAATGATATGACAATTGTCGTATCTTTTAGATGCATAACTGCCCTGCCATATAATAATAAATCAGAAAGCACATTTTAATTGTCTGCAGCAACCAGCTACTAAAACACTGTCAGTTTTATAACATTTTATTTTCCAACTCATCAGTCGCACTGCATTATTTAATTAAATGGGCAGAAAAGTTTGCACAAACACTCCTCAGCAATAACAAAGCATAACTATTACAGCAAACGGGGATCTTAAATTTAAGTAATGGGGTGAAAGCTGTGGAAATTTAGTACAACAGTTTGGATGTAAGGTTGGAGTTATGCAGACCTATTTGAAAGAATATTGTTTATAGAACATGTGAGCAGGGGTCTAACAAGCCTGGAATTTCGACAGCTTTATGAAGTGATGGCAACGAGTAGTTTGCTTAAAACAAAAGCTCACTGATATTATAGAGGTGGGGAATAAGAAAGGTGGTGAGTGGAGGATATTTTAAGGTCTCATTTTTCTGAATTGAATGAATGACAGCTCTCCCTGTATTGGTGATTGAAACCTGTAGTTGAAACATAAAGATAACATAATAAAGGCACAGTGTATGATGGAAGTCGATTCAGGCCTGATCATTCTTGTTGCATCACAATCTAAACAAAATGAGAGTGATGATGATGGTTAAAGGCAAGCAATCCAACAGCAAAGGTTCAGGGCAATTAGCAGATTAGGAAGGTGGTCTGTACAATCTTTGATATGTCAGTGTAGTATGGAGGCATATGCTCTGAAAAGTCTGCCAAGGTATAAATACCAATTGCAATGCCTCTGCACACTTTAACCACTGAGTAAATGTGATAGAACTTGTTATATACAAGAGTTTTGTGGCCACTAGAAATGAACTAAAAGTTTTATTTAAAAAAAAAAAAAACTGAACAGCACATAATGATGAATAGATCTATATTATGAATATAGATCTTAACTATACCAAAGAAAACAATAATGGTTAAAGCTATTTGTTCAGTAAATTTTTACATAGTAGCTACATGAAAAATAAAGACCGGCATATGAAACGGTGTCCAGACGAATGGAAATTCCTGTTTAATCCAAACAAAAGCTGAAGGAAGAAGTAGGCAGAGATCCTCTCTCAGAACAGGCCCCCTCATTAGAGCCCGCTATCTGATGTTGTTAACCTATAGCAGTGAGGCACATCTGTACATTTTCTTTTAAAAGTTGACTTTTAAACCAGGAGCACTTTGGTGACTTATGGGCATGTTTCAACAATAGAGGAAGACTAAATATTTAGACGGAGTCCTGTTAAATGAATGGAGGTATCATTAGAGTTTAACAGGGCGCCATCAGTGTCCAGAGACGTATAAATACTTACACTTGCATGCCTGTGCATAAATCCCCATGGACGGGCATCTGCTGTGACAGCTCTTTAGTGTATGTGGTTAAACATCTGTCATGTGCGACTGTGCTTCATCTGCTTTTAGCAAAACACTCTAGCCTCTTGTCAACATCATCTCTGTGTAAGCGTATAACATTAGATATAGGTGAGAAATGGAAATGGAAAGATGAGGAAAGCTCAATTTATCTTATTTGTATGAAGGAGAAAGTGTTGAAGCAACAAGTGTTATTTAGTGTGTTGTAAAAAAAATAATTTAAAAAAAGGAGCCTTGTTGTATGTGGAAGAGCTTTAGCCTAGGTTTCCTGGAGCTGAGAGTCAAGTGCTGCTTCACAGGCGTAATTAACAGTCTTTGTGAGCTTTGGCTCCAGGCAGAATGGGGATGATTAGGCTAATGTCACACTGCATAATTCCTTCACCTTGTGAAATTGACTAATCATGAGAGGAAGGGCTTTCAGAGCCTCACTGTAGGCCGCTTAACATGACATTTGAATCAACAAAGCTGAGCTGGAGCGGTCTATGTTGGTGGCCCATTGGTTTTAATGGAGGTCCATTGTGCAAAGGATGGTGTAGATCCCTATCAAAACATGCGCATTTAAGTCTAAAAGATTTCAGTATATTTGATAGCATGCATAGTTGTCACTCAGATAAGAACTAGTGCTTGGCATGATTTCAAAAGGTAAGATTGGAGGTTATCTCTGACATAATCAGAATAGTGTTTCTGTCCCCCCCCCCTCTGCCCAAAAGGCATTTTCTCCTTTGAAAGGAGGCATGCAGTGGCCTAGTCATGAATTAATTGAGTCTCATTTAAACAAACGGAGCCCTGAGATAACATTATATCGGCCTACATTTATCTTTCAGATTGTTTTGTACGTTTCATAATGTACAACCTTATCTTTTATAACTTGCCAAAACACCCCCCCCCCCCCCCCCTTAAAAAAGCTGCCAAATTCCTGCAAAACAGTGGATCTGTATATGTTGTAATTGAATGCATTCCACTTAGAAAATTGACACTGAGGACTTGTGCAACCTGTAAATAATATGTCCTATCTCGTTTTATTTTTAAAAGGTGTGACAAGCAATCTTAGCAATCTCGCCGCACTGAGAGGGTGAAAGTAAATTAGAGAGCATAATAACAGTGTCCAATGCACTATCCTTGAGCCTGAGTTGAGTCACGTGAAACACACTTGACCTTGCTGAAATATTCAACATTAGGTAGGATAAAATAAAAATATCTGCTTAATCATTATTTAAATACCTAATACAGAGGACTTTACAGCTGTACCTGCGTGGCCGTACAGTTTTCCAGAAGAAGCGATAAAAATCTTCAAATCAAAGGAGACATTGTGTGAGGCCTTGGGGGAATTTCACAAGACACTGGGGTTGCAGTGTGCCCAAGCCTGTATTGGCTTGCCTGGATGCACAGCCATGCCCATGACTAATTCAGGTAATTTGTGAAATTCAGATGCAGAGACAAGAAAGCCGTGCTTTGGTTATCTCAGTCTGCTGATGCTCCTGGAGATCAGGGGGAAAAAAATACTTTTCACATAACTCATGCTCCGGCTCCAGGATTACCGCACAGCAGGCCAAAGAGCACAGCGCTCACCTGCGGAGGTGCACTCTGCAGAAGCCCAATTGGCACTGAAGGCCCTAATATGTAGCCTGCAGCTTACAGACGGTCGTTAGCACATTGCGAAGATCATGTGCGCAGATGATCTTTTCACAGTTCCTTTCAGATGTCCTCCACGCAGGAGGGGACTGAATGCTTAATTAAAAACAAATCACAAGCAAGCCTGTTTACCTAAGGGATTGCAACAGATTAAGTTAAAGCCGCTCTCAAGGTTATGTCTGAAATACAATGGACTTGGCAGGCCAAACGTCTAACTTGATCTCAGAATGACAAAAGAACATGATGTGATAAGCATCCCTGCGTATCGTTTGCTTTCCCTATTTTGTCTACTCTTGTCTGAGTTCAGCATCAGTTATAAGTATACAGTGTGCATTGCGCCTCACCATTTTTGGGGCTTCTCTTAAAATAACATGGTCTACCAATGAGGGATAGCCAGTTGTGCGCAGCATACTGACGGTCTTCAGACACGTTTTCTTTCACTGTTTAGATACGGAGTAGATGTGAACATAAATGTGTACATTTTAGCCTATCTTACTTGGATATTGTAAACTACTGGATGAATGTGGTTTTAATCTCTGTTTACTGTCCTTTTATCTTAAAAAACTAAATGATGCACTCAATTAGACCCTGCCTGTACATGTCGTATTGCTCTAAAGGAAAAAGCTTAATGATGCATCCATTCGTTTTCTGTCTTTGATCCATACCCAGAGGTTATACACCATGACAGGTAAAAATGTTGTACACTGATAACTTTCAGGTACTCTCTTACATCTTGATTAATGTTCTTTAGGAAAACACCACAAATTACTGTAATGACTGTACAATGACTGACAAAACTAAAAGAAAAATTCTAAAGATGTCGAGACCAAAAGCAAAAAAAAGTACACTCATAGCATATCATACTTTATGCCACCCATCAAAGATGAACCTCTGTTGTTACCTCTGGGAGCATGCTAGATAACTAGTCAACTAGCGGGGAGATAAAATGGCAGGCAACTCCAATTATATCAATCACTGAATTCACTGTATTAAATGCGTTTCAGTCCCAAGTATGCTCTTTTGAATTTTCAGGAATAGTACAACTGTTTATTCTGTAAATATGGGTTCTCAGTTTATCTGTGGATGGTAGTATTTCACTCAACCTTAAATAGGTGCATAGCATTTGACCTCTTTTCGCTAAATGCCTAATTTATTGCACATCTTTGCAAATCTGGCTTGCAAGAGACACAGACAATCTGTCAAACACACTGCGCAGCATGTGTTTAGGGGTTGCCAAAACCAGGACCAGGTTCTCAAAGCTCCCTGTAGACCCACATGCAGTGTGTTGTCTATCCCTGCCCAGAAGTGTCAGCTTGATTTGTACAGTGGGGGAAAAAACAGCAAAACAAACAAGGCCTTGCTTTCCTTTCTCTACTCGTGGCCAAGTAAAGCACAGAGTATCCGTCCACCGTCGGGCCGGTCGGCATGCTCAAATCCACGGTTCCTGATTTTTAATGTTTCACGGCATGGTACCGAATGTGATAGCAGCCTGACCTCGTTTCTTTCACAGCAGTGGAGTCAGTGTTTAATGCTTTAAATGACACATACAATTGACGTTGTAATCAATTTTGTATTGAGTCAAAAGTTAAAAAAGCAAACGTGTGCACTTCAGAACTGAACACTGCATGCTCATGTGAAGCACTCAAATACTAACAGAACTCGTTTTCAGTCTGTAACCTTTCATATTGCAAACTTATAGAACATACTTCAAGACACAAGTGAGGTCTGTTCTAAAATTGCTTCAAAATAATTATTTTTGAAGCAGATTTATTATTTTTATATTTGCAACCAGGCATGTGACAGAGAAAATATAAACCAAAACAATTGCAGGAAAGCCTGCCCCAAGTGAACAGGCACATCAACAAGGAAAGGATTAACAAAAAGTGCAGTTTCACCCCTAGTTCTGAGGGACAATGGTGGTAAAGCCAGCTTTGCTGGACTGCTGGCAGGCACTGCCATCTCCCTGCCTGCACAAATGGGATTTAGCCCAATTTATTCAAAATATACTATAAAAATACAACACCAGGAAAAGCTACAAGGGCAGACGAATAACTGAACAGATTACAAGAATGAGAATATCCATTTCAGAAACAAAAAGTGCAATAATAAAACAATTCTGTAGTTTTCAGGCAAATTATATTATCTACACATAGGCCTGTATGACAACCAAAGTGCTATTTAGATGGTGATTTAGTTTTAATGACCATACTGTGTCCATACTGTATGAAGCCTACTGTCATATCACTACTGGGTTGCAATAAAGGTAGGTTCCATAATCTTTACATTAATATCACATTATGTTATTACCATCAGCAAAATTACACTTTTACAAATACATTCCAGTCAAATGTAATTCCATAAAACATAAATCAAAATGTCCTGTGTCATATCACTTCTCCTTGCAAACAACTACAGCAATTTGGAAATCCTCTTTTTCCAGACCACTTTCAACATCTCCAACACCAGGGAAGTGCGAGAGGAGTTCAGCTCCCTCGTTGCTCCTGAAAAGCAGGCCACTGAGAACGGAACAGTCTGGAATTAAAGGGACCAAGTGGAGATTTCTGTCTTTCAGTGTCAGGCCCTTTCTGGACCGGTAATCAGTCTCTAAAGTTACATTTATCCTCAGCAGTTAATATGTTTGGCTCTTTAGCCCAGTTGACAGCTAAACACTCCTTTCAACAGTGCAATATCAGGTCTCCCTGAGCTGTGTGAAGAAAAATGGGTTTCTTTTACCCAGGCACATTCTGGGCCTATAGCCATATAATAGGGTATCTGTTCAGGAGGGGCTTTGTGAGATCTGGATTCTAAAAGTTCACTGCAGATGCTTCACTTGTGAGCTGCATAGCCTCTCATACGGCGGTGTCCAGTAGAACCTCTGGCATTCTCTGGGTTTAGTTGACTCTTTTGGGGGAACTTGCCCAATAAACCTGTGATGGCTTATAACTAATCCAAAGAATCCAAAGCCTTTCATGTTGTCAGACCCGGGCAGGATTGGAGAG
This sequence comes from Synaphobranchus kaupii, assembly GCA_029718625.1. Classification (NCBI taxonomy): domain Eukaryota; kingdom Metazoa; phylum Chordata; class Actinopteri; order Anguilliformes; family Synaphobranchidae; genus Synaphobranchus; species Synaphobranchus kaupii. The sequence goes on along the minus strand of CM056376.1, from coordinate 22,429,700 downwards.
CACCTGTGAATGAAATCCTCCCTAGCCAGTGGTGTACCTCAAGTAACACACCACCCTCTCTGTCAACAAGCACTGCTCCCCACTGAGTATCAGGAAAACCTCTGGAATGTCTCAATTATCCAAAGATTGTCCAGATAGCTTATCTTGTTTGTGCTGTAAACCACCATATTTTCAGGATAGCGTATTGCAAATGATTGGTAGACCACCTATATTTAGCAGCACCACATGTTCAGATGTGGGTTAGGGTTAGGCCAAAGAACGTGAAATTGTCCAAATGTTATTCTGATGACTAGTTCCCTGGTGGTGCAATAATTACTGCTAATATACCGTACTGAGATCAAGTTTCGAGGTCCAGGAGTACATTTATTGTGGCATGGCATAGCTAAAACTTTCTTAAGTCCACACAAAACCAGGTAAAGCTCTCTAAGCTAAGGACAGGCAGTACAGTCAACCCACTGTGAGATGATTAAATGGAGTCGTTTAAAAAGCAAGAAAAGCGTTGATTTGGCACTCTGCAGCCTAGTACATTCGCTGTGGTGAACAAAATTGCACAGCCTATTACTGACATGAGTCCATGTTTCTCAAGGCAAACACTAGGGATATCTTCAAACTGCTGTTTGAAGCCGGGCAAATATTTTGCTTCTTGACCAAAAGAAGGCCCATCTAACCATGAAACTAATACAGTTTATATGCTCTTTATGCTCCTTGAAGGAGTTACATGATCTAGTAGCTTTCTCGGGATTGTGGACCAGGGCCCTGTTTCCCAAAAGCATCTTAGATGTTTTGTGTTTGTGCTTTATAAATTTACTGGCATTACATAAAACAGATAATAAAAACAGAGGGAGAAAGATAAAAAACAAATGACAAACAAATAACAAACCTAATATAAAAACAAAATAGCCTAAGTTGATCTTTATCTAAGATCATTTTGGGATAATTTGCAAGATCTACTCAGTGTATTACCTCAAAAGAGTCCTTGTCAGCAAATTCGAAGTGTCCTCTCAGAGGGTGGTAGCAATGCATTATGGGTGGGATTCCCCTCTTTGCCTTAGTGTGTTCATAACAGCAGCAGAACATCCTCTAGCAAGTAAAGAATGCAAGACTGTGGTCATTGGAGTTAAGAAAGCATAAAGGTTGCACACCTCTTTATATACACACGCTGCCAGGAGAACATTCACTGATGATAGCAAATCCTCAATACAGCAAGGTGCATAGCCGTGGCATTGTCCACTGTTAAGTACAAAGTTCTTATACACCTCCAAAAATGCTACGTAACATGATTAATTAAGTAGCTTGATAGGATTTGGCTCTGTTGAAGAAAGACAGTGTGTTATTATTAAATGTTGAAAGTTTTAATGTTAATGAAAATGTATAATGTTGTTTAAATTTAATAGCTGACTGCTTATTCTCTGGCTGCAGTTTAAAGCTGAACAAATCCACATATTGTTTTTTAACGTTGTGTGAAAGTAGTTTGTGTGAAATATAAACTGATCCAGATAGGACAAAGAACAATGTATCTACACCTCACCTGTTAAAAACCAATGCCTGTGGGGGAAAATTGAATCATTGGCAAATTTGGAATAGATGTAATCGTTAGGAAAAATCTTATTAAATACTGATTTTAAAATGCTTGTTAAATAGTTAACTGTGGAATGGTCTTCATTTCATTTTTATAGTGAGATGTACTAGAGTATAACCTTGGTTAGCCAATGAATGTGTTTTGATAATTGCTGTAAATTAAAAATATATATATTTGGAAGTTAGAAATGGTTATTTTCAAATGTTCTGCATATGTAGGATTGTAACCCTCAGTTTCTCTTATACACAAGCCATTGCTAAGCATGGATTTGTCAACCACAGGCTAATCAGCAACGTAACCGAAAACAAGCCGATGATGAAAAGCTGTTGGCATTGGACTGTAAAAAATATGCTGGGCCTCAAATTTTTTGTCTTGACTTCTTATGTGGGACATTAAGTGTGAAAATGGAAAGTTTATATTAGATTTTTAAATGGCAGCGTTGTAGTGGGACACATTAGGACAGCTGCCTTAATATGCCTTTGTGCTTCTGCAGACAGTTCATTTGCACTATTTAAAGTATTGTAGATGCTGCAGCAGGAGCCAAGGCGAGACACATTAAGGTTAAAGAACAAGCAAGGTTTTATAAAAAAATTAATTAAAAAAAAGATTAGAACAATGCCAGATAGAATATTTTCCACGATTGTCTGAGAAAGTTTCCCACGGACATTTGCACGCCATTTGCTGTCAACTCCATGCTAAAATTTGGGCCCCTGGTGTGTCTTCAGATTGCAGCCCATCACAATATAACCTCATCCATGGAAAATTTCCCTTCAGTGTGAAGGTATTTGTTTGATCCCAACGTTCAACTTGCAGCTTCCATCCCAAATAGAGGAAACGATTATAGTTATGATTTTTATTTTTATATATACAAAGCGGAGTGGGAGATGGGGCAACACTTTATTGTAAAGTCTATCAATTTATCTTTATACACTGCCTGGCCAAAAAAAAAAGTCGGCGCACATTCGTCGTGGCATTGTTTTGACAACCTTATGCAACGTCACATTTATTTCCGTCCAGAGTTGAATTCATTTTTGGCCGAGATCTTGTATTGATGAGGGGAGAGTCGAACCACTCCGTAAAGTCTTCTCCAGCACATCCCAAAGACTTTCAATGGGGTTAAGAACAGGACTCTGGTGGCCAATTCATGTGTGAAAATGAGTCCTCATGCTCCCTGAACCACTCTTTCACAATTTGAGCGCGATGAATCTTGGCATTGTCGTCCTGGAATATGCCCATTGATGGGATAACCTGTTCATTCAGTACATTCAGGTACTCAGCTGACTTCATTTTATTGCTGCATAACGTTGCTGAGCCTAGACCTGACCAATTGAAGCAACCCCAGATCATAACACTGCCTCCAGAGGCTTGTATAGTGGGCACTATGCATGACGGGTGCAACGGCAACTTTATTTTTGGCCAGGCAGTGTACTTCCGCTATACTTCCACAGTTGGGTGATCAAGGTGGATTCACTTTCCTCATAATAATGGCAGTAAGCTACAGTATATACAATCAATTCCTCTGTATCTTCACTCACAAGCATCGGTGTTCCCAAATTTTGAATACTTTTTATTTCACTATAAAAATAAGATACAAAGAGAGCAGGGCTTTGGGAAAACAATGGAAAGTGTTTGATGGTTGTACACAGAGGGCCTCCATTAAACACCATGGGCTTAATTTACTAAGACCTTTAGCAGGTGCAAAACGATTTAGCACACGCAACACCAATAACATGACCAATGATTGGTCATGGTATTTGTTTTGCACCAATCATTGGTCATGTTATTGGTTTTGCGTGTGCTAAAAGGTTTTGCACCCGCTAAAGGTCTTAGTAAATCAGGCCCTATGACGTTTGTATGATTTTGAGCATGTCGTAATGCCACCAACAATGAGACTGGTATCTTTCATTTAACTGCCTGCGTTCTGTCCATCAATGTGACACCGATATTACCACATTACCGCAAATTACACACTGAGCCCTGCTCACGTCCATCCCCATCCCTCCCCCTGCAATGCTAGGAAAAGAATGGCTTCGCCTGCCATCTCAGGTTTGAACCTGGGGGACACTTCCTGTACTGTTCCCATTGTGAAGGACTGACTGGAAAACCACAAGCCTGCTAATTCCTGAAGGATGACTAACCTGCCTGCTGCTACCATACCTACTAATCTTCCCTGATTACCCTGTATGTTTAATGCCAGAAGACTTGCCTACAGAATCATACACCTGATATATATCCTTTATTTCTGGTAAAATAAAGAATAAATACACCTAATATAATTGTTAGCCCCTACTGCAAAAAGCTAATCTTTTTGTGTAACGTATAGGCTTTTTCAAACATGTAGCATGTCACTAATATTGTTTTATCAGTAATGTTCAGTTTTAGAATCTTTAAAGCCTATGCTACATTATAACAAAACTAACAAAGTGGTTGCTGGCTTGGGATAAATGTCATTGTCCTGTCAATCTCTCCACATAAACAAAGTCTTACAGATGTAAGCATTACAGATGTTTCACATGGGCAAGGTCTAAGGTTAAATCTTCTCAATGTTAGGTTGATAAACTACGAGCACTATATATACACAGCTGCAAAGAGACATAAATACTCCTTGATGGTGACTGATGTCTCCATACTAAGTATGCCCAGAGGTAGATTTGAATGAAGCATTAACTTCAAGGTCAAGGTTTGACCCACTTGCCAGCTATAAATGATAAGCCTACAACTGACGGTGGCCTCACAAGAATCAGGAAACACACACACACACACACACACACAAAACTTTGCCATTGTATTATGCCTAAGGTTTATAACTTGGGTGTGAGTCATGCCTTCCAAAATAACACTCAGTAGGTATTATCTTCAGTAGGGTTTCTACATTAAAGTCTTATCAGTGTGGCTGAGAAGTGGGTGCTATAACTGTAATTATCTTTTAAAACTGGTTCAGAGTGGAAGACCTTGACATAAATAACATTGCTTGCTCTGGTCTTGCTGGTAGATGAGGGGACCTAAAGTTGGCAGTTTTATATTGCTGCTGAGAGAGCCTCACACAAGTCCAAATGGACAATGACACCGTAGGGCCTCTCGTGTTGCAGCATGTATTCTATAGTACCATATACTCAGGGCTGGGTCTAAATCATTCTTGCTCTTTGTGGAGTCACCCCTTGCTGAGTTGAGCTGCTCTCAGTTCACATTTGTTCATCTATAAAACCAGCAGTGTATGGGACTACTATTCAAAGCTATCCGAGATAAGTGTATAGGGGTGAACCAGAGTGAGGAAGTTTACAAAAAGAGAGGCCTAGAAGCTCTGCTTGGTTGTTTCAGACCTTCCTTACATAGTTTTGCATTTACTGCATCATTGCAAATTAACCTAAATTCACTGTTTTAGACCAACAATGGCTTTTGCTCAACATTCCAATGTCTTTGCCTTGATAAAATCCAGACCCCAAATAAACCATTTATCTGAAATTTAGATTTTCAGAAATTCCACACAAATAACATTTAATTTGTAACATTAAAACAGAAACACATTATGTCTGTATAGTTATTATGCATATTTTTTCACAAAACCACAAGAGGGTTATTTGGGCATTTTGATTCTTGATCTTAACTGCCCATCCTCCTTTTTTAAACTGAATTAATATATTACAAAACACAATGGCAGATTACAGTTGATTTTACGTATCAACAAATATAATCAAGGTTGTGACCATGACAACAGTGATTTGAAGTGCCAGCAAAACAGCAATGAAATGTGTGGCGATTTTATGAAAATAATCTCATGTAGAGCTATGACCAGGCATACAATCCTATTGCCCTTAAAACAAGCTCCTGATCCTGCTCATCCTTAACACTTAAAGGGAAAATAGGTTCAGTGTGAATGCACAGGGAATCTGAGGTAAGCACATGAACAGAAAATATCTGTTTCTCATCCCACATGACGTACAGGGAGTTCAAATATTCAGAGAATACTTGCCTCTGATCCGAGCAAGAGCAATACAGCTCACCAAAGATTACTCACCAAATATCTTTTTTTTGTAGCTTTTTCCTCTTACCCTTCCACGACAAAACCTCTGCCAAATCACACATGGAAGGCCGGCCAGGCCAAAGTTATTACTTTTACAATGTAAACTTTATAGCATATCTCATGAACAAGGTCTGGCCCATGCAAAGATTTGCTAAAAGGCTGCCTGACATGGCCTTGGCCCTGGGGTAATCATCTCGGGACGTACATTTTTCTTCAGTGTTGCACTTCCATGAACATGGCCCATTTAATATATTTTTGTAACCATCAACTAAGGAGTAGAACCTGCTGACAAAGTTCTAAAATATTTAGAGTGAGTAACAATTGGATTTGAAGGAGGCAGAATTGCACCATGTTGATAGCTTTAACAACCCATTAACTAGGATACCTAGCTAGACAATTGACACGATCTTGGTAGCAGCCTGTCAAAGATGCTGTCTGACAGCGAACAGTGAATCACCAGATACGCTACGGGGGTGCACTGCTGGTAGACTGAGGTGCCGAAGAGAATGTGCCTGCTTCTGGTATTTGCTGAAAGAAAATGGCATCTTTCCAACAACTTTTTTTTTTAAACAAATCCACCCCAATGTGGTTTCATCAGGAACTCATTGCAGTTAATGAGGAAGGCATGTTGCCTTGCATTTAGTCATCCTAACCACTGAATATTTTTGACCCCCCACCCCCTTCTCCATTTTAACTACCCCTCCCCCTGTATGAAGAAAACATATCTCACAGTACTGAAGGCAGTCTTTGCTCAGGACATGATTTGTTTTTAATCTGTAGTGTTGATTAAACTTGCCTTCCATGTTGCATGCAACCACTATATTCCTAAACATAGAGGTTATTCAAATCTTAGAACAAAATGGATTTGATAAAGATACATTTCATTAATATGTCCTGCTGTGGGGGGTGTTAAAGACAAAAAAGCTGGTATGGTACAACATGTGTAAAATCACGTGTGCCACCTCTGTGAAAGATTGTAATACTCACTGTTTCTATTAACATAGCTAAATTATGTAATACAAAACATATGCATGGTTGTATTTTGAATAAAAATTATACAGGCCTAGTTGACAGGTTTATGTGGGTGTTCATGAATTTAATGTTCTGCTTTTTCCACATTTGATGACGGCAGGGGTTTCTAAGTCTGATTTCATGAAAAAATATATTTCTTTTTTATTTTCTAGACAATCTCACTTATTTACAGCCTTGAATTGAATCACCATCAATTTTATCTGTGATGTACAAAGTATTTTTCACACCTGTATATTTTGTCTCAAAAGTCATAAAATGTACTCTTAAGATTATTCAAGTTAGAAATCATACTATATATGATTTTGAACATGCGTTAGACCTTACAATGTCCTTCACAAAAACTGTTAAGCAATTACGGTTATTATTTTCATTACGGCATTTAAGATGAAACTGGCAGAATGAGCAAACCAGTAATTGTTTTACAATCTCAAAAGACATGCCCTCATCCTCCTGGAGGCACTGGCTGAGTGCCTCATTCTGAATGGTGGTCTTCAAGATTTTTTTTTACCCTTGGATCTGAATGAAGGGGAATGCAGATGGGGGTTGACTGTTATTCACTGTGGTTTTCCACAGCAGCTTCATGCCTGGATCAACCTCCACAAACAGATTTTACAGAGCAAGGGAAGACTGAAAGGTTAGTCACAGCCCATGGGCATCATGGGAAACTCGCTGCACACTGAACATGGAGCATGTCAGCTCTGTCTCTTCATCTGACAGCCAAAAATAACATAATCTCGCCCATGGGTCCCAAGCATTGTCTCCGTGACCCAATTGCTGCAAGTCACAGCACCACGGGCTGGAAAAGCAATTAAATCAAACATGGGTGAGTGGCTGATGGACAAACGCCTCGTCAGCATTTCTCAGCAGTGGCAGAGAAAGGCCAGTGTGTTTTCTCAAGGAGGGCTAGAAAAAGAAGGAGGGTGAAGGAGAAATTTTAAACAAAAAGTAGGGCATTCCGCGTCACCAGGCTACCAGCATTAGTGACAGACAAGGGGTCAGCGAGGAACTTGGGCCTGGCCCAATTCACGCTTCCCTTTTTTCTCAGGGTTGCCCAAAACCTTGGGTCAGACACACTGTCTGACCTCTGGTCCTTTAGTTCACGTCTTTCCGTAATTACCTCCACGCAGCAACACCCCTGCCAACCCCAGTCAAAGACAATGTAACAATTTGTCTTTTCAATTGTCTGTCAGTCACTCTCTCCTGGTCCTTTTCAGGGGGCGTGCATGGGTTCATTTTCCATTTATATTTATTTATTTATCTTGCTCGCAAAGTGGGGGCTGTCTGGTCACGTTAGACCCCCAGAAAAAGGCCGTCTTTGTTAGCCCTGGTTTCACACGAATGTCACCCCCCCCCCCTCCCTCCACCCCTTACCCCTTGCCTCACTCCATCTCTCAGTGTTCAGTCTTATTCTCTTGATGGATTCATTGGAATCCTGGCAAGGCCTGGTCTTAGGGTCACTGTGAATTGGCTTTCCGTGGCCAAACAAATTAATTTAGCCTTCCAATTTATTTGCCCCCGACTAGCACGGCAGAATGCTGAAGGCTCATTTGTAAGCCATTTTCAGCGGCTGTGGAGACATTTGTGAGGACGCTTTTGCAACCAATGAAATTTGAATGTCCTCTCATTCTCCTACTTGCTGTATAAAAATATTTAATAGGGAAGCATTAACACCTAGTAAAGTGATTGTGGCAAGGCATATCAAAGAGTAAATAGGATATTTGTAACAGGGAGAACAATTATTAAGCATTTAATTGCCACCTTAAGATGCCATATGTGGCCACCAACTTCAATTTCTGTCTGTCATATTGTCATTCATATGTGCTTTTTCATGAAAGGAGGAATCACATTGTTTTAGTTTTCCCAAAGCTGATAAAGAGTGTTTTATTGATCACACAGTGTTCAGGATGAGGCCAATGGGCTGTATATCCAATGATGTTTAAAATCTTGAGCCAACATATTTGTATTGCTTTGTGTGGCTACAGAAGAATATTATGCCTTGAGGGATATCAGAACATATTTTGATATTGGGGAAAAAAGGCTGCATGTTGCCACAATTTTGTATTTAATTTTCATCTGTATTACCAGCTTGCCAACGATTTCCAAATTCATGTCTGGGCTAAAAGAAGAACTCTTACTGAGTGACCATAAATCCTTATCTGAACTTAAAACAGCAATGGAGCATGGGAAAATGAGTTTTGAATTCTGACAAAAATGTATATTTTTGCTTTCCGGTGTGGTTACAAACAAACATAAGTAATGGCGATTTTTGGGAACTGTTTTGACAACTAAACCATGAAAACAGGATTATGGGTTTACATGGGACTGGCAAAATCAAGAAAACTTGTGCATTAACATGACATCTAATTTAAAACAAATGAAATGGCATGACAATAAAGTGGTTCGTCTTTACCGGGTGACTAATCTTAAAATTCAGATAAGTTTGGTCAGAATGGAAATGGCAGTCATGGATGCTAGGAATTGCATAAGGCAAAAGGTGAACCTGAACTGAGTAAGCTAAAAGCCACAGTGCTGTCTTGCTTTCTTTCTTCTCTCATTACAATTTTGTCTGTTGGTCTGTTTTCATGCAATCTTCCTTTCTTGGAAATGGAAAGAGAAAAATAATCCAGGAAGAATGTCACAATGACTTCAGTCTAGCCAATATATGTCAGATGGATGTATGGCTCTCCTCTGTTTGTTTAAGAATCATGTATTTCACTGGGCCTTAAAGGGATATTTCACCTTCGTGTGACATGTCATTTTGTGGAGCCTACCCCATTATATTTGCATAGTGTGAATACTAGCAACATCAGCTGTCCCTGCTGACCATTAACGACATCCCCGGTAGTCCCGATTTTCAGGCTCCCCATTCACTCCCATTCATTTTCGGGACCTCAGCCAAATCAATCGTTTCAAAGCGCAAACTAACTACGGTCGATAATACATCGATAAAAGAAAACACGGGGGTGAGAAGGTACGTATTCAACGAAGGTTGAATAGTTGAGATAGGTTGAGATAGACAAATGTAAAGATTTGTACCCTTACATATAAAAACATCTGGATCATAATAAAATATTTTTTGAATTAATGCCATATGTCAAGCTCTCTCTTGTGCTTCTATTGCTGACATATATAAGTTGAGTGTACCAGGTGGACAATGATTTATGCAAATGCACAGAGTAATGAATACCCTGTGCATCAGGTGCAGGTGCTCTTCCCTTGCCATCCACACCAGCCAACAGAACACCTTTACAGCCATTTGAAATTGTTCAGGTGACATATTTTCCAGAACACCATTCATTCTTACTGAGCTGAATTGGTCCTAAAAGTTAAAAGAGAAGATGTCATATAGCACCTGCAAGTCACTGAGTCATAGAAATATTACTGACAATATAGTTTCCTTCAGATATATCCAGTTTAGAACCATCAATTATCCACTATAATATAGGCTACGTGATCAAAGTAGAGGCTACCTCTTCATAAAAAGGTATCCTTTACCTTCATTGACAGGTCTCCTGCCTCCTTAACACATTACAAACATGTACATCAGTGTCTATGTTTGCCCCAGGCCTGTGAGATTGACACACGACTGAGTGAGTGCACAAAGCAGGAAGAGGTAATCTCCCTGTGTTGCTGACACTGATATGGCACAGCAGTCGCTGGGCACTCGCAATATGACAGCTCATTTATTTGGTTTGAAAAGGGTTTCGGGATGACTTTGAAAATTGTTGGCCTCGTAAATCGAACCTGCCCTTAAAGAGAAACGTATAGCTTTTAACCTTGGGGGCTGGCGCAATACAAAAGAATAAAAAAATTGGACTTTTTCATACCAGGGCAGCCTTGTCAGAGCACTTATTTGAGCGATCTTTGTGCCTCCACTCCTGGTGCTCTTTCATCTACACACCTGGGGTTAAGGTTTCTTCACTTAACACATTCCTGAGCTGCAAACCACTTTCCCAGCTAATTTCTAATTTTGCTACCAGCGATGTGGCTGCTGGTAGCCTGCTCCTTTGACACTGCCGGAGAGCCATTGCTGCAGGTTTGAAGACTGACTGACGATAATGAATCTTGCACCGGGATAAAAAAAAAAAAACATATTTACTCGCAAAAAAAAGACTTAAAATGGCACCGTCTCGATGCATTTCCTAATGAAAGCCAGAGGACAGAAAAGATGTTTCAGATTTGAACTGTTTAAATTCAGGTGGTTTAGGGGAATAAACATAATCATTATTCATTTGGCTTGTGGGAGCCATTCATTTTCATCACCCACTCTTGTGTTTCTTATGAACGTAAAGCTGATGACAATGTGAAAGCGATGCATGTAGTCGCACACGTTTGGTTTTGATCAGTCCAATTTGGACAGAGGGACAGCTGATTGGGCTCACAATATGCAATGTACCCCATCCGACAACAAGTCCGATGGACTGGGCCCAATCACAGAACACTGCCAGAAACAAAATTTCTTGCCTTCACACATGACTGATGCTGCTGCAAGAAAATGACCCACGATCCTCCAAACACATTTAGCAGGGCTTTAACACATTTTCAGATCAAAAACGATTCATTAACATAACTGTTCAATGACGCAGACACTAGGCAACTTGACATTTAGCAGAGTCTGGCTTTTTTATCCCTTACCGCCTTCACCTCCACACATTTAAGCCAGTTTGCCTCGACTATTTCCATGACCAATCTTACTTACATGACCAAGTTTTACAATGACTGTGTTTTCATTGCGGTTTCAACTCTTTGGTTTCAATGACTTCTCAACTTTACAGGCCATTTCACGCTTAACGGTGCAGTTACTTCCATCGCAATGAGTTACATCTCAGTGCAAATCCCTCACATGAAATCACTTTCAGCTCAATCCAAGATCAACCTTTTTCACTTTTACTCACTGTATGTTTGCACTCTTTTCATAACATGACTCGCCGTTACCTCAGGAGAGATGCAGCTGAATAGGCCGTCTGTAAAATCAGAAGTCACTATTTTACTGTTGGTTTGGTACAGTCCTTCTTCCCGCCAATCGCTGAGATCAGCACCCTTGCTCCTCTGGACATGCAGCCATAAAATTTTACAAGGGGCAAGAAATCTCCAAAGTTTGATATTTAAGTAAATAACCCTTTTGTGCACTGTGGAGTTCTGTGGTTCAGAAAACTCACAATGCTCCTTGTTTCATTGAGCCATAAAACTGTCTCCATTTCTTTGGAAGATTTAGCGCCACCCTCCTCAACTCAGACTGTTGGAAGAATGTTTGGGGTCGTCTGCTCCCTCAAAGTCGGAAATACATGATCCATCTCTACATGAGCAGGGAAACTGCAATACCAGCACCTACGGTAAATGTTTTTACAAATGGGCATACTTGGGGAAAAAAACTAATTTCTAATTGTGAATATATGCAGCCCACATGGAGTTTGTAAGCACTATCTATCTGGCCATTTCTCAAAATCTAACAAACACATGTACACTCACACACACAAAGAGAAATAGATAGAAAAAATAGACAGAAAAATAGAAAGTTAGGCTACATTTTGATTCCAAATTCAAAAGACACAAAGACAAACAATGATTGGGAAACCTTTACAATGTGCGGTTAGGACATTATGTTGTAAAACAAAGGCAGACGTTTGAACGTCCAAGAGGGTCACCACTTTGGTACTAAAAATAATTTATGATCCAGGCATCCAAGGTCTCCAAAATCTCCGTCTTGCTGCTAAATATAGTGCATTATGAAGTGCTGCTCATAGGAACAAACTTGCTCAACACCACTGTGACATTTAAAAAAAAAAAAAAACTAAATTACACAGGTCTTACTCTCCCACTTCCCTACCCTCTGACTCACTGCATCCGCATCGCCTCTGGCGGACTGTGAGACAAAACATAACACCGCGATCCACTGTCAGGTTGAGAATAAACAAACATTCCACATGTCTGAGAGGAGAGAGCAGCTTTACCAGCAAATCTCAGCTGTGAGCACCAAATAACTATCACTGGACGAGACCAAAACACAAGTTTTTTCTTTTACGTAACATTTTTTGAAAAGTCGCTAAACCCTTAAATTTCCTCCTACCCCATCATGTGACTATCTTGAAATACAAATAAAAGATTTCCAGTAAACCCTGTACTCCTAGCCACAAGATGAAAGCCAATGTTCATCGAAAGGATGGAAAGAAACTGAACAGTCCACAGTAGTTTTTCTTGTGAGCTAAAGTCTTTTCAGGCCTGTATGGAGGCTATAGAGTTTATACCTTATTTTAACAAACCATGCCATTATGATTGCCATTGCTTTAGTTGTTATACCATCATCTCCATTTTATTTTCTCAGTGAATGTGCCACATGCACAATTGAGCCTGGCAAATTTTACAGCAAGGCATGGCTGTTTTATTGAACAGTTTACTGAAAATGTTACACTTTGAGAGGCAAGCTAAGGAAGTAAGTAACCGCTAGAATTGGAGGTCATTACCTCTGTTATTTGCTGTAAAAATCACAACAAGAAAAGTTAATGTGACCATAACAATGTGGCGTGTGTAGTGAGATAATGGTTAACAATGGGGTAATTTTAAAGAATGAAAGTTTAAATAGCCATTCATCAATAGCAGCTACATTGAAGCATTCTATCCATACAGAGACATGATGCAGAGCTTGGAATTCATGAGCAGTTATGTAAAAGCATAATATGTAATTTTGGCGGGGAGGGGGTGGGGGGGGTTGTGATTGGTTGTCATGGAAAATAATTCAAGCAAGGAGCTGAAATGCAAAAAATAAATAAATAAAATAAAAATTTGATTAAAGGCACTCTAAACAGGATATTAAACAGCTAATAAACATTTAGTGGAATATAATGTAACTCTTTAAATGCTAAATATAACCAGACGGCTTGATGAAATTAATTGAGTTTTCATAGGGTGTAGAAAAGCGGCTTACACCTATGCAGTAATTCACAACTAGGTGTTATAAGCTTATTGGTGAATGAGTGGTTTAATTTGGGGTTACAGGATATACAGCATTTGCACAGCCACAAGCTCATTAAGCGGTCAGCATCTGTGACCATTAGTATTTGCTTGAATTATTATTTTTATGTTTAAAAAATGTCATCAAAAATATAAAGCACGGCGAGTTGTTGGGTGCAGGGTGGCTGTCTCTCGAGCTACATACAAATTTTGGTCGGTCCCCACCACGGTGCCTTCAGAGTAGTCATCTCTTCTCTGTCTGTTGCCCTCTGATTTCTCCCCGTCTGAATGGAGTGGGAATACGAAGGGAAGGTTATATGTATATAACAGTGGTGGGTCTAGCATCTCAGAAACTGCTGCCCTCCTGGGATTTTCATGCACTACAGTCTCTAGTTTACAGAGAATGGTGAGATAAACAAGAAATATCCGGTGAGCGGCAGTTCTGCGGGGAAAGAACTTTGTTAACGCGAGGTCAGAGGGGACTCATTCTAGCTAACAGAAAGGCCACAAATGCTCAAATAACAGCTGGTTACAACAGTGGTGTGCAGGGCATCTCTGAATGCACAACACATCGAATCTTGAAGTGGATATGCTACAGCAGCAGAAGACCACACCGGGTTCCACTCCTGTCAGCTATGAAAAGGAAGATGAGGCCATAGTGGGCACATGATCACTAAAACTGGCAATTGAACATTGGAAAAACGTTGCCTGGTCTCGATTTCTGCTATGACATGCTCATGGTAGGGTCGGAATTCGACGTAAACATCATCAATCCATGGATCCATCCTCCTTTGTGTCAACAGTTAAGGTTAGTGGTGGTGGTCTAATTGTGTGGGGAATATTTTCTTGTCACACATTAGGCCCCTTCATACCGATTGAGCATCATTTGAATACCACAGCATACCTAAGTATTGTTGCTGACCATGAGTATACATTATGAATATACAGTTGAAGTCGAACGTTTACATACACCTTAGCCAAATCCATTTAAAGTCAGTTTTTCACAATTCCTGACATTTAATCCTAGTAAACATTCCCTGTCTTAGGTCAGTTAGGATCACAACTTTATTTTAAGAATATGAAATGTCAGAATAATAGTAGAGAGAATGATTTATTTCAGCTTTTATTTCTTTCATCACATCCCAGTGGGTCAGAAGTTTACATACACTCTGTTAGTATTTGGTAGCATTGCCTTTAAATTGTTTAACTTGGCTCAAACGTTTTGGGTAGCCTTCAACAAGGTTCTCACAATAAGTTGCTGGAATTTTGGCCCATTCCACCTGACAGAACTGGTGTAACTGTGTCAGGTTTGTAGGCCTCCTTGCTCGCACACGCTTTTTCAGTTCTGCCCACAAATTTTCGATTGGATTGAGGTCAGGACTTTGTGATGGCCACTCCAACACCTTGACTTTGTTGTCCTTAAGCCATTTTACCACACCTTTGGAAGTATGCTTTGGGTCATTGTCCATTTGGAAGAGCCATTTGCGACCAAGCTTTAACTTCCTGGCTGATGTCTTGAGATGTTGCTTCAATATATCCACATAATTTTCCTTCCTCATGATGCCATCTATTTTATGAAGTGCACCAGTCCCTCCTGCAGCAGAGCACCCCCACAACATTCAGGAGATCTGTGAGGTAGAAGGGAGCCAATCCATGGAGTGCCTTGAATGTAAGGAGAAGAACCTTGTATTTGATGTGGAATTGGACAGGGAGCCAGTGAGTTTCTGAGGACAGGGGTGATGTGGTCGCGGGATGGAGAGAGGGTAGCGATGCAGGCAGTGGAGTTCTGGACCATTTGGAGCTCATTGAGCAGTTTGGAGGGGACACCAGAGAGGATGGAGTTACAATAATCTAGACAAGAGGTGACCAGGGCATGGACAAGTGTTTTGGTGCTGGACTGGGACAGTGAGTCTGTAAATGTTATGGAGGTGGAAGTAGGCAGTTTGGGTGATGGAGTTGAGATGGGGTTCAAATGAGAGGGTAGTGTCCAGGATAATGCCGAGGCTTTTTACATGGGAGGAGAGGGGGACTGTTGTGCCATCAATGGTAATATTGGGATTATGGGATTTAGCGAGTGTGGATTTGGTGCCATTGAGTAGAATTTCTGTCTTATTGCCATTTCGTTTGAGAAGGTTTTGGTTCATCCAGTTTTCAATGTCCAGAATACAGGTGGTTAGTTCATGGGGAGGTCCAGTGGCAGAGGGATTGGTAGAGATGTAAAGTTGAGTGTCATCGGCGTAGCAGTGGGAGTTAATATTGTGGCGTCTCATGATTTGTCCAAGGGGGAGGAGGTAAATGATGAACAAGATGGGGCCTAAAACTGATCCCTGTGGGACACCATGGGTGATGGGGGCGTGGTTGGACTGGTGGGTTTTTAGGGTGATGAATTGTTGTCTGTTACTGAGATAGGAAGTGAAACAAAGGAGAGCTGTGTCGGTGATGCCAATAGAAGATAGTCTTTCCAGTAGTAGTGTGTGGGACATGGTGTCAAATGCTGAGCTGAGGTCGGGTAGGATGAGGATGGTGAGGAGTCCAGAGTCAGCAGCCTAGAGGAGATCATTGGTAATTTTGACCAGGGCAGTTTCAGTACTATGTAGGGAGTGGAAGCCAGATTGGAGTGGTTCAAGGAGGTGGTTTGAGTCCAGATGAGATTGAAGCTGTGCAGCAACAACACGTTCGAGGGTTTTGGAAAGAAAAGGGAGGTTGGTCATTAGGGTCAGAGCCAGGTTTCTTGAGGATAGGGGTGAAAGCAGCGACCTTGAAAGTGGGCTGTAAAGTTCCCGTGGCTAGGGATGTGTTTATGATGTTGGTTATTAAGGGACAGAGAACAGGTAAGCATGCTTTGACTAGGGTAGTAGGGAGTGGGTCCAGTTGGCATGTGGAGGATTTTGATTTGGAGATGATGTTGGTGACACATCAACAGGGTGGAAAACAGAAAAATGGGTGGAGAACTCATAGGGGTCATTAATCCAAGGGGGGAGGGGTGGGGAGGAAGTGGAATGAAGCTGGTGGTAGATTAAGTCCATTTTTGATTGAAAAAAGTTAAGAAATGAGGTGCAGAGGTCAGGGGTAATGAGTGATATGTCAGCAGAGTGTCCAGTAAACTGAAGATACCATAGAGCAGTGGCACTGTCAATGCCTGGCTGTGAATGTGCTCCTATGTGACACTGAAATGGATGGAATACAGTCATAATTATCCACACGGAAGGTGTTCATTACTACGTTATCATGTTTGCATACTAGTTATTCGTCATTTACATTTAACATAAGCATCCCTTTTTTTTTTTTTTAGTTCACCCAAACTCCCTCCAGTTATGGCCCGGAGTGCCCTGACCAACCAGAATCAAATAGGCACAGTTACCTCACAGTAAAATGCAGCCACATTGGGTAAAAATGCCTTAGTCAAATAATGGGAAAATGTGAATGGTTTAATAGTAAGATATGGGGAGAGAAGGCCAGTTTACTCCCATTTTAAGTGTCTGCCATTTTAAATGGTCACCCAAGGTTCACATTCCTCGGTGTCTGCACGTGTCGTTCGCCTCTCTGCCCTCCTGTTGCTTCTCAATGGCCTGATCTTTACCACGCTTTTGCCAGCCAGGTTTTGATGTGGTCATTTAACAGAGGAAAAAAAAAGTGCTTTGGAAAGTAGAATTCCAGTCTCCTTTACTAGGCTAGTCCCTCTACCCATTCCTGATTGTAAAATGAAGAATGCGGGAAAAAAAACATTTGTGCACCAGAGTTTAAATCCATACCTCAACGTCCAAATGGCTATTTAACATTGTTATTGTTGTTAGATTTAATGACTCCAAGGAGAAACCAAACAGGACTGAAATCCTTTCACAGCATCCTGTGTGTAGCCATCTCAGAGTGATTAGGCAATATAGCTGCATGTAACAGCCAAAAGATGTGTTCACTCTTTATCTTCTAAAATATTACTGCCAAATATGAATTATTGCTGCCAATTCGACATTTGACATGTTTAACTAAGCTAACTCTGATCACTGCACTGACATGTTAATAGAAATACGATAATTTGTGCCGTCCGTAAATTTAAAAGCTAAAGCTCAGACCTCCATTTAACCATCTATTCCCTGTACACATGTCAATCAATCTCTAAAGTATGCACAGGGCAGTATCCATAGGGGATATGTAATATGCTATGCAGCCTTCGGCAACACCACATGTGGGAAGTGTTCTTGGAAATTGCCAGCAGAGAAGGTGACATTTAGAGATTTCCAGGATTTTTGGAACAAATTGTGGATTTGCACTTGAAAATGGAATTACGGTCCATTTAAAAAAAAAAAATCTAATTTTAAAAATATCCAAGCTTGCCCCATGAGTCCCACTAGGCAATCCCACTGGAGGGCACTGATCTCCATTTTGTGCATGGGACAATCTTTCCTCAGTGACACAAAAATACACAGAGGAAGGGTTCAGTCTTTAAAGTGTGTATTTTAATAAATCACTTTTGTAAGACATACAGGAGCATTATCTTTTAAGTCACTGTCCTGGCCAAAGGTACATTTTTATCCAGCTTTAGGTTTAACGGATCGACACAGGCTTGTCTCTAGGACTTGTCTGTTTGCTCCATCCATTTCCCACTAAATCCTGACAAGATTCCCAGTCCCTGCTGCTGAAAAAACCTCCCCAGAACATGACACTGTTGACTCCTTGACATTTTCTCCCATCTAATGAGCCGTTGAACTTTGTACTCGTTTCAAAGTCATTGGCCTAAATGTCTTCCATAACCAGTTTCCAAGCTGTTTGGAGTGACGGCCTGACTTAGGCAGTATCTGACTGATATGATCGACCTTCCACTTCCTAATG
This sequence comes from Synaphobranchus kaupii, assembly GCA_029718625.1. NCBI lineage: Eukaryota > Metazoa > Chordata > Actinopteri > Anguilliformes > Synaphobranchidae > Synaphobranchus > Synaphobranchus kaupii. The sequence continues at coordinate 22,411,293 of CM056376.1, read as the reverse complement.
ATCAACTTCACCATGCTCCAAAAAAATATAAGGAATATTCAGGGACAGTTTTTGCAGTTGTATTGATCTGCCATTATATTGATCTCTCTTTAAAGAGTTGTGGTGTTTTGAAAGTACCTTGGTCTTAAAAAAAAAAAAAAAAAAAAAATTTAAAAAGAATACACTCATTTAATTGCAGATTTACTTTCTTGCAATGCATGCAATACTTCAGTCAAATTTACAGAAATGTAGTGTTCACATCCTTTCCTCATACTAATATAATTCACTACAAGAAAAGACTGCTTGTCATTACATCTCTTTTCACAATATATATGCAAGCTTGTGATTAGCAATAACAAAATGAACTATGCCACATCAAAGTACAACTTGTACAATTGTACAAGTGAAGTTAAAGGTTCTCTCAATTCAAACAATTTCTCATAATTCTCTGAATAAGTCGTTAGCAAGAGGTAATTTTGTACAAGAGCCAGTATCCTTCTTGTATGCAGCCCATTCTTACCAATATCACACTCTGATCCTGGACCAATGCCCGGGACTGGATAAGAGGGGGCCCAACACTCTCCCTTTTCAAATGCTCACTGAACTGAAGGCACATCTGTTCCCCATTGTTTCCCATCCATGCCTACCAGTAACCCTTTGTTATTCACTGATAAACAAAGCAATGGCCTCTTTATGGTAAATTCTGAGATGTCAAAGGCATGGGCTTGAAAATCAGACTTTGGGGTTTGATTGGTCATCGCATTTTAGTTTTTGTTAAATTAACTTTTAACTGCTCTATGTACTTAAGACACCATAAGCTCCATTGCCCTCTGTGCAGCTAATGTATACCACATAATTTCCTTTCATCGAGAGTGTCTTTTGGATCAATGATATGGCTCCATTGAAAAGATTTTGATTGCATGCCCAGGATACAATTATTTCCAACTGCAAAGAATTGCAAAAATATTCTTAAATGCCATTCTTTGTAAATATTAAATATGAAGCAGAAATCATTAGGTTATTTTTGGTCGTCATATAATTTATCCAGTTAATATGTAAATATATTTAAATAATATAAAGTTAATCATAGCTGTGTAAGCTATGTAATTTCACTGCTTTTGTGTTTTGCTTTAATAGCTTTTGCTAATGCTTCATTAACAGTGACATATCTATATGGCTGCTACTGCCACCCTTGGTAATTTTAAGGAATAGCACCCTGAAATTTAAAGGTAACCATGTTTTTCACTAACATGTCCATATTATTTAGTACATAACTCAAAAGGAATAAACCTTCAAACCTAAAATATAATAGCTGCAAACAGTTTCATTTCTCATAGGTTTTACATAATAGGTAATGATTTGCCAAATTGTCAAGTAACAGATTTGGGCCAGACCAAATATTGCAATGACACACCTGCTTAAACAATCTACCTTTGGTACTTGTCTTTAATAGTTATTTTCATACTTGTGTCTAATCCCCTATTGGCCAGTACACATAATTGTATCAAAGCAAAGGAATCAAACCTGCTAGTCACAGCGAAGGCTAATAAATTGGTCTTCATTTAAAATAAGTAGTTATTTTTGTGCCATAGATTTCTCTTAGAACTGAATGGCAAATATTGAGGGCAGCCAGGTAGTTCTGTAACTCAATTTTGATAAATAAGCTAGGGCAATAATCTTATTTCATCATAATAGTAACTCCTTCATCAAAATGGCTTCTTTTCACATATCATATATTGCCAAAATTTGTGAAAATACATTATCAAATTCACTTCAAAATTAGCATGTCATAGTCAGTCTTTTATGAGTACTGGGTTGTGCATTAACTTAATTTAATCATGATTTACTTTTTAAATAGATTTTCTCTATTTACTGAAACATCACTGCATTACACGGACCGAATTATGTGATTTCAACAGTTGGCTAGCCTAATGTTCCACATTAGAGTAATATTAACACTCAACACTCACAGACATAGAAGTACAGTGTGTGGACTATTGCAGGGACATTCGTCCAGATGGAATGAGATGAGTAGAGATGCCTGCCATAATGCTGTTCTGCTCCACTTTCATTCCATTAGAATGATTCTCTGGAATCTCAAAGAATCACATATTCAGAATACAGACCGATAACATTACTGGCAATGCAGCTTTTACAACCAGAGTGATCAGAAGTGTCTGCTAGATTTCTGTTCTCAGAAATTAGTCCTAACCAGTCTGTTAAACCAACTCCCCAGAAGATTGTGCCATACATCTCATTGCATGTGTCACAAGACATCTGCTCAATCACCATATTCATCATAACTGAACAGACACCAGCCTCCCAGAAACTACTCTCAAAAGCACAACCACAATGCGACTTTTCAAACTCTGCCGTCAGCCAAATTTTACACTTATTCAATTGGCTCAGATGCAGCGGTTATTTGGGCCTTCCCAATCACTAATGCACAGCCACCATGGCACTTAAAGCTGACAGGCCTGCAATCAACTGGCTGATAGCAGACAGCATTATCGTTCATTAACACATTTCCTAGGGAAATGCTTTCAAAGGGGGATATATACAAACCAAGGTCAGACTGTGTCTCATGCAGGACTATATTGTCTCACAACCTTGTCCTATTTTTCTGAGACAGACACTTTTATGATGAGCAGGAAATTATTTCCCTGTGTTTTCCGTTGGTATGTCAACGAGCTCCACTTTTTGTTGAGAAGGAATGAAAACACAGTGATTATTTTCTTTTCCATCCATTTCATGCAATTTAGAGTGCAAGCTGCCAGGATTATATCCACTCCCACTGGAAAGAGTTCTTGATCAAAGATGCGATGTAATTTCAAGTTCTGACAAAGATGTCTACATCACCACTCCCTGCCAGCACTTCCTGTCTCAGCCTTAACCATCAGTATTTTTCCCCCCAATACATACAATTAACATATTTAACATTGAAAGTGCTTCAAGACTTCTTATTTCATATGGCCCAATGAATAATAGCCCTTATTTACTATAATTTCAGATCTAAAGTTGTATACCCCCCCTACTGTATTTTTAACTCTTTCATCACGATGAAAGGATTGTACCATAAAACCCGACCAATTGTCAGCTGGGTATATCATAACAGCAGCTGTTTTATATTATGCAGAATGAGTGCATTTTTGACTAGATGCTGTAAGGCCTAAGTCCTAATTCTGAAGTTATTACGTTTTCATTCCCGGCAACCAAAAAATTGAAGTAGTTAACCGTTTAGTGTTTTTCGATGTACTTCTCAGTTTGCGGTAGGGAAGCAACCTTCAGGGAATGCTGTTGCTGGATTTGATTGTATCAGGAGGCAAGGGAAATTAAGTAATCTAAATGCATCACCTGAAGCCATTCAGACTTTTAGGGGGATGTGGTTTCAGATGGATGGAGCTTTTAAAAAAGCCTCTACTCCATGACCTTCCAACACACTTGTGGTCAAAACGTCTTCTTATGCAAAACCTTCTCCTTAGTTTCCAAAGTGCTAAAAGTAAATAACAAAATAAAGAAATAAATCAAATCTCCTATTGCAGATACCAATGCAGACAGGCGCAGGCTTCTCGCACATTGTGTGCCTTAACTGCGTGTGGATCCACTACTGTGCTGAACCATGGGATGACCCATTGCCGCACACTGCCAGGGCCAGAGCATGTCTTTGGAGTTAATTAGCATGGATTCATGTGGTTGTAGAAATTCCTCTGTCATTCCTTCATGGGAATGTCGTCTCAACCCCTCCCCCCGAAAATCAGAAGGCTGACCTATCGGCTCTGGTGACCGGAGCTTTAGCGACTGCTAATGAGCACCATTTGGGCCCCTCATTATGAACACATGCTGGTTAATGACCCAAGACCTCAGTTTTTACTGCAGTCCAGTACCCTAATACAACAGTGAGAGGTCTCTAATGAAAACAGTATACATCGTCACAGGCTGACCAGCGCAGGACTGATTTATGCTTGCTGCCTATGGCTGTCATGCACAGAAAGGCTCTCTTTAAGGGGGTCATCCTTCAGGATATGGCCTGTTTGTTCCTTTCTGAGATAGACAATGAGTGCTGGGCTGGTTAAAAAGAGAATCAGACACTTATTGTCATACGAGGGGGTCAAGAGTACAAAAACATGCGCCAGGCAGTTAAAGATGATGGAATTAGCATGAAGGTGGTCCATGACGTTTACACTCTGCTGATAATGTCTGCACTTACCACTCAACTGTAAGGGCCAACATTAGCTTTGCGCAACAGTAGTGTAGTGGACATTTGACATTTTTGAGGACTGTCCCACTAACACAAAACCAAACCCTCCCTATATTCAAGTAAATCATTAATCAGACAGATGTCTACCGACAATGTTAGGACACCAACCCTTGTACTGTCCATCACTGGATACAAGTAAATAGAGATCTTTCAAAAATCTGTTAATTGGAGCCATTTTAAAACTCTGGACAGAGACCCAAGAGAGTTATCAGATAATGACTGATGCACATTTGCTGAGCACAGCCTGGATTCACTCACAGATGATATGCATTAGAACTGCATCCAAGCGACTGGTCACTGTAGCCTTGAGAAACAACTGTAACCAATTTCACTTGCATCTTCAAAATTGATCCTGATTATCGCCAGTTGTTGCATTGTCAGGGCTCAACCAAGTGTTCAAAATGGTACCAGATCAGGGCGTTCTGAAATCAACTAAATGGAGAATACAAAATTACAGGGGTACTGGTAATGTTGCACATCGTGATAAAGCTGCAAGAAAACAAACTTCCATATGGGAATGAAAATTATCCTCCACAGCCTATGCACTGACATACTCACCATCAAGTGCTAAATCTTGACAGCCAGAGCTGAACACTTCACACAAGGCTGTTGTGCGTTACAGAATTGAAATGCCCTTCAAGCCATAACATCTCAGCCTTTGACAAAGGCCATACAACTTCCACAATAAGGAAGAGAGAATGCAAACATGTCAGAACTTTATTGCAGACGGACAAACAACACATAACATCAACTTGAGAAATGTACAGTATACAATACATAAGCAGCAGAAAACCTATAAATTGGAAAAGTAAAAAACTAAACTATAAACTGAAAAAAAAACAATTATATCGTCGCAAGCGGCAATTGGGGGTTTGAGCCGTTAAAAGCCTATAGAAAGTCAAGAATATACGACATTTAAGAATACAAAAGCAATATGACATGCAGCTGTGCAATGATACACATTCTACACAAATCAGAAGAATATTTCCTGTTTAACATTGAAAAACAATGTATGTCTATGGGAATTTTTGTGAATGTAGTCCATTGACTCGAGTGGCTAACTTCTGCGTTAGTAAACCAGGTACATCAGAATGCTGTAGGTTGCGATGGGAGGCAGGACAACAGCAGAATGACCACCAGAATGAGTTTAAATCCCTGTGAGTCATGTGGTTAAGATAAACTGGTGGCCCTGGTGAAAGGTCATGGTCAATTTCAGAAATTCCAGCCCTGGACCACGTATATAGAATTTCAGGATTGTATTGAGCCATTAATTAGAAAAACATTTTTAAGGTATATAACGGCCCTGTGGACGGATTGGGACATACTTTGGCATGCAGCCTCAGTGGTAATAACGAACGTTATTCTTGAGTTTTGTTCAAATTGGATGAATGGTCAATGAGTTATGGCCATTTATTTGATAGGCCACACCCAACATCACATTGATTGGCTCACAGTTCCCGTAGTTATTGTCCAATATAGCTGGATAGTGAGCAAGTATAATTAGGTAAACTAATGATATGTACCACGTCTGGTCCAAATTGGCCAAGAAACAAAAAAGCCTTAGGGAAAAAACTATTTTGCATATTATGCATATGCATGCACTTCCAGGGAATCCTCATAGCAAATTTGGTGTGAATTGGACAAAAGGTGTGGGAGATATTACATTAAAACTGTGAATAAATAGAAATTTTAATTATAGCACCACCATGAAGCTGATTGAGGTGAGATTTTAAACACTCTTCATTTCATACATTTATGATGAGTGTGCCAAGTTTCAAGTCTCTAAGATGTACCATCTCACAGGAAATTTAGCAAACACGCGGAGATAAAAATAAATAAATAAATAAAACCAGTGGAAAACAATAGGGTTTTAGCCCTTCGGGCTCAAACCCTAATTAGTTGCATACCTGGTGCATGATTTCTCTGGGTCTGAGATTCATGTATTTGGCCTTTAATGTATGCCTTTGGCAAGCTTGTGTGCTGTGGTATCTGGTATCTGTGTGCTCACTAAATAACCATGCCATATTCATAATTTTTAGCAGCCAATGATACAAAGCTGTTAATGACTGTTAAATCTACTGTTTGGCTTTGGGTTGCAAAGCCTAAGACGTACTATGTCAAAACCAGGCCGTAAACATTGGTCCTGCCAAGAAATGTGCCCGAGGGAACTGATAAACCTCCATTTCCAGTAACCTTCCACCACGGAACTAATCGCACTTGTTCCATTTACTCACATCAAGACTCTAGCTCTATACCTGAAATACACAAAAGCTTTTAACTACTTCTCCCACTCCTAATCTGCATACATCCTAGCAGATTCCATTTTACACTGAGATTTATATATATAAAAAGTTCTAAGAACATAACAATTCAGATATTAAACACCAAATATATTTTGTGCAGTCACACACCTCAAAAATGTAATCTAAATGTTTTCATAAACTTTTTTCCCAAGTACCTTATCACTGCCACATGGAGAACTATTCTCGTTTTACCTCATTAAAATCGGTGCATCTGGTTTTTAGGTAAGCGGTGGAACAAAAAATAAAATAAGAGCCAAAAGATGACATACAGCTCATTACTTCACATACATTTTCAAGTTAACAGAATTTATAGACAACTGAAGACATTTGACAGAGTATACAAATATACAACTACCTGTGTTAGCAAAGAAAATAAATACAAATCTGGCTCCTGAAAATTGGATATTCATAACCTATGGTGTCCCTAGGTCCATGAGTAGATAGCTATAATAAATTACATTTACATAACCTAACCTGTCCCTGGATGACGTCATGTTGTCCCAAGTGTACCTTAACTTGTTGGAATTAATTTGATATTGATAATGTTGTTCACAGCTGTCAAAATGTTTTTTTAGTTGAAAATTGTGTTTCATATGGAGCTACGTATATAATACTGAGACTCATTTCATCGCAAATTACTAAGAACTTGTCCTGTGTCGAAACAACATTTGTCCTTAACTGTGAATTACAAGAAAAGACAGACATTGGTTTCAATCAGTCAATTCACAAATAATATATCCTTGTTTTATGGTTATGCATTTCAACACATCATATGTTCAAGGCTTTCAAGTAAACTGTTTGCCAACCTTTGCTGGCCATCATAAGATCTACTTACTACAGCCTTGACCCATACCCTTCTGTCTACTATCAGCTTTGCCACCATTGCTGCTAAAAATCCGTAGCCTTTGTCCACATGACTGATAACACAATTTAATATAATTTGATTCCAGGCCGTTACACGTTTATTTTTCTTGTTCCAGGTAGCCATTCATTTTCAGCTGGCTACCAGTAATGGTAGGTGTGAAGTTCTACCAGAAAAACACGTAGGCCTACATTGCAACTTCATAGTTTTTTAAATATTATTTGGTCAGTACCATGTGCAAGGAAGACAAGATTTATTGAGATTTAGCACGACAACTAAAATGTTGAGCAAAGTGGGTTTTATGGAGATTGAAGGGAGAGCAATACAGATTGCCCAGGCAAATGATCACCAATCCAAAATAGCAGCAAAGGTACCCCCAAATAATTGCCAACTGGTGTTTATTTGCCTAAGGGTTAGATTGTTACAATCAAAAACAAAAAGGAGTGGGGGATGCAATGTTGACTAGACTTTGTGCCTTTGAATGTTAAAGTTCTTGTAATAAATTGAGGCTTGGATAGACTTATCTATAAGGTACTGGGACAAACACAACAATTGGATATAAACCTCTCAGAAAGGCTACAAGGAGAACAGAAGAGGAGTGATAGCTCTCTACATAGAAGAGAACTTAAGCATGCAGAAAATCGAAGGAAACAGAAAATACATGGAAAAACATTAAATGTAATTCAAATTAGAATCACAGTGGTTTCTTGTCTTCTTTCCATATTTCAATTTGCTCAGAGTCTTTCCATTGTACAAAAAGCTAAATAAAAATAAAAAAAATTAAAAGTTTCTTCATACTTTGTCAAGCATAGCACTTCAGTGTATAGAATCAGTTCTGAGGCAAGACGCTGCTAGACTGTAGATTAGTGTGACCTATTCCTCTAATTAAACTAAGCTTTTTCTCACATTCCTATGTTCATACATCACACATAGACTGTGGTCATAGGTCATAACAAAAACCTCAAGAGCAAAAGCTTTTATGAGTAATTGAAATAATGAACAAACAAAATATTCATTTTTATCCCTTTTATATCTCCAGAGTCAAATATATTGGCTAAATGCTACAGCTCTTCTGCTCTGCCAGGGAAACCCAGTAATAGGACCTCACTGGAGGGTGCCGCGATTGAAAAAGCCTGTAACTTTACCCGCATGACATCACCTTCGCTGCAAAGCACTCAGAAATAATAAGTCATGTGATTAGTAGGGGAAAAAAAATAAAGGGTCAACAACTGAAGAGCAGCCCCCATTTTCAAGGGCTGGTGCACAGGAGAATGAAGAATAGCAGTGTGATCTATGGCAAAGGCGCTCAGAAACCCAACCACTGATCATGATTTAACCGTCATTGCCACACTTCACTGATACATCTACTTTCCAGCAGAGATCCTGCTGCCTCTTGAAGCTCCCATTTTATGGAACTTCAAGCACCTGTATTAAAAAGTGATGGCATACAGCCCACAAAAAAGATTACAAAATTGAGGTTCATGTGGAAAGTTGAAATAACAATGAATTGCTCAGTCACGGTTAGATAGGGGCTCAACCAAGAGACTGCTTTGCAGAGGTATATATATATATATATATATATATATATGCCTTATATATATATCATGTTGCGTTTCTATTATGGAGATGCTCTGCAGTCAATGGGTAGAGCCAGTCTAAATGCTATTCAAATCTACATTACCTATGAAGGAGCCAGTGTCTTTCTTGCTCTGTTCCATGTTACTTCAACAAACAATGTTCAACAGATGCATCTAGTGATGGACCTCAGCTGTGTTGTTACTTTTTTTAACCACAGAAGGACCAGAGAACCTAACCAAGTTGCAAGCTTTAATGCCGTTGAAAACTTCTAGAAATAAACATTGGACCTTGGGTGGCTCATCCTTCTAAGGAACTGTTAATAGTGTGACTGTGGGTCCCTCAAGGCAACACAAAATTGGCTCTAGCTTCCCCCAGGGATAGTAGGGTTTCAGCAGGCCAGGGTGACAGCATCACATCGTGCTGGTCAATTAGGCATCCGGACGTTTATCTGTTGAGTGGCTTTGGAGGACAGCACATGCTTGTCGACTCTCTCCTAAATTGACAAGGGAGGTTGAAATGAGCATAGCAGTGTGATCATGATAGGGCATTCCAAATTGGGGAGAAAGAAGAAAAAAACACAAGAATATTTGAATGAGAACATGCTACTCCACCTACCTAAGCCTGTCATGTTTCTTCTTGAACATCTCAAGGGTCTCTGAATCTAAATAGTTCCTGGTAAACTATTCCACGCAGTAATAATTATTCTCCTCCAAATTTAGAATTCAGTGTTCATTCCAGATGAGAAGTCTGGGTTTTGTTGAGGGGTTAGTAAGGACAGACATTTTTTATGACTCTCTATCCTCTGATATACTTCCGTACATCATGTATTTTCTATATTTACATATAAACACTCCATTGACAGCAGCTAACAGTGAATGCCAATTATTAGCCTAATATGCATTACTTTGGATTATAAAACCATTTCATCAGCACTGTCTTTGGTACATAATTTTTTTATTTAGGTTTTTTGTATATTTTTAACGATATAGGACTCGTTTTACTGTGGATATAGATACTTTTGTACCTGTTACCCTCCAGCATCTTCACAATGTCCTTTGCTGTTGTTCGGGGGTTTATTTGCACTTTTCGCACCAAAGCACGTTCAAAGCAGGTGGAACGAGCCTCCTTCCTGAGCGGTATGACGGCTGTGTGGTCCCATGGTGTTTATACTCGGGTACTATTGTTTGTACAGACAAACGTGGTACCTTCAGGCGTTTGAAAATTGCTCCCAAGGATGAACCAGACTTGTGGAGGTCCACAATTTTCTTTCTGAGGTCTTGGCTGATTTCTTTTGATTTTCCCAAAATGTCAAGCAAAGAGGCACTGAGTATGAAGGTAGGCCTTAAAATACATCCACAGGTACAGCTCCAATTCCAACTTAATATTTTTGTAATTTGGCTCGTTAGTTTGTGGTATGGGTCAACAAACCTTTTGACTAATTAGCATGACCCCCAAACTTTAAATACTTGTATCTCCAAAAGCATAGCACCTACAAAGCCAAGTCTTTACATCATTTTAAAGCTCTTTGAATTACATTCATTGCATAAAATAAAATGAAAATCGTAGCATGAAGCGTAGAGATAATATTATATTTTTTCAAATGTTAGTTTATGATGTAAGCAACAATCTTGGAAAATGTTGTGATGGGTACTCAAAGTTTTGCAGTTATGATTTTTTGAAATAGCCTGTCCAGGAAAAAAAACCTATTTACAGTGCCCTCCACTATTATTGGCACCCCTGGTATAAAAAATTCAACGTTTGGTGAATTAGCTTAATCTCACACTGAAAAAATGAGAAAAATCCAACCTTTAATTGAAGTAAATTTATTATGAGAAAAAAAATCCCTCATCAGGAAATAATTATTTTTAACAAAACCATGTGTGCCACAATTATTGGCAACCCTGCATTTATATATAGAATAAAGTAATCATTTTTAATATTTGGTCACATATCCTTTGCATGCCATGACTTTGTGACCCAACAACATCAAAAGACTCTTGATATCTTATTTTCTGGTACTCTTACAAGCGATACTATAATGTATCTGCATTTGAATGGATCTCTATGGGAATTGGGGGGTGGGACTAGAGATTTAGCTGTAAACTGTGCTGGAACAGTATGGAATACATGGTTGGTAAAATGGCTGTAAGTCATCAAGGGTCTGAGGTATCAACCGAGCCTCAAACCATCACGCCAGATATGCAGTAGATATAGATGGATCACTCAAATTTTCCTATTGAACTCTATGGAAAAATAAGTCAGGAGAAGAAACCCTTCAAGTTATCCATCCATATCTACTGTATTGACAGTGAATGACCCAATACAAACATCTGATTATGAATGTGACAGAATCATAGCGTTGCCCTAAATGCTTGCAATCAGATAAATTATAGCAATGCAGTATCATTCTGTATGGTTTTGTCTTTTTAAAAAAAAATTCCTTTTTGTGTTCCTAGCAATCACCACAAACTGCTATGGCAGCACTCATCGATTAACCAGAGAGAAAAGTAAATGTAGGCCTATAACTCGCATGCAATACACATAGCAACTGTGATGGTTCACAGACTAAGCCATGTGAGTTATTTCATTCATTTAAAATGTCTAGCTATTTAAAAATACACAGCCATTAGGGCTAATGGAAATAGAAACACTTGAAAGTTCAATATATAAATTCATCCCAGTTATTGCACTGTTACTCAAGTTAATATAATTATTATCTTGTTAAGTCAAACAGTTTACATTAACGTGAGCACAAGTACAGACAAATGGACTGTGGTTCAAAATGAGAGGCGATGCAGTCAGTCCAAGATTTATACACATGCTGGAGAGAGTGATTCCAATGTGATAGAAATGTCTTGGCATTTGACGCACCTGAAGAAGCTGAGTGCACAGCACCTTATTACGTAAAAGCAACCATTTTTATCACTGTCAAACAAGACACACGAGAAAACACAATAATACAGATTGCAGACTCAGACAAAAAAATAAAATATGTTCCGTAGACGGCTCCAGTGTCTCATACAAACAATGCAGAAACCCCCACAATGAATCCTGCAGGGAAGGGATAATGTTAAGCTGCAATCATCAGGAGTGACTCGCTGCTTTAAAACCCATGGTTATTAGTTTGGACCACAATCATTTATATACATATTGTGTTGTATGAACAGTGGTCTTCAGCTGCAGCTGAGGTCTGTGCTTAGCTTAGGTTCATGTTAAACTGCTACTGTCAGCAATCTCATGCAATTTATCTGTAATGTGATCATAACTATTATAACTACTTTAAAAAATTGCCTCAGTTTTTATTAATACAGTGTACGAAGCATTTTATATGACCAACTTCTGATAATCATATTTAGGATTGTATAGCTAGCACAGTAAAGTTGTTATCGGGTAATAAGACAAATGGAGAACGGTTCATAACATGGCCCAACTGTACTGGTTGACGTCACTGTCGCTGTTTTTTAATTCTATTATTTTAGTGATACAGAAGTAGTCACTTTAACATCTTCGGATTTACCTTGTGCGCTTACAACCCGTTTGTTTACGAACATCAGTTCAGTCAGCAGGCGCTGCGCATATCCACCACTTTATATAGTAAAGGGATCGACGAATTTGATAACATGCAGAAGCTCTTGGCCCATCCCAGCCATATAACGCTCGTTGATCTAGGATGCGGCTTTATTCCGAAGTCATGCTCGTCAATAAGAGGATACAGGCTGCTAGCCACTGCTTTCAACATGGCGGAGGTAAGGGAAAATCACATCTCAATGTCCAATACATTGCTCAGTACATATTTTTAAACTGTTCAGTTACAAAATAGAAATAACTAGCATAGTTAACTAGTTGGAACATTTGCGATGTATGATGTTGACGTATGTAACGTTATATATTCAAAATATGGACGTAACGTTACTCCCTACACAGCTAGGTAAACAAACCAGAATGTCTCGTAACGTTAGCTAGTCGTACTTAAGATTTAGCAATTAGCCTGAAATTAATTGTTTAGCGGCATCTATATAGCTAGGCATTCTGCGCAAATGTTTATCGTAGGCACCACCTTCCTTATTCATCACTAAACAAGTCAGATAGCTAACGTTAGCACGAACTGTTAACGCTAGCTAATTAATACAGCGTGGTGGCTATCCTGGCTGCGTAATATATCAGAGGTTCAGGTTCTCGAACTGTTCTTGTTCTAGTTAGCTAACGTTAAATTAGCCAACTGCTATCGACGCACTACACAGACGCAACCTACCTTCTATGTAGCTAGCATGGCAAAATGTAAAACGTTGGCTAGATTTAATTATTTAACTGGTTAACGTTGAATTAATGTATTGGATACCTAACGGTAGCTATCAAGCAAAATAACGCTACGCAAGCAAAGTGTAAATATTAACTAGCAAGGTCCACACGAAACTGACGTTTCATAACGTTATATTGACTAATTAAAATATCATTAGCTTGAATTGAGGATATTAATACTGAATTGTAACCTGCATTTTATGGATTACGACGAGGCTTTCAGTTAATTTAAAAGTAAATGTGCAGGAGAGCATTTTCTCTTTCTTTCAAAGTTAACGTTACCTCTGAAAGAGTGCGCTGATCTAGGAGGACTGTAGCCTACAGTGTAGGTGAATTGATTGCGCAGGTGCACCTCGTTTTCTGTTTCATAGTGACGCGTATCACCGCTGTGTGGCGCCCTTACCTACAACACCCCCCCTCTCGAGCCATAATGTCCAAGCAACTGACACTACAGGGTACACAGTTCCACATGTGGAGTTGCAGTTGCAAAGAGACATATCTCCTTACTTTGTGTAGCTGGTAGCCTGGCCCTTGAGTGCTTGCCATGGTTGGCAAATGGCTCTTGGACTATTGGGCTGAGTAGTGTATGTAGCTCGGTGTTGGAGATTAGCCACTATTATACCATCCCATTTAAGACCAAATGGGTAATAAACTTTGGCCAGTTATGCGGCGAAACAATTCATGCTCTCTCTGTGTTGCGAATATTATGTCACATGGAATTAGTATCAGATGTGCTCTGCAGAATGTCTAGTGTTTTCCACTGTTTGTTATGCAGCTGTGAGTTTTCACTGAAGGAAAACAAGCCTTTATGAAAGTTTTAGACAATTGAGCACATAATTGTATTAAGCAATTAAAGGATTTTGTTTAATTGCCCACCCAGCTGCGGGGCTTGGATAACGTCTCATGGTAGGCATTTTAATATTTGATAACCCTGCATCAATTTAACAAATAACGTAGCACTTAAAAACACGCCGGGGGCTTGTTGGGGGGGTGTGTGTTCAAAGCTGAGGAAGGTTTAGCCACGCGACTGAAAAGAGACGCAAGGTGTTTGTGCAGTTCTTCAGTTGCAGGGAAGGAAAGGGGCCCCGGAGAATGAAGGAAGAGAAGGGCACGGTTTACATGCCCCTGCAGCCCCGGGGCACTGGGGAGACCGGCAGAGGAAGCCTGGTGTTGATTACACCTGGTAGAGTGGCTGCCGTTTGTAAAGCGCTGTGCCTCCTGCAGAAACAACTGATTACTGCAGAGCACGCCCGAAAAGTCCCCATTTGACAATAGCACGGCTGACTGTAAATGTTTACAAGACTGCCTCACCAGTGAGCACACTTCCAGGGTGATTTAAATGCTTATTTCCCCCCTCCTTTTCTGTCTGTCCTGCTCTTGTAAAACAAGCACAGTAGTGAGACAGTATGTAATGCTTGTCTGGTGAAAGGATCTCTCTCTCTCCTTTTCTTCCCAAGGCTGCATTGTTCTTTTTCTGCCATGTATAAATAATCAACAACATTATTTGTCAACCTACTTGGCTAAGGGACTGTAAGCGTAAATTGTATTGCCTAGTCTTGATTGATCGCTTCATTTTTATTCAACAAAAATAGTTTACGGAAAATGGATCATGTTGCCTGTATTCCTGAGCTTGTACACATGGTGTTCACGTGAGAACGTTGGCAGGTTCTTATGTCAGGTTTTTGTTTTGTGCTGCATATCCCACAGCTGAGAAGCAGATGTGATTTGTTCTAATCAAAGTAGCGAATCCTGGTGATGGGGAAATTTGTTTTGGGGCTTGGTTTAAATCTGCAGCATTCCCTGGGCTGACAAACCCTTGGCTCCTACACTCACACTCAACCTGTTGTTTTCCCCCTTCCAGACCCACAGCTTGCAGGACATCAGGCAGCAAGCGGCCATCGCTGCCAAAGTGTTCATTCAGAGAGACTACACCAATGGAACTGTGTGCCAGTTCCAAACCAAGTTCCCCTCTGAACTGGAGACCAGGGTATGTAAAACACACAGCAGTACAGTTGCCTCATTAGAGAAAGATAACCCATCTAAAGGGGCAATGGATTTCATATTAGCCCTTAATGAGCTGGAACACAGTGATATTACCCAGTGCCACAGGTTGGGTTGCCATGGTAATGCTGCATGTCAGTGAAAGGCTCTTAAAGGTAAGGAAGGATGAAAGCATGAAATCTTGATGCAGGCTTGTGTGTCTGGCAGACATAGATATTCAGTGATATGGTTCATTTTCAGATTACTGTTTTGATTCATAAAAAAAACATATACCAGTCTTTAAAAAGGTGGGTAAGTGTATCAAAGTATCTTTTTTTTTTTTTTGGTGGAGCACCACGTGTGAAAGTCTATTTTTATATGTTTTTATTTTTATTTTGCCATGTCCACGAAGGACTCTGAAGACATCAGTACACTACCCTGCAGGCTTGTACACATTCTACAGATGGGCTCTTTGTCCACAATTGAACCCTTGTGCCCTTGAGAATGCAAGTTTATTTCCTTTCTTTTCAAAACAACACTTTGCCAGAGACTGAAGTCAAGCTCTGCAGTCTGCTGCTTGATGCCACATGAGAGAAAGAGGCTGTGCATCCAGAATTCCAAGGATAGAACTTAGCCTTCCCCCTGTTTTGTGATAAAAAAAACAATGATCCACTTCACAGCAAAACAGGTCTAGGTCTCTGCCCACATGACTTTGGTTGTTCTTCAGAGGCAGGTCATTGTTTCAAGAATTTGTGCAGAAAACCTGTGACGTGGATCAAGGTACACTATCTACTAACTACCTATGTCTGCTCATAAGAAGGGGCTTACTCTTAAGTCATGTGCAGGACACAAAATTTAAATCAGAACACAATAAACAAGTTAGTATGATGCTCCTTCTACACAGCGTTGCTTCCCCCCCGATCAAAATTTGTAGCTCACTTGAGGTCATTATATGATTTTTACATCATGCCTGCAGTGTGCACCCCATGGCCTGAGATGGGCTTCATTTATCATGCACAGGCAAATGTATTTAACTTAGACATGATTTCCAAATCCCTGGGGTGACATGCTTAATCATTCTTTTAATGTATTAGTCTTTTTCATTTATGTACTGCGGGGAGTAGTTTTCCTTTGGCAAATCTGGAGTTCGCCAAGCCTTGTATTGGCCGTGTTGGAATGGATTCCAGGCCAGTAGATTCATGGAATAAAAAAGCAGTGTCTATTGCTTCTTCTTTTTGGTGTCAATCTTTAATGTCCTTTTCTCATTTGATGTATTTGGGGTGGATGTTACTCAAAAGCTGACAATGAATCCTGGAGTTGAAAGCTCATGGCAGGGCTCCAGCCAAGCAGCTGGGGACATGGGATTGAGATGAGCTGCCTTTGGGTTACCTTTATGTCTTGTGCTGTATGCATTTTGGTCAAAGATTCCCGCCAACCTGGAGCCATTGTATGAGAATAAAGCATCATCACACAGCCTTCATACACAACTCAATGGCAGTGATCAGAATTCCTCACTCATTTGCCCTCGTTTAGGCAGATATTCATGAGCCAAAGTGCGCTTTAGTGTTCAGCAGTTGGGAAGGGGTAGTGTTCGTTTTTAGAACTCATTTACCATTATATGGCTGATTTCGTGCTCATTAGTACAAACATTTTATTTTCGCAATCGCACAAAACAGACCCTGTAAAACGCGTGGCAGGGAGAGATTCCAAACTCCTCGCCCAGTAAATACTCATCAGTGGAGTCGACGTAATGGAAAGATGCAAATGCTAAAAAAAAATGGGCTCCTGAAGCCAGATGAGGGGGAGAACAAACCTTCTCACGGCGGGCACGGAGCGCATGTAAGACCACTGATCTGTTGGAGCTTGTTTTGAAATTCCTGGGGCACAGAGAAGCGTAGCTTGGATCCCTCTCAGAGGCCCAGGAGGGCTGGCTTAGCCGTCTGGTCCCCAGGTTCCAAGTCCGCCCTTTCATATCACTGCGGAGAAGGCCGGTTCAAAACAAGAGCGGAGACTTCGGTCGACGCTCAGTCAAAACACACCCCACGGTTCGTCTGCCCTCCCACCAGCCTCACTGCCACAGAGTTGGCCTGACTTGAAGCGCATTGGAAGTTGCTGGTTTTCATTAAATTTCCCTCGTGTGGAAGGGACAGCGTCATTTCGTCTCTATCACGCCGTCAGAGCTGTGGTAGACCTCTCAAGTCAATTTCACCGAGCCAGTCAACATTGTTGATAATGACCCTAGGAAATTATTGTCTTGCCCTTTGCCAGAACGCTGACGTAGGGATGAACTCCTCTCCGCTTTCTCTGGCTTTGGCAAATTCAGTGTACAAACAGAAAACATGCGGTGAACGGAGTGCAAAGGCATCCCGATTATTTGTGGAATATTTTCCATATAGTTGAGGAAGAGACGGCGGTCTTTTCTATTCTGAATAGTTGAGAAACAGATTTTTGCCAAGTATTGAAGCGGTGATGGCTGCCATTTGAGCTAATTGTAATCTTTCCTGTCTGTAGGTCTCACACCAATTCTACATTTCCAGCCTCTTTCTCCCAAATATTTCTGAATATCTTGATATGCATTACCCACAATGTACTCCTTATGAAGAGAAATTGTAATTGCATACTACGAGCTGCAGTTCCTAGTCCATGTCCCTTGCAGGCCTATGGCAGCTCTGAAAAGTATTTTATTATCCAAAATAACAAACAGCAAAATATTTACTTAACAGAAAGCACAACTGTACTCCAGTAATTTGGCTTGCCAAGTATTGTGAGTTGCACATTAAGTCTTGCCTGCTGGATTTCTTCTGAAGGCACTGGGAATAATGAAGGTAGATGTTTTATCTCTTGCAGATTGACAAGCAGCAGTTTGAGGAGACAGTGCGGGCACTGAATAACCTGTATGCTGAGGCAGAGAAACTTGGTGGCCAGTCGTACCTGGAAGGCTGTCTGGCTTGTCTTACGGCCTACACAATCTTCCTCTGTATGGAAACCCACTATGAGAAGGTTTGAGCACCGCGCCCCATACTCCTGTGCACTGAAGGGTCATCACACACATCAGCGAAGTGAACATGTATCAAAACAACCTAACATAATATTTAAAGTCTTTGCCAACTGTGAATGTGTAACTTCATACAAATGAAAATTGCTACTAATTCAAATGAATAAAGTCTCTCACCCTTACACCAAAAGAAGTTACATTTACCCAGGTTCCTCTATTGTAGACAAAATGTTAAATTAGTTGTCTTCGCCCAGAGGTTAGCCAGACGTTTATGATTAGAGGAGGGAAAAGGTTGCTGGACTAAGAACTGCTGAAGAAACCTGACTGAGGTCCTTTATTTAAAACCGGTCATCCCATGAGTAGGAAATCTACTCAGCGATTGGTTACCTGCGAGAGGCTGACAGCCTATCACATTGCCTGTGAGCACTTGAGTACAACGTCACTCTTAGCGACTAGCCACTTATCTTTATGTAATTCACAGCATTCTGATGAAGAGATAACCTGTACTATTGCAGAACAGGTCCAGATTGCTGTGCTTCTGTTGAGATGGCATTATATCAGGAACTCACAGTACACAGCAGGTGCAGAGAGAGAATGGAGGAGTATGGAGTCAGGAGTTGCCATGGTTGACAGTACTTAACGGTTTATGCAAAAAAGCTTTATCACCAGGTCCCAGGTGGCCAGGTTATCTCCTACATAGTGTTATTGTGTGGTGTCCCACTATTTGAAATCGTTTGCACGCACATTTGAGATGTCCTTTTTTACATACAAATCCAAGGGAATACGTGCACGTCTGACTCAAAGGCAATATTCTGTGTGTTTCTGATGTCTGTCAAATTCACAAAATTTGCAACACAGTGGCAGAGACAAAGCATGCATAATGAAGCCTCACAAGATGGTTGCTAATCTCATTTTCAGTGCCAAACCATGGATCATGTGTGGTAAAATTGAATTACCTAATTGTTGAATAGCTTCAAACCTTATATATTCTTTAAATGGAGATGATATTATAAAATGCCTTAACGTACCACCACATAAGGTAATCGTATTAAAAAAATACATAAAAGGTACTCAGTTTTCTAATTGGACTCCTACTGTGAGTGTACACACTGATAAACAGTATTGTGTCTGTATTTATTTAAATATGAAGTTGAACTGTAGCACAAAGCAAGCTCAGCTGATGCATTTCCTACCCACACAGTTTTAAATTGATTTCTAAAGGGAACTGACCCACTAGTTATTGCTGATCCACTCAAATTATGGGTTTTTGTGTAACGTGAAACCCAGATTTAAAAAAATCTAATGAAATTGTGGCGAAATGGAGAAAGGGGTGAAACTCAGGTCCTTTGAGACCCACTTAAGTGGTGAGTTGAAATGCTGTTGGCGAGCAATTAATTACATGGGTTGAGTAATCATTTTCCTCTGCAGCACGAGTTTAAATAAACCGATGCTTAGGAAAAATGCTCCCAAAGTAGACCTCCCACATCTGCTTTGATGGAACAAAGAGTGCATTCTGGAAAAAAACAGAACTCCCCTCCAACCCCCCCCCCCCCTCCCCAATGCTGTCAGGTCTTGAAGAAGGTCGGCAAGTACATCCAGGAGCAGAATGATAAGATCTATGCGCCGCGAGGACTGCTTCTCACGGATCCAATCGAGAGAGGCCTGAGAGTTGTATCCTTTCCCATCAGAACAGGGCGCTTGTCCAGCCCCTATGGCCAGGGCAGTGCGTGCCAATATCCGGGACGAGGCGGTCACAAACACCGGTAGATAAATTTAATCAGACTTCATTGTTAAAAATCAGTCAGGGAAGCTTTCCAAAATGGGTCACCTTTGACCACTTTTGCCCTCATTTCCATAATTCATTTTAACCATTTCTCACATGATATTTTGCTGAAATCGAAAGGGATGAGGTCAGTCGTCCATTGAGTACTTGTCTTGCATGTAATTACGATGCATGTGAATCCATCTGTAGTAAGTTTGGTATATTGCACAGCTGTGCATCTTTTTCAACACCATTAGATTAATAGATTTAAAAAACAATACTGCGATACGGGGGAGATGAGCTGTCATCATTCACAATGATTCACTTGAGTCGTCAGTTCACCGATAAACTGCGAAACCCACAGTTGCTTTGCTGAGGTTAGCAAGTGCGCATACGAATAGCCATCAAAAATACCAAACCCACTTTTGACACGGTCAATACATTTTTCACATAATTTTCAATGGGGACGACTGCATTTACACTCTAGCAGCAGGACGCTGCCCATAAAAGGAGAGGCGCGTGTGGGACCGCTACTCTCCCCACAGGGATGTGCAGGACCTCGCTTGCTGAGCTTTACGAGCAGCCCGGAGTGCGACGGAACCGTCGCGGCGTTCTCCGAGTCCGGCGCAGAGCCGCATGCTGTGGGGAGAGCAGCGGCTAACACCCGTGTGGAATCGGTGTGGGGTTGGGGAGAGATGGGGAGTGGGGGGGGATGCAAGGAAGGACACCCTGAGATAATGGAAGAAAAGCAATATCCACTTCATCTGCATAAAATCTGAGAGGGCTCTTAAACTTCCCAGTGCGTGGCAGGCTTGACATCTGAAAGTATCACGGGGAAGGCTTCGGCCACAAAATATTCCATAAATTGCTTGCAGCTGCTACCGCCTCCCCCCACCTTCCCTCCACCCTATATGTTTTTACTGACTGTGTGGTGACCTGTGTAATTTCTCCTGGAGAAATGGCTGGAGAGGACGGTCTACCTGGTTTATGTTCCTCCCACCTCCAGTACCCACAGTGTCACACATGCCATCCTCGCAGGTTCTGAACAGACTTGTCCTTAACCATACGTCCCCCAGGTTGAAATCACCATATTTGAAGACAGAAGCACAGGCTCCGGAAGATAAAACACGCTGAAGGTGAGCGTTGTTATCCAGACACTTAAACGCCTATAGACTTCTGCTTTCTGTTCCTGGCGTGTAACGTTACTGTAGCCTACTCGAGAAAGGGCGCTATACAGATTTGTCTGCTGCTTAAAAATTGTCTATTGGTACCTTTCCCCACACTAAAAGAATATCCATGAGAGGAGATGCTATTCTATCCTCTAGATTGTATCAGACTTTCTACCTAGAGAAAGATAAGAGAGTAAGAGAATTTCAGTTAACATAATGAGGAACGCAGGGAGAATATACACTTTTATGCAAATCATAAATCAGTTTGAAATGTCGCACAGGGATATTAACAAAATCAGTTTATTAATAGAAATCTTTCTTCTAAAAAGAATTTATAAAATAATAGAAACCTGAATATAAATTGTATATTTGTTCCCTCCAATGGGTTTGCCTCAGCATGCAGTCACTCCTTAGGCTCTTGCAAGTGTTCTTGAGTAAAACTTTTCAACTTTCCTGCTGTGACGATTGTGAAAACTTGAAACCAGACCTGTCTGTACAATGTCATAAACACTTCTTTTGGATGACTAACATCTCTCAATTCATTGTTCTGGCAAACATAAAGGAATGCAATTTTGACATTAAATATTGTTTCATGACAGGAAAGAGCTTTTTTCCAAGTTTTGTAAGGGTAACGCAATTATTTTTTTATTGTAAATCTGTCCATACCAGTCAATAAGATATTCCTCTTTGAAATTAATATCTGTGCTATAAAGAAACATCATTTTCTAATTAAATCTCAAATAAATTGCATGTTGTGGTTTGTGTCAAACAGAGGTGATGAAAAAGTTTACCAGCCCAGAAACTCCTCCAACTTTTATTTTTCAAAAGACGTTCAAGCCAAAAATGTCCCCTTGAATGTTACACTCATAGAGAAACTGATATTTGCAATAAATCTTGTGGATAAAGCTCTGCTTACATCCGCTCATTGAGTGCAGACCAGGTCAGCTGCTGGCGACCGTTTGGAATGGAACCCTTAGTGTGCCATTGCTGACGTGTCATGGAGCCTCACAGAGCTGAGCGCAGTCACCTGGAGATGGAGGCTTTCACTCACCAGAGCTGCACTGTGGCCTCGTATCAACCCCCGTCATTTATTTTGCATGGACTATTCCAGCCTGTTTAACGTTTTTAAATTGCTTGCCTATTCGTGGTGGTTATTCCATTTTAAAAAGTGCTATTAAAACTTGCAGGTAACCCAGACTTTGTGCGGAAGACGTAAAGCTATCATTGTCAGTTGCTTTAAAATGAATTGTTCCAGGATTAATGTTGCCTTGTTTCAACACAGCTCTTTAGCACAAATATTGGGGCCAGTTCGTTCCGCAAGTATTTCATCCTAAAGCGGAGGAGAAAAATGTCACGGTTTTGGCAGCAGCGATCCCGTATAATGTGCTAAGCACCGTAAAGAGGCTTCACTGCTCTGTCCGTCCCCCTCGCTTTCTTCCTCAAATGGCTGGACATGCAGCCTCGCGATCGCTACACACTGGGTCTGGAATCTCACAGTTGAGCTTGAAGTGTGTGATGGATCGGGCCCTCGTGTAATCGCTCCAGACCTAAGTTCACGGCACTAGAAAACGGCCCGTTTACAGTAATGGCTGCGAAATGAGTCATGACGAGGTTGCCGGTGCCAAGTCCGTCCAGCTGCAACTCGTTCGGCGGGGGGGGGGGGTGCCCCTTCAAGAATGGTGCCCACCGCACCCCTCTTTCCCGTGGGCGCCAGGGTGCTTGCTGTCAAACCATCCCAGAGCTGGCCCCCCGGGGCTGCTAAACACGTGATGCCGCTGGAAAATTGGCTGTCAACTGAAATTAATTTGCTGAAATTCCTTCAACAAGGTTTTGCATAAGGACCTCTGCTTTGTAGATTATGGCTTGGGACACTACAGATTTGAGGTTTGATGCATAAAGTAGTTCAAATGAACTGCACTGCAGATGTGAAAGATAGGTGGGTTGCGTTCCAGAGCACAGTCCACAGAGAATAACGTGCGTTTTATATCATCTGGCAGCTCCCTTTTGTGAGACGATGGCAGCCGCCAGTTGGAGTCTACAACTGTCTGAGGAAATGGACTCTCCCACCAAACTCAGGCCTGAGTACTGAGCCAGTGTGCCCAGTCCAACCCAGGCCTGCCCTGCTAAGCCAAGCCCAGTCCAACCCTTCCACCTGGACCAATCTTGGAACCCCTCCCAAACCACTGCGTCTCTACAATCACTTCTGTCCTCCTGGTCACAGTATTTAGATAATGCACAATTTCCTCTCACATTCATTTTTTCATCCTGTCTATTATTTAATTTATTATATTCAGCTGGACTAGGAGGCAAAAATATTATGTATTGTACTTAAAAACTGCTTCGAATACTGTTTCATCTCAATTCAAATAACATTTACTTGTACATTGATCACTCACTGTCGACTTTAATCATCAGTATATACATTTAAACTGTGCCATGTTTCAGTGGTCATTATCGTCAACCTTATCATGCTTTATCTCTGTATATATCTGTGTTTTGAACAGAAAGATAAGGCTGAAGTGCGCTGTTTTATGTGTACTTTGGTTAATGGTGAAATCAGTTGTGTCGGGTAAGTGTGATCCTGTAGCCTGTATAATGTGGATGCTGTGCAGAGAAACATACTGTGTGTCCCTGGATTATTTTGATAGTGTTAAAATTATGTCATTCCTGTAGCCTGTACCAATGACTCACAATGACTCGTATTACTACTAATAACAGGGTATTATAGGGCAAGCATCCTGCTGTACATACATTTGTTTTCAAATGCCCTGTATCATATTATTGAGAAATATTTTTTAAAATTACATCTTGGATTGAACTGTTAATGAATGACTGAATATTCCCTAATACAACTAGTCCTTACAAAATATATTGCCTTGCAGATTATATTGTTGTAAAGTAGACGAGCTGGCTATTGGAGCTGTAAGTTAACTAAAATAAAATGTATTATTTATTGCATAGGGAACTCAGCAAGGCTGAATGTGATGATTTCTGGGAATAAAATACTAATTACTAACCATAACTACCGCAGAAACCTTAAAACATGTTTGGCAGTATTGGAGGCGTATCAGAGCTCTTCTTATTCCAAGAAGCAAAGCCTGTTTTTTAAGCTTTCAAATGTAAATTGTTTTCTTATCTGGTATATTGTAGCATAATAAACTGAATGTGTCTTTTCTTCAATTAATTGGCCCTGTGCATTTACTGATATATCTTCATATTTAATTTTGATCTCCTAGCCAGGAGCAAACTGTTTATGCTATTTTCTTTAATGCAGCCATGATGTGATTCACTCCAAGAGACTAATGGGTAAAAGGCACAATTCTGACTGGAATAATGGTTTAGACACATACAGGGATCCAGCTCACAACACAGGGTAATTATAAGAATGGGAGAGACATCTGTTTGAAATATACATTACAGAATGAACAATTTAAATAATAATATTGTGGTGAAAGCATGCAGCATTTTAATTCCAAATTGTGTAAAATGTGCCTAAATGGACCAAGCATTGTGAGCATTTGAATGGGTGATGACTTTACAATAGACTTTTTTTTTTTTTCACTTTAATCAGCAGTGCCAGATTATATATTCTAATCGTATGTTCGAAATGCATATTAAGGAAAATGGCACTGGTTGAAATTTTCACAAAACTTATCCTGAACTTTTATTGGATTACAAAATAAACCTTTAACACATGCAGATTATTAAATCTGAATAAAACACAATACTTCCTTGGGTCATGTGATAAAACCATTTTGCTGACTAAAGCTATTTAGAAACGCCTGGTGAGTGGTTTAAACGTAAGTAAATTTCCATGGAAAATTTGCTGTAACCTCCTAATGAAAATGCTGCTCCTAACTGGTGGTGGTAACTTTCAAGCCTAAATTGCTATTTTGGGAAGATTTGTAAATTTGCTTGTACGAAAAAACCTCCGACAGTAACATAAACGCATCTGGATGCAAATAACAGAAGCTTGTCAAGGCTTCTAGAGAGGAGTGGTTATTTCAAATTTAATTAAATTAAATAAATAAATAAATAAATAAGGGACGGCACCGGTAGTCACTAGTATTCTCCGTCATAAATGAGTCCAGAGAACGTCCACTGTAGATACAAGTTGAAAAGTTGCAGTGTGAACAGTTGTAGTCTACATGTGAGGTTAAACCAATGGAATTGACCATGTTAGTAAATACTTTACAGTTTGATTGAATTTTCAGGCTGAAATGGAGCAAAACTGGAAAAAAGGTCATTTTGAAAGTGCACCACAACAGGATGCGAATAACTTACAATTGAACCTGGTGTGAAACTGACCAAAGACGTGTTCCAGCTGAAGATTTCAATAGTTTATTAAATCAGAAATTGAATAAAACTACATAGGCAGTTGCATGTGACCCTTAAATGTTTTTCTAATTTTTCACAGGTAGCAGATCAAGAACACACTGTTTCTGTTGTCCTTTGGAACTGGTGTCCAAGTAAATGGCTTGGGAAGCACAGTCTACACATGATTTAAAGGAGAACTGGATAACCCTGGAAAAGCCATTATACAGTACGTCTCCCCTGAGCTGGCGAATATTTCTCAACAACAAGATGATCTATGAAGAGGAGGTTGGGGGACAGGTTCAGACTTTGGCTGAAAAGCAGTCTGCCATCTCGCATCATTGTGTTCACAGCTGCATATCAGCTTCTTCGGTTTGGTAACACATTTATAAACACAAAGACTCTGGACACGACCTGATCTAATAAGGTTGCATGTTACAACGACCTTTTAAAAAATTTGTATCAAGTTAAATATCCAAGGGCAACAGAGGTGAAGATACTGCAAACTTTGATTTATAACTCAGAATCAAACAGATGGCTTGTATATATCTCAGTGTAATATTGCCCTTAAGGATCATGTGGTTTCCCAAAGGCATTTATCTTGCACAAAAATGTATTTTCTCTGATTCAGATTCACTGTAGCAGAGATAAATAGGCTACCCAAGCCACTCTCAAGTTGCATAGGACCTTTGGTGTTTCTGTGCAAGTGGCGCCCCAGTGAGAAAATAACTCCCTGCTCTGTGGCACTGCACTCGGCCAGACCTACATACTGCTGCAATTTAGAGGGCCAACCGGACATCTGTGCATGCTTTGTATCATCAGAGAATTACGCCTTTGATTTCTGAACTGTCAGAACAAGTGAGAGAAATCCAAGACCTTTATTTACTCTCTAGACTACTTTGCAATGTGTGTGCGTAGGACTGCCAAAGTTTTATCTCTGTAGATCAGCCATGTCAGACAAGTCATAGGTATTGCAGACGGGAAGCACTGACACCGATCCCAACTAAACAAAAATGCTACTCAGTTATTGGCTCATATTTTTAAAGAACAATTTGATGTATGAAGGAAAAATTCAGATAAGGGATCATTTGCTATATTGTGAATGAATTAACACAGTGTAACTGTAACACTTCTGGGATCTGTATCACGAAGCAGGATTACTGAGTGAGCTGGATAACTGAACTGAGTAAAACCCGGAACAGCTCTTTTTACTTAAGTTCATGTTCCATACTTGACGGGTTTCCAGGTTTTACTCATTGCAGCCCCAAAATTTGTGCAAAAGAGCTGTGTTGAAACAAGGCGACGTTATCCAGCTAACTCAGTAATGCTGCTTCGTGATACAGGCCCCTGGATTCAAAGAACATAGTTGTGAAAGAAGTCCCTGGCTTTGAACACTGCTGAGAATCCCAGCTATGATGGCCTCACTGCTGGGACTTAGAGAACATATGGGAAGAAAATCTAAACAAAATAACTCTCCATAATTGATATGGAAAAATATTTTTTGGACAGTTTGTTACAGATCTGAGATTATATGATTTAAATCCTGGGTGCTCATAATAACATACAAATTCATGCATGAATGAAAGAAAATGATCAAAGAGCAAATTCTCCCTCAGTCAGTATTACAGAATATTTTGTCCCTGTGCTGTTTTACCATATGTTTGTATTCAATTCCTTATTCGAGCTATTAACCTTTACTCTTTGTACATTGCAAACACATTATGTCACCATTACATTATTTTTGTGTATGGCCTGTGTTCTTCAATGCATCTACAATGATTATATTCAGATGTTAGGCATATGTACAACTGATTACTGTGTCATCTATTGAAAAGCAGACAATTTCAAATATCTGGTATGATGACATTCAGTGTGAAACGTACACTGCTACATTCTGGAAAACTATTCTGACTTCTGTGACTTTTCTGGAGAGGGTACGAGAGGAAACTATGGGCCTGCTATTGACTGTCTATTTATGAAGAAAAAAAGATTGAAGCCACTCTCCTTGAATTGAACAGTCACTTGTTTATATGGCCTGTTCTCTCATCCTAGAGTCACTTAGACTCTTCAACACATCAGTTCTCAGTTTAATCTACCCATGATCCATTCTGCCTGTCACACGTGTCGCTCCCATTGTTGTGTTATCATGTACATGCATTTCGACACTGCAAACCCTAGCCTGTATGCCATGCATGGTTAATTCCAGTGGAAATTGAGTATCTAGTACTGCTGGGTGAACTCTGACAGAACTGCACGGTAGGTGGTGTATAGCTATGTGAAGGGTAGGGAAAGGAACGACAGGAACCCCCTAGGTTTCAGCGTCTGACTGTGACTTTTACATTCTTCAGACTAATGGAGTGGGTACATCTGGAAATTGGGCGTCCTCACTGGGTGTTAAGACTAACATTTGGTAATGTGTCTCTGCAACGTCGAATCAGTCCAAGTGATTCATGAATGTAAACGTCAAGAGTAATGGCTGTAATTTAGGTTCATCAATGAATCATATTTTTCCATGCCGCAATACCTAGACATTAGGCCTATAAATTAAAAAAGCTTTGATATTTATTTAAAGGCATTGTACTCAAAATTTACCTCTGCCATTAGTCATCTCACTGAATGATGGAAGTCATCGCCAACACCAATAAGTGGAACAGTCCAAACAATGAAGGACTCAGTGGCTTGTTTTCTTATTTAATTTAACATAGTGCTAAAACCAAACGGTTTATGAACCCAAAGAAAACTATAAAAGCCAGGTGACATGGGAGCACATCTCCTTTCTTGTCAATGACGAGGGTATGTAGCCTACTAGCAGTCAGTCATGGGAATGCCCTGACAAAAACAGACAATACACATATTCTTATTTATTTTGATGACCTAGATGTGCTTACTTGTAGCCTAAATTTGCAGAACAAATAGACACTGCACATGCCAAGTATGTGGAATGCAGAGAGTTGCTGTAGCATTACCCCTGCCTTTACATTGCCGAACTTACAACCTACCCTTGTGTCCTGTGAATTTTTATGTCACAGTACAAGGCATTGAAATGTAACTTATTCACAGTTATTGACTTGAATTAAAAAATATATTCCAAGTCCTATTATATTCCCAGCTGTATACCCTCAAGATTGAAGCCCTATTCCAGGTGAAGATCCACTGTGTCCACATATACGCTGGTTCTTCTCTTCTCCTGTAGCTGTGGCTTCTCACGATTTCTCACGTCTACGAAATCATATGTAACACAAAAGTTCCACATGACAGCCTGATAAATCGACTTCCCTTTCATAATTGCAAACATGTCAAGATTATAATAAAAACCATATAATGAAATCATACATTTGTCATTTGGAATTATATTGGCTTCGAATGCATGGCTGACTAATTCGGCTTTTTTAAATGAAAACTTTACAAATGTGTTTATTATAGTTTTTAATCGATATCACATCACTACCTGCTTATGAGCAAATGTGTTACCGCCAATATCCATGTAGAACACATGGCAGAAAACCCCATTATTATAATTATTATAAACAAATAATAATTTGTTTTATTTATTCAACATGTTCATCACAGGATCTTAAACGCTACGGACCGGAACTTCTTAGCTGGCTAAGTAACACTTTCATCTCCTTTGTAATATATCGTCTCCTATAAAGCGGTCTCCATCTCCATGAAACTATGCGCCTCTTGGTAACGGTAGCTCTGCCTGGTAACTTAGTCAGGATAACTTGACAAGTTGACGTTAACAACTACCCCTAAAACTAACTGTTAGCTAATTATAGATCTATTTTTTAAAATAATATACCAGCAAAGCGTGAGGTGAGACAAAACAAGCTTTCTGTAAACATAAAAAACCTATGCTACCTCAGAGTTTGGTTGGCTGGAGTATGTTGAATGTTTGCTAGTAGTTTATTTAAGCTTGTTAGCACTAACGAGACCCAAGTTGACTGTTAAGCTAGTGCTAGCTAACGTTCACATTATATATTAGCAGTGCCCGTTGTAGCTTCGCTGACGTTAGAAGTAAGATAAGGTAACTTACCTTCGCTAGTTTAATTTGCTTGCTTTAACTACCTTGCATTTTAACCATGTGATAATAATAGAGCATATCAAATAGTAAGTTTGCTAGTTCGCTATGGGCAGCTGTACCCTTGCTAATTGTTGGTTATAGTTAGCATTAGTCTCCTAAGAAATAATGTTAACGCTAGTTTTGACCAAAGAGGGTAGGCAATCTTTGTTTTGACTCAGTTAACGTAAATCACGTTAGGCTAAGCGTACGTAGGATGGTTAGCAAGTGATGTTAACTGACATCTTGCCTTTTAGCCATCCATTTGGTTTTCAGGGACCAAACGCTAGTACAAGTTGCTGCGAGCCTGCTAGTTATCAGTTGACAAGCTAGCTAACGTTAGGTATAATTAGGGTTGCCAACCGTCCCTTGAAATAAGGGACGATCCCTTATCAGTTCAATAAGGCTATTGAACTGATAAGGGACGATCCCTTATCAGTTCAATAAGGCTATTGAACTGATAAGGGATCGTCCCTTATTTCAAGGGACGGTTGGCAACCCTAGGTATAATACACTTAGCAATGATTCTCTTCCTAGATCTAAGTTAGAGGATGTGCTGATGCAGAAAGCAACGTTAGGGTTAGTTAAATTGTCGGTAGCCTATATCGCCGTGGGACTTGCAGGATTGTTTCTATTAATTGACGTGGGTGTTTTCTCCCTTTCTGTTGCGCAAACAGTGCGTTTTCTGCTGTAACCCTGGCGTTTCCCTCTGATGCATGTTACCTCCCGAAACAAGAAAATGAGTTTATTCACAAAATCTTCGAAGACTTGGAAATCCTTTTACAAAGAAACTCACGGAATAGGTACGGTCACGAGCTCAGGTCTGCCTGAATGTCAGGGGGTAATAAGGGTTTGAGATTGTGTTGACAAAATTATGTCGTTTAGCTTTATTTATTTGTGTATTTATTTTTTTACTCCATAACAGTTATTCTCCACATAACCAGACGTCTGTTGAACAGATTCCATGCATGGTTTAAATGACAATAATTGAGTTAAACCTGTCAGAATTAAACCTGTCGTACGTTATCAAGTTTACATTTTGACATTGTTAAATGCTTAAATCACACTTAAATTTGGCCAAATTCTGAATTTATGATCAGCATGAAAATGTTCATTAAAAATTAAATGTAAAAAAGTAAATGTAATGTTTTCACAACTGTGTTGCTTTTAGTTAGTACTTTATAACTACATTACTTAGCCATAATATTAAACAATCTAAGCATAGGCTACACACGTAGCCTAAATGACATGCAGAAAATGCAGGGCCACAAAGTCTCCAAGATCTTTGTTCTTCCAGCGTGCTGATGTTCCCTCCTTTACCGAGCCGACTTTGCGACCTGATTGAAAAAACTATCGAAAACTACCCATCCCTGTGCACATTTTCTGTCGGAGAAGGCCGGAGCCGCAGAATGGCAGTTTGCCACTCTCACCTAAGGTACAATGCCACAAATCTGCATTTCTAACGTAACGTTAATAGTCTTTGTTACCCAATAGTCCCACTAACGCTTTATGGCCACAAAGGGGCGACAAACACCGCAAAACCACTGCCTGCACCGTACACATACGCTGTTATCCACAAGAATATATTTAATTCATGAAATTGAAGAATTACGCCAGCGTAATCCATACAGTGCAAAACTTCCCCACTATTAATTTTTATGAAACCAAATCAATTATTTTCATGTGAGAGATGGAGATACTGATAAGCCTGTTTTCTTCCAGTGCAGTTATTGCTGTTGAAATTTCCATTTTGTTTCCATCCCAGAATGCCCGCACAGGATGACAGTGACAAAGGTGGTACAACATATGAGCAACCTTTGGAGCTGGTAACAGGGATGCAATATCGGAACGCCAAGCACAACTCCATGCCCAGGACTGAAGAGATGAACAGCAGAGGCAACAGAAAGCCAGACAAGGCCATCTACATGCCTCGGGCCATGCGCGAGAGGGACAGTGCCACACAAGCCGCAAGCAGCATGAGTGTCTCAGAGGAGTCCTGCTCTGATACCACAGAGGAGTCCCTTACAGCCAATCAGGATGAACTGTCTGACAGCTCAGATCAAGTGACCCGTGAGCATGAGGCATTTGTGCACTTCAACAGCTCCGGTCTTGGACCTTGGCCTCCATCTTGGGACCAGCCTGTTTCTTACTTTGCGGCAATGTCCTGGGATTATGTACCTGGAGATGCCTGTAAAGCGACAGTCCTACCTGCCCCAGAACCACGAATACATGGAGATTATATCAGTGAGGTGCAGTACAGTGTGGAACAAGGAAGAGTTGGGGTGAAGGTTATGGGTGGAATGATATTTTAGTTGTCACTCCTAGCACGGTAAATATCAAACGTAAACCTTTGATTTGTTCATTCTGTGTTTTCCTGTCTGGCAGATTACCACAAATCTTAAAGAGCAGGATGTTGTCATTTTGAGTGCCCAGAATGACTACTCGTGTTACCGGAATGCCTGGGTTGATGCTGAAGCCTTCGGCCACATTCTGGAAATCTACAACATCTCTCCAATGTTTACCACTGAGGACCTTCTGGACGCCTTCGCAGACTTCAGGTGACACGTCTAGATCTTACCTGAACCTGGGAATGGATTTCACAGAAAACATTCTGAGTCAACCACAACTGTGACTTGCTCTTTTAGTGCGAAAGGTCTGAAGATCCACTGGGTGGACAACAGGCATGCCCTGGCAGTTTTCTCGTGCACAGTAGCAGGTATGCCCTTGGAGTGTGTAATCTGGAACTGTCAAAGACTCACAAGGTCTCAAATTTCTCATACTAACTATTATCTTGATAATGTTGTGCAGATTGAGGGGAAACCCAAAGGCAAGGTTTCCATTCATAGAAAATGATAATTGATGTCCTTTTGTAGCACTCCAAGCCCTTTCCTTAAAACACCCGTTGATAAGAGCACGGAAGCTGTCAAGTGGTACAACGAAATCGAAGGCGAAAGCTCTGAGGCTTGCAGGTATGACGCTGTCTTTAAGTAATAATGTAAAAATTCACAAGTTAAGTTGAATGACTGAAAGACCTGGTATTTTTTTTCTGAAACAAAGACTGCCTAATGCTATCTTATTTCACAAATTTCTGCAGACTACAGAAAGTTGTTTTCTCACAGCCTGTTAATAAATGCTCACTGGAAGCAAGCCTACTTAAACTTCAACTTCAACTCAAAATAAAAATCTGGGAGTAGAACAGACTGGAAATATAGTATTAAGTCAGTTACAACATGTAGCACATACTGTTTCAGAGGTTGAACTGTTCTATATGTTAATGGTTGTGAGAAGATTTTTGCTGATAGTCTTTAGCAACAACAATAATAATAATAATTGTATACAGGTTATGCAGTAAAGCCATTGAGGCCCCAGAGATGTCTGAAGTGTCCGAGAGCATACTTGTGGCGCAGGCTAACGGAGCGGAATTACTGACGCTGTTCTCCTTATGCTCTGCCAGAGCTGCTCAGGCCTGTGAACGAGGAGCCACAAACTGATCCCACAGTCTCCAAAGCGCTGGGCGTCCATGCACGGCACTGCTGAACTTCACACAGGTGTGCTTTCACTCATTCAGGTTCATATTGAGTATATGAACCTGAGTCCTGCATGAGTATAATGGTTCGTTTTTACTTGTGACTTTGATTCAACGCTTGTTATTTTGCTGATTGTCTTGATTGAAAGCCAGATGTACTTTGCACAGTAATGATAGTAGTGATCAGTAAACGGTGCTCACTTCACTCAGTAATTCATCCTTTTATTATGGCAGACAAAAAAAAAAAGCACAATATGGATTTTTATTTTCCATTCAAGTACAAGCATACATAGCCATTTGGCTGAAAATGTGTACCCTCATAAAACAGAGGGTCACAGTTTGGTAGCACCATTACAAATGAAAAAGGAAAAAAAAAATCTATTAATGAAAAGACATTCTCACACTCAAGCTGAGACTTTAATTATTCTAAACAAACTGAAAATAGCGAATTCCAATTGAAATCCCTGACATTTACAACAATAATTTACTTAGAAGCTTGCTGGAAAAATGACATGGTTCATCAAAAAAATAGGAAACGAGCACAATGATTGGACTCAAAACCACTGCACGTTTCTATTGAAGGATAAGATCCTTAATTTCTCATTAAGCCTTAGAAGATTTCAATTATGTTGAAGCTTTTTAAGTATTTTAAGTATTTTTCCTCAGTATGTTGTGGTTGTGCACATACCGAATTGATTGTTGTACTTTGTCTGATGCAAAGCTCCGCATATTGTAATTGGACAACCCTTTATAGAAATTGGATTATTTACATGCAAAGTTTTATCATTAGCTTCACATGCCCATGTGAATACCAAAAATAAACACCAGAATTTTCCAAGCCAAGGTACTCCATTGTGAACTGGGGGAGAGGGTTAGATGTTTACATGTGATATTGATTCATTCACGTTGTCCATTTGTGTTTGAGATATATGTTCATGGGAAATATATTTTAACACTGAATGTTTTGTAAAATGTGGTTATCTTGCCAGTTACTGTTGCTCTTTGCTTCTTGTAACTAACCATATTTATAAATTCTGTGTTGAGGCATGTGTTTCTGTGTTTCTATTATAACTGAAGTTGGTGAGATTCATACATATTCTGAATCTGGTCAATTGGCACTGGTCTTATTTCCTATGTAAATTACAAAACCAGACCTTTACAAGGTACGCGTTTCCTAAATATTCAAAGTTGTTATGCCTATAAATGAAGCCCGCTCTTACACTGTTACCTCCAAGGTTGTGTTGTTGTTCTGTCATAGGGCCACTCTAAGTTTCCCCAACATAAAGTGTACCTCGCTGTACTAAATGCAGAACACCTCCTCGTCTTATTCCTTCAGTCCAAGCAGGTGTTTTAATGCCGCTTCACATTTGATGAAATGTTTTCTATTGCCAAAACATACAAGTGCAGGGTCTTTGGAACGGAGCAAGAATCACTTCACTTTTACAGTAGGGTCTGTAAGTGTGATGTAGTTTGATCCATGTTGCGAAGGCAACAACCTTCCTCTCTTGACATACAACCACCACAATGTGCTACCCTGAATCTTATTCTTTTTTTTTTTCTTCAAGGACAACTGGAAATGTATGTTCCAATTTATCAGTGACCGTCACATAACTAGCTACTGTAGTTGCATCAAGCTAATGCTGGCTCACAACGAAATAACTGCTGCCAATATGGCCATTTAAAAACATAACTTTACTTCGCTGAATGTAAAACCTACCTTGAA
Organism: Synaphobranchus kaupii; assembly: GCA_029718625.1. Lineage (NCBI taxonomy): Eukaryota > Metazoa > Chordata > Actinopteri > Anguilliformes > Synaphobranchidae > Synaphobranchus > Synaphobranchus kaupii. The sequence goes on along the minus strand of CM056376.1, from coordinate 22,376,485 downwards.
TTATTTATGAATACATTATCTACATAGCTAATACACTTCTATAGTACTTACAAACTCCAGGAAATTCCATCTATCTAGCTAGCCATGTAGCAACAATGACATACTGAACACTAGCAATTTAGCCATCTACAAATCATTCTGCTACAAACCTGCATAAACCTTTCCAAATCTTTCAGGCCCTTTAGGATCCTTGGAGGAATAAAAAATCCCATCTATTTCCCCTCAAATTCCAGTGATTGCATTTAACTACAAAAAGTCCTGATATGCATAGCACCCACAGAATTTACAGACGTGCCTCTGTGTAACAAATGTGTTTGTGTAACTAAGGTTTTGTATAGCTACGCTGTCATAAATACACTTAACCACGTTGAATTGTATAATAAAAAATGTGTTTGGTTTCAATACTCCCCCTACGTTCATGGATGCTCAAAACAAATTAGCATGTGGATCATGTGCACCGCAAGCTCAAAAGTGCATTATTCCTTTTTACGTGGAAATTGACATTATTTCAGAGCAGATCCATGGCGAGACTAATCTTGAATCTTAATAAGAAAAGGGCTTGCTCTGATAATTTTCACATGGTTTCAAGTTCAAGGGCATCAGTCTCTTTATCTGAGGCAAGAAAGCTGCCTAGAATGGCTGCCTCTGTTTTGTATTAGATTGGGATTGGGATTAGAATCCTATGTAAAGTGAGCTTGGTTCATATGTTCATTCTAAACAGAGTGGTGAAGGGGTTGACTGCTGTCAATGAGCACCATGTACTTGATCATAAGAAAGTCATTCTTCCAGCACTTAGAGCAAGGGAACGGAGGGGTCTAGTTGTGGCAGTCTTGTTGGACGTTGGTCGAGATGTAAGTCAAGTTCCTGTTCTCTCTCCCCCTCTGTGACTTTTGTCCATTTACCTGTGTGTCACCTGGTTGTTCAGGAGCCCTGGGAACGCGTTCTCAGTCTCACCACTGATCGAGCCACCTTAAAATGCAAAGAGGAGGAAAAGTTTAGCTGTAGGGTTTGGAAAGATGAATTCAAGGCCTCACATTATTGGACATTGGACATCTTATAAAGAGACTCTTTGCCTGTTCCATATATGTGTTCTATATATGAACTTTTAACCAGGCTTCATTTAGAGGTAGACTGTAGTTTTAAGCCCAATGCAATGTCCCTACTCATTAATCCTATATTTCTTTTATAATTTTGACAGAAACATCAAGGACAGACCAATTGGCTATGATTGAAATGATGGTCCACATGTGTATCCTACCATCTGCCACCAGGGGGTAATGAGCAGCCAGTGCTATTAATGCCTACTTGTGGAATGTTTTTAAGTTTCAGTTTTCCTGTGCTTGAAGTTAGAATTTTGTATCTGCCCATGTAAGTATTCTACAAATGCAAGTTCAACATATTACAAGGATTAGATGGGGTAATGTAAGTTTGCGCATCAGTATAGTTCTTATATTATTATATTGGACTATATTACCAGTTCTACTGAAAACCTTGTTTAGCGAGTTGTGACACTACAAAAGCATTTAAACGTTAGCCAGTTCAGATTATTCTTTGAAGATAACACCACATTTTTAAAGCCCAAATCATTTCAGTGTAGTCAGTAAATGTTCAATTATTAGTATGTAGTGAAACTTTGTGTGAGTAGCTATTGAATATGTTATTGAGTATTTTAATGATAACTATCTAACTGCAAGGTAGTTTTGCAAGTGTGGCATTAGATCACATTTGATTACATGGAAGAATGTACAATATACTGTAACATACTAGTTTGGTACATGCCATTATTAAAGATAACATGCCATTATTAAAGATAACAATGGATCAACAAATGGATCAACAACAATGATTAAAGATAACAATGGATCATATGAATTGGGTTTTGATATAAGAAAAATATCTATATTAAAAAAAAACAATTTATTGCACAAGAGTTAAATCATATTTTGGAGAAATATTGTCATTGTATATGCTTTACATACATTTACTTTTGAAATTATTGTATGGATGTTTTCTTTGAGATATTTGTTTATGTGTAGTAAGATAACATTTTGTCCACAAAACATATTTTCCCTTCTGAATGTGAAACAAAGATAAAAGAATGCATGCTTTTGTTGAACATACAGCTGTGGCTTACAGTTCGTTTTACACGAGGTTCATTCTTCAAGCTGTAGCAAACATTTAGTATAAGACCTGAGGAACCCCTTTAACCAGTAAATGTTATTTAGCTATTTAAACTGAAAATGGTTATTTTATAGCAAATTGTACCTGTTCCTACATAAATAACATGATTGCGATTTCTTGACTATCAGCAATAAGCATGTTTGAACAATATATGTTGTCAAGTTATTGGTGAAATTTTAGTTGCAGTGTTCTAAATACCTGTTACTAGTTTCTTCATGACCTGGAAAACCTTTCAGGCCAGAAGTTAGTGATTAAATTAATTTAACATTAATTAATTTAGTTCCAGGTGCTGAGAGAAGGAACTACCTGTCTGTTCTGTACAGATGTCACAAGACTGCAGTGTCAGGGCCTCACCTATATGGCAGTTGTACATCCATACTCTCTGACCATCGTATCGACACATGCACTTCACAATGTTGTTGGTGTAATCTGACTCCGCCACTTCATAGTGTGGGTTAATTATGATCTGTGGGAGATGAAGTAGAGGGTTTTAATGCAAATCCCAGGTTAGTTTAAAAAAAATTAAAAATACTGACACAAAATGTTGTAGGCCTACTAATACCCATAATTTTACAAGGTAAGATGTCAATCAGACATTACTTAATGAACATCATCTTCACTCCTCCAGACGCTGGTACACTGCCACAGCACATGGCATTGGTGCCCAACAAGCTATCAAGTGACTTTACATCAGCATTTACATTTTTTGTTCACAACCTGTGGTATTATTTAATATCATAGTAATTTAGTATGAATGTGACATTTTAATGATTACATTGTAAAAGCATTGCTCTGAGTGGAGGTACCAGACTAGCAAACAAAATGGGTAACAACCAGAAAATAAAAGCCAGGCTAAAATAAAACTACAAATAATGACTAATCTTAAACAAGATTATGTGCAGTTGATTTGCTGTTTAATGTGGATGGATCCAAAAACCTCACGATATGGAAATGCAAAGCAAATTAGAAAAGAATCACCTGGAAGATGTAATCCCCAGGCTTGACTTCTGTGATGTCTACCCACTGGCAGTCGATGTCATGGCGGTATGTATCCCAGCAGCCCAAGGTGATTCCCTGCTCGCCAAAGTTCGCACACTCAAATTTCTTCTCAGTGCCTGGGAGGTTGATAACAGGGCTTGTGTGAGCAGCGCAGTACTTTTGGTTCACTGAAAACCTTTCACTGTGATAGTGAGGCACTTGGTTCTATTTAGCCATGATTTTCACACTTTAAATGCTATGTGTAGATTATATTGTTTTGTGATTGCTTGGTAAAGTGAGTGGACTAAATCCACTATCTTTGTTGCTCCTACAATTTTTATTCCCACAAATACACAAATTCTATTTTGTTTTTAGTATATATATTATTTTTAATAATAATATACATATCTTTTACTTAGAAATACTTAAAACCAAATATAATTCACACACAACTGCAGCAGGGTTTAGAAAAAGGTGTGAACAGACTTGACAAAGTTGCACTGGCATCTCATATTCATATTGTAGATAAAGAGAAAGCGCTCTCTTTGTTTGAATGGTCTCTCTCTTTTATTTAAGCTCAAAGGCCGCCGTGAATTGAGACTTTTCTTTTGTCGCAGTGTTCATTAGCCGCACAGGCACGTGCAGTATAAATGAAAGCTGACAGGAAGCGGTGTTAACTCCCTGAACGATCAGCAGGGGGCGAAGCCCTGCAGGGCATGTTCTGAAAAGGATCACAGTGTTCTGCAGGCTGTTCTGTGCAGAATCTGCCAAGTAACCATCTCTGGACTGCTGCAGTGTGTCTGCGGGGAACACAGAGGCGAACGTGCCCTCGCTCACCCTCATCGCACTCGGTATCCTCCAGACAAAAGCTGGCTTTTGATCCCTCCGCCACCTTGGAGCCGTTGAGGCTGAGCAGGTCGTAGTGCGTGAAGACCTCCATGCTGTGGTAGTGCCTGTAGGGAGGGAGGCCAGACCTGGGGTTAACTGCTGTCTTGCCATTCAGAAATTAAGTTACCACTTAGCCGCCACCACAACGCATGTAGCCATGTTAGCTTCACCACAAGCTTTGATTTGCTTTTTGTCCGGTTACACTGGTTAAAGTGATCTTTGCTATTTCAGATATTTTATGGCACTATGACCTAAGGATACCCTTGTTCGGGAGTCTGGTCTGCCATCTTTGGACAAGGGCCAACTGGATCAAGCATGGTTCAGAAGTTTGGCGCCAGCATATGTGTTTTAATTAAGGCTACTTTAAAAATGAAAGCTTATTGTATATTGTGATAATGTGAGCTTAGGGAATTACGGGTCACAAAAGATAACGACCGGGTATTTTTCACTTTAAACTGCTATTATACTCAAATATAAGCCTGTTTTTTAAATACAGACAGCAATGTTTAGCCCATGATTCTGGCTTGAATACTGCAGACTGCAGCACAAATGGTGCACAGATTGTGCGAGTGAATCTCCACAGCAGAACGATTCCAATTCAGGTTCACTGCGAGTGAATCTCCACAGCAGAACGATTCCAATTCAAGTTCACTCCCCTCCCCCCCGCATGACTCTGACTCTGAGTCAGATTCTCTGGGACACCGCCGAATTAAAATCTCAAGTCATCGGATTCTCTTGTAACAGGAAATGTAGACGCGATATTCCTGCTTCACTGTACTATTCCTGTTTACCAAATTCCTGCTCTTGATTTTGACGGGAATCTTCCATTTGAAACCGACGAGCACAGCGCCAGCCAGACACTAAAGACCCAGAAATAAACATGTAATCCCAAATTGTATACATTTAGAACTGCTACATAATCCCCAGGGCACCCAGTGTGAGTTTGTACTGCACGCTCCCGGGCCATGACTGCGATGAGAGCGCGTTTAATGTCTGTGAGGCTGTCTGCCTCTATAGAACCGCCATCTGAGACGCTCAGCTGACGTCATGACCACAAGCAGCTCAGAGTGGTCGAATGCGCCTGAAATAAATGTACACTAGATTACAAGGAGCGGCACTGATGGACTGGAAAATGGCACTAGTACCGTGCAATAGATCCATTCCCCCGCTTTATTCTTGTAATAGCTCCCTCATGCAACCATAAATTAAGGAGGCTTTGGAATTTTCAACAGAACTTTCATTCGCATGGCCCGTAGGAGCAAGCCATAACCGTCAACGAACCATCAAAGAACAAAAAGGCAAACTGCATACTTTAATGATCGGAACAATAAGAAAAACGTATCCGTTATCCTGGGGTTTTTAATGGTCAAGGCCAGGGCTACTTGCCTGTGGCAGTCGTGCCAGATCCAGGTGTGGCGGCCGGCTTTGGGGCGGAAGTCCGATTGGCCGTTGTTGTGGATCTGGGAGGAGAAGCGGAGCAGCCGGCGGTAGGAGTTGGCGGGAACCTGGCTGGCGCCGGAGGACAGGCAGTTCTCCTCATAGGCGCACTGCAGCATCAGCATGGGCCTGTCCTCCAGGTAGGTGGTCTGCTCCACCACCTGAGGGTTCAGTACCAGATCGGGGGCCGCTGTAGGGCGTTAGGCACGTGTGAGTTCACCATGCATGCAAAACACCACTGTCACAATGCAAGCTTCCTACTTTTGCCCTAATCCTCTTTAATCACTGATGTTGAAACACTTATCCATGACAGGGTGCATATAAGATTAGTCATGATTATACTTATAGAAATATACAGACACATATAAACTAGCACACTGATGCCTGTGATAGTGTATTATAAACCGCATTCCTAAACATAAATATAACTACCTTCATAGCTGAGATTTAGTGTTCATTTGGTCTAAATAGTTCACCTGTCTCTGCATGCAGTCTTTAAAATAAACTGACTGAACTATAATTTCTTATATATTGAGAAGTGATTGGAAGATAATTTAAAAAATGGTTTCAAATTCAACTCCGTAAATCTGCTTTAATTAAAAAGTTCTGAATGTATTTCCTGATAACATTCCATTTGCTGCTGTTGAACAGATCCCTTGGCAATGATTAGAATTTTCCATCCAGTGGGACGGTCCAAGTGTTTCAAATCACGGGGGGAGAATATTTCTTACTCTCTGAGCAGGATACTCCAGCGGCAAAGCGGGCCCCCCCTTTTGGGCAGTCAAGGTGTGCTCCGTGGTGCAGGCAATGTGACAAGGACATCTCTGTGCCCGAACACCTCACTCCGCTCATCGCCACATCATCCGCTCTCACAGCCCCTTGCCAGTACCATGTCTCCTGCAGGGGGAACCGAATGTACAACAGCTACACCACATGTAGCAAGGCAATACTTTTGCCAGAGGAATGGATTAGCTGAGAATTTCACAACTTTGAAGTCTCCTTGTTATTCAGTAAATCATCGATCTGTGAACATATTTCATAGCGAAAGCGAACAAAGGTCGGTTTGCAAAACGCAGTACAGACTTCATATGGTTATGGATATTCATCTGAACATAGTTCATCTGGAAGGGGAGAGGGAAATATTGATGCAGAATAAACATGTTTACATGATATATTAAATTAAATACACTAACTAGCCTTTAAAGGTAAACACATTTGGGAGTCCTGAAAGTTCTGCCATTAAGTAGTGCACAGCAAACACGTAGTTCATGACATTAAACTGTACAAGTACTAGACCACAAGAGGGCACTGCCTATGTATTTATACTCAACCCAGGACTAAAGCCGTGGCCATTGTTTCAGAGAAAAAAATTTTTAATCATTTTTTTCTCCATGGCAATACAAAACAGTTAATCATGGGTATTCCACAAAGCAGGATAAGCAAGTTAGCCAGATAACTCTAAAATAAAACCATGAAATAACCTCAAAATATTTCTTCAATATCAGTAGCTAACAAATATGTATGACTAAATCACACTCAGATCCTAGTGCATTGTCGTCAAATGAAATCTCACTAATGCAACGATACAGCCTTATCATTCTCGCAGTTATCCGGATTAACTTGAGAATTCTGTTTTGTCAAACAACTGACAAAATACTGACATTCAAACAAATAAAAGTTATTGTTTGTATCATTAGTGGTGTGTCCTAACTTCTAACAAGGATGATCGCGTGTAATGAGAAGCACTTGAATAAGGGGTTCATGTAAGTTTAGCACGCAGATGGGTTTGTCATTTCTGCAAACATGGGAACTAAAGGTTTTCCCCACAATAACAAACGAGTGTTGGTCTCTGTGTTCTGTGATGTCTTTGTTTTGATGGCCCCTTGCCAAGTCCCCATCTGCTGGTAGTTTGCACCCTTCCCCTTCTGGGAGATTGCAAGACTTCAAGTGTCATATTTTCCATGTTTGGTATTCCAGTGCCTGCAGAAGCACTTAGTTAAGGGTGGACAAGAGACCTTTTCTGGGCTTTCATCTAACTTTTAAGTTTTATTCCAATGTGATACAGAAATACTGAGATAAGAAGAAAAAAAAGGTTGAAAATATGTAAGTTAGTGAATGTAAATAATTAGTATAATGGGTTTCAGAGTTGTATTTGTCAACAAATTGACTCTACAGCTGCAGATACCTGCTATATTTCCACAGCTGTGCATGATCATTATACAGTCAATCACAAGTACCAGATGCCCAACGTACAAAATAAGCACTGTCCACAGTGCACATCACAGCGCAAAAATGATCTATGCACCATTTTCTGGAGTATACCTTCTCAGGACAAAAAGGCTTCTTTCGCTTGTCTCCATAGGGGAACCCTTTTTCGTTTTTTTAACCCTCTATGGTAGGTGTGAGAAGTGTGAAAGCTCCCAGATTGAGCCGCTTTGCCCCACAAAGAAGCCTTGAACAAGACAAGGTTCCTCTATGGAGACACAGAGGAACCATTTGGTACCCTTTCGTCTGAGAGTGCAGCATGAATAGCAAATAGCACAGTTGCCAAAATATCTCTGAAATATATGGCCTCAAGCGTTGACAACTGCATATCATCTATCCTTCTGACTCACATCCCACAGTTGTACTTGAGCCATCATTACAATTTCCACTTGTAAAACTCGTCTCCATAAAACCTTTCAGCCATTCCATGAATTATAGGGTATTTCCAGGCCTCTGAGCCAAGAGTCCTCAACACTGTTGATCTTATCAAACCGCTCATTAAAGACTATTGGTGTCTAATGTATATTTTTCTCATAACTGTGCAGAGCAGCTCCATAGATAATCCCAGATCTTAGATAACCTTATCTATGCCATTTGAAAACAGAGTGTAAGAATAATATTTGGGGATACAGTATGTTAAACCACTTGTTAACAAACTGTTGAGTAGACTGATTAAACTGTGCGTATCCATGGCACAACATTATCAGTGCAATAATATACGCATATCTGCACAACTGCACTGATAAAATATGTAGACTATATTGGATTTTGCATACAATATTTTTACATATACATTGCTCAAGCAATGACATATTTGAAAAAAACTATATGATTATAATCTGAAGAAATGGCAAACACAAAAACACATGCAAAAAAAACAGGATGTTACTCTAGAGTTGACACTCAGTTAATCCCATTCCCAGTGATTCAAAATGAGGTTCTACCATGACCCTGAAAAAAACCCCAGGCTTGTATAATAGGTGCTAGATCAATTAAACTACAAAGAAACCACTCACACCAAGGATTTCTTAGCGTGCAAGATCACTGAAGTGAACAAATTGACTTTATCAGTCGGAGACTGGAAACCTTTGTCCGATTCATCAATCTGCCAGCCTGTGTTGACAAACTGTGTGTGGAAAAAGGGAGACCCTGGCCCGCCCCTTCCCTGTATGTCAATTCAAGTCATAATGAAAGGCGCAAGACCAAAAGAGACCCATAGCTGGAACAGTGCCAAATAGAGGAGGCTTCCTTATGTCTGAAGGACCTGCAAATAAGACATAAATAACAACCACTGCGCCAACACATTCTGCTTTCCATGGAGTTACATGATGTGACTAGTCCTCTGCTGGTAGCGGCATGAGCCTGCGCGGTATTCGCCTCTTTAAACGAAAGCTTCTTTTGTTTGGAAAGATTAAAGGGTTTACAATGAAATCTAGCACGAAATGACTTTAATAGCAAGGGAGGGAGCAAGGCAGTAAGTGTGAAAGAAACTGTGACTTAGTGGGGGGGGGGGTTATCGCTGGCGTGCGGATACATTGCGGCGGTAAGATCGCGGCACGCGGGGAGGAGAAGGATTTACGCTCTGCAGCCGCGGGGCCGCTTTCCCGTGCGCGCAGGCGTCTCCCACCTGGAAGGCGTGGCTGGCGAATCCCAGGCCCAGCTGCCGACACACCACCATGGCCTCCATGGTGCTCCAGCCGTCGCTGCACACCGTGCCCCACACCAGAGAGCCGTTCTTCTCCGCCAGCACCTCCACGCGCCCCTCGAAGGGATTCCGTCCGCCGCTGAGACGCAGCTGCCGACGACAAGGCCGGGAGAAAAGGACACCTTACTACTCCCGGAAGTGACAAAAATCAACTTCGTCCATCTGACGAGGATTCTTTTTTCAACACCCTTGCATGATACTCTAAAACGTGCCACTGTTACCTACTTTTTTTGTTTTTTTTGTTTACCATTTTCAGAAAGAGAGCCCTTAACACTGCCCCTCATGGGGCATAATGGGTAAGTTTTCAGCTCTCTCTAGAGGAGAAGTGCTGGACAGTCTTGGATCCTTAATTACTTGGAATGCAGACAAACCCCTCAAGGACCAGAGCTAAGTAGCTCCAGAGTTTAGGAACCTAATCTACACCTGCAATCTGATATGATTAACTACATTAGAATGTGTCATTTAAAAAGATCTCATTAGAGTAAAATGCAAACCACTGCAAGACAAAAGTCATTGTAAGCTATTTGTTAAAATTGACAGTGAAAAGTGCAACATATAATGAGAGGCACTTTCCAGAGAATGATCACAGCGGTTATGGAAGTGAGTTCCAAACCACAACGGTACAGAGTACACAACAGTCTAGCTTTGAGAATAAACAGTTCCTGACCGCAACTCGCAGGCAGGAAAACACTTGAACTGCAAGAGTAAACAGTCATACATTCAACCTTGCATTAAGGATCTCATTACAGTAAGCTGAACAACTGTAAGAGAAAGGTCATACATGCAACATTGCATTATAAAGTACATCAATACATCAGAGTGAAAAATGTCACATTTTTGTAAGTTATTTGCTAAAATTGACAGTGAAACATATAACATATAATGAGTCACTATCAAAACAACAGACAAAAGTGTTACGCAATTGTGTTCTAAACCGCAACAGTACACAACAATCTATCTTTGAGAATAAACACTTCCTAACCGCAGTTCACAGACAGGGAAATATTTGGCGGAAAGAAATCAACATCTTGCAGGTTCCAGGCACTTAAATGTCTGATTGGTTGAGGGGGAAGTTAATTTGATCAAAAACAGCTGCTTTTGGTGACAACATGTGACCCTTATTGAAGAACGTTGTTATTAAGACCATGTTTTAGGATATGTTAGGATATGTCATATTCTTTGCTTTCAGACTCCCGAGTCTTTCACAATAGAACACCTCCAGAAAAGTCCAAGGTAACAGAAAACGTGGGGCTCATCTCAGGCAGCTTTGAAAAGAGGTCTTTGAAAAGAGACCACTGGAAATGAGTTTGCAATGTGCTTTGTCTCAAAATCTTAGTTGCAGTTTAAAGACTTCTTTAATTTATTGCACCTTCATTTCAGAAAATGCCAGACATTTTTTGCTCACATCTATATGCATTAGACTATTAGTTAATTATTGACGGCCTGCTGTGAGAGAACACTCGGAGAATGAATAACAAACTGTCATGACTGCCATATGCTATAATGTATACATGAAAACAGTACTGCAGTCTATTATTGGCCCTTTAGATTGAGTGTAAAGCTGGTGGGATGTGAAGCACACGGCTCTCACCCGCTGTTGGAAGCCCATGGCGGGAACGTTACACTTCACGGCCGCATCCTCCTCATGGCTGCAGCCCAGAGAGTCCTTGTTGAAGGAGCACTCCGTGATGGACTTCCTCAAACCCGGAACATTCCACTTCATTCATATGGACCGAGCCCATTCCTGGCCAAAAAAACCCCCAAAAACATCCAGTTCAGCTTGGGCAGTGTCAAGCAAACAACATGGGCAGTGTCATAAATGTTAAATAGATTGGGAAAAATGCAATTGTTTTATATCCCTCGATAAACACACTGAATATTTTGCAATTTGTCCTGATGCCTTGCTTTGGTCTGGGTAGAGGGGAACCACAGGAAGTTATGTCATTGTTTTACCATTTTATGGAATTCCAACTTGGCTTTATGCTGTAACATTTGGTATAATAGTTATTTCCTTTCCCATTTTCAAGTGAATGTAAATCTTTTGAAAAGATTTCTTGGTTCCTTCTGTTTCCGGAGTTCAGTGTACCATTATTGTGGAATTTACTACCGCTTTTCTGGCTCATGGATAGTGCTACAGGCAGCTATGGTTTTCACGGTAATTATTGTGATGGTACGTGGAAAACAGACAAAAACTATGCTTCTCCTGTTAATGTCACATGGTTTTGGTCGGGAAAAAAAAGCTAAGAGATATGACCTTATGCCATAGAAACATACAATTTACTTAAGTGTGCAGCACAGATAATACCAGGTGAAACATCTAGGTCACTTTCTTTTCTAAATCTGCTATTGATCTGGTGCCAAAGAAGGACACTGGGTATATGAAGAGAACTTCCACTCCCACTTCAGTAATAAGTTAGACCATAAGTCATTCCTTTTGTGCTGTAGTACAGCTGTAAAACTACATATCCCAGCAGGTGTCTGACTCAAAGGGGAATTGATGCCAAAAACCAATTAAATCCTGTCAAACAGGAGGGAGCCTAACAATTACCAGTCAGTATAGTAAAGATATATGCTCACACACAATAACTCCCGATCCATAAAAACAATTATATCCCCAGAAAGAGAGGGAATTTAATTTAAAAAAACTTGTTCTCAAATTAAAGGTCATGAAACCACCAACAATATTGTGATTCCAATGGACATGCTCTGAAAATGTCCATATCCTTGGCTATTCTGTGTACTAGAGCATTAATTGCAGACCTGGTCATAACAGGGAACTACCAGTAATTGAAATTGTTTACGGGATTATTTAATAGGTACGGTATTCATTATTTGGCACACTCACCCTCTTCGGAATGTAAAAAACCTTTGTATATAGAAATATCTATGTAGATATACAGTAGATAGTTAGGACCAGCATAAGCCTATGCAAACATGGGCATGCTCATGGCAAGGTACTCCCATGGTACATTAACCTAAGTAAAGTGCTGGTGACCATACTAAACGTCTAGGCTTTGGGTTTTTTTTTTTTTAAAGAGGACAAACAGGAGTCAATTTGTAGGACTTGGGAAACTGTCCTAAAGCTATGAATCCAACTAATGGGAAGCAAAAATATGAAACGAATGCCAAGCATTGAATTAAGTCAACAATCAATTGTCATTTTGGATTATTAATCGCATTAGCAAATTTTCATTTGTTTTCTAAAGACAGATCAAAGTCAGAATCACACTGAGCAAAAGGGATGGGCTGGAAGACAATATTAAAATATTAATAATCCAGCCCATAAAGTATTTTTCACAAGATCCAGAACTTCTTGTTGAGCACTGCTCATTCCAAGTTCAGGAAAAGCTCAACATGTCAGTGTAAGAGTGGGAGGCATATCCTGAAAAAAAGGAAAAAGATACACTTTTTGGACACCTCCCGCTCCAACATTTGGCCAGCAGATGTCTGGATGTGTAGCTGAATATGCTGGATGAAGGTTTTCTGAACTTTGTTTTCTCATTTACCCACCAAGCCCTTGCAGACTGATTGGGTGTTTCTTTAAAGCTGTTGAGCACAGAAGACCTTTGCATCGGACACTTCCTGTCCTTCACATGCTTAAGCCCCTTGAGTTAAGGAATACTGGGATTTGCTCATATTCACCAAGCTGGAGACAATGTGCTCCAAATCAAATGAACAATTGTGCTGCTACCATACACTGGTATTGGTTCTGGGGGCCTGCAATAAAGGACAAGATCCTATTGTTTGTTGTCAAAAGGCTCCTTGGAAACCATTCACAGAATCCGTTTGTGTTCCGTAAACTACAGATGGAGGCAGAAAAACCTTGAGGATGCTTCGGAAGTCAGACAGTGTTTTCTATGGTGAGCCATGTTTGTCCACTTGTCAGATGCCGGGACCCCTCGTCATCATTTGACAATTCTTTGTAAGATTTCACAAAGCCCTGTAAAGCAGCAAACACCACAATGGTCTACTTGCTGGACAGTCCAGAGAAGTTGTGCAGGAAATTCCTCTGGAGTTCTTCAAGAAAATGTAGAATGCGTTAAAGGCCAAATCAGTCATTTTATTTGCTAAAAGAAGTTCGCATCGAGGCCAACACTACTTTGTATTCCTTGCACGGCTCATCACCATGGAAACAAACTTATCATTCACTCGTCGTTTTTACTTGCGCTCGCTCGTCAGACAATATATTGAAAAGAATAGTTAGCTAATATTGTGCGAAATAAACCATGCCTTGGAAATGGTTATGTCGTATTGCACTGTGCCTGGTTACAGTAAAAAAAATTACGAGAACCATGATCCATTGAGGTACTTAGTCGCCATGCGCGTAATGTTCGTCGGTTAGCGACCACAATTACTGAGTGGGTCTTTAAGAATATGCTGAGATTTTGAAGCATATGGTCTGGCACAGATCAGTTCTTAAAGGCTAGGCAAAGAGAGAGTGGAGGGTGTGGCCCACCTTGTCCCAGCTGCCCACCAGACAGGGCTTCCTTTGCGGTGCCAAAGCCCAGCTCTCTGCACACTACAGTGGCAGATAGAATGTTCCATTTATCGTCGCAGATGGTGCCCCACTCCCCACTCTTCAGCACCTCCACTCTGCCTTCGCCCACGATGGTGCCGCCCTTCAGGCGCACCAGCGGCTGCTGCAGAGACAGGACGGGGAGAGAGTCAGAGTTCAGCAACAGGCCCGTTCACTCTGTTCTACAGAAACAAACACATTCACCCTCTGCCATCACGAGTCATATAAGTCTCTGTTCACTCTGCTATACAAGGAAGTCCTTTCTTTCACATGGAATAATGACACACAGTTGAGGGTTCATAACGAACAAGACCCATTAAAACCTGTTAATACACTATCCTTTGCTAGGAGCAAAATGTATTTTCATATTTTTTAGTTGAGGCCCGGTTTAAAATAGCTATTTTTCTGAACAATCCAACAGGTAAACAATAAAGGAAGCCTTACATTATGATTACCGAAGAAAGTGTAGGTGTTTCTAGCCATAATATTTGTGAGCTCTGAAAGCCTAAGCTATCTGGCAGAATTACAAAACATTGCCTTGCAAAAAGGGCTTTGAACTGCAGATAAAACACAGCAAGAATCTGACCACATGGCAAAGACATAAAATTTCAATCTGAAGGAGGAGGAGATAAAACGGATGACTTCAGAGCGCATGACCTTCAGCCATATTAGTTGGAAGTATCTGCTTATACTTAGCAGAGGTGGTCAACACATTGGATCATAGGAAATCTAATGAGCAGGTCAAACGATACAACTGTTCTCAGTATAAGTGAAGAATTTGGTAGAGAATCACTGTGATACAATTCCAGTTCATTATCAAGTGCATGTGATTTAGAAGTGAAATCTTGGAGGCTGCACGCAGCACAATAGGACCATACAGCTGTAATGCTCTCAGACACACATGGCTGTTCAGACAGAGCTAATGTACACATTCACATTGTGTAAACCACCCAAGAGGCAAAGCAATAAATCTGGGGGCCAACACTATTTATCCCAGGTAACTGATCTTGGCGGGAGGGAGCAATTGTTTTAAACACCAAATAAACATGGATTCATACCCTTGGCTAAGGATGGCAGACATCGCTTCCCTTCGAAATAAATCTAAGCTTATTAACCCAAAAGGGCAAAAATGCACAAGAGTTATGTAAAGTCTCAGTGCGCTTGCAAGTACAGAACCTCATCCAGATATCGCCATCCATTACTGCATGTGGAGGGAGCAGACATTGCTTCATTCATAAACGGGGCAGAAAATCTGATACGTCAGGATGTCCTATTAACAAATATGTGCACATCAGGATGCATGATGCGTGCTCTGAAAGGGTGATGGGGAAGACTTTTTCCAGTTGGGAAACCCGAGCTTCGGAACGTGACCCTGTGGGCTCAATGGGGCATGACGGGCGAGGATGAGATCACTTTGGAGGAGACTACGTGCTGACATGTCTGTCCACAACATTTTCTGGAAACTTCCATCACAATGAGCCACTGTTCTAAAGGGCATGAGTAATGATAAAAGCATAAACCAGTGAAGGCATGTGTCATTGGCTCCACCAAGATGAATAGGTGGTGCCCTATATGTTGCCGCCACTGTTTCCATAAGCACTTTGCAAGACAGCTGTAAGTAAATGTGATATAGGATAGGAAAAAATTTTGGTTTCTGAGTGTCTGCTATTATTATTATTTATTTTTATTTTTTTAAATTTGTTTCTGATTTTTTTCCTTTTTTCTCCCAATTTAACCCCTATTCTAATTCAATTCCCCCCCGTGTAGCAACCGCTAGAGAACCACCGCTACACAACTGTCAGCCAGTAGTAGGAAGGAGCCAGTAGTAGGAAGGAGGATGCCACGTCCTCTACAGGGCGTGACTCCTCGAGCTCCTTGACCGTGATTCCAGCTCGGCCAGGGCCGCTATGCGTGCAGCGATTCTCTCCGAGCCCCTCCCCCCACCCGGAAGCAGCCGCCAATTGCTGCTCCCACAGGGCGCCGGCCATGCTCGGATCTGGCAGGACCGGGGCGCGAACCCCGATCCTCAGAGCACAACTGCACCGACTGAAAGTCGGCGCTCTTACCGTTGTACCACCGCAGCGCCTAGTGTCTGCTATTATTGGGTGGCAAGAAAAATGAAAACAGCTGGGAATATCATGGAAATTTAATGTAAAAATAGCTTAAATTAAGAACTATGGAAGAGCTTTTCTAGAATCTCAATAAATAATAAAACAAATATCATAATGTGACTCTTGTAGAGATCTTTTGTAGAGATTTTTGCTCAGTATAAGGGATATGAATAACAATTTGAATAATCATAGCCAATACAGCATTCAGCCATGACCCTGTTACCTTAAAACCTTTTTAAACTGGTAAACTGGGGAGAGAGAGAGAGAGAGAGAGAGAGAGAGAGAGAGAGAGAGAGAGAGAGAGAGAGAGAGAGAGAGAGAGAGAGAGAGAGAGAGAGAGAGAGAGAGAGAGAGAGATGCTGTTATTACTGCTGCAGGTAAACAATGTTGGACACAACTATATTTCACACAACTATATTTCACTGAAAGTATGTACAAACTCCTGTCCAAGGAGACATAAAGCTGATGTTTCCTACCTCCTGCCTGAAGGCCTTCCTGAAGCCTGCCATGGGAGTCGGAGCAAAGGCGCGCCCAGGGACGCAGCTCACTACCACAGGCATTCCCGGGTCGCAGCTACCGTTGCTATTCTCCAGCAGAGCCTGTCCCAGTTTACAGCTTGAGAGGTGGGCCTCATTCCCAGTGCAATTCACAGAGTAGCCCCAGTAGTTGTGCTTCCTCCTGCGGGCAAACATCCTAAGAACACAACGTGAGCGTGTCACATCTCAGAGAAAGCTGCTGTGTTATACAATTACCCGCAAACCCTTCCACACCATTTCAGTTTGGTTTCCTTTTCCCAAACACTGGGTTGCATAAGTACGGATATTATCTAATTATTAATTACACTGCTAGCAAAGGCAATATTATTCTGCAGTCAGTTAAAGTTACAAGGCCCACAGAAGTAACATAGGGGCAAAACTGATGGCCAGTTTAACAGAGAGGGAGCGAAAGTAAAGTTGTCAATCATTGTTGCTCCCGAGATTTGTTCAGCTGAGTATACTTCCACATTCTTAGCGATGTAATCTGATTATTTTTCTCTCCTGAAGCGAAGCAGAAAGGGGGTTGGTCTTTTTTAAATTTTTTTATCTGGGAACCTTTCCCAAACTGTTGTCCAACATTAAGGCGAGGGAACTACTTAGATTTCCTCAGGTATGATAAAAGAGAAAAAACAAGAACAACTTGTTTTATTTAAACAGCAGCTGTATTACTGTTTAAGCTGTATTAAGCTGTATTAAACTCCTTGACATGCTGCAGCTTTGAATGTGGCTACTACACCAGTGGAGAAACCAATGTTTCAGTGCAGCTACAGATTTCGGTTTTCCAGTTTGCATAGCTTTCATACTTCCCATTAGCTCAGGACATTATTAAAAGGAGCGAAATCCCAGGCTCTGCGGCCTGCCTGTTTTAAGAGCCAGCCCACGAAGGCAGTCAGTGCAACGTTTTCATGCATTCCAGGCAGTGTGAGCTAGCACGTAGCTCGCCTGGTTCAATGTCCTGCCCCGTGACTGCATCCCCTGGGCCCGAGCCATGTTTACCACATCCGCAAGCTGGAAGCCAAAAGAAATATACTTTTCTTCATGACTTCAGGACTTTTATGAAGGTCTGAGCAGTGAGACTTTCTGCAACAGAAGCAACTTTGGGTTAACTTCACCGCGCACTGAACCAAACATAAAGGCAAAAGGTGTCCACAGAAGTTATCTTCCTTTCATCTTTGATTAATTGCTGAACAGCTAAGAGAGAATATCTTCTTGTGGCAGCATTTCAGCACAGGTTTGAACTAGTGAATTGCGAAGGATTCTACATTAAAGCCCTTTTCCCCCCCCCTCTTTGGGTCGACCATTACAACTGCCGGATGGAATGTGCTGGCTTGGTATACGCAAAGAGAAAGCCCATGAATAAAATAAAATAAATTCCATTCAAGGTCACATTAACAGAAATTGAAGCTGATATGTGAGCTGCTTCTTTACAAATATTTTTCAGGATTTCTTTCTCTGCGGAAGACATTCTCTGGAATTCCTCCGTGAATGAGCGTGAGCTTCTGAGGGTGTTCAGCTGATGGGGTGCAAAACAAAAGAAACAAAAAAAAACTTTAGCCCCCCCTGACAGAAAATGCTTTAAAGGGTGAAATCCTTGAAGGCTTTAATAAAGACCCATATGTACACTGAGTTGAGTAACACATCTATTTTTTTTATTACCACTACTATAAGCTAGAGTTTTAGTTTACCTTTTCATCAGAACAAGGCAATGCTGCTTGTGTCAAAACAGCACATCTTCCTTTAATTAACAACGTCATGCAGTGCAGACCAGCCAGTAACTCACATTAGGAAAACAGCTGTGGATGTTGTCATTGGATCAGAGGAACATATATATTTTCCCCCCATAGTTCAAGTAATTTTCAGAACAACTGATCTTTCCTGAGTCTTAAAGGTGCAGTAGGCAAGTTTTTTTCGATATCATTTTGGCGAAATTATAAAATTTACTCATTATATTCCAGCAGCTATCAATAAATCAAGTGTTCTGGGAAAAAAGCGGGTTTCTGTGAGTGTCCTGGGCTCTGTATTAGGCTGTCAAAAATTCTCAACCCGGTCTTCTAAAAAACCAACCAATCAGGGCTAGCTATGCAGCTACCAATCAGGGCAACTATCTACAAGCAAAATATCCTCCCCGTAGAATAAACCCCTCCCTGTCTGCCTGTCTCCGTGCGTGCACTGGAGCATCATTTGGTGATTTTCAAACATGCCTACTACAGCTTTAATTCAAGACTGTAGATGAAAGGCTTTCCTTCCGTTTTTTATCACTACCAAGCAGAGGTCTATCTTTCAACTGAATGGGGCTCTGCAAAGGCAACGGGAGAGCTCATCGCCACACTGGTGATGACAGAGGTTCTGAATACGACACCCCGTTGCCCTCACCTTTCTAAAATGATCATTTGTCTAGCAGCCAGACAGATTAAAAGAGTTTAGAACTAACACAACATCCGCACAGCATTGGATTGCACTGCACCCTGTAAACAACCGAGCTCGCCAGCGTGAGTGGAAGTTTCATAAAAATCACTAAATTAATTTTCCAGATTGCCATCACTGTTCTTGGCCGCACGCCCCCCCGCCCCTCACTCACTTGTAGACTCTAGCGTTGTACTTCCTCTCCCCAGGGAAGCCGAACATGCCGCAGACGACCCGGCTGTTCATCAGTGTCCACTGCTGGTCACAGATCTGTTTCCACTTGCCCCCGTCTTTCACCTCCACATACCCCTCGGTCACAGGGATGCGCTTGCGATAGGTTCCCAGGATGGCTCGGATCCGTACGTCCTCAACCTGGAGGTTCAGGCTCTGCGGAGACACAAACCCCACTTTGTCATCTTGTTGTCATTTAGCACGTTAAAGTAGTCATGTACAAACTCCTAAACTGACATCTCAATGTCTGCATTTTTGTTAGGCTATTTGTAGGTTACATGTATGATAAGTGCCAAATGAAGAGGTTCAGAAAAGGATAATGACATCATCATAATAACAGACAACAATAATCATTTTATTATTCTGCATGCAGCCTTTTAAATAGCCCTTTATCAACTCACAGAAGACTCTTTAGGTTGTCAAACTTGTACAAATTAGCAGAGCTTCTGAATAGCCATTTCACATTATACACGTTACACAACTTGCATACACTGAAGAAATAATTAGTACCAAGAGGGAACACTAACAATGAGTGGCCGAACGCAGTGCATCACTACAACCGTAAACCTTCAGTGGGTTCAGGGAGTGGCTAGCTGTCTTCACCACTCAGAGGGGTGAGGGGCCCCACACGCTCTCTTGCAATTCAGGTTTTTACTTGATCAGCCTCCGCCCACAAATCTCTCTCCCAGCAGCTTTACTCCCAAGACGAAACCCGCATTCCAACATTACATGACAGTTCAGGTCACAGCCAGGGGAAGACCATATGTGGGCCTCCAACTGCTCTGCTGGCCAGAGCGCTTCTTCTATCAAAGCTTGGCTCCCCCACCCAAGATAAAAATCTAACCCAAAGTAGCATAGTGACTTCATAATTGAAAAGTTGTGAAATAGCATCAGGTCTGACAGAATGCAAAGATTCTGCCATGGTGAAAGCAGTAGCTCTGCAATGAAAAGTCTCTAATGGCCTTAAAAAATAGATGACAGAAAGAGGACGGGATAAGGAAGGACGGGTCTAAATGATTCAGCTCTATTCGACTCCAAACATCTTTTCTGAGATGCGATGAAGCCATGTGACCTTCATTAAAACGGAAGCCTGACAGTTTACAAAAACCAATAGCGACTGCTTTTCCAAATTACGATGCAGTCGCTGAAGAGGTCACACATATGATTCATGGCAATCCAGCGTACTCCTGGATTATTTAAATAATAATATCCTAGATAAGAAAGGTAACAAGACAATGGCAAATTCCCAAGTACGCTGAATCAGGGCCCCCAAATGCCCTTTGATGGCCATGGCACAGTAAGCGGTCTGGCTACACAAGCCAAGCAGCTAATCCATAAGAGCAGCGGGGATGACTAACCCACTTACAAGCTATGCTGGCAGAAAACCATCCCTTTCAGCAGTGAGTAAAACCATTCCCACTTTGCACTGGCCAAAGCCACTGCTAAACCAAGAGTGCTTCACAATTTACATCTTCCACTGTCCACAATTAACACATGTTGGTTAGGCTATGGTTATTTTTTTACTTGTTTTATTTTTTTTTATTTTTTTTTTTTTTTGGAATGGCCGATTGTATTTGTAGTGCATTACTACGGCCTTAGCTGGATGCAAGTCATTTTGTGAATAGGTGCCACATGGTCACCACTGGCAGTGCATTTCCCTTAATAGTATATAAGTTCAATAAATTAAGCCAATAGTGAAAAGCTTATGGATTAAAACTCTATAGAGGCGATGTTCACCAAAAAAAATATAAGTAGTGCAATTGTGACAATCGGTCCAGAATTTAAGTTAAACCCCTGAAATAACCCATGCTGCCCCTTAATCTTGTCTTGGGTGTTAGCTTTGGATCCTGTGAGCTGAGGAGTGTGAAGACAGCTGGTACCTTGGGGCCTGAAAGCTCTATCTTAAAGTAAGAGCAGGCAGGCACTGACAGGCAAAGAACCTATATGCACCAAACGGAGGGGGGATTTTCTCATGTCCTGGCAGCTTTGTATATGTTAGATAACTTGAGATCGCTATCATGACTACAGACAAACGGCACTTACGATGTTCAGTCCATCCTGACGGACCCCATTGCTGTGACTGATGTGAAAGGACAAACAGTCTGATGTAAAGCAAACATCTCATACAAGAGCTACAGAATGTTTAGAAAGCCTTACGCTTCAAGAGCGTGTGTTTCTGTGAGTAATAAGCTGAAGAAAAATCACACTAATATTATTAACTCTAATTATATGAATAATCATTTTGAATCAGGGAATATGGCAATGGTGTGAACATTTTCATTGATGCTGGTTGCATTGTAATAAAAAAAGTGAGTAAACAGTTTCAGTTATGTTAATTGGAGAAGTAATAAAAAGAACCACTTCAGAACAACACATAACAATGATGTGAACACAAGCCTTGAGGAAGAAAATGGAAACACCAGAAGCTATACACAGTACTGTGCAAAAGTCTTAGGCACATGTAAAGAAAATCCTTAAGGCGAAAATCCTTTCAAAAATAATTAAATTAAAAGTTTCTAAACATCAAACAATTCACTACAAAGAACAGTAAACAATAAAAAACAGAATCAAATCAATATTTGGTGTGACCACCCTTTCCCTTTAAAACAGCATCAACTCTCTTCGGTACACTGTTGTTCAGTTTTATAAGAAAATCAGCTGGTAGGTTGTTCCAAGCATTTTTGGAGAACTTGCCACTGTTCTTCTGAAGAATTTGGCTGTCTCGCTTGCTTCTGTCTGTCCAGGTAATCCCAGACAGTGATGTTGAGAACAGGCCTCTGTGGAGACCATACCATCTGTTGCAGAACTCCTTGTTCTTATTTTTCTCTGACGAAAGTTCAATTAAGTTTTTGGAAAATCAATGTTTGGAAATCTACAATTTGCTCTTTTCTACTGACACACTAATGCAGAAGACAAAAAATAAACATCTAAGAAAAAATACATTAAAAATCTAGGGTGCCTAAGACATTTGCACAGTACTGTATATATATATATATATATATACATATATATATATATATATATATATATATATATATATATATATATATACATATATATATATATATATATATATATATATAAAAACCCGGAGATGATAATTAACACCACATTTGGCTCCACATTAAAATTCCTGTGCTAGACTAAAACTGTCATGAAGTCAGACATTACAGCAAATTACAAAGGATCTCACAGTCGATTGTGTTGGGCACACGCTAAAGGTTGCTACACATTGCTTTTCCCACCTGCTTGAGCAAAATGTATTTATAGGGGATAGAAAAGCAATAAATACCCATAACCTAGCAAAACTAAAAATGCATTAGACTGAGAGTGTGACTTGTTCTAATAGCTCAAGCCCACAAGGGCAGCGGCTCCAAGACGACATGCAGAGAAGCAAAGCCTGCCCTGTTTTTTAACTTAAAACCACAGCCACTGAGCAGAAAGAGGAAAAGATCAACAGCCAGGTGAATTACAGTTATGTTAAAACGGACTCTGCTACAAATAACTTACTAGTGTTTGCTTAATTCTAATTCTCAGCTGTGATATTTCATTTTGTTTTTCAGAAAATGCTATTTGGATGGCTACATTCCTTTGAATGAGCCAAATAGGTTAAGCTTTTACTGCGGAGAGTTTTACTCCTCTTCGTGTTTATCTTGATATTCACAGCTTAATGAGAGAACATAATTTCAGTCCTTAGTATCATTTCAACATATCTTTCTTAGCAGAAAGGATTTAATTTGTTAAGCTTGTCCTCATGCTGGTACAGTAACCTGAAGACTAAACACAATAAAACAATCAGGTTTACAATAGCTATGAATGGAACAGCTGAATATTTCATTAAGTGTCGTGAAAGATTTTACCCCTCCGTCTTTCTTTATCCAGATCTGGAAATTCCTTCTCAGTTTAATGGAAAGGGTAAATGAAATGCGGAAACTGTTTCAGTTATGTTAATTGCAAAAGTAATAAAAAATAAAAAAAGCACTTCAGAACAACACATAACAATGATGTAAACACAAGCTGTGGGGAAGAAAATGGAAACAGCTATAAAAACCCTAGAGATCATCATCAGCACCACATTTGGCTTGGCATTAGAATGCCTATGTTTAGACTAAAACGTGACGATTCACTGTACTGAAGTCAGAAATTAAAACGCTACACCGAATATTTATTTAATTTGTTTGAGTGTGAATATGAGGGGAAGCTTGCGCCACATTACATTGCGCCACTGGGCACTTCTTTCCTCCAAATTGTGTCTTTTGGGGTTCACGTTGGGGATTCACGCGCCCGTTTCAAAACAGGCGGAAAAACAACACGTTGATCAAGGTACACACAATTCTGCGGCAGAGGGATAGGAGTGAAGAAGAGATTTTTCCAACATCTGTGCCGCGTTTCTCTCCTTACAGGCAGGGGGCGGGGCGGCTTTCCAAAGTAGGGGGAGGGAAGAGCTGCAGCTGGAATATCGATTCATGTTGATGCGGCTCGCTAAGGGAGCAGCGGCAGAGATCCCCCTCCCCCAACAAAACCTTCCCACCCACGACCAAGACAACTCTAGAAGGAGCCATAGGCACAAGTGGTAAACCAACAGACTTTCCAATGGAAATCGCTTCAGCGCGCAGTCTAGCTGCATTGTGGTAATGTAGAGCATTGCCGTCACAGGAAATTAGAGGCGTAGCCAACCATGACTTAACCCTGAAACCATAGGCGGAGCCAGAATGCAGCAGAGATCGACGTGGAATTGCAAACAGCTTGATGGTCTTGTTCAAAACATGTTTTTTCCAAAGCCTTATTTAGAAGTTTATGATGATATCTGTAAAGATTCCGCTGAATAAACATACATGTCCTCTAATTCACATGCATCTGCTATGCCCCTCAAGGGCTGAAATGGTTTTGTTTTCATGCCAGTTTATTTAAAAGGGCATGACCAGAAACTCAGTTACACATGAGTGGATAGCCAATGAACAAATTAGGAACAAACAATCTGGCAACTACCTAAAAGCTGAATCCTTCTGACCTTCATGGCTAAGGATGCAGTGTGCTGTCAGCACTCTCAAACAAAAGCAAAGAAAACAAAAAAACACAGGAATTAGAAGTTGGAGCAAACAATGTGGAAAAATGATACCCAGGTAAGGAGAGATGTTCTGTATAATGCAAATAAACAGATGCTGTTAAATATTCAGTTTTCCAATACCTGATTCTTGTCATTGGAATTCAATGCAGTTCAATTATATTTCATGTTCTTTTTCAGATAATGGGCACAACAGGTGGACAATCCAGGGGTCAGAAAGTAAAATTCCTGCCATGTGTTTCTTCCACCCATGAACTCAACCACATGATTTCACTCCTTAGTTCTACCTCCCAGCTGAAGAATTGTGCTATTGTGCTAATAAGCATATCCAAGTGATTGGAACACAACGCTGGGCAGGACTATTACTTTATGAAACTGGATTGTCCACCTCTGATTGTAATGTTGGACATGGTGACTGTATCTACAGATCAAGCACAGTATCTTTGATTTTATGTAGCAGGGGGTCAGGTGAGAACCTCTGCACCCCAGAGCTTGGGAGCACTCCCACGAGTTGTCCCGTTTCACTTTGCCAGAAAGGAAAACTAATTCCCAAAGCGGGGCTCTTGACCAAAACCCTTTGCTTGGTTCAAACACTGAGAGTAGATGATTCCTCAGCTATTAAGGGTTTTCAGAATAATTTAATAAAAAGGAAAGCATTTCAAATTTCCTTCTGTTATTTTCTAAAGAGAAATAAATAAAAATCTCCACAAGCCCCCAAACCAAAAAAAAAAAAAAAACTTTTTTATATAATCTTTAAAAATAATTTCTTTGAAACTTTTTAAATGTACTATTACAACAGAGACATGACACTATTCCATAAAAGTCTTGAGCAAATGTAACAAAAATGGGCACTGTTTGTAGATATCATGTAAAGAAGTGCTCAGGTTTGTCCATCTCTATTTTTCAATCTACTCTAGGAGAAACCCCATTTAATTAAAGGGTGAATTTTAAAGTGACTGTTCATCATTAGTTCCATGTTTGACCATTAGCATTGTCAACATCATAACTGCTTGCCACATCTGCAATGAGTAATGCCATTCTACCATATATAGCATTGACTATGTGCTAGTCCAGCCTCTAATTGGCAATTGGCCACTAGTGACACATTGTACCACATCTTAATAGAATGATTTTCTGACATTCCAGAACATGCTATTTGCCTAATTTAATCTATTTAATTGCAATTGCCCCACGTATCTCTGATACTTATTGTATGTCGCTTTGGATAAAAGCGTCTGCTAAATTAATGTAATGTAATGTAATGTAATCTGGAAACAGCTCAAAAACGTTTCTTCCATTACTTCAGTAAAAAGGTCCAGCATAAGCAATTATGTATATCACATGATATACCCCATGTGCTGAGGTGAGGAAGTTGATTCCCTCAAAGTATTGTTTATGTTAGCTCTGGGCAGAGAAAAGCCCCTCTAACTATTGCCATGCTGTGCTATGTTGTATACTAAGAAATATAGCAACCAACCTCATTTAAACCACATACCCACACATAGATTGGTGGTGAGAGCCACTTCCTGCTGGAGGAATCCACTCAATTTGCCACATATGGCATCTTTTGTGGCCCACTGCTCAAATTTAGATTTAAAGCTGTAATTCCTCAAGGTGCTCCTCCTTCATGAGTATGCATAGTTGGGCTGTGGGAACATACCCTTGGATATGTGGAAGTCAAACAACAGGGTGTGCTTCTTATGTTACATGGAAAGACCACATTAAAAGTGGTAGGCAACCACAAGGCTTTCACACAAATAGCTGGTGATATTTTGCTATGGCTAAGGATGAATCTACTCATTATGCTCCAGAGATGTTGCAAATATTTGAAGAATGAGAGAATGTTTATAAATATTCAGCATTGTGTTCAGTGAAGTTATGTTTGAGAAACACCTTTTTTTTTTGCCATATTGGACAGTGCGACATAGGGTACCAAAAATATGTTATGCAGAATATAAATTACGATGAGACAGTTACCAGGTCTGGACATGGCTAGGGACCTAAAGCTATCACATTCAGTGTGTAAGATCTAGAACATGATTGAAAAGTGTCAAATGTGAGACAAACCACTGAATGCTGTGAAACAGTATTGCTAATTCAGAAAAACACATTTGGACCAGGACAAAGAAAATGATATCTTTCGTGTCTCATTTTGTCTTATAGGTCTGCTATTTTTTGAGAAAGGTCTGGCAAAGTCAATAATTGTATGAGGCAGAAAAAGAAGGAAAGAAAGACGAAAGAAAGAAAAATAAATAGAGAAAAAAGACAGTAAATCAAAACAGTAAATGAAGTCTGTAGTTGTATTTGCATTTATAGTAAATGTTTAATATAAGCAAGATGGTATTCAAACAAGCAAACAACCATCCTGCATTGGTCAAGTTCACCAGGCAACTTTTTTTTGAAGGCTGACACACAGTGATTTATTGGGTAGTATCATGACAAGTTAAAAGATACACTGGGAATAAATTGGCGACTTGAACGGTTGTTAACTCCCCTCCAGCCCCAAGGGGAAGAAATGTCATAAAAAAGGTCAAAGCGGACCAAACAGGGAGCAGTTTTAAAACTGTCCAAAGAGGGAAAATACAGTTAAATGCAAAAGGATTTGGACAGTGACATATGTATAAAAAGGGCTGTAATTCCCAAATGGATCATCCGATATGGATGTAAATACGCTCAAATTAATGTGGACGGCCTGCATTTTAACCTTGTATTCATTGTTTGATTTCAAATCCAGTGTGCCGGAGTACAGAGCCAAAACAACTAAAATTGTTTCAGTGTCCCAATACTTATGCATTTAACTGTATTTCATAAAATAAGTGGTTCAAGTGGAAGGCAAGGGGTCACAGAAATGTAACGCCCAAAGGGTATAATAAAGAAATAAAGACTTAAATAAATTAATGAAATGAATTTAAACCAATTGGACTGTTGGTGTCTTGGACATTGCTGTTCATGAAGATTAAATAGGTGCAGGTGGATTTGGACTAATGGCAAATGCATTGTTGAGCTACAGTCATGTTCTGAACCTATGTCAATTAACTTTTTTTTAGCCTGGTCATATTGGTTGCATAGGTCATTGACCTTGCTAAAAATACTGTGGTGGACAAATCAGCTGTCCATCATACATATAAAGTCAGCGCGTTACATGGCTGCCCACACAGGCTTAAGGAGTTAATCCCAAACATTCCCTTTGGAATAACACACATCATCATATATTCTCCTGCCAGAGCAGGCATTGTGATGCTACTTTATTTAATTGCACTGTCATGGCAACATCCACCTATGGACAGTGACTCTTAGAGCAGAGCGTCAACGTTCATTAGAATGAGATTTAGTCACAGGCAACCTTGCTGATCAGCGCTATAAAGCTCACACAGGGCACTCAACGGGAACGCTAGTGCATGCTTCCCTACTGCTGAGAGGTTAAAAAAGCATACTAAACCCGGTGAGTGTACAAGAACAGGACCTTAGCTGCCAAAGGACCTTCCCCAATGTCTAATCATGAGTTATGTCCCACAAAGAGATGGAACATTCATCTCAGTTGTCTGCGTCTGTGTGCGCGCGCGCATGTGTGTGAGTGTGCGCTACATGTCAAGGGGTGTAAATAATGGCCTAGCCGCAAATACATCTTGGTTACATAACAGCTTACATATTACTTCTGCTCTCCATCTTTAAGCCTCTACCCGAGGCATCGTCAAAAACTGGTCAGATTTGAATAATTATTTAAATTGGTACTATAAATATATGCACTCTTTCCCATGTATTTTCATTGCAGAAATCTGAACTTGGATCACCAGTGATAAACTGTATCATAACGGGATGGTTAAGACCTACATCTAAAGTAATAACTATTGCAACATGAAAGGAAAAAGAAAGCTGTCAAATTGATACAGCTGGTATAACAAGAAATAAAACATATCCTCTAGTTTGTGTTGTACAGCACAGGATGTACGTGGGTCGTGGTTATGAGTTGGTACTGATTTAACATTTGCTTTAATAAAGCAATTAAATGAAACCGTCTCTTTTCAACAGAGACCAATAAGTCATTCTGTTCATTTGTAAAACTTGGTAGCATTCTGACAGAAAAATATGCATGTAGAAAATTATGTCATATGCACTATATGTAATCACGCTTGTTCCTCAAACAAATCTTCTGCATGTTAGAATGCAGGACCTGCACCACAAGGGATTTTCTGTAATTTATAGGGGTCAGAGTAAAAAGGAATGCATCATTGTTCCGCCAAGGGAACAATATTGTGCATAGAACAGACAAATCATCACAATTCACTAAAGCTCAATTTGGAAAATCGATGCATTCATCATTTTTATTGTATTTCCACAACGACCTTGAAATCTGGGTTGGATGCACAAAAAACCGAAACAGATGCCCAGAATTAAATTATGAATATTTCCCTTTAAGAAGTCGCTTTCTCTTTTTTACATTTTAGGACTTAAATATAATATCACAGAAAAATAAGCTGCGGTATTAGTATGTAACTAAGTCTGAATTTGCGGAAGGAGTGCCAACATAAAGGCTAGCATTTATACATTTTGGTGCTACCTGGTTGGGAATCTGGGAAGTACACTGAGCCAAGAAAACAAGCAGTTTCATGAAAACAGAGAAGAGAGGGCCTCTTGTTCATCTTATATGCAAAGCTGAATTTGGTTACAAGAAGAATCCTATGTATGTGCTCTGTCACAGGTCAAACCACACAAAAACTCAAACCTTACCACTCTTTCCCTCCACTAGTTAAAAGCTCCAGGTTAATCCGGAAAAAATATTTGCAAGGAAACAGCCGCTACCTTAAACAGCATTTCCGAGGGGTAAATATTAATGTTAAAATCATCACAGGCATCAGATGTTCAGAGTTCAAACAACCTGCCCACTCGCATGAGAAAGCTCGATTTAAAAAAAAGCTATTACTGGCTTGTAATAACAAAGTTTGACTTATCAACATTTTTACAGGTTCGACATTCTAAACCATTTGCAGGAGTGGTTTCCGTGTGTTGAAGAAGCTCATTCTACTTCCTTTCCAATTTTGCCAAAACGCAAACAAGGTCCCGTTCTCAGAGGGCATTTCCAGAAAATGCCTTGATCAGGCAAAGGTCAGCGGCGTATGCATGCTAGGTTTAAGTGACACGCCACTCTCATTTCATTCCTTCAACATTCGCCTCCTTTGCAGCTGACGAACAAGCTGATGAATTGTTCCCGTACGCCCTACCAGGAGACCCCTACGGTATCTTCCAATAACGGTTGAAGTGATCTCATCTCTGAGCCCCCCCCCCCCCCCAAAACCACACCGGCATGTCGTCATTCTTCCCGTTTTGCAGCAAGACCAACTGCTGGGAATCACCTTATTAACTTTCCCAGAGGTAGTTAGCGGGTCCACCTTGGGCAGGAATGGGGGCGACCTTGCTGTGTTTACAGGGTCGCGCAGCGCCCACGTACGCTGCAAGGGATGGAAAAGCTGAGCCTCATTCTTCAGTGAATACCTTAGCTGAAGAAGATGGAGGCTGGCTCCGTCTAGACGTCTCCCGGCCTATTCCCCCGTGTCTCCCAAACCCCTTTACCTGCTCATTTGTT
Organism: Synaphobranchus kaupii; assembly: GCA_029718625.1. Taxonomy (NCBI): domain Eukaryota; kingdom Metazoa; phylum Chordata; class Actinopteri; order Anguilliformes; family Synaphobranchidae; genus Synaphobranchus; species Synaphobranchus kaupii. The sequence goes on along the minus strand of CM056376.1, from coordinate 22,346,588 downwards.
TGAATCGCTTCAGGAAGACGTTTTTAACCCCTCATTTTTATTTTCTCCCCCTATATGGACTGCACGGCTGTTAGTGGGGACCTTAATGTAGTCCCGCCCCATTGCTGCAAATATGTCCTCTCTCAGTTCAGGAGGGCACGTGCTAGGATGCATATCCTTAGAAATGCTGAGACGCCAGCAGCGGATACTTTTTGCTCTGCAAGACTGGGCTGTGCAGTTACTGTGCCAGGGGATGGCACAGCTGGGGCAGCTGGCACAGGCAGATCACAGAAACATGGTGCTCTTAAGTGCCAAGGTAGGGAATACCCTGCTGATTGGCTGCTATGGCTAATTATGCGCCAGCCTCTTTCTCAAACATCGAAGCACAATTGCGTTACCACAGTCAGGATTCTATTCCAAATAACAGGCCCTCACTGCAATACGAGCAAGTGCCACAGCTGGTTAAGTTGCTTGGGAACCCCCTTTTATAATTTTCACTTCAATCCCTTGGTTTGAAGAAAACTATTTCCCCAGTAATTCTATATAACCATTGTGATCCAATGGACCACTGCGGGGGCTACTGAGGAAACAATAAATTGATGCTTCCTTCATTCATTTTTTTGGACTTTTTGGTTAACACAAGGGCAGCATGAACAATGGGAACCACCTATAATAACAAGAACACATTATGATTTGGCTTAAACCAGACAAGACAAGTTTAAAGCCCAGATAAATACTACTCCCAGGAAACGTGGGGGAATGTGGTCAGTGACAACGCAGTCTCTCCATTGGTCAATTCATGCTCTGGGTTTTTTCCTTCTCCTCAGGCCTGGCATTAGAAAAGCAATCTGGGGCCATGCAGAAGTCATGCAGGCCGTTGCTTTCTTATAGGGAGTTTCCTTTGAAAGTGACTTGCTCAGAGAGGGCCTGCCTTGTGTCCAGATAATATTTGGCTTCATAGACACGGGTCCAACATTCTGATAAAAGCATCTTGCTCACAGAAGGCCTGCCTTGTGTCCAGATACTGTGTGGTTTTATAGGCCCAGGTTCAACGCTAGGCCTCCCAATGAACAGGCCTGCAGGGCTTATGAACAGACACTGCACGTCACGTTGTGTTCGCTCACACATGACCTCACGCAATTCAGAGCCCCCACAGCCCACTGTGTGAGTTATGAGCCAGCCTGGTTTTCACACCTTTGTCCATGACACCTTTCGCTCAGCAATTAGGGCCACTTTCTCTGTAGGACTTCAAATATAACACTTAAAGCAGGAAATGACAGCCTTCCATATAACGTCATATATTTTACTACCAACCACGCATGTTTATCGTGAACGCAGCTGTTTCCGAATGGAAAACACATGTTGCAATAATGCATGTGGGATGTGCTCATCACTTGTCTCTTTTTGAAAACTGGAGGCATAAATAAAACTATCACAGTTATTATGCTCACAGATACATTATTCCTATATATTTTAGGGCTTCTCAGCTTTACTGGACAGCACAGTGTAGAGAGACAGGAAGAATGCAAACCAGAGAAAGGGAGAGACATTCGACAAAGGCCGCATGGCCGCATTCAAACCGCCGACGTCGCGGCTCGCGATGAGCATGTGGACAGTGCTCTACAGGCTACGCCACCGAGACACGACGTTCTTGCTTTTTAGGATTTTTTAGATTTTTTCCAGGGCGTTACATAGCTTACATTTAATATTTACTTGTCTATACACCTTAATGAACCAACCTTATTAAAAACTTTATCACGGCTACAACAATAATGCCTCACCTGGGATTCAGACCAGCAAACCTTCAGCTCAACTACTTTATAATACTGCCAGCCAATCGCTGCACAGTCATCTAACAACACCGTGATCCTGATAACAGCTTATCGGTTCAAGCTCAGCATTTTTTTTCCATCTGTTTTGTATTTCTGGAAGATAGATGAGTCACATGTGAGCATATAGAAAATCTCAGAAAACAGTCTGGAGGATAACTGCCAATGGAAAACCAAAAGCAGGCAGGGAAATAACAGCGCCGCGGATTTAAGCGGACCTTTTGTTTTGTTTGACGGCTCGAGATGGAAAGACCGGGGAGACACCTACCTCCACGCTGTTGGTGAGGGTGTTGATGAACGTGAAGCCCGGGATCCTCTTGTCGCTGCAAACCACCCCCACGTCCTCCGTGTGCTTGCAGTCGGAGACGCCGATGCCGTTGGAGGAGCACAGGGCCAGGGTCTTCTCCTTCCCGGTGCAGTGGACATTGTCAAACCAGATGCGGCCTGAGGAGGACAGGATGTAGGGAGTAAAGCAAAGACTTAGGGAAAGGCCTCTCTGTATCTCAGGAAATCACCTCCCTAAAACCGAAACCACTGATTACTGCCGCGATGCTTAGAGGAATGCAACTTTTTCGAAAGTGGATTCATAAAATGTCACAGAACTCTAAACATCATATATATGTGCATAAATACTGTACATTTATGCTTTGATTTGAATGGCTGAGTAATTTGAGTAAATGTTGCCTAATTGTGGCGTACAGATGGTTTCCATACTGGTCTAGGCTCAAGAGATGGACGGAATCTCATTCACAGCAAGAACTGAGCCTTGTTAATAGGAAAATATGACTCCTTGCCAGGTTAATTACAGCAATCTGACTCATCTGGGTTTGATTAGAAACTGTTTCAAGGCTCTATAGCCTGAGTGTTGCATTTGTGGCCTCTGAATTTGCAGAGTTGTGAATCTCATCATTTTCTAACCTGCCTATGAGAAAAGACGAGGATGAGATTACGTCTGCTTGTCTGACCACCTTTCTAACTATTCCATTAATTTTTTCCCCAAGTTACATTTGATTGCCGTGGTATCAGCTCCACCTTCAATTAGATACGTTCATCCTTCACAATGGCATCTGGACAAGATTTACATTACATTACATTACAGGCATTTAGCAGACGCTCTTATCCAGAGCGACTTACACAACTTTTTTAGATTTTTTTTTACATATTATCCATTTATACAGCCTGATATATACTCAAGCGATTTAGGTTAAGTACCTTGCTCAAGGGTAAAACGGCAGTGTCCTACCTGGGAATCGAACCTGCAACCTTTCGGTTACAAGGCCTGTTCCTTAACCATTATACTACACTGCCACCCTTTAAACGGCACCTCACCTTCTCCTCTGCCATATTTGGAGCCTGGTGACCAGGAGATTGCTTCCACGTAGCCCAGCTCTCTGCACACCACTTGGGCAGCGTGGATGGAGAAGTCATCATCGCAGACGGTGCCCCATTCCCCCCCCGTGGAACACCTCCACACGGCCCTCGTTGTGCTTCCGCTTCTCCCCGGCCAGACGCAGCTGGATCCTGGGGGTGTCCGGCGGCAGCTCCGGGACCTTGTAGTGCTCCTCCTCTGGCTCCGGGTAGCCATGCGGGTATCCCCACTGCTCATACTGTGCCTGGCACAGGGCCCACAGGCACAGGAAGGTGGTCAGACGGGAGGCGAGAGAACAAGGGGCTCGCATGGCTGTGGCTACACGGGGACCGTTACCTGGAGCACAGAGACGAGAGAGCACGTCGCTCGTCAATGCTCTGCTGCACTTTGTGACTTTGGAGAAATGACTAAAGGGACTAAAGATGGTTTAGTGCAAAATGATACACGGAAGAATTCTCAAAGCTTCAAAGGATCCAGCTCATGGGGTTTAATTTGAACAACTGATCCCATTTGTGTGCGGATTAGAGAAAAATATCCGTGAGCCAATGAAGTCTGCTGCTCAAATCTGCGTGGACTGCAAATCAATGAGCTCAATAAAAAAAAGTAATAGAGAGGAGAGCTTCTGTAAGACGCTGCTGTTCTAGCTTTGACCATGTTTTAAGGTCAAAGGCCTCATAATGAATGGTGCCGTCTTCCTCTCATGTCTTAGTGAAAGACGCTTTATTTAATGTATCATGAATGTGTAGTTGATGTGTCATATTCACAATTCCCCAATTTCATTTTCAAAGAAAGCTATATTTGATTCTGTTTGATTTACTTCATGGGGCTTTACTGGCTGTAATGTGACAGTTGTTAGACTAAGGATTTGCAGCAAGTTCATTCTAACTAAAATATTAACGAGGAGTTTCACAGCAAACACAATAAATACAATTTCACATGTTTTATTAATCAACCACTTGGATAAATGTAGAAAAGTGAATTCTCACTCTGAATAGATGAATCTGACTAAAAGACTCGCAGATTTTAAGAGAGAATACTTAATCTACGGCTTAATCTACAAATCTTATTAAAACAACTGGTGCCTCCTCTCCCTGTTTATACATGTCTACTGTATATCATATATCCCGAAAGAAAGAGACAAAACTTGAAACTGTAGATCTGAAATGGTGGTGGGGATTTCTATTACATAACATTCCTCAATCCTCAGACACGCTGATGAAGAACATACAATGCAACTTGTAGTAGAACTTTAAGAAATCCAAAAATAATTTTTCAATTAGAGGAACAAAATGATGACAAAATAAAGAGCATACACACATGTCCACTACTTCATCGGTCCAGTCAACTTTGTAATGCAGCACCATCCATGATACATCTCAACAAAATGTGCTATCCATGTTAACCCATATCACAGTGGGTATGGACTCCGACAGCCAGAGGAAGCAGAACACTAAAGCATTATTGCCAAAAATAAAGAGGTATGGAGATGGATTACTCACAAAAAAAATTTACCTTCTGGAGTGACACCACTGGAGATCTTTAAAGAGTGAGAGGATTTATGAGAGAATAAAACCCATGTAAGTGTTTGAATGGATGTCCAGAGCATTTTGAATTTGTAAGGAAGATTGATTAGGAGTGTGCTTGGTACATATAACCAATCAAATATTCTTCGGCATTTCTACATTTGTAAGAAAATGATGTGTGTATATTAGGCTTGTCAGTGTCACTATGTTGACACCAGTGTTACTTCCCTCTAAAACACCATTGATACCATTATTATTGGTATCAAGCTTCCCTTTAAATTTATCATTAGTCTCAACCTTTTTACATTAATGTTCCTAGATGAACAAGTGTGCCAAAGACCTGAATAACCCATTGCCAGGTAAACACACAGCTTCTTTCTTCACATCATGTTTGGAAAATTAAATGATAAATTCCATTTAGAAAAATCACTTTTAATCACTGCATACACTTGATGAAACGATTATGCACCACTCTGTTAACTACTGTGTTAGCTTTCAGTGGTTAAAGTACAGACTTTAATTTGAGTGTATTTACATCCATATCAGGTAATGTGTGTAGGAATTACAGCCCTATTTATATGTAGCCCCCCCCCCCCCCCCCCCCATTTTAGGGGGACAAAAGTAATTGGATAAATTATCATAATCTGAAATAAAGTTGTCACATTTAGTAGTTGCAAATCCTTTACATTCAATGACTGTTGGAAGTCTGCAACAGATCGACATCACCAGACTAGGTATCGTCCCTGGTGATGCTCTGCCAGGCTTGTACTGCAGCCATCTTCAGTTCCTGCTTATTTCTGGGGCATTTTTCCTTCAGTCTTGTATTCAGCAAGTGAAACTCATGTTCAATTGGATTCACAATGGCTGATTGACTTGACCAGTCAAGAACATTCAACTTTTGGGCCCTGAAAAACTCCTTGGTTGCTTTAGCAGTATGTTTGAGGTCATTGTTCTGCTGCAAGGTGAGTCCAATGTGTTTTGAGGCATTTGGTTGGATCTGAGCAGATAAGATGTTTCTGTACACTTCACAATTGATCCTGCTGCTGCCGTCAGCAGTTACTTCATCAACAGATTGACATCACCAGATTGGGTTTTTCTTCACAATTGAAAGTATTCGTCAGTTATCCACTACAGCGGTCTTCTGTGGTATACCACATCACTTGCTATTGCTGAGCTCACCAGTGCATTCTTGCTTTGTAACAATGTATAAAATAGTTGATTTTTACACAATCAATGTTTTGGCTATGTCTCTGATTGATTGATTCTGATTTTACAGCCTCATGATGGCCTGCTATACTGGCATTGACACTCATTTGGTCCTCAAGTTGAGCGACAACAGCAACCGACTCCAAATGCAAATTCCACTCCTAGAATCAACTCTAGACCTTTTGTTAGCTTTCTTGTGCATGAAGTAATGCTGTGAAGACACACAGCTGGCTAAGAAACACCCGAGCAGCCAATTGTCCAATTACTTTGGTCCCTTAAAATGGAGGGACTGCGTATAAAAGGGCTGTAATTCCTACACAAATCACTCGCAGTAGATACCCTCAAATTAAAGCTGACATTCTGCATATTATATTGTTTTATTTCAAATCCATTGTGCTGGAGTATAGAGCCAATACAACCAAAAATGTGTAACTTTCCCAATACTTTTGCATTTAACTGTAGGCCATATATACTCCATATGCACAAATGAGATACTCAACTTTAAGGAGCAGTAAGAGTTAAGAAAGCAAAAGGCTGAGAATACTATAAAACCTTCAGGAAATTATCAAGATTTCCTCCTGCACTGCATGGTTGCCAGTTGTTTCATCAAACAGGACAATTGTCCACTGCAGTAAATTAATTTCTCCTTGACTGAACAAAGTAAAACCACAAACAGTCTTCAAAGAGCTGCATTTGTGAGTTCAAGAGGAAAGACGCCTTTGACTCACAAACCAACTACAGCCTTCTTTTTGGGGAACTGGATCAGGGTATCTGAAAACAATGGGGGGAGCCTATGCATGCAAACTTATACGGAAGCATTGTTGGTTTCCATCAGAGGTAGAAAATCCAGGTTCAGAAAGTAAAAGTCCTCCCCGGTATTTTATTCCACAAAACACATGGCAGGACTTTTACTTCTGACCACCTGGACTTTCCACCTCTGGTTTCCATACGGTGAAGGAAGTCACAAATACTGGCTCAGTGTCCTTGGCATTGCAAAGTTGAATTTATTCTTTGATCTCGGCAATATAATAAATTTACATTTAAGAAGACATATAGGTATTGAAGAACATTGGCGAGGCAGCCAGGGCTAATACCATAGAGTGCTTTTTAGATGAGTCGCAGCAGCCTACATCAATTTGGTGTTGAACTGGTAAGCAGTGAAGCTTAAAGAGCACACGCGGTGACCACAGCATGCTATTAGTGAAAAAAGAGGATTATATTTGGGCAATGAACCATCCTCCTCACTTTTTTGTGCAATGAACAATGTACCAAGTTCCTCCTCACTTTTTTTGCAATGTACTATGTCCTTATGTCAACAGAGCAGTTTTACATGATTAAAAACCTCTGACAGAGAAAGTTGAATTTCTCCACAATTAAAATTTTCCATTCCTCAGCTGCCTCCCCCCCCCCCCCCACACCTCCCCCCTTCCACTGACATAACGTGGCAGTGGTTACACATTTTAAAACCAAAAGCTGTTACAAAACCAAGATGAGATTATGTGTTCCTGCTTTTTTCACAAAGCGTATTCTTGGTGAGCATCTATGCTGAACGCAATGTATGCTACAGGTCAGATTAATAACAAGCACATGTGGGATCACGCTGACTTCACTTCCCTATCTTTGCATTTCATCTCCAACATGCTCAGACTCCCTGTTCCTGTGGGAGTTGTAGGTCGATACATTAGGAATGTTTAGCTTTCCAAGACTTCTGTGAGTTGTGCCATCAAACTGTCCATGAGTGAGTCCTAGGGGAAGTCAACCTTGCAACATGTATGGAATGCCAGGGGAATACATCCTTTGAAGGTGTACCTATCTTTGCTAAAAATGCACGTAGATAGATTTTGGCCATCAAAGGGGTTCATACAGATTAGCTGTAAAATATGTTTTTTTTTAAATATATATAAATCTATATAAAATATATAATCCAAACTAATTTATGATACGAAAGACAGAGTAGGCTATATTTCAGCAAATAAGTGCTAAAATAGATGATGAGATCTGACAAGGGGAGGGGGCGTCAAACTACAGTCACCTAGCAACAGCCAACCAAACAAAGTATGGCATCCAGGCAGAGCTGGCTAGGTTTTAAATATAAATCTAAAATGCCTATTTTACTATTCATGGCCTCCTCTAATACGTACAAGCCCTTTCATTGTCTCAGGAACTGACCTCTGCATTTCTTTACAGCTTCCTATCACCATTTGTGAAGAATGGACAGATTTTTCTTGTTTGCTTGTCTGAGATGGTCTCCAGCTGCCATACCACCCTGAAACGTTCTAGTGAATACTGGCTGAAACTATAGGTCTATAGGTGGAATGAACATTAGTGCCTGGGCAGGAGATGAGCAGAGAAAAATCAGCAGGTTTCTCTTGGAATTGGTATTGGAGGACCATTAGGGGGCAGTCTTCCCTCTGTCCCCTGCAGAAAACCATTGTGATAGGGACACTGTGCTGCAAGAGCTTCTGTCTCAGGTTTTTATAGAACACTGACGTTACTGACTAAGTGGGGTCACTGAGAATCCTTTGACACTTCTTATCATACAATGGGGGGTTCCCCAATATGCATGTCAACTTTCTCTGAGTAAACTGATTAATGCTACCTTACAGCGGTATCTGTTCTTACAACAAATATATTAACTTTTGGCACATTATATAAAGCAAGCAACCCTCCAAATACATAGTACATTTCTTCTACCTTTTAGTCACAACTTAGGACATTGAGATAAACAAAGAAACACATATATGGACACACTGGCACACAGTGCACTTTATTTTCTCTAAGGCATGCATCTCAATATTGAATCGCCCAATACCATGCAAAAGTGACAAAAGCAACCATGACTCTGCACATAGCACTGTTGGCCAAGGAATATATGCACATCAAGGGGCACTGCCCTGGGGGTTTAAGATATTTAATTATGTCAGCACATTTCGTAATCCCTTCCACTCTTTCTCCCTACTTCCAATACAATGCAGAATAACTTGCAAATATCTTAAACTTACAATAGTGTCTATGTGCTTTTAAATCACAGGATGACAGTTTCGGACAGACAAAATGTCATTCTAAAGTAACAATAGAACTGCACTGGAAGGTTCGGTGTAAAAGGGATGCGCAACCCTGAAATTAACCGCCGATATATCATGCTTTATGTAGTTCAATGCATCCTGCTGCGAACTAGTGAGCTAATCAACTTTCACGCGTATACTGGTACAATGGCATCTATGGAAATAATAAAACAACTCAACCTTTAATAAACTAAACAATATCAGGAATTATGAGAACCAGGACTATCTGCTTCCACTTAAAATCAAACATGTCCTCACACCGCGTCTAACGAACGCAATCAAAAGAAATAGGCTACAAACAAAAGTCTGGGGGGAGACTATAAACTGGCTTTAACGGAGGAAAGGTGAGGCAAATGTGCAACACCAGAAAGACTCGTAGGCTACTTTTCTCTCATCCTCGATTAAACAAACCATCGACTTGATCAAATTGCAGCACGTTTCTAAAGATGAACACTTACGTGCTTTGAAATTTGAAGACAGAAAAAAGTTGCAAATAATAGACTTCGGATATCACTTTGTTACGCTGATGCAGTGGTCAGCGAGCGGTATTCCTGATCCGGTATGTCTGCAGGTCCTCCGGAGTTCAGTTCACTCTTTTTTTCTTCAGTGTACTTTCGCGAAAAAACTTTCACTACATCCAGGATTATCAGAGTTACAGACCAAGTCACGCCTCGTGGAACTGCCCCGTTACGCCCACGGCAGTAATGACCTCATTGTTATCCCAAAGTAACTACTTCGCATAAAGTTTGCAATAGGGAAAGTAGCCAAAAATTCATCCCGTTTGTCCGATGCCACATCTCACAGGAATAGCAACGTCGACTCATCAGTACGGCCTTTGTTCTTGACTGATGGATGCAAGTTGATCCCTAGAAATTAGAGTCGCATTTCTGGTCATATTCCTCTTTTGTTGAACATCAGTTAATTAGAAACACGAGCCATAATTTACAGTATAAAAACAATGCTTGAAATGTGGGAGTACTTACACAAGGCATAAAAGGTTGCATCTTTCCATTTCAGTTTAGAAATATTAGCTACGACCACATTGATGAGCGAGTTTCAATTGAAGGACTTTTGGTGACATTGTCATCGCTGTTACCAAATTATCTCCAAAAAATAAAGTCATATAATTTCTTGTTTTCCTTCTGTTATGTTTTCTTACCTCTAGTGTCAAAAGTAAGAGTTTACAATATTTGAAGCGGACAGATAACTTAATTTATATCAGAAACTTTATAGTCAGCATTTTGTTCAACACCCAGCACTCAATTGTGCTACCTATAGAAATATCTTCAATGATATATCGCCACCTGGCGTAGCCTACATTAAATACAGTGTATTTGTGTTTGTAGAGTAGACTAAGGGTCTGATTTACTACGTTAAGACCTTTAGAATGTGCATAACCTTTTCGCAGACACAAAACCTGGCCAATGATTAGTCAAGGTATTTGTTTTGCACCAATCATTGGTTGTGTTATTAGCTTTCCGTGTGTGAAAATGTTTTTCACATGCTAAAGCTAAATCAGGCACTAAGTAGGCTTGTTTGAATCAGACTAATACAAAAGAAGGATTACATTTCACGTAGCCTGTAAAGGTTCATATTTTCCTCAACAGCAATGGACTAACAGAATAATTCGGAGTGGGACACATTCATTTAATACCGAATGCTTTAAATGGATTTTTAAGTTACAGTAGCCAATCTGTTAAGAAATTCCATTGCATTGCAGGCTCCACTCAAATAGCATATAGACATACAGTTGAAGTCGAAAGTTTACATACACCTTAGCCAAATCCATTTAAACGCAGTTTTTCACAATTCCTGACATTTAATCCTAGTAAACATGCCCTGTCTTAAGTCAGTTAGGATCACAACTTTATTTTTAGTATGTGAAATGTCAGAATAATAGTAGCTAGAGAGTAGAGTGAATGATTTATTTCAGCTTTTATTTCTTTCATCAAATTCCCAGTGGGTCAGAAGTTTACATACACACTTAACTCACAACACTCACCACAAGATCAGCCTTTATGCAGATGATGTGTTGTTATACTTAGAAGAACCAACAAACTCGCTACAGGAAGCCATCAAACTCATAAATACATTCTCGAAAGTGTCCAACTACTCCATAAACTGGACTAAATCTACCATTCTACCCTTAGATGGAGACAGTTGGAATGCCACAACCCAAAAACATCCCGCCCCTTCTCCACTGGGAACATTAGATATTTAGGTATCAACATTTCACCCAAGCTGTCAGAGTTATTCCATCTCAACTTCACCCCATTAATAAAAACAATCGAAGACGATCTACTCCGCTGGATGAATCTACCTCTTTCCATACTAGGCAGAATATCAACTGTAAAAATGTCAATCCTTCCAAAAGTCAATTATCTTTTCACCATGGCTCCCACCAAACCCACCTCCAATTGGCTTAACTCTCTGGATTCAATAACCACTAAATTTTACTGTAAAAACAAGAAACCGAGAATCAAACTAAACACATTACAAAAGAACAAAGATTAAGGAGGACTTGAAGCACCCTACTTCCATTATTACTATCTAGCCAACCAATTTCAATACATCTATAAATGGACCCACCATAGCCAACAAGATAACACCTGGAAATCAATAGAACAGGAAACATGCAAGGAAATTTCAATATCAGACTTACCATTCCTCGGCACTGCCATAAAACACCACAGTTGCTTTCTAAACACAGTAATCTATACAACCCTGACAGCCTGGTGGAAAATCACCAAAATCACAAATACTACTCTATCACCCTGCAAAAATACCCCAATTTGGCACAATCCTAACTTTCAGATAAATAAATCTCCACTAAATTTCACCACATAGAAACAAAAAGGTGTCACACATCTTCACCACATCGTCTTAGACAACACTCTATAACTTATGACTTTCAAAAACCTGGTCCAGAGGTACGGCGTTGGGAGAGAAAAATATCTCCAATACCTACAGTTAAAATCTGTCCTCAAATCTAAAATCAACATATCACAGAATGATTTACACCCACCCCCATTAATTGAAGAAATCCACAAAATAGAAAGAAAATGCTCTCCAAATTTTGGAAATTATTAACCCGGACTGACAATTATATCACTCCCGTCTGCAAAATGGGAACAAGATTTAGCAATCTCTCCCAGCGCCGACTTTTGGACACAAATATGTAGGAACACATTCACTATGACTAACAACACCAACTTACAATTAATTAAGTTTAAGGTAAACCATAGAGCACATATCACCCAGCACAAGATGTACTAAATGGGAATAATAGACATAATAGGCATTTGTTCACATTGCACTTTAGACACCCCAGATAACTACTTTCATGCCACCTGGCTCTGCCCACCCATTCAAAGTTTCTGGCACAAAATCACTGACACAATATCCCTCTCCTTAAACTGCGGCATTCCACTATCCCCTTCTCTGTGCCTACTTGGAGACATCTCAGCAATCACACCAACAATCCAAAACACCAAGTCCTTACTTACAGCCTTAACTATCGCCAAGAAAACTATCCTCTTACACTGGAAAACTAGAAATACATTAAATACTACACATTGGTTAAACCTTCTAATAGAACACATTTCAATGGAAAAAATAACTGCCTCACAATAAAATGTTGCAATTTAGAGAAAACTGGGAACCATTTATCAATACCTTTGATTTACCAATAACCTACAATTCCACCTGAACTTGCCTCTTAGCCAGCCCCGCCCTTCTCTCACACATACACGCACACATGCACTACACACACTCATACATCACACACTCACACACATACTTAACATTTCATTATTATTATTATTATTATTATATTTCCACAGTATTACATCTCCCCTTATCTACTTTTTGTTGTTTTGTCTTGTTTTATGACATTTTGTTTGCTTAACTTTACTGTTTACTTAATTTTGTTTTCCCTCCCTCAGAGAGGCTCCAGCACAAAATGTTTTTTTGTAAATAACACTATGAAAATAAAGTTGACAGGAATAAAATAAAATAAAAAATTGTTTAACTTGGGTCAAACGTTTCGGGCAGCCTTCCACAAGCTTCTCACAATAGGTCTCTGGAATTTTGACCCATTCCTCCTGACAGAATTGGTGTAACTGTAGGCCTCCTTGCTCGCACAAGCTTTTTCAGTTTTGCCCACAAATTTTTGATTGGATTGAGGTCAGGACTTTGTGGTGGCCACTCCAATACCTTGACTTTGTTGTCCTTAAGCCATTTTGCCACAACTTTGGAAGTATGCTTTGGGTCATTGTCCATTTGGAAGAGGCATTTGCAACCAAGCTTTAACTTCCTGTCTGATGTCTTGAGATGTTGCTTCAATATAGCCATATAATTTTCCTTCCTCATGATGCCATCTATTTTATGAAGTGCACTAGTCCCTCCTGCAGCAAAGCACCCCGACAACATGATGCTGCCACTGCCGTGCTTCACAGTTGGGATGGTGTTCTTCGGCTTGCAAGTCTCACCCTTTTTCCTCCAAACATAACAATGGTCATTATGGCCAAACAGTTCAATTTTTGTTTCATCAGACCAGAGGACATTTCTCCAAAAAGTAAGATCTTTGTCCCCATGTGCAGTTGCAAACTCTAGTCTGGCTTTTTTATGGCAGTTTTGGAGTAGTGGCTTCTTCCTTGCTGAGGAGCCTTTCAGGTTATGTCGACATAGGACTCGTTTTACTGTGGATATAGATACTTTTGTACCTGTTCCCTCCAGCATCTTCACAAGGTCCTTTGCTGTTGTTCTGGGATTGATTTGCACTTTTCGCACCAACGCACGTTCATCTCTAGGAGACAGAATGCGTCTCCTTCCTGAGCGGTATGATGGCTGCGTGGTCCCATGGTGTTTATACTTGCGTACTATTGTTTGTACAGACGAACATGGTACCTTCAGGCATTTGGAAATTGCTCCCAAGGATGAACCAGACTTGTGGAGGTCCACAATTTTCTTTCTAAGGTCTTGGCTGATTTCTTTTTGATTTTCCCATGATGTCAAGCAAAGAGGCACTGAGTTTGAAGGTAGGCCTTAAAATACATCCACAGGTACACCTCCAATTCACTCAAATAATGTAATAATGTATAAACAATTAGCCTATCAGAAGTTTCTAAAGCCATGATATAATTTTCTGGAATTTTCCAAGCTGTTTAAAGGCACAGTAAACTTAGTGTATGTAAACTTCTGACCCACTGGAATTGTGAAATAGTGAATTAAAAGTGAAATAATCTGTCTGTAAACAATTGTTGGAAAAATTACTTGTGTCATGCACAAAGTAGATATCCTAACTGACTTTCCAACACTATAGTTTGCTAACATGAAATCTGTGGAGTGGTTAAAAATTAGTTTTAAACTGATTATTGATCTTAATCATTTTTCTATCAGTTTCCTTGATTAACAATAGGCTACATCAGCGCTTAATTCACCAATTACTCAGTGCCATCAAATGTAGCCAGTTCTCCTCAATCAGGCTATTGGGCAAGTAATAAAATAATTTTAACTTGCATGGCAAAATTGTGCACATTTTATTCAACATTATAATTGTGGATACATGTGCTCTTCGTTCTCCACACTCTTAATTCTGAAAATATTCATGGAAATTAAACGATCTTAAAGCTCAGCTTTTGTTGGATTATTTTTTATTGCAGGTTGTGCTTATTTTCAGAATTAAGAGTGCGGAGAACGAAGAACACATGTATCCACAATTATACTGTTGATTAAAATGTGCACAATTTTGCAATGCAAGTTAAAATAATTTTATTACTTGCCTAATAGCCTAATTGAGGAGAACTGGCTACATTTGATGGCATTGAGTAATTGGTGAATTAAACACTGATGTAGCCTATTGTTAATCAAGGAAACTGAAAAATGATTAAAACCAATAATCAGTTTAAAGGGAAGTTTTCTGCCACCTCCCCCCCCAGCTCAGGAGCCGCCACTGCCAGGACCTCTGCCATCACTGTGGATCTGAGGATAGTGATGACCCACAATGGGTAATTACACAAATTTGGATACATCATAAATTTGAGAGATAGGCTACTTTGTAGCTTACAAAATTTATTTAATTATCACTGAGATATTAGTCACATGGGTATCTATCTCATGGGTAAGTCTGACATTACTTGTACCAGGTTTAAAACATAGCATTCTAGTAGTATGATACAGTAGTAGTAATGCCCACATTGAAACAAAAGTTATGTCAGAATAATGAAAAAATTACATGAAATGTTGATAATATTAAACTTTAATGTTAATTTCAAATTTTCAGATTGGCTGTGACGTCTGTGGTAGGTGGTACCACCATGGCTGTGTGAAGAGTACGTCTGCCCTCTATGCACCTAATACACATAGTCCTATGCCACAGTCCTAATTTATTTATTATGTTGTTTGCTTCCTTATGTCTACATTTTTTTTTTTTTTTACTTTTGTGTGTACATTTTAGTTTAATCAACCATTTACATGTACATGCGTGTTTTATTGTCCTGGTATGCCCGTTCATCCAAGTTCATGTCAAGTTCTACAGTCCTGTTGGGTGTTTATGTTCTTTTAATTATTATTAAATATGCCATTTTTCATATTCAAAATACACTTTGAGTGCTCCTATCTACCGAGTTACAATTATTTTTGTTTTAAACAGTTGGATGAGGTTATACTTCTGACTGGATAAAGAATCATCATCCCAGCCGGTGAACATTTGGAGGTGTGTGTCTGTTACCAAGGCCAGGGCACACACAAATTCTCAGTACACAGTATTTTAAGAGAAGGAAACAGAATTGACACACAGTAAGAGCCGTGTGTGTTTCCACTCTCACTACAATCAAGGAATCTGCTAGTCTGTACACTGTTCAGTACAGAACACTGTGTATAATATGGGATTTCCCCAAGAAGAAAAATATATATCCTGTTAATATCCGCTGAGCTCCTTCCATATCTGTCCTCCATTATCAACACCTCCCTAATCTGTGGCCATGTTCCTGCTGCCTTTAAAACTGCCTGTGTAACCCCACTCCTTAAAAAACCTAGTTTGGATCCCGCTGATGTCAGGAACTACCGTCCTGTATCTCTCTTGCCCTTCCTGTCCAAAACAATTGAATGTGCTGTCCTTAACCAACTGTCTGTTTTTCTCCACCAGAACAACCTGCTTGACCCGCATCAGTCCGGCTTCAGAACCGGCCATTCCATTGAAACGGCTCTCCTGGCCGTGACGGAGGCACTCGCCACTGCTAGAGCCTCCTCTCTCTCCTCTGTTCTGATTCTCCTTGACCTGTCTGCAGCATTCGACACGGTCAACCACAAACTCCTGATCTCCACACTCGCTGAGATGGGCATTTCTGGGACTGCCCTCTCTTGGTTTGTATCGTATCTCACTGATAGATCCTACCAAGTCTCCTGGAAGGGTTCCGTCTCTGCTCCCCATCCCCTGTCTACAGGAGTCCCGCAGGGATCTGTACTGGGTCCTCTGCTGTTCTCTATGTATACTAAGTCTCTTGGTTCAGTAATTAATTCACATGGCTTCTCATACCATAGCTATGCTGATGATACTCAACTCTTCCTCTCTTTCCCTCCCTCTATCCCACAGGTTAAGGAGAGGATATCTGCTTGTCTGACTGACATCTCTGAGTGGATGGCTACCCATCACCTGAAGCTCAACCTTGACAAGACAGAGCTCCTCTTCATGCCGTACAAGACCTCCCCACTACATGACCTCTCCATCACCGTTGATGGGACCGTGGTGGCTGCCTCCCGCTCTGCAAGGAACCTGGGGGTGGTCCTGGATGACCGGCTGGACTTCAAAGAGCACATCAGGGCGACAGCACGGTCCTGCAGGTTCCTCCTGTACAACATCAGGAGGATTCGACCGTACCTGACTACCTACCCCACCCAGCTTCTTGTCCACGGTCACCTCATGCCTGGACTACTGCAACTCCCTGCTTGCAAGCCTACCAGCCTGCACCATTCTGCCTCTTCAACTGATCCAGAATGCAGCTGCCCGGCTTGTGTTCAACCTCCCGAAATTTTCCCATGTAACCCCCCTGCTGAGGTCACTCAGGTTCAAAGTTCTGACCCTGGCCTACACTGCAGCCAATAGGACAGGCCCCGCCTACCTGCAGGACTTAATCCAGAACTATGTTCCTGCTTGACCACTTTGCTCTTCTACAGCAGGGCGACTCGCACTTCCCCCCCTCCATGTCAACGGCTCTCGCTCGTCCCGACTGCGGAGGTTTTCCACCTTAGCTCCTCAGTGGTGGAATGAACTTCCCATTCCCCTACGTTCTACTCGAACCCTGCCTGCATTCCGTCGAGGCCTGAAGACACACCTCTTCAGACTCCACCTTGACTGATATTCTAACCTAGGAATATCAGTTCCCTGTGTTTACTAGTTCCCTGTGTTTTCCTGTCTGTTTGTTATAGTTTATAATAGTATTTAGAATAGAAGTGTAGTATAGCTGATTTACCCACAGCTTACTGTGAACTAGTCAACGTTCATTACTAGGGATAGCTGCTACATTATGGGAAGGATGTGCTTTGTCTGTTCTGTAGTGATCTTGATGATGTCTCTGTATGCACTTATTGTATGTCGCTTTGGATAAAAGCGTCTGCTAAATGAATGAATGTAATGTAATGTAATGTTAATGTTAATTACTGTGAATTTAAGGCTGAACCTGACCTGAGATAGGAGGTAGCAGGTAAAAACTCCACTTCTGAATACTGCATCCACCCTATAACTTTGTCTCTAGAGGCCTAGGAGTGACATGGTTTTACCAGCTCATATTTTGGGCAGTTTTGACTTGACATTGAGATGTTCATATATGTGATGGTCTTCCTGGCTGAAAAAAACAGGGGGATGCAAATCTCAGCGGGTGCAAAATCTGTTTTGCCAAATAATGCATCCACCTCTTAAGTTTCTTTTCAGACACTTTGGGGTCAAACACTGTTACCAGCTCATATTGCAGGCGGTTTTGACTCAACATTGAGATTTTCATACATCTAACACTCACCTGGTCTGAGAAAGGAGGGGGATGCAATTATCGGCAGGTAAAAAACCACCTCTGCCAAATAATGCATCCTCCCGTTAACTTTGTCTCTGGAGACCTAGGAGGCTAATGGTTTTAACAGCACATATTATGGGCAGTTTTAACTTGACATTGAGAATTTCATACATCTAACACTCACCTGGTCTGAGAAAGGAGGGGGATGCAAATTTGTGGAGGTAATAAGATACAAATCTGCCAAATAATGCATCGACACTGCAGACATCTATGAAACAAATGGTTTTATCAGCATATATTTTTCATTTTGGCTCTACAGTGAATATCAGGTCACACTGAAATAACAGGATGCATTACTTGGCAGCCACAATCAGTTCTGCGGAATAATGCATTCAGCCCTTAACACTCAGTAAGTACATTACATTACAGGCATTTAGCAGACGCTTTTATCCAGAGCGACTTACACAACTTTTTAGCATTTTTATCCAAGGTACTTAACCTGAATCGCTTCAGTATATATCCAGCTGATATATACTGAAGTATACCTTATATATACTGAAGTATACCTTGCTCAAGGGTACAACGGCAGTGTCCTATCTGGGAATCGAACCTGCAACCTTTCGGTTACAAGGCCAGTTCCTTAACCATTATACTACACTGCCAAGCGTTTGAAGTACACTTCAAAATCAAACTGTGATACGAATAAAATGGTGTTATCAGCACATGCTTTATTTTATCGAGTTTGGCATTTTTCCGCATTTAATAACACCAACGAGTTCGCCCTCAGAAATATTGACAGATAAATTTCACACCATTGTATCAAGGAAATGCTGCTACTGAGTCTAATAAAACATTGATGACTCTAAACGTTCATAAACTATAGACATCAGATCATTTCTCATCATTGATGAACACCCACAAAGAAGATTATATCGTTTTCAAACAGTACATTGCCGTAGAAATCATTACAATGTCTGGTAGTTTTCGCTTTAGCTGTGCGCGCTCCCGCGAGGTGCATGCAATTCTCGGCGGGCAGGCAGAATTCGGCATAACACCGGAACGTTGGCGACATCTTGAGGGAAGTTTCGTTTCTCACGCAACTAGGCTGATACTGTCAGATAGGACATTTGCATCAGCAAATATTTAAATTCATAGTTCAAGTTTAGTACTATTCATATTGGCCATTAATACAAAAATATTAGTAGTAAATGCATAACTAGCTACCGAAATTACTTTTTATATAGCCCTGAAATAGAATTTCCCGGTTGTGAGTAAATATGCATAAATTTATTTGTATAACGGTTTTACAAAAAAAACGACGTGTCTTCTGCCATCAAGGTTTACAAGATCTCCGTGAGGCATGGCATATATTTCTCGGGGGAATAAACCAGTCCCTCTAAGACTAAGTAGTCTAATACAGGCTATTGGGAAATATGTTATGCTTCCAATTATAGGCTATAGCATACCAGTTTTCCCCATTATTATGTTAAGGTTTCGTTTGTTAGTTGAACCTCACTCAACTTAAATGTTTGGGCACAGCCGAAACGTTATCAACAGATAAGATGCGCACTTCAAAACGAAAATCATTGGCGAGTGCAGAGCCCTCCCCATCCCAATATTGTGGTTTGCAGTTTAACCTTCTGGGGTAGCCTACACATTGTATGAGACCATGTGGTTGCCTATAGGCGTGTCGCTTACCTGCCATGTTCAAACTTGCATTTAACAGCCGAACGATTGCAACATTTTGCAACACACTTCGGGGCAATAGTGTTTGCTCATTTCAGGATGTGTCGATATGGTGCGGGTGTCAGTTAGGAGACAAATTAAGCTGTTTGTTCGATTATTAATTGGCCTACGTGTTGGGCTTCTTAGCGTTTGCCCGTCGTTAAGGGTTATAACGTCATGTGATCATACAAAAACTCAACGATTCTAGTGTAATGAGAGTCTTGGACTCAGTTGATAAGTTTCATGCCATATGCGACTCCGCGTCGGGTGTTCGCATTTCCAGTAGGCTAACCAACTAATTTTAGCAACGTTGATATATAAATCTACAGCCTAAAAGCCTCTAGTTTTCGACAGGGTTTAATTGGAACAAATCAAACTGTTGATGTGTATCGAGTTGTAGCTACAATTGCATAAGCTATGTCTCTTATAGGCTAGCCTACATTTGAAAGAAAAGACAGCTCATTCACAAACAAACGGATATTCTACTTTTCTGAAGGTTGTGGTGGCTCTTATAAGAGCCTTTGGGTTTTTAAAAAAAGTGTCAACTGGATGTTTACTTCCTTTTGGGGGCAGTCTTCTTGGGGACAGTCTTCTTGGGGACAGTCTTCTTGGGCTTAGTCTTGGGTTTGATCGTTTTTTTGGCTGGCTTGACTCTCCTGGGGGATTTCAGGCTCTTCGCAACAGTCTTCTTGACCGATTTCTTAATCGGACTGTTTTTCTTCTTAATCGCTACCGCCTTCTTTTCAGTCTTTGGAGATTTCTTGGCCACGGTTTTCTTGGCTGCCACCTTCTTCGTTTTCTTGGCCACTGACTTCTTTGCTGCCGGCTTCTTCACTTTAGGAGCCACCTTTTTTACCTTAATCTTCTTTACCTCCGTTTTTTTGCCAATTTTGAAGGACCCCGAAGCGCCAGTTCCCGTTGTCTGCTGTAAAGACCCATTCTCAACCAGGGCCTTCAGTGTAGTTTTGATACGGCTATTATTTTTCTCTATATCGTAATTATTATTTGACAAATACTTCTTTATGGCAGGAAGAGATACACCCTTGCGTTCCTTTGATTCGGAAACTGCTTTCAAAATGAGATCGGACAAGCTGGCCCCTGTTTTCTTCATTCGGACAGATTTCTTCTTAGGCGTCGTCGCTGAAGATGCGGCGGGTGCTGGAGGAGCTTCTGCCATCCCTGAAGTTTAAGAAGTTTTTTTTTTTCTTCTGAACCAAATGTCAGTCAGATAGTGATATCACGACATACAGCATAGGGCGGAACTTAAATACGAGATGAGAACCCTATAGACTCAACTATCTGTACAGGCGGCTCCGAGTTCAAGAAAATACTCTTGGATTGTGTTTTCTTCTCACAGAAAACTACGAAATTCTCAGTCAAATAAGACCATGTTACCTAAATAAAACATGTACATAAATATTAAACATTAGTGTGCTTTAGGTGCTAGAAGGTTAAATATAAATCGTCTCTAGAGTTTCTCTAGAAACACGAAAAGATTCCGAATATCGCGGGGAAACGACAGTGTTCCGACTCCACTTCTTCCTTTCTTTCAGAAATAATATTAGTAATGTTCCACCTTAAATTATAATAAACAATTCGTCACCCAAGAAAAGATTCTACTTTGTGTTTTAATAGTAGTTTTAAAGTTAAACTGCTAAACATGTAGAAATCCAAACACTTTATCGAAGGTGCAGTTAGCACAGCTCCTCACAGGTCGCCATTTCATTCTTTCCTAATCGGCATGGCGCATTCCTTGTTTGATTTTTTTATTTAGTTATTTTATATCACTTAATTTTATTTCAGGTATCCTTTCGTTGCTCTGGGGCACGTGGTGAAACCTGCAATTCTTTATGTACTTTCCGGTTACCTTCACATGAGCACTTGCCATTGTTACAACCAGGCACATACGTTGTCCTGACATTATCATTTGTTACATTGGGCCAGTGGTTCTCAACCCGATCCTATGCTGATTTTCATTTCAACCACCATTGTAATCCCATCATTTCTTAGGTGGTTTTCATGTTTAGAGGGATTATTTACCCTCTTAAGCCATGTTAGCCATAGCTGTGCGTGACATGAATAATAAAAGTCCAATATTCACATTGTGCTGTATTGCAAACAATTACAAAAAGAGAGGAAAACATGTTTTAACTGATCAAATTAAAGACTGGCGTGAATCAAAAGGCTAATTGGTTAACTTGTAAACACTTGGCCACTAAAACGAACAATTTGGTATATAATGAAGAATTCAAAGACAAAGCAAATGATAACGAGCCATGCAAACCTGCATTGTGTTAGCCTAATCAGTTTAAGGAATAAATTATGAAGGAACTTAAAAACGTGTTCAATTAGCTACCTAAACAGGAGCCTATTTATTCACCAGTCTTTAATTTGATCAAACATTTTCTACCCCTTTTGTGTAATTGTTTGCAATATAGCACAATAAGCAATACGCGAGTAAATGCACGGTATTAGATAGGCCTACTTCTTTACCCAATTGGGGCTACAATTTCAGCAACGGATGGCTACATGTAGATATGGCGTTTGTCGAAATATACAATTCTTTTACGGAATTAAACGAGTCTTCTCATACAGGTTACAAGAGTGAAGGCCAAGTAGAGTATTCTGGGGGCAATTGTAACAGGGGTCAATTATAACACAATTTTTTGTTACAATTGCCCCCAACCCTGAACACATGAAATTAGCTAGCTTGCTGGGTAGAATCTCAGCTCTAGCTTGTTTCAGATTGGTGCAATTTTATGGTGTTGCAATTGCCCCGTTACAATTGCCCCAGAATACTCTAGTCAATATTCATACTGAATGATAGGCTACAAAATTAGGGGCTTACCGCCCTCTAAGTTTAAAAGATATAGGTGCAGGTCATGATATGTATCGCACTTGATTACCTATATATGTGTTATATTGTAAGCTTTGTAGCCTACGTAGAAAGTCTGCCCATTCAATAATACATCGAGTTTATTCATTGCCGATCATGAAATTGATATGGTGTGGGTAGACACCGTTCCTTTATCACTTGAACGGAGGCAGGAACTAGCCTACATTCAGCCACTATAGGTTCATGCCCAGATGTAGCCTAATGTCGGCGTAAATATGTAGTAGCAAACTTACCATTGTTTACGCTTTGTCTCTAAGCAATCATCGAGTTCAACAAGCATATTGCATGCAACATATAAATGGCATACACCAATGGAAATGTAGCTACACTTTTTAATTGATTGTATGGGCGGCTCTTAAAAGAGCTTTTGGTTTACTATTTACTATTGATAACAGATGGGTCAACTTAACCTCCGAAACCATACAGTGTGCGTCTCGAATAATGATTTTACCTTCTTACAGAGACCTACATGTTCATTTACAATATAGGCCTACTGTGTTTGTTGTCATTGGAAAATACATAGGTTTACCTTAGTCACGACTCTTTTTAGGCTATTTGGGATAAACGTTTTAATACAAATCTCTTTTCACTGACCCTAAGGGGACACTGAAAACAACTGTATGAAGGAGGACCAGAACAAAATCGAAACTGCTCCTGTGACCGAAACGTTGGCGACATCTTGAGGACATTTCTCAAGCGAACTAGGCAACGTTATGACAGTTGGCTAGGACATTTGCATCAGCAAATATACATTTTTTTAGATCAAGCTTAGTAGGTATTAATGGAGAGTAGCCTAATCAAAAATATAAAGTAACTAACTACCGAAATATCTTTTTACACAGCCCTGCAATAGTGTTTCCCGGTTGTGAGTATGTGGAACGGCGTGGTGAACGGGAGCTCTGCGTGAATAATGGAAGAGCCAATGAGTTATTGTACAGAAAAATGTTTAATCGTTTCTCAAAACCACTTTGTCAGGTTTTATTCTTTGAATTCATGCAAATTTCTTTGCATTGTTCATAAAAAAAAATAAATGAAAAACGACGTTCCCTCTGCCGTAAGGTTTACAAAACCTCCCTTGGTGACGTCAGGTAAATTGGCCCAGATATCTCCGTCTAAGTGCTTTCAGATTTAATAGCCAATCGCTGCAAATAATTTCAAACGCCACTTTTCATGTTACAACTGATTTGATTGGTCTGAGGTTGGTAAAAATGGTCGGGGCAATGCCTTATACGGAGACTGGTGAAGAAAACCGCATGGTGTGTGTCCTGACATGTTAAATCTGACTTTTCAATGATAAGGTTGATATAGCCTAGGCTATCAATAAGAAACAAACTGAAGCAATGTAGAAGCAATGTTTCATGATCAATGTCTTGATAGTCTCTATCAGAAATGCTGATATTTAGCAAAATAAACTATTTTCTTATGAAAATACATTTTTAGTTATTGGCCCATTTTACCTTAACGTGTTAGATAAAATGGGCCATTGTCAGCTAAAATGGGCCACCTTCTGAACTGAATTTCAACAGATATTTCGATGGTTCATCTTATTAAAAACTATTCAAATAATATTGAAATGAGTCAATCCTGGATATGTCATATTCATTTTGTAAAATAGGACCCATAAATGTACACACAAACACACATAGGAACGCATGCACGGAATGTTAAAAAAATTGAATGTAATTACTGTTGTATTTTTATGTATTTTCTATTCAATATTTAATTTATTTGCTTTTGTTAACCTGTTTTTAATTATAACAAAAAACCCCAGCACCACATCACACACACACACACACACACACACACACACACACACACACACACACACACACACACACACACACACACACACACACACACACACACACAATAATAAATAAATGTTCAAAAATGTGTTTACTTTTTTAATGCAACTGCTGTTTTAATGTAGCCTAATTATGTTTGCATTTAATGTGTTTTCATTCAACATTTAAAGGTTTTTTAGCAATTAATTTCTTGTTTTGCCATTTTCAAATAAAAATGAAATAAAGAACAGTTGCTGCTTTGGTCAGAATTATGTGGATGTCCAGTTCCACTGGCCCATTTTAGCTGTTGTCTGGGAGGGTGACGTCTGACACTTAAATAGCTCTAGAATGAAGCATTGGTTTTTTATTACATAATTTCAACATAGAATGATAGAGGAAACCTGACTTAGATAGTAAAAAAGAAACACATTTGGAAGTTGTGCATCTATTTTGATGGTGTTCTAGAATCTAGATGATTTGTCTAATTAATAATAATAAAACTAAGTGTTGCTATAGTGGCTAGGTTTCTTCTGCATTAATAGGCGAGTAGTTAGCCTATGTAGGCCTAAGTAGCAGGTATATTTTTTATAGCCACCGATTTTAGGACCGTTTTAAGCATTTCACCAAAGCTTTTCGTCTGTTCAGTATGACTATACCCTGGCCTAGATGTTACTGATTCTGTACAAACTGTCTAAGTCATGCGTGCGAGATCACGCCTGCTCAACATTTAAAGGAATAGCCTACTTCTTATGCACTCCATTACGGTTAGGAACGCCACGCCACGTGATCAAGAACTCAATGATTATCAGTGTAATGGGTTAGTCTTGAACTCTGTTTAGTAGCCTAATTGTTTACAGGCTATAGACCTATATGCTATATGGGACTCCGCGTCGGGTGCTCGCGTTTCCAGTAACCAACTAATTTTAGCACATAATATAGAAATATGTGAAAGCTTATACGTTTTCGACAGTAGGGAGACTGGAGATACTTGTCACACTTTTTACTTTCGTGCGTATTTCTCAGTTTCAGCACATCATATAAGAGTCATTTCAACATTATTTTAAAGCATTATATCTTGGGTAAAAGTGGGTGTCCCTTTTTATTCGTAACTTAATTCATGAAAATGTTACAAGCTACAAACAGGCACTGTGACATTTGTGACAACCAACCCCGTCGCGGGGTTAGTTGTCACAAGTTGGGGGTTGGTTGTCACAATATTTTTCAATGCATTTTTAAGAAAAATGGATTGGATTTTAAAAACATTCGTAACATTTTTGTTTAAGCTGGATGCACCAGATATGTTTTTAAAAATGGAGGAAGTCAAAAGCACATTGATCGCTTAAATGCAAAAACAAATACATTATAGTGAGAACTCACTTAAAGGGGTATACCACCCATTTTCAGTATTGAAATGGTCAAAACTATACCCCCCTGGTTGTTTTAAGGTCCAATAAACACATTCCTACTCTTCTCTGTGTCTGAGAACAGAACAGGCAGGCTCCTTGAGTGGCTGGGTTGTGACATACCCGATTGTGCATACTTTGTCATGCACCTTGAGAGCTCGGTTGCATTCAAGAGATCAATGTGCTTTTGACTTTCTCCATGTTTAAAAACATATCTGGTGCATCCAGCTTAAACAAAAATGTTACGTATGTTTTTAAAATCCAATATTTTTTCCTAAAAATGCATCGAAAAATATTGTGACAACCAACCCCCCAACTTGTGACAACTAACTCTGTGACGGGGGTTGGTTGTCACAAATGTCTCAGTGCCTGTTTGTAGTTTGTAACATTTTCATGAATTAAGTTATGAATAAAAAGGGATACCCACACACACACACCCTAATCCTATGTATATATGGCCTAAAATCTCTATATTGCCCATTATGCACTCAATTACCTAATAACGGGGGTTGGTTGTCACGTGACGACCATCCCCAAAATCAGTGTGACGACCATCTCCAACTCTCGTCTGCCATTTTGACTTTGCTATGGCCTGCTAGCTACCACCAGCTACTTAGATTTACCACTAAAATAATACTGTGTTTTTACTCATTTTGACAGCATTCTTTCTTTTTTTATATCATGATACAGAAAACATATATGACAAAATCATCAAAGTGTTCAAATGTTACTTTTAGGTATGAAAAACTCAAAAATTTTCCTCACCTCAACAATGTGTGACCCTGAACAAAATAACAAAGATGAATGACTATAGAACAAATAAATACGTGAGTTCCAGTCCAAATTTTGCAACAGTGACCTCTAGTGGCCAATATATAAACAGCATGACAACCATCCCCGGTCTCCCCTACATACGGTTTAAATCGAACAAAGCTGTTGATGTGCATCGAATTGTATTAGCCTAGGCCTACAATTACACATGCATTTATCATATAGCCTAGGCTAGCCAACATTTGAAAGAAAATACAGTAATTCACAAGCAAATGGATATTCTACTTTTCTGAAAGTTGTGGTGGCTCTTATAAGAGCCTTTGGATTTTAAAATGGTCAACTGGCCGTTTACTTCTTTTTTGCAGGAGTTTTCCTGGGTTTAGTCTTGGGTTTAATCGCTTTTTTCTTGACTGTCTTGATCTTCCTGGGGGATTGAGATTTCTTGACAGTAGTCTTCTTTGCTTTAATCGGACTGGGTTTCTTCTTAGTCGCTACCGCCTTCTTTGCAGTCTTTGGAGATTTCTTGGCTATGGTTTTCTTGGC
Organism: Synaphobranchus kaupii; assembly: GCA_029718625.1. Classification (NCBI taxonomy): domain Eukaryota; kingdom Metazoa; phylum Chordata; class Actinopteri; order Anguilliformes; family Synaphobranchidae; genus Synaphobranchus; species Synaphobranchus kaupii. The sequence goes on along the minus strand of CM056376.1, from coordinate 22,319,490 downwards.
TGCCACCTTCTTCGTTTTCTTAACCACTGGCTTCTTTGCTGCCGGCTTCTTTATTTTAGGAGCCGCCTTTTTTACCTTCTTTGACTCAGTTTTTTTGCCCATTTTGAAGGACCCCGAAGCGCCACTTCCCTTTGGCTGCTGTAAAACCCCATTCTCAACCAGGGCCTTCAGTGTAGTTTTGATACGGCTTTTATTTTTCTCTATATCGTAATTGTTATTTGCCAAATACTTCTTTATGGCAGGAAGGGATACCCCTCTGCGTTCCGTTGATTCGGAAACTGCTTTCAAAATTAGATCGGATAAGCTGGCACCAGGTTTCTTCGTTCTGAGAGAAGATTTCTTCTTAGGAGTCTTCGCAGAAGCTGCGGGTGGTGCTGGAGCGGTCTCTGACATGATATCCCTGAAGTTTATAAGTTTCTTTTTTTCTTCTGATCCGAATGTCAGTCAGACGGTGAAATCACAACATACAACGTAGGGCGGAACTTAAATACGAGATGAGAACCCTGTAGACTCAACTATCTGTACAGCGGCTCCGAGTTCAAGAAAATACTCTTGGATTGTGTTTTCTTCTCACAGAAAACTACGAAATTATCAATCAAATAAGCACATATGCACTAAATAAAAGATGCACAGCAATATTAAACATTGGTATGCTTTAGGTGCTAGAAGGATAAGCATAAATCTTCTCTAGAGTCCCTCTAGAAACACGAAATGATTCTGAATATCGCGGGACAACTACACCACTCCGACCCCACTTCTCCCTTTCTTTCAGAAATAATACGATTAAAGATCCACCTAAAATTACAATTAACAATTCGTCGTTCAAGAAAAGATTCTACTTCGCGTTTTAATAGTAGTTTTAAAGTTAAACTGTTAAACATGTTGTAATTCAAACACTTTTTCTAAGGTGTAGTTAACACAGCTCGTCACAGGTCGCCATTTCATTCTTTCCTATAATCGGCATAACGCATTCCTTGTTTGATTATTTATATTTGGTGATTGTATATCGCCTTACATTTTATTTTAGGTACTCTTTCGTTTCTCTAGGACCAATATGACACATGTGATGAAACATGCTATTCAATATGCATTTTTCTGCTACTTTCACACGAGCACTTGATATTGTTACAAGACGTCCTGACATTTGATAAGTTTGTTACATTATCCATTGGTTCTGAAACTCGGTCCTGGGGCCACATGTATATGCTGGGTTTTTCCCCCCAATTGCATTCCCAGAATTTTAACAATGTTAATTTTTCTTAATTGTGTGCTTTTCATATTTAGAGGGATTATGCCTATTAACCAAGCCACATTATGTCAGAAATAGGTATAAGTGCCATGAAGAATAAAAGTCCCATGTTCACATTGTGCTTTATAGCAAACAATTACATGAAGAGGTAACTTTTTTTTTTAACTGATCAAAATAAAGGCTGAGGTGAATCAATAGGTTGGTAATTCGTGAGTGTGTGGACACATGGCTAACCATTTGGTAATGAAGACTTCAACGACAAAGCAAATGACAACGAGCCAAATCTGCATTGTGTTAGTAAATTTAGGATTGATGAAATAACTTACACATGTGTTCAACGACCTAATTCGGAGCCAGTGTGTTAAAATTCTGTGTTGGAACGAAAACCAGCATACATGGGGGCCCTGAGGTTCACAACCTCTGCTTTTAGGCTATAGGCATCAGAGGTGTGCAATCTTATCCGAAAAGGGCCAGTGTGGGTGCAGGTTTTTGTTTTAGCCCAGCACTATGACACCAGATTTAACTAATTAACTAATCATAGGCTTCAATCAAGACCTTGATAAGTAGCCTAGAATCAGGTGTCTTAGTGATTGGCTAAAGCCAAAAAACCTGCAGCCATATCGATCCTTTTCGGATAAGATTGAACACCTCTAGATGCATTTCTATCGTACAGGTTGTAGTATGAATACTAAATTAGATTAATATTTCTACATTTCCCTAAACAAAAAGTTGAAGCGCTAGATTCCACGTTGAAATAGTCATAGTTTGATACATTATTTTTTTGGTAAACATAGTTTCAAAACAAATTTGTCCATGCACTTGACTGCTAAATCGCTGACAACTAGAACATTGCTATTTTGACACAGGACAATGTGGTTTTGCTTGGGCAAAAGGGTATTATGGACATCCATTGAGTCAACTTCTTGGGTGTTGCAGCTACTGTGTCCAGTTCCTCCCATGCAAGCGAGTAAATGCATTATACTAGATAAGCCTACTTTACCTAATAGTGTTAGGGGCAAAATTTCAGCAACGGTAGTGTGGCTAAATGTAATTTATTTTTAAACTATGGCGTTTGACGAAATAAAACTTGTTATCCTAGAGTTAAAGGTTACAAGAGTGAAGTCCAAGTAGTCAATATTCATACTGAATGATACAGAATTAGGTATGCTACTGTGTTTAAAAGCGTAGCCTACTTCCCTTCCCGCCCTTAGTTTAAAACCTATAGGTGCAGTTTATGGGATATCGTACTTGATTTTGTAGCCGTTACATTCTACGTGCTAACTTGTAAGCTTTGTATGTAGAAAGTCTGCTCGTTCAATAGGCTACATTGAGCTTATTCATTGCAGATCATGCACTTAATATGGTGTGGGTAGACGCTAGACAACGTTCCTTTATCACTTGGACGGAGGCAGAGACGACGTTCAGGTTTATGCCCGGAGATGTAGCCTAATGTCGGCGTTAATAGTAGCCAAACTTACCATTGTTTATACTTTGTCTAAGCGTTTGTCATAGAGTTGAACAAGCATAGTGCAAGCCGCATATACCAATGGAAATATGCACCCTTGAATAGATTTTATGGGCGGCTCTTAAAAGAGCCTTTGATTTACTATTGATAAGACGAGTCAACTTAACCTCCGAAACCATACAGTGTGCGTCCCTGACGTTTTAGGGCATACACAACGTCCATCGCCGTGACAGTTTTCCGTTTCGCGTGCTCAGTGTAGGTGACTGCATCCCGAATGACGTTCTCCAAGAACACTTTGAGGACTCCTCTGGTTTCTTCGTAGATAAGACCGGATATACGCTTGACGCCACCACGACGAGCGAGCCGGCGTATAGCTGGTTTAGTGATACCCTGAATGTTATCACGAAGCACTTTACGATGGCGTTTTGCGCCACCTTTTCCCAGACCTTTACCTCCTTTACCCCTTCCAGACATTTCTTCCTGCTTCAGTTGTTTTTCGATGTGGAATGTCGATCGGTTTGCGAGGTCTTATTATAGACCAAGAGCGGACCTATTTGAAAACCATCATGCAGCAGTAGGTAAACCATCAGAAGCAAATGATTGGTTCTTTTAACTGCTGCATAATTAACCCTTGCAACCCCTTTTTATAGCCTACCATGTTAAATGAAAATCGTAGGAAAATCGATTGCTTCTTAACACAAGCATAACGATTATTTAAAATAAGTTTTATCTGGTCACATTTCGTACTGAAACCTGGTTAACGCACTGCAGAAGTTTCCACCCCATCATCTACGGGGTTATGAAAACAAACTAATTAGCAAGTCACACACGTACACATGCACACAACAGAAATGGAACAGCTTTTTATTCAGTCTTGGGTGGCTCTTAGAAGAGCCTTTGGGTTGATTTAAAGGTCGATGCGCATTCACTTGGAGCTCGTGTACTTGGTGACAGCCTTGGTACCTTCAGATACAGCGTGCTTGGCTAGTTCTCCAGGCAACAGCAGGCGTACGGCCGTCTGGATCTCCCTGGAAGTGATTGTTGAGCGCTTGTTGTAGTGAGCCAAGCGAGAGGACTCACCAGCGATTCGTTCAAAGATGTCATTGACAAACGAATTCATGATACCCATTGCCTTGGATGATATACCAGTGTCAGGATGCACTTGCTTCAGCACTTTGTACACGTAAATGGCATAACTCTCCTTCCTAGACTTTCTGCGCTTTTTGCCCCCTTTTCCTGCGGTCTTCGTGACCGCTTTCTTCGAGCCTTTCTTCGGCGCAGCTTTTGCTGGTTCAGGCATTTTTTATTTTATTTCAAATATTATTATTTTTTTAAGTTTCTCCTTTTGGGTGAAGCATTCAACTGAAGTATGTCCCTCATTTCTACCCTGTATTTATAATGCTCGTATGCAAATAACATGAGTGTATGGGTATGACTTTTTCTATTGGCTACTGAACTAATACATTCCTTCATTCGTCAGTCATTGGTTATTTTCTTAACATTATATCGCACTTTCCTAATGGTCTCTTCTGATTGGTTTAGAGGAATCATTTGTTAGCCAATTAGACTGGCGACATTCACCATCACGTGGTCTCGGCTGTGACTACATTGCCTCCTGTTCAGTATCCAGTTTCAACCGGATTTCATGTAACAAACAAAGCTGGAAATGGTTGGAGATATGTATGACTATAAATTATTGGACAATAACGTTTCACATGTTAATATAAAACGTCATATACGTTATAAATATAACGTGAAACATTATTATTGTCCAATCATTTATCGATAGTGCCCTCCATAATTTGGACAAAGAAATGTTTTCGTTTGGCTGTGTACTCCACAATTTCAGATTTGTAATCAAACAATTCACATGTGGTTAAATACAGATTCTTAGCTTTTATTAAAGGGTATTTTTATACATTTTGATTCACAATGTAGAAATTACAGCACTTTTTATACATAGCCCCCACCCCATTTCAGGGCACCGTAATGTTTGGGGCAAATGGCTTCACAGGTGTTTCTGATTAGTCAGATGTGTTAAATTGCTTCCTTAGTGCAGGTATAAGAGAGCTTTCAGTATCTAGTCTTGATTCTAGGCTTTTGATTGCCTTTGGAGTCTGTTATTGGCGTTTGTCAACATGAGGACCGGAGTTGTGCCAATGAACGTCAAGGAAGCCATTATGAGGCTGATAAATAAGAAAATAAAAAAATAAAAAAACAGGCATAAACATACGCCAAATCTTAGGTTTACCAAAATCATCTATTTGGAACATCATTAAGAAGAATGAGTGCACTGGTGAGCTCAGTAATCGCAAAGGGCCTTTTAGGCTGAGGAAGACCTACAGTTGATGACCGAAAAATTTTGTCTCAAATGGGGGAACTTAAAATCCCAGGATGAAATGCTTATTTCTAGGGTTTTGTTGAGGGGATTCAGGAGCACCCTCATCCACAGAACTGTACGCTCATCTGACAATTTCGGGAAATAAACTGGAAGTAAAAACTACTACTACTTGTAATACAAGAATTTTGCAAGATTTCTTTCGCACACTGCTTGCAAAGTGAAGGGACAGGGCACATAGTAGACAGGGGTCTGAGTGGACAGGGGGCAGGGAACAGGGACCATATTCGGTCACAGCCCTGGTGATGTCTATGGCTCACAGACTTCAAGCAATCAATGCATGCAAAGTATATGTGGCAAAGTACAATACATGACTACTTTCATTTACATAATATGTCCCAAGCATACATACATGTATACAAACATTTAAAAAAATGTATTAATACTTTATTTTGAACAGAAGCAAACTTTAATTCCTTTTGCAATAGCTGTAACCTTTTGAGAAAATTGACTTTTCACTATTATCTCAATATAATTAAAGACTAACTTATTCAGCCATTTATATTTATAAATCACATTGTTCCATGCCATGTATAAGCCCATAATAATAATTTTTGCAAGAGTCAAGAAAATGTTGCGTCTTCAAAACAGAGTGCAGAAGGACAAAAAATAATCCCGGTCTTCAACAGGGGATAATGTGATGCAGTACATTGTTTTTGTTGAACGATTTACAACTAAAGTTTTTATTATTTTTTTAAAGGAAAAACAAGGTTCCTTCTTTGAGAAGTGTGTGTGTTCTCCCATCATCTGTCCTCTCCAAGCAATGGCTGAAAATAATGGCAAACGATTACACCAAAATTGTAGGAAACCAATTCTTCCTAAATCAACAAGTGATCTATCTATTCATATCCATGGGGCTAACTGACAGTCACTATGCAACTGTTTTACTGTTCGGTGTGAAGGCTGTGCCTGAAGAGATTTTTCTGTAAGAAACAGAACAAAACCTTTTCAACAAATACCCTTTAAGCGTAACAAAAATTAAGTGTATTTATAATGTCTTGCAATAGTCATTTTGTCATACAACATACACATTCCTCTCCATGTTGGTTTGAATTTAAAATCACATATGAAATAAACCCAAATGTATTATTACTGTGTGGTTATTTTCTTTATAATTAAGTCATTTGTGCCTTGCTGTATGCATCTGTCATACTTACTTCAGCAATCTCCTCATGCCCTGGTTCTGGCCGTTGCCACCTCTGATTGGACAATATTTTCAGGACAACCAATCCAAAGGCTATGATCAGGACACCTAATGAGTTTGCAAATACAGCCTCTGGTGGCAGCATGGAATATGGCTGTGTCTCATTGGTGCTTCCCTTGCTGGAGAGAGAACCAATAGTTAGTGACTGAGGAAATGCAAATTTAGGCTATTGCAACAAACACACTGCTAATGATTGGGCGCGTGTATTTATGGGTCTTGTAATGGGCGGAGTCCAGGATGGGTCTGACATTGCCAATTGTCACCACTGCATCAGAGGGTGGACTCGTTTTGCAATCGGGAGGCCTCCTGACCATGGGTGTGTTCTGCTATAGTTTCGCACAAAACCACGTGTTGCGGGATATAGCCCGACATGGTCAACACGAGTCCACCCAGTTGGGAGAGATTGGCAGCCTCCCGTAGGGAGGGCCCGGTTTGAATCGAGTGAAAATCCACCCAGCTGCTACGTCACCTACCGGCCGGGTGAGGCCCTAATCGAGCGCGCTAATGCTAAACCAAACTTTTAAGCAAATGGCGGTGTGACAGGATTTAAGTCACTTTGCAGGTGGTCTTACAATGCTTGACACAAACATAAATGAATAATCAAAGCACTGAGAATAAAAATTATACTTTAATAATAAATTAATCTCAATGGAATAAAGAAGAGAAAAGCCAAAACCAGACATGTTTATAGACCATGTGCAATCAAAATACTATTTTTAAAATAGTTATGGAATACATAAACAAATAAGCAAATGCTTATTTTATTCAGCTGATATGTAAATTGAGTTTTCCTTTTCCTGAGAGAACAAAGTTCTTATTCTGCCACTACAGGAGGATTTTCAATTGGTTGGTCACTCACTCTTTGTTAGCCATTCGCTTTGTTAGACAAAACAAATATGCATTTAGTGGGGGCTGTAGCAACTCATAATCTAATAACGGCTCATAATGTAATAACTGCGCATAATGTAATAACTTAAATGTAATAAAAGCTCATAATGTAATTAAATCATGAGCGCATAAAGTAACAGCTTTGCGTATAATGTAATAAGGTATTACGTTATGAGAAATGTGTTACATTATGAACCTAACTGTAGCAACTCATAATGTAATAACAGCGTTGTGGCAGGGTGGGCATGGTTAGCCTCTGCTTGCAGAGAGAGAGTGAGCGGAGCGGCTCTCGGACCCTGAGCCACAGCTGTCATGAGTTAATCAGGACAACACGATAATTAACAATTGAATGATTGTTTGATTGTTGCCTGATTGCTTTGACAGTGAGCCTGGGCTTTAAAGGAGGGAAGCGGGAGATCAAAGGGGGCTGGCCGATGACGGGAGAGGACCGGGAGAGAAGGGTCCGCGAGAACCGTAGCCAGCTAAAAACCAAAAACGACAAATAAAGTGTCTGTTAAAAACTCAGCTCCCGTGTACTGCCTGTTCTTCCGCGAGGGTGGCACTCGATCTTGCCACAGTGGTGGCCCGTACGGGGAGTAAAACAGGAAGAACAGACAAGAAATGAACACGGAGCAGGAACGAACGGAAGCGGGGCAGCCGGTCGTGGCACTCGCCCGTATGCTGGAGGCAATGGCGCTGATGCAGGAGCGACAAGCTGCAGTACACGCAGAGCAGATGGAGGCTCTGCGTGTACAGGCCACCCTCCAGACGGAGATGCTGCGACAGCTAGCCGCCGTCGGGGGGGCAGGATCCCGGGATCAGCCCTTCCGGACCCAAATGAAGATCCAACTGCCGAAGATGACCGCGGATGACGACGCCCAGGCCTTCCTGGATAGTTTTGAGGTGGCCGCGGAGGCGTGTCAGTGGCCCAGCGAGGAGTGGGTGGTCCGCCTCCTGCCCCTGTTAACGGGGGAAGCCCAGCAGGCGGCGCATGGGTTGCCGGCTGTAGCCCGGGCTGACTACGACAACGTCAGGAGGGCCATCCTGGATCGGCTGGGCTATAGCCCCGAGGACCAACGGCGCCGGTTCCGGGAAGCATCCCTGGGCCGGGGGGATCGGCTGTTCGCGGTCGCCCAGCGGCTCACCGACATGGCTCAGCGCTGGTTGCAGCCGGACATCCGGTCCGCCGCGGGGGTAGTGGAGCAGGTCGTACTGGAGGTGTTTATGGGCAGGCTGCCAGAGGCGACAGCTAGCTGGGTTCGCTGCCACCGACCCACCAGCCTGGAGCTGGCCGTGGTCCTGGCCGAAGACCATCTGGCCAATGTGCCCAGCAGCCCGCCGCAAAGGCCGCCGGAACTGGCTCCGAGGAGGAGACCCCCTCCTCGCACGGGTCCAGCCCCTTTTTCCCGAGACCCCGCTACAACCCACCCCCGAATTAATTCTCCTTTTCTTGTCCCTCCCTCTACAGGCTCAGGCTCGGTGGCGGGAGGGTCCGACCCACAGAGGGCTCCGCAGGCGTCTGGACCGGGGTGTTGGCGGTGCGGTCAGCTCGGTCACCTGCGCCGCGACTGTCCAATGATGGAAGTGGGGTCCTATGCAGTCCATGATTCGGCAAAGCCTGGTTCAATCCGAGGCATTGGTTGAGGCACCATGGGTGTCGATTAGGTGCGTGTATGGTGATGTGCACAAATATCCGGTAGTGCCGGTCAAAATTTATTATAACGAAAAAATGCATATAGTTAAAGCCGCGGTTAGCTCCCGGCTGTCGCACCCCTTAATTTTGGGCATTGATTGGGCGGGGTTTCGTAAAGTGTCAGGGAAGCTGTGGGAGGTGCGATCCCGACCGGTAGGGACAGGTGAGGTATGTGCTGCTGACGGTGATGACGCAGGGTCAGCCGACGCGGTCGAGGGGGGGACGGAGCCGAGGGAGCCTCGAAGGGATACTCCCCTGGTTTCGGTGTTTCACCCCACGGAGGATTTCCCACTCGAACAGTCTCGGGATGACACCTTACGCTTTGCATTCGATCAGGTGATGCGTATTGATGGTCAACAGGTGCGACCTGAGGCAGCTCTTTCTCACCCGTATTTCTCGATTATTAGAGATAGATTATATCGAGTGTGTCGGGACGCTCAGACAGGGGAAGAAAATACCCAGTTGTTAGTACCTAAAAGCCGCAGGGAAATGGTTTTCCAAGCGGCTCATTATAACCCCATGGCGGGACACTTAGGATACGAAAAAACACTCAACCGTATAATGGCCCGATTTTATTGGCCGGGCATTTGGGCAGACGTACGTCGGTGGTGTGCGTCTTGCCCTGAATGTCAATTAGTGAATTCCCCGGCCGTCCCAAAAGCGCCGTTGCAGCCACTTCCATTAATAGAGGTCCCGTTTGATAGAGTGGCTATGGACCTCATCGGGCCATTTGAACGGAGCACTCAGGGATACCGATTCGTATTAGTTCTGGTGGATTATGCGACCCGGTATCCCGAAGCAGTTCCGATGCGAAATATCTCGGCTAAGAGTGTTGCGCAGGCACTGTTTCAGATCATCTCCCGCGTCGGAATCCCGAAAGAGATTCTGACGGACCAGGGCACATCGTTTATGTCACAAACACTAAACGAACTGTACGCATTATTGGGCATTCAGTCAATTAAAACCAGCGTGTACCATCCCCAAACGGATGGGCTCGTTGAGCGCTTTAATAGGACTTTGAAGTCAATGATTCGGAAGTTTGCTCACGAGGATAGTCGGAATTGGGATAAATGGCTAGTCCCTTTACTATTTGCAGTGCGGGAGGTTCCCCAGGCCTCCACGGGATTTTCTCCCTTTGAACTAATATTCGGGCGAAAGCCCCGGGGAGTCTTGGACCTCGTTAAAGAAACCTGGGAGGAAGGTCCAAGCTCCAGTAAAAATGAAATACAGTACGTCATGGACCTGCGAGCAAAACTCCATACACTAGGGAGGGTATCACGGGAGAATTTGCTCAAGGCCCAGGAGCGGCAGCAAACGCACTATAATAAAGGGACGAAACTCAGACAATTTTCACCGGGAGATAAAGTACTGGTATTACTTCCAACCTCCAGCACAAAATTGGTCGGCAAGTGGCAAGGGCCCTTTGTGGTCACACGGCGAATAGGGGAGGTAGACTACGAGGTAGTGCGTTCGGATAGGGAAGGAGCAAAACAAATCTACCATCTGAACCTGTTAAAAGCTTGGAAAGAGGTAGCGGCTGTCTCGCTGGTGACGGTAGATCAGGAGAAAGATGAGCTGGGGCCGGAGGTACCAAATTCACCCAATCAGACCCCGCCCCTTTCGGATGGCCATCTCTCGCCAAGCCAGCAGGCAGACCTTGCCCTGTTGCAAAAGCAGTTTGCGGATGTGTTTTCTCCCCTACCCGGACGCACTAATCTCGTAACCCACCATATCGAAACCGCCCCGGGAGTGACGGTATGTTCCCGTCCGTATAGACTGCCGGAACACAAAAAAAATTGGTACAGGCAGAAATAAAGGCCATGCTGGAGTTGGGCGTAATAGAGGAGTCACACAGTGTCTGGAGTAGCCCCATTGTTCTGGTAGGGAAACCAGATGGGTCTATCCGGTTCTGTGTGGATTACAGAAAGGTGAACGAAGTTTCACGGTTTGATGCTTATCCAATGTCTAGGGTCGATGAACTCTTGGATCGGCTGGGCACGGCTCGTTTTTTTTCGACACTGGATCTGACCAAGGGCTACTGGCAGATTCCCTTGTCGCCAGAGTCCAAGGAAAAATCGGCTTTCTCCGCTCCGGACGGTTTGTACCAATTTCGGACACTTCCATTCGGGTTATTCGGGGCTCCAGCCACGTTCCAACGCCTTATGGATCGGGTGCTGCGTCCGCATGTCGCATATGCTGCAGCCTATATTGAAATTATCATCCACACTAGCGACTGGGCACAGCATATGCGGCATGTGGGGGCGGTGCTCGACTCATTGAGGTGGGCGGGGCTCACGGCTAACCCGAGGAAGTGTGCAATTGGCAGAGCGGAGGTACGGTATTTGGGGTACCACTTGGGAAGTGGACAGGTGCGGCCGCTAGTGGACAAAACCGCGGCGATTGCGACCTGCCCCCGGCCCAAGACAAAAAAAGAGGTGAGGAGGTTCTTGGGGTTGGCCGGTTACTACAGGAGGTTTATTCCTGCCTTTTTGGAGCTGACCAGCCCCTTGACTGATTTAACTCGAAAAGGACGGAGTCGTGCCGGAGGGCGTTTGAGAGGGTAAAAGAAGCACTCTGTGGGGAGCCGCTGTTGTTCACACCTAACTTTTCTCTCCCTTTCACCCTGCAGACAGACGCGTCGGACAGAGGGCTGGGGGCGGTGTTGACCCAGCAGGTGGAGGGAGTCGATCGCCCGGTGCTGTACATAAGCCGCAAACTTTCACAGCGGGAGGCGAAGTACAGCACCATTGAAAAAGAATGCCTCGCTATCCGGTGGGAGGTCGGGTCCCTCCGGTATTACCTGCTGGGCCGCTCATTCACCCTCTGGTCGGACCACGCCCCCCTCCAGTGGCTCCACCGCATGAAAGATACCAACGCGCAAATCACCCGTTGGTATCTGGCTCTACAGCCGTTTAATTTTAAGGTGGTTCATAGGCCGGGGGCGCAGATGGTGGTGGCGGACTTCCTCTCTCGCCTCGAGGGAAAAAGGGGTGTGTGTGTGGGGGGGGGGTTGGTCATTGGCCGGATGGCACCCCGGCCTAAGTCGGGCAGTGGGGGTATGTGGCAGGGTGGGCGTGGTTAGCCTCTGCTTGCAGAGAGAGAGTGAGCGGAGCGGCTCTCGGACCCTGAGCCACAGCTGTCATGAGTTCATCAGGACAACACGATAATTAACAATTGAATGATTGTTTGATTGTTGCCTGATTGCTTTGACAGTGAGCCTGGGCTTTAAAGGAGGGAAGCGGGAGATCAAAGGGGGCTGGCCGATGACGGGAGAGGACCGGGAGAGAAGGGTCCGCGAGAACCGTAGCCAGCTAAAAACCAAAAACGACAAATAAAGTGTCTGTTAAAAACTCCCGTGTACTGCCTGTTCTTCCGCGAGGGTGGCACTCGATCTTGCCACAAGCGTATATTGTTGAGAAAAGTGTTATATTGTGGACCTAGCAAAAACATTTTGCTGAATAATGTAATACATTGAACACATAGTGTAATCATTTTTGAACAGCATTAATTTAATATACTGGGCGATTCTTAGTAATTAAGATTGCTATAGTGGTGCATATGAAATAATTGCTTCACACAGAATTATTCCAATTACTTTAAATGCTGACAGAGCCAAGCAGCGAACCAAGGCGCATTATGATCTACAAAACTTGTTGCATTTCTGGTTGTTCCTGTTCTTATTATTCTTGTTCTTGTACAAGTTACAAAGTAAATTGAAAATTTAATTGGATAAATATGCTGCTTGCATCATGCACTTAATGTAACTCTAGAAGGGTTCCTAGACAAGGACAATGCTCTTTTAAAAGGTTATTACACTATGTGTTGGATTTATTACATTATTCAACAAACATTTTTGCTAAGTTCATAATGTAATAATTTTCTCATAATGTAATAACTTATTACATTATGCGCAAGCTGTTGTTACGTTGCGCGCTCATGGTTTTATTACATTATGAGCTTTTATTACATTTAAATTACATTATGAGTTGCTACAGGGGCTGACAATCAACCCCAACAGCTATTTAACAAAGGCACTATCAAAAAACTAACTTACATTGCAATCAAAATGTGCCCAAAGATAATATTAGCAGTTTGTTTTGGGCCACTTCCCTTATCATGGCGATTGTAGGCCTACTTCACGATCCTTTCTACTCCTGGTTGCATGACAGCTGATCATGCTGTTGCTTGCCAAGGCTGTCGCCAGGCAACCCTGAGAAGTAGCACTGCAGTAAGTGCATTCAGCAGTAGATATCAACAGAAAAGATACTGTAACGTTCCGTTCCCGTCCTGTCCGTTTTCCATGTTTTCCTTGTTTCCTTCCGTGTCATGTTGGATCCCTTGTCCGTGTTTCCCTCCTGGCTGTGGACTGGGCGTCTCCCTCGGGTACTTTTGGTTTCGTTTTCCACTTTAGCTTCCGCCTATCACTCGCCCCTCTCGTTACTCACATTCCTCACTGCTGTGCTTCGGCAATCACTCCTGATTTAACATCACACCTGTTTCTCGTTTTCTCCTTCACTTCCTGCACTATTTAAACCCCTGGCTGGCTGCTATTCAGCGCCAGTTCGTTGACTAACCTACCGTGTTTGTTTCGTATCCCGTTTCTGGTCCAGTGTTTGTGAACCTGCTGGTTCATACCTGTTCGCCTGGTTTCCTGACTGGTAGCTATCTCTGCTAATCTTTCGCTGCTGCATGCATTTACCTGTTTCCCTTCAAAACCTCCAGACGCCGCAGTTCCAGTCTTCCCGCAGCTGTGTTTGTCCTCCCCGTGTTACGTACCTCCCGTACTCGTGTTGCAGTACCAGGACCTCTGCATGCCAGCCGGCTTACGCCAGTATTGCCCGAGCTACGCCGCACCTTCCAACTCGGCGGTGCATTCACCAGCTACAGTCCTGTCACAACACCCTGCCTTTAACCTCTGCTTTCTGCCCGGTTACTCAAGCTACCCGGTCCAGTTTCCAGTCCTGTTCCAGCCCAGTTCCGATCCAGTTTCCAGTCCAGCTCCAGTCCAGTTTCCAGTCCAGTTCCAGTCCAGTTCCGGTGTTTTAGACACCTCCGTTCAAGTCCAGTTCCGGCTTGGAACAAGTTCCGTGCCGTCCCCTGTGTTCCTGAGTGGACCTTCCGGCCCAGCTTCCAGTCCAGTTCCAGTCCAGTTCCGGTGTTTTAGACACCTCCGTTCAAGTCCAGTTCCGGCTTGGAACAAGTTCCGTGCCGTCCCCTGTGTTCCTGAGTGGACCTTCCGGTCCAGTTTCCAGTCCAGTTCCAGTCCAGGTCCGGTGTTTCATACACCTCCGTTCAAGTCCAGTTCCGGCTTGGAACAAGTTCCGTGCCGTTCCCGTTTCCTGAGTGGATCTCCCGGTCCAGTTTCCAGTCCAGTTCCCAGTCCAGTTCCAGTCCAGTTCCGGTGTTTTATACACCTCCGTTCAAGCCCAGTTCCGGCTTGGAACAAGTTCCGTGCCGTTCCCGTTTCCTGAGTGGACCTTCCGGTCCAGTTTCCAGTCCAGTTCCGATCCAGTTTCCAGTCCAGTTCCAGTCCAGTTCCAGTCCAGTTCCGGTGTTTTAGACACCTCCGTTCAAGTCCAGTTCCGGCTTGGAACAGTTCCGTGTTTCCTCAAGTCCAGCTCCGGCTTGGAGCAGTCCTCAGTTGGACGCTATCCTGTGTTAACTAACTAACCTGTTTTGCTCCCGTGTACAGCTTTGGGACCACCCCAACGCTTAATAAAGTTCCACTTTCTGTAATCTGTCTCCTGGTCGTTGCACTTGGGTTCGTCCCGTATCAGGATCGTAACAGAACGAACTGGCCAACAATATGGACCCAGCCGATCTGGAACAGATTCGCCACGCCTTCTCCTGCCAAACTGCGATCAGCGACCAACAGGGTCGCCGTTTGGATGATGTGCTGGAAGTAGTTAGGGGCATCACGGAGCAAGTATCCCAACTTTCGCTCCACCAACCGCTACTACGGATTCCAGCCAACCCTACTCCTTCCTCTCCCGAACCCCATCCGGAGGCACCGGCTCCCACTTCCAGCCGTGAGCCCCGTGTACAACACCCCGAGTTATATCGCGGGGGGTTGGGGAGATGTCGTGAATTTCTACTTAAATGTGACATAGTGTTTCGGATGCAGCCCTCCTCCTTCGCCTCTGACTCCAGCAAGATCGCGTTCATTATGAGCAGCCTGGGAGGGAGCGCCCTGGAGTGGGCTACATCCATCTGGGACAGCCAGGCTCCGTTATGCAGCAACTTCGCAGCCTTTACGGCAGAGATGCGACGTGTGTTTGAACACCCGACCTGTGGACGTGACGCTACCCAGCGTCTGCTTCAAGTTCGCCAAGGCAACCGCAGTGTCGCAGAAATGGCCATTCAGTTTCGTACCCTCGCCGCGGAGTCAGGATGGAATGACGCCTCCCTCCAGGGGGCTTTCCGCCAAGCTCTCAGCGAGGAACTCAAGGACCAGCTTGCCACTCGGGAGGAATCCAACTCCCTTAATAGCCTCATCAGCCTCGCTATAGCCATCGATAATCGTCTCCGCATCCGGGCCCGGGAGCGGGGAGGAAGTTCCGGGCGTCATTCGCCCTCCGTCGTCTCTAATGTTCATTCACACTCCATCACTGGATCTCGGGCGCCTACGGGCGGGTCCGAGGAAGAGCCCATGCAACTGGGCAGAGTTGCGGTCAATCCCGAGGAGCGTCAGCGCCGTCAGCGCACCAGATCCTGTTTCTATTGCGGCAAGCCTGGCCATCAGATCGCCTCCTGTCCCATTCGCCCAAAAGAAGGGGCTCGCCAGTAAGACTGGGCGTACTGACGAGCCCCATCGTTCCCAACCATGCTGCCCAGGACCGCCTCATGTTCAAGGCTACTCTCCTTTGGAGGGACAAGACCCTATCTTCTTCGGCCCTAATTGACTCCGGAGCTGACGCCAGCTTCATGGATATCACCTTCGCCAGGAGGGCCGGCATTCCCACGGAACGTCTCACTTCACCCATTTCAGCTCTAGCTCTGGACGGTAGGAGTTTGGGGTTAGTTACCCACTCCACCGTTCCTATCCAATTAGTTCTATCTGGCAATCATCGGGAGTCCATTCAGCTATTACTGATTAACTCCCAACAATCTGCTCTGGTGTTAGGTCAGACCTGGCTTCGCCTCCACAATCCCCATATTGACTGGAAAGCCGGTCGCATCCTGGCGTGGAGTGCCCACTGTCTAGCCAGCTGTCTCCGTTCTGCACTACCCCCTCCGGGGCCCAGTAAACCCTGTTCCATGCAACCTATACCGGATTTAACGAATGTTCCCAGCGAGTATCACGACCTCGCGCAAGTATTTTCTAAATCACGTGCTCTGTCCTTACCTCCTCACAGGCCGTATGACTGCGCCATTGACCTACTGGCTGGAGCTAAACTGCCATCGGGACGCCTCTACAGTCTGTCTGGACCGGAGAAACTAGCCATGGAGGAATACATCCACGACTCCCTCGCTTCGGGTATTATCCGTCCCTCTTCATCCCCAGTCGGTGCAGGGTTCTTCTTCGTTGGGAAGAAGGATGGCTCCCTGCGACCCTGCATCGACTACCGGGGCCTCAACCAGGTCACCATCCGTAACAAATACCCTCTTCCCCTCATTAACACCGCCTTTGAAGCCCTCTCTCCAGCTGTGACGTTCACCAAGCTCGACCTCCGGAATGCGTATCACTTGGTGCGTATCCGTGAGGGGGACGAGTGGAAGACTGCTTTTAATACCCCGTTGGGCCACTACGAATACCTGGTGGTCCCTTTCGGCCTTACTAACGCCCCAGCAGTCTTCCAGAGCATGGTGAACGACGTCCTGCGGGACCTCCTAGGGAGGAGCGTTTTTGTTTATATCGATGATATTTTAATTTTTTCTCAATCCCCGCAGGAGCATGTCCGTCACGTTCGAGAGGTTCTCCAGCGGCTGTTGGAGAATCAGCTGTTTGTTAAGGCTGAGAAATGTTCCTTCCACGCTTCCACGGTCCCGTTCCTCGGCTTCATTATCGAGGAGGGCAGTATCCGGGCGGACCCTGTGAAAATCAAGGCGGTGACAGAATGGCCCCAACCCACCTCCCGCAAGCACCTTCAACAGTTCCTGGGGTTTGCAAATTTCTACCGCCGCTTTATTCGCAATTACAGTTCCATTGCTGCTCCCCTGACTAAACTCACTTCCGTTGCCCTGCCTTACTGTTGGAATTCCGATGCCCAGCGAGCTTTCGAGCTACTCAAGGCTCGGTTTTCCTCAGCACCTATCCTCCTTCACCCTGACACTTCTCGGCAGTTTGTCGTTGAGGTGGATGCCTCCGACACCGGCGTGGGGGCCATTCTGTCTCAACGGTCCGCCTCTGATTGCAAGCTCCATCCCTGCGCATTCTTCTCCCGGAGGCTGTCCTCCGCCGAGAGGAACTACGATGTCGGGGATCGGGAACTGCTGGCGATAAAACTGGCTCTTGAGGAGTGGCGCCACTGGCTGGAGGGGGCAGGTACCCCTTTTCTTGTTTTTACCGACCATCAAAACCTCATTTATTTAAGATCTGCCAAGAGGCTCAATTCTCGTCAGGCTAGATGGTCGTTATTTTTTGCACGCTTTAATTTCTCTGTTTCTTTCCGCCCTGGTTCCCGTAATATTAAAGCAGATGCCCTGTCCCGCATTTTTTCCCCTCCCTCCAGTCCTGCTGATCCGGAGCCCATTTTGCCGGCCTCCTGTGTGGTGGCTGCGGTCTCCTGGGAGATTGAGGGCATTGTGAAGGCCGCCCAGACTTCCCAACCGGACCCCCGCAATAACCCTAACTCCTGTCTTTTTGTCCCCGATTCCGTCCGCTCCCAGGTCCTCGAATGGGTTCACGCCTCGTGCCTGGCATGTCACCCAGGTGTCGCCAGAACTATCGCCCTCGTCAGGAGGAGTTTCTGGTGGCCTACCCTTAAAGGGGATACCCGTGCCTTCGTCCTGGCCTGCTCGGTGTGCGCCAGGAGCAAGGCTTCCCACCAGCCTCCCTCCGGTCTTCTCCTTTCCCTCCCCGTCCCTGGCCGTCCTTGGAGTCACATTGGTGTGGACTTCGTAACCGGTCTGCCGTTGTCAGAAGGTAACACCGTCATTCTGACAATAGTGGACCGGTTCTCCAAGGCGGTTCACTTTGTTCCCCTCCCCAAGCTCCCGTCCGCCCTTGAAACCGCTGAGCTCTTGGTGCTACACGTGGTCAGGCTGCACGGGATCCCCTCTGACATCGTGTCAGACCGTGGGCCCCAGTTCTCCTCCCGAGTTTGGAGGGCGTTCTGTGCAGCCCTGGGTGCCTCTCCTAGTCTTTCCTCGGGTTTCCATCCCCAGTCTAATGGTCAGGCAGAGAGGGCGAACCAGGACCTGGGGGCCGCCCTGCGGTGCGTTACAGTGCGCAATCCTGCCTCTTGGAGCCGTTTTCTCCCCTGGGTCGAGTACGCACATAACTCCCTTAAGAGTGCCTCTACTGGCCTATCCCCGTTTGAGTGTGCTTTAGGCTATCAACCCCCTCTTCTGTCGACCCAGGAGGCCGAGATAGCTGTCCCCTCTGTTAGGGCCCATGTCCTTCGTTGTAAAAACATTTGGAGACTCACACGCACCGCACTCCTTCACGCCAATTCCCGCTCCCAACGTCTGGCGGACCTTCACAGGACCGCAGCCCCACAGTATAGGGCCGGTCAGCAGGTCTGGCTCTCCACTGCAAACATCTCCCTTCCCTCTTCATCCAGAAAGCTTCAGCCCCGTTTTATTGGTCCCTTCCCCATCATTTGTCTAGTTAACCCGGTGTCTGTTAAACTTTCCCTCCCCGCCTCCCTCAAAGTTTACCCTGTGTTTCATGTGTCCCAGGTTAAGCCTGTCTCCTCCAGCCCCCTCAGTACCCCTACCATCCCGCCTCCTCCCGTCCGAGTTGTTGACAACGCCCCGGCCTACACGGTGAACCGTGTTATTGATATCCGCCGCAGGGGCCGGGGTTTCCAATACCTCGTCGACTGGGAGGGGTACGGTCCTGAGGAGAGGTCGTGGCTCCACAAGAGCCTGATCTTGGACCATTCAGTAATCCAAGACTTCCACGAACAGTTCCCTGACAAGACCAGGCCTCCGGGTACGCCAGGTGGCGTACATTGAGGGGGGGGTACTGTAACGTTCCGTTCCCGTCCTGTCCGTTTTCCATGTTTTCCTTGTTTCCTTCCGTGTCATGTTGGATCCCTTGTCCGTGTTTCCCTCCTGGCTGTGGACTGGGCGTCTCCCTCGGGTACTTTTGGTTTCGTTTTCCACTTTAGCTTCCACCTATCACTCGCCCCTCTCGTTACTCACATTCCTCACTGCTGTGCTTCGGCAATCACTCCTGATTTAACATCACACCTGTTTCTCGTTTTCTCCTTCACTTCCTGCACTATTTAAACCCCTGGCTGGCTGCTATTCAGCGCCAGTTCGTTGACTAACCTACCGTGTTTGTTTCGTATCCCGTTTCTGGTCCAGTGTTTGTGAACCTGCTGGTTCATACCTGTTCGCCTGGTTTCCTGACTGGTAGCTATCTCTGCTAATCTTTCGCTGCTGCATGCATTTACCTGTTTCCCTTCAAAACCTCCAGACGCCGCAGTTCCAGTCTTCCCGCAGCTGTGTTTGTCCTCCCCGTGTTACGTACCTCCCGTACTCGTGTTGCAGTACCAGGACCTCTGCATGCCAGCCGGCTTACGCCAGTATTGCCCGAGCTACGCCGCACCTTCCAACTCGGCGGTGCATTCACCAGCTACAGTCCTGTCACAACACCCTGCCTTTAACCTCTGCTTTCTGCCCGGTTACTCAAGCTACCCGGTCCAGTTTCCAGTCCTGTTCCAGCCCAGTTCCGATCCAGTTTCCAGTCCAGCTCCAGTCCAGTTTCCAGTCCAGTTCCAGTCCAGTTCCGGTGTTTTAGACACCTCCGTTCAAGTCCAGTTCCGGCTTGGAACAAGTTCCGTGCCGTCCCCTGTGTTCCTGAGTGGACCTTCCGGCCCAGCTTCCAGTCCAGTTCCAGTCCAGTTCCGGTGTTTTAGACACCTCCGTTCAAGTCCAGTTCCGGCTTGGAACAAGTTCCGTGCCGTCCCCTGTGTTCCTGAGTGGACCTTCCGGTCCAGTTTCCAGTCCAGTTCCAGTCCAGGTCCGGTGTTTCATACACCTCCGTTCAAGTCCAGTTCCGGCTTGGAACAAGTTCCGTGCCGTTCCCGTTTCCTGAGTGGATCTCCCGGTCCAGTTTCCAGTCCAGTTCCCAGTCCAGTTCCAGTCCAGTTCCGGTGTTTTATACACCTCCGTTCAAGCCCAGTTCCGGCTTGGAACAAGTTCCGTGCCGTTCCCGTTTCCTGAGTGGACCTTCCGGTCCAGTTTCCAGTCCAGTTCCGATCCAGTTTCCAGTCCAGTTCCAGTCCAGTTCCAGTCCAGTTCCGGTGTTTTAGACACCTCCGTTCAAGTCCAGTTCCGGCTTGGAACAGTTCCGTGTTTCCTCAAGTCCAGCTCCGGCTTGGAGCAGTCCTCAGTTGGACGCTATCCTGTGTTAACTAACTAACCTGTTTTGCTCCCGTGTACAGCTTTGGGACCACCCCAACGCTTAATAAAGTTCCACTTTCTGTAATCTGTCTCCTGGTCGTTGCACTTGGGTTCGTCCCGTATCAGGATCGTAACAGATACGCTGTGTAAGGTAATTGGTCCAGAACTAATAATACTGTTTTTGGCTATATTGGCACATTTTGATTACACTATATTTATTTATGCAAGCAACATGTGCTAAAGTGTGTGTTTAAGTATGGTTTCTTGTGTCTCTGTTAAATAGCTGTCAGGGGGTGATTCTCAGTCCCCATTAAATCAATGTCTTTGGGCTAACAAAGCTAAGGGCTAACAGAGAGTGAGCTACGCGTACATGTGGAGGAGGTCTTGAGTCCCAATTTATCACATAATTGTTGCTGAGTAGCTCTGCAGACCTGGACTAAAAAATGTCAACTACCCCTTTAAGAAACCATTTTGCTCATAGAAGCAAATTGGAAATTTCCATTTTAACTGATCAGTGGTGCAGTTTAGTGGGCTGCCAATTAGAAGCGGACTTAAAGTGAATATCACTGCAGAACAGACACATTCTCAAACCTCCTGCCGTCATGTTTAGAAGTGGCGTACTTTACATCAGAGATTTTATTTTCCCCTTTAGAAATTTAGCAAACATACATGAAAATCTCTATCTTATGGACTAATGAACACTTTTTAAAAAGAAAGTGATTGCACGGGGTCTTCTGGTTTTATTGGACACTTACAGCGTGAAAATGAGCTTCTCATTGATGCCCGAGATGCAGGCTGCGATGCTCAGAGTAAAGATGGCGCTGCCCATCCACACATGGTTGGGTTTCACCAGCCTGCGGAATTCCATCGAAGAACAGGGGAGGAGGAAGGCAGCCAGGCCCATCACCCACTAACCAGAGAGACACAGACAAGGTGATAGCATCTGTGCTGGCTCTAAATACACATGAAAATACACACTCTAAATAAACATGATTCTTAAGGTCCTTGTCTGGACAAACTGGAAATATAATAGCAAGATCCAGAGCAGGGTTTTCCAAGTTCACTTTTGTATGAATCTTCCAAAACAAATTAATGGAATTGTTTGTTTATTCTGCAACCTCAAATTCTGATGTGGAATAATAATTTTTTTTTTTACATTGGTTTATCTATGTTTTGCACTGAAATTCACCACCACTGTTGATCTTAGTTATCCCAACCTTGCTTTTGTACAAGCTAACAAACCCAATTACCCAAATACAGTAGAGCCTCTACTATCCGGCATCCTCTGGGAATCAGGTGCTGGAAAGTAGAAACTTCTGGATAGTATAACGTGTCCCAAAGATAACGTAGGACCCATACATTTCTGTTTTTCAACATTCATGTTTTTTGTTCAATGAAAGAATCCATTCAAGTTCTACTCACAAATGTTTGCATGGATGTCTGCTTATCACAAAACAAAATGTTTATATTTGAACCGATGTCTGCATATGACGAGGTAAATACAGCTGGTACAAATAATGCCAACATTTACAGTTTATTCCCGTTAATTCCCATGGAAAGTTTCCACCTTTGAATATTCCCGGAATTTCGCAACCCTAGGGCCGATTACATAGGTCACTTTGGGTAGGGGGGAAAAAATGCACACACCAAAAAAAAAAAAAAAACCTCAGTCCAAATTAGGGGATTTATTAAAATACTGGCAATATTTTTGGTAGACCCTAGCCATACTTGGTTGCTCTAATTTGTCACATTCACTGTATGGCCAGGAATGGTTGCTGGTGGCAGTTGCTACAAATTATATCAAGTTTATCATGACCTCACTGGTTGAAATAGTGTGACAGGGATCATGGGGGGTGGTCTGGTAGGTTTACCTGTGCTGCAAAGAGTGTCGCCGTGCAGATGCCCAGCCAGCTATGCAGTGAGTAGAGATTGGGGATGCTTTTGGCATTGTGGAAACTGAAAACAGCACATAGTCCCACGATTGACAGGAGCAGAGCCAGGAACAATATGCCAGCGTGCAGCAGTTTCCAGGGCAACTTGTTCTCACCCCAGGTGAGTGGGATGCGGTACAGTACTGCCGCTGGTAAGACAAGGAAGAGGAGGTACACGTTTATTCAACAGAGTAAAACATACAGCTCTATTGCTGAACCTATTGCAATCATGTCTGAAGAAGTTCAAAGACCATTTGCAAGAACATGCACTTTACTGTGTATGCCTGCATATTCTTTGAAGAAATTACAATTTCCTGCAGTAAGAAATCTAAATCTAAATTACAAAAAGAAGCCAAGTCAGTCCCAGAACGTATACTGCAATTCATAGATACCCGAGTCCAATTTACAAAATATAAGATCAGTTTTTCTGACATGAACGATGGCAACTATTAGGCTTAGCAGGTGCTGGCTGCCATCGATATTTTAATAAAATTTTATCGTGCACTTATAAAAGAAGGGAAACAAATATGAGTAATTGCGGAGCCCTTCTCTCACCGTTGCCATAGAGCACAATGAGCCCAGTCACCATTAGGACGGGATGCCAGTTGTACTGGAGCGCTGTGCCGTCCCACGCGAAGCCTCCGCGCCATGTGGCACTCCAGTAGGACACGAAAACCACGCAGAGGAAGCCCAGGCACAAGCACAGCACATAGGATACATGGAAGAGCACCGAAGAGCTCATTTTGGAGCACTCTGAAAGAGGGCCAAAGAGGGATGTTTAGGGGGGGGGGGGGGTCAGGTGGCGCTGTTCTTCCAGTGAGGTAAATCAAACCCATTTCCCCCGAGAGTGCGGAATGCACACGTTTATCGTCTCAGGTTATGAAAATGCAGCATCATCCTGAATAAACAGACACTTTGCACACACATGCACAATAAAATAGATATGTAATTCAACATATCAAACTCCTATGTTATGTGACTGAATATTAAACCTAGCAGCTCAAATGCACGCATTCAATAAAAGATCGTTGTGTACTGTGTTTGAACAATCAGAAGGAAAACAATTTCCACTTTAAATTTTGTTACTCTTATGTTAGTTTATTATGAATATGTATGCTGTATACAGTCTGTTTCACGTGTACACATGTTCATATTTCATTTTGATGGCTTGTGTTGAAATTGATTTATCCTCTGCAGTAGTGGAAAAGAAAATGCATTTTGATAATGACGTGCCGTATTGGCCTCCATTTTTTTAAACATACACCAAATTTTTTTATTCCATCTTCATGTTTGAGCACTCTTTCCAGGGACAAAAGTTTTATCAGTTTTTTTTATCAGATTTGAACATGTGTTAAATGGAAAACAATATTAAAAACATAACATTGTACTGCACTTTTATAAGCAAACAAGATTGCTAGGTTTCATTGTGTGAAATCATCGCACCTTTCCCATGTTTTCCTCTACTAGTCTGTGCTCAGTTCTTCACAATTTGCCTTGGACATACTGAACGCAGTAGTGCAAAATTACCAGCATTTTACTGGAACTACATATAGTACGAAGATGCATTAATAAACATCTCTTTGCTTAATTTCCATTTATTTGTCTGGACATCACTATACACTCCATATTTTTAATCCTACTCCCATGTACACTCTTTCTTGTAATCAAGTGTTTTCTCACTTTCTCACATTTACCAGTTGCTTCTCTCTTCTGAGCTGCTTGGAAACACAAACGTTCATATCTGACAGCTGCATAAAGAAATGCAGAGGAGATGAGCAGTATACACCTGATAGATAAGTTTCGATAGCCGGATTGCTATCATATGTGGCCACACGGAGAGTCTGCATGCGCTTATGTGTATTCCACCCAGCTAATATAGTAAAAAATTAATGAATAGATTATTAAACGCAGAGAATAATGAATACAACTGCTTATATCTTAAAAGGGAGATGTACAGTGTCAAGTACAAGAGGGAAAAGCAGTACTACTTGATCAGGTTTAGAACAGGGAATGTAAGAATGCAAAATAGAGGGAAGAGTTTGTGACAATACCACAAGCAGCCTATTATACTTTTTCTGCTTAAATACTTCCTGGATTTATTTCAGTTCCTCAGCCGGTTTCCATCCAGAATTGTGGTCAGAGTGAGCATAAGACGCTGTAGACTACAATGACAGGTGCATTTCAGATACACTCAAGTGTCGCAGAAAAAACAGGAAACATATTTTCTAAGCAGTCTGTTGTGCGTACCTCGACTATACCGGGAGGATCCACTTCCTCCCTTTCACACAGCTGTGTGTGGGAGCGACCGCCTGATCATTTCTAGTCTGACTAGTAGGGGGGTAACCGAGATAACACAAAATAACCCGGGTTTTGCACTGAACAAGACCTGTTCATTATGACAGTGACAGAAAACAAATTACTACTTTAGATATTTCACCTGCTTTAACAAACCAAACAAATTAAATGACAAGTCTTAATGTTGGATGCTTTAGTGCAGTCAGTGGCAATTAATACACCATACAGACCATTCATGTCCAGAAATGTCTTTAGTATAATCCCTCTTTGTAGGTATTGCAGAGGCTTTCCAGACCAATCTTTATTTTTAAGGTGTAAGATCTAAGACTGCTTGGAAAATATCTAGGCTGCAGCAACCCCAAATCTTGACATAGCCTACTGTCAGATAATGGCAACCTTTACTGGAATATCCTGGTCCTGCGATGCAGTCTTTAAGGTATTCATAAGTTATCCATTATCTGAACTATTCGACTTCTATTGGAATGCATTGGTTTCTGGGATTGCGGCCAACATCGGTTATGAATTATTCAAGGAGCACAATCACTTAGCCTACGTAGTCTGAAATTTTAGCTATCCCTTACATAGCTCATGAATGAGGCACTGGCGTCAGAACTGGAGTTGGTCCCCGGCCGCTGCCCACTGCTCCTAAGTAGTTAGGATGGGTCAAATGCAGAGGACAAATTACCCCACGGGGTCAATAAAGTATAACTTAACTTAAATATTCATCGCTTTGTTGCGTGTCATGGGCCTAAATCCCCTGACAAATCGTGTAGTATTAACTTACCATTAGGCTACTGAAACACAATAGCCTACTGCGTATGTTTTGAGAACTTCAACATGGCAGAATTACCTCAGTTAACCCTTGCCAGATCTCAGGAAAAATATGTAATGATCGAGATAGTATGAAAACGACCCATTAGAATTATTCAATAGCCTACTAGCCTATCAGTAAACTAACAGTAGCCTATCCAGGGTGAGAAAATAGGCTAGGCTATAGCCTATGCATATTTTTAAACAAGAAGTTTATGCCAAAATAGCCTATTAAACAGATTTTGGATTAAATCCAGTAGCCTGCTGTAGAACAACCGATTTCCATAGTTTTGCAGGAACCATTTAACAGTTACAAATTAGCCTATAGGTTATGCGCGGTTTAATTTTTGAATCGCTTGCCTTAAACACACCATGCCATAAGCTACCCAGCACTTTGTTTTTACAGCGAAAGTAGAAAGCAGACAAGCACTGTTATAGATTAAGATGTCCAGTTAAACTACTATCACTATCGATAATCATTCCAAAGTGCGTAAAGTGCCTGTAAAGTTTATGCTTTACCTTGTTTACGACCTTCCTTGAGTGTTGTGTAGGTACGCTCGTAAGGTTGCTAGAATGAATACAAATACTACACCGCGTGACGTCAAATAAAGGAAGCAGCCAAAATGTGACGCATATAGCCGAGAAAACGAAATAATTGAGTTCGGTTCCCTTTTGTGGCTAGCACAGATGTAAAGAATAAGCGGTGTTAAATAAGTTGAAGAAATTCTGTTTTATTCCCGCTTCACATTCTGCCACCTTGGATGAAAAGGCGTAACCAGATCTTATTACAGCAACACAATAACCCAAGACGGTGAAAATGCGACATACGTCAAAACAACAACAAAAAACAACAACACATATACGCACGTTCGATAAATAATACTAGCCTACGTCTTCATATTAATTACATAATGTTTATCAACCTACAGAACGCTGAAACTGTCTTCAAACTAACTAGTATTGACTAACTGTGGTTTTGAATCCCATTTGCTTCATCTTTCCTTCTTCTTCTTCTTCTTCTTCTTCTTCTTTGGAGTTTAACGGCAGCTTGCATCCTTTGCGTTGCATTACTGCCATCTTCTGGAGTTAGTTAACTCCTACAGTGTCCATTTTGTCAGATTCTTCCC
Source organism: Synaphobranchus kaupii (assembly GCA_029718625.1). Taxonomy (NCBI): domain Eukaryota; kingdom Metazoa; phylum Chordata; class Actinopteri; order Anguilliformes; family Synaphobranchidae; genus Synaphobranchus; species Synaphobranchus kaupii. The sequence goes on along the minus strand of CM056376.1, from coordinate 22,292,913 downwards.
ATCAGTCCTGTTCTCTTTAGAAATGTGCTCAAATACTTCCTGCCTTGTCCACTTCCACCACACTCCAGAATGTATTTTAAACCTGCTCCTGTTAGTCCTGCTCTTTCCATTCCATCCATCATGTCCTTTCTTTCGGTGACATATTTCCGGCAGTTAACAAGAACGTGCTCTACTGTTTCTGGTAAATGACACTGTTCACAAAGCCCATTTGGATGTTTCCCTATAATGTTGAGAGTCCCGTTCAAGTTACTATGTCCTATTCTAAGTCTGGTCATCACTACCTCCTCTTTTCTATTTCCTCCTCTGTTTCTCTCCCTACCCACTCTTTTTTGTATTGCATGTAGGTGTCGTCCTCTTATCTCCTGATCCCAGTACTGCTGCCACTCTATTGATTTCCTTCCATGCTATACTCTTTCCTTCTGCTTTAGAAAGTTCAATTGCAGTGTCTATGTTTTCTTTTCTAACAGCTTGTTTGGCTAATTTGTCCACTTTCTCATTACCGTTAATACCCATGTGTGCAGGAACCCAAATTAATGTGACCACAGTGCCTTGTTTTACCACTCGTGAATGTATTTCCATTATTTCAAATAATAGGTCTTGGCGATTACTGGATGTAGGCTACCTAGCTTTAGACTGTAGGCCTACAGAGCTGCTGCTGAATCACTACAAATCAGGGCTCTGTTAGGTTTGGCTTGTTCAATCCACTCAATCCACCATCCATATGGCATACAACTCAACTGTGTATACACTTAAAAAGTTTGATGTCCGTTTGCATATTTCTGTTCTACTACTAGGAACTGCAACAGCAGAACCAGTGTTGTCTGTTATTGGATCTTTTGATCCATCCGTAAACACCTGTACATACTCTGTGTATTTACTTTCTGTATACCAATAAAACTCATTAACTAAATCTGCATTTTCCCTCCTTGCCTTAATGTGCAGCAACTCTAGATCTACGATTAGTGGTTCAAGTATCCAAACAAGGAGTCTAGGCCTATACACTGTCAGACAGAACCTCATTCCATACACTCCCAGATCTCTTGCTGCTCCATCCCCTGTCCAGCCAAAACTTGTTTTTAACTGTTCCCTCCCTTTCCCAGCAGGCCTGTAGCACTCTTTTGGTTGGATGATTATCTCCGTGCCCTCTCAAATTCATCCAATAATTTACAGTGAGCTGTTTCCTGCGTAAACACAGTGGCATTTCTCCTGCTTCTACTTGAAGGGCACACACAGGTGATGTTCTCACTGCTCCTATGCATAATCTAAGGGCCCGGGCCTGGATCACATCTAACCCTCCAAGCACAGTTTTTGCTCCAGATCCATGCACCACACTCCCATAGTCCAGCCTTGATCTAATTAGTGCTACATAAATATATTTCAAGGATGCTACATCCGCTCCCCAGTCCAACCCCACAAGGCATCTCATCACATTTAAAACCTTTTTGCATTTATCCACAATACTTTTAATGTGTTCCCTCCATGTTAATCTAGAGTCAAAATATACTCCTAAGAATCTAAATGACTCAACTATCTCTAAATTATTCCCATATAGTTGCAAGATAAAATTTCCTCTAACTCTCTTTCTTGTGAAGAACATTGCCTTAGTCTTTTCAACTGAGAACTTAAAACCCCATTTCTTCCCCCACATCTCAACTTGATTTATTCCCTCTTGCACCTTTTTAACTATATGACTCAAATTTCTCCCTCTTTTCCACAGAGCCCCATCGTCTGCAAATAATGACCTTCCCATGTCCACTGATACATTTCCAAAGATGTCGTTTATCATAATTGAAAATAATACAGGACTTATCACACTCCCCTGTGGTGTTCCATTTTCAACCTCATATTTATTGGACATTTCAGATCCTATCTTTACCTGTATTGTTCTTTTGTTCAAAAAGTCCATTATCCAGTTAAAAACTTTACCCCCAATTCCTATTGCATTTAGCTTTATCAGAAGCCCCTCCTTCCAAAGCATATCATACGCTTTTTCTACATCGAAGAACACTGACGCTACTGTCTCTTTATTTATTTGTGCCTTCCTTACTTCATCTTCTAGACACAGCACTGGATCTAAAGTACCCCTTCCTTTCCTAAATCCACTTTGACATCCTACAATTACATCCTGTTTCTCTAAAAAGTACACCAGTCTTTCATTTACCATTCTCTCCATCAGTTTACATAAGTGCGATGTTAATGCAATTGGTCTATAGCTTGTTGGTTTGCTTGCATCTTTCCTTGGCTTCCTTATGGGTACAATGACCGCCTCCTTCCAACTCACAGGTATTCTACCTTCCTCCCACACTTTGTTAAACAGTAATAATAATTTGTTCAGACCTTCTTTGCTTAAGTGTTTTATCATCACATAGCATATTTCATCTTTCCCTGGTGCAGTCATACCAGCTTTAGCCAATGCCCTTTTTAAATCTCCCACAGTAAATGGCACACTCTGCTCATCTCCATTACTTTCCTTTCTCCTTAAGGCCTTCCTGTTTTCAGATTTTGTTTTCTCCCTGCCCCTTCTTCCCTCCTCAGACAAATTATTAGAGCTGTGCACCTTCACAAAAGTGCTAGCCATTAACTCAGCTTTTTCTTTATTACTTACTACTATTTCATCTCCATTTGTTAGCACCGGATAACTCCACTCCCTTTTGTCCCCCTCCCATCTTTTTGATCATTCCCCACACCTCTCCTACTGGCGTTGTGTTCCAAATTGAATCACAAAACTGTCTCCAATAAGACCTTTTCACCTATTGGCCTCCTTACCACTGCATGAGCCTTTTTGTACTGTATCATATGTTGAAAATTATGGGTTCTTTTCAATAATTTAAATGCCTTATTTCGGTTTCTCACATCCTCTTTACAGTTATCATCCCACCATGGTACTGCCTTCCTCTTTATTTTGCCTTTACTCTTAGGGATGGATCTCAGTGCAGCTGTTCTAATACCTTTTCTTATTTCCTTATCCAGAGCTTCTATGGTCATGTTATCATTGATCTGATTCAGATACTCATCACACTCTTCGTGCCTTCTTGATACGCTTTCCATTCACATATGGGAGCAATATTATTTGAAACCATTGTAAGATCCAGTGTTGACTCCTTTCCTGTGTTAACATCTATTCTTGTTTTACTTCATTAAAATCCCCACACCACACAATGCTTGCTCTACTTTGCCCTTCTATTTCTTCAAGCTTATTTAATTCTAATCTCTTGCAAGGGTTATAATAATTCACCATTCCTTCCGTTCTACCCAAACTTCCACCACCACATACTCCAATTCTTTTCCAATACCCAATACTCTATAAGGCATCCCTTGTTTAATAAATGTGACACAGCCCCCTCCACCCCCATCTTTCCTATCTCGCCTAATTGCCACATATCCAAGCAAAACAAAATCTAACTGAGGTTTCAACCATGATTCCTGAACACATAAAATGTCCGGTTTCTCCCTTCTACTATCTACAAATTGCTTTAAATCCTGCCCATTAGCTATCAAACTCCTTGCATTCCACTGGAATATTAACATTGTTATCAACCATGGCTCTTGACTTGCCAGAACACTGAGACTGTCTCTCACTTCCTCCCATTTCAAACCTATCATATCAAGATGATGCACTGCTGCTTTGACAATTATTTGAATCCTTTCAGTTTTAGACTTAACCTCAGCTGTTGCATTTATCACTTTTGTCCTCCTCTATATTCACTGTCATTTGCATTCTATTTTGTCCATACTCCTTAGCCTGCTTTTCCTGACCCGCCCTCCTAACTGCTTCTGCATAAGATACTTTTTCCTTCACTCTGATCTGTTGCACCTTCTTCTCATCACTTCACATCGCCAATAAGCAACACTGTGATTCCCTCCACAATTGCAGCACTTTGGTTTTACTCCCTCTCCACACTTCCCATACTCATGATCCCCCCCACATCTAGCGCATCTTCTCTTCCCCTTACACACATTAGCCACATGCCCAAACCCCTGACATTTAAAACATCTCAATGGCTTTGGTATAAACTCCCTAACTCTGTATCTCATGAATCCAAAGTATATTTCCTTTGGGAGAACCATTGTTGCAAACTCTATCAAAATGGTCTCAGTTTCTTTTTTCTCAGTTCCCCTTGTCATTCTTTTAGCACTTTGGACTAAACTATTCCTCACCCGCAAGTTATCCTCCAGTTCCTTCATTGTAACTTTAAGAGGTATTCCCGAAATTACACCCTTGCACCCGCCTCTCCTCTGCTCCCCCACTCTTATTACTTTGGATACTTTAACTTTTCCAACACTACTCATATTCTTTGCCTTCTCCATCTGTACTTCATTGGTGCACCCTATTAGCAAGTTTCCGTCTCCCAACACTCTCGCATATTTCACTTCTCCGACTTGTCCTCTAATAATTTTTGTTAGCTTCAGCGGATCAACTTTCTTTACTCCCCCTCTCCCTCAAATCTCAGCACTACATTCAGCAATTCTGCCTTCGGATCCTCTCCCCCTTCACTGTCCGTTCCACTTGAGCTAGCTCCGTCCTTTTTCTTTCTCTTATTTCCCTTCATGCTTTTACTCCCTTTCACCACCTCTCCCACCCGACTCCACTCATCTCCACTAGACTCCACGATATTGCTGTCTTCCTCCGGCTCCCTCCCTGCCATTTTGTCTGAGTTTGTAAGGAACAGTGCCAGAATATCGTTCCGGACCTATACAGGCGTCGGTCTATATTCCCACAAAATGTTCCCCCGAATACTCAATCCTACTGTTACCAGGTCCTGATATCCGTAAAAACCAACGTCAATGTAATTTAATTAATCAGCAAGTTTAATTCCAACCAGTCCAAGCACAACCGTGGTGTCGCCAGCTAGTTTGGTCCCGAAGACAATGCCTACCGCTTCATCTTTCCAGAATGCACGACGGATAATGTAGTCCAAAGTCGACTTGCCTGTGTGTGATCTCTCAGGCATTAGGCCTATTTCGTAGCATAGCCTATTTACATTTTATTAGCTATCTTAATCTTAAGATAACCTTAAGAAACAATGCATGTATAATAAGAATCGACAAATGCATAATAAACTAGTTTAAAACATATGATGGGTGGTTTTTGTGATAATCAATATGTTATACAATATCTCCCCCTGCTGACTTGTTAAAGGAATGACCATTTCTTTCGTGAAATGTGCAGAGCGTTTTAGTCTGCAACAAGTTTATGATAAGCACCATCTACGAAGTATTCAGTCATAAGCATATAAGACCATTTTAAAATCAATTAGCCTATATTTTCAAAAAAATATATATATTTGTGCACATTTAGGCGTATGTACTGTATAATTGCGCGTTATCTACTGGAACCATATATTTTAAACGTAGATTCCATGCGACAATCTGTTTGTGTCACACATCATCATCTATGACTATTGTGTAGCTGTGATAACACCACGACTGTAGGCTAATTGGCTACACATGTTGCATAGGCTACTGTTAATTTGACCAAAACATCCACCACAATAACACTCAATACTGTAAAGTTTATTTTGTGGTGCTTTCACCTGCCGTGTTGCATTTCATAATTTCTTTTAAAAATATTGAATGGTAGTTTAAAACATTTTGTTGGTTTTACCAAGTTTGGTGGTAAAAAATAAAAAATAAAAAAAAATAAAAAAATAAAAAAAAGTATGAAGCATGAACATTTATGTGAGCTGTGGGCCACCTTCACATTGGTTTTAGACTTTCTTAGCTGCATATTATAAGAGTGTTTCTCCTGTTTATTTTGATGTTGGTTTTTAGAACAACTATATAAAAAGTAAAATAAGCCACAGTCTCCATTTCACTATTTAATTACATGGCTTTTACTCAATGCCATTTGAAAGTAAAGTAATATTTAGTGAAAATAACTGATCCAAATTTGAGTTGAGCTAGATAAGAGCTAATAACTTACTCTATGCGGTGTATTGTGTGAAATGTGGCAAGCTGTCACTTTGAGAGAAAATAAATTTCTATCTCCACCCCTTGCACTTTTTCCTCATGTAATATTTTAGGATTGTCATGCTTTAAGAGCCAGGTATCATGGCTAAATGTGACATAAACCGAGTTTCACAGTATGCTTGGGTTTTTTTGTTCTTGGTGAAATATAGGCTGCTCGCTTTCTTGTACACATTAATTTTGCCACAAAAGTGCCTATGCAATATCTAGTTCTCAAGATAAACAAGCATTGAACAAACTATCATAGCTAAAATAGCTTAAATTAGCCTTTCTTAACAATAGCTATCATCTTTCTCTTGACCTATCCCTAATCTTGCTTTTGTGTTAAAGCGTAGTAAAACACCAATCAACAAATTAAGGCTGGGAGCATTTCTGGGTGAATTGTAATGTGTACAGGGAACTGTGTACATTTAGCAAAAAACAAACAAACAACAAAAAAAAAGCAAGCATATTGTGAAACTGACACACTTTTCTGTTTGGCCCAAATGGGCCTATGTCACGCCTGGGCATGATACTGGGTTGGATTTGTATTCTGGCTCCATTTTGGAAAAGGTGAATTTACATTTAGTGCTTTATTGATGTTGCACAAACACTTGCTTGTAATGTACTTGCATCTACACTTTCTTTCATTGTGAACAGATCTGGATAAGAGTGTCTGATAAACAAATGGAATGCAATGTAATGGAATTCAAATGTCAAAGGACATTTTAATCTAGTTAAAATGTGAAAGCTTTGCTTCATATGGGATGAATAGTTCTGAACGGAAATGTTTGTGGTTAAAATTTTATTTTCTGATACACATAATCTGCATATTATTGTACCATAAACATCGGTTCTGTAGGAAAGTGACCACTGCATAGTGGACAAAGTAAATAATTGGACAGAGTGCAAATCATTTGTGTGTCTGTGTTTGAAGGAGAACATGTCCTGAAAAGAAAGGAGAACAGGTGACCTTAGTTTTGACATTGTATCAGACTTCATTATGAGGTCAGAAAAAAATTGGAATTACAGGTGCAAAGCTGCACTATGGGCGTGTTACAGATGTGACATTGCTATGTCATAGGTGCAGGGCCAATGTGCTGTTTCTGTACAGACACTGAGCAGTTGTGTTGGTGTGACATGCATGGGCTAAGAGAGCAACTGCATAGTGTCTTAACATGTGCAGCGGTTTGGAGGGCATATTACAGATACAGATACACTGTATAATGTTACTGGTGTAAATCTGCAGTGTTACAGGTAAAGGAGCAACTGTGTTGTAATATGTTGCCAAGAACATCAGGCCGAAGAAAGGTTCTAGCTAAAGAATATTGTGCTATTGCCCAGCCAGGATTTCAATATGCAAAGCATTAGGGAGAGTATTAAGCTAAGATAAGGGCTCTGTGTGTCTCTGTTCCCCTGCTGTAGGTGTTTTATCTGCCCATGAGCAATGAGGCTGTGGTGGGTAACTGTCCATTTGGCCATCTTTTCCCCCCTGCCATTACATGGCACAACGGGACAGGTGCTAAAGGACTTGTCAGGCGAGGGTCCTTGCAGATCACTCGTTGGTTGGGGACCATATGGCTTTGAGAAAACATTGATCGAGACGGATCACATTTGCCACTGCTTTGGGAGCAAATTATTTTTTGTGGCTCTGCTTCAAATACAGAGAGGCATACCAATATACTGGACGTACAGAATTCAAGAGGGGTGGTCTTTCGATTTTTCCATCGAGGACTTGGTAGACCGGATTAGCAGCTGGTATGTTGACGCAGGGGTAAGAGGAATTTATTTTCTTAAAGGTCATCGAACGCTTCCCTTTCAGCATGTTAGCAGAGTTTTAGGATTTTGTTTCACTAGCCTCCATTCTTAAATTGTTATAAATTAACCATTTGTCAAATGTCACATATGAAACAGTACGTATGCTGATGTTTGCAAGTTTGATAACAAACAGCAGAGCATAGCCTACAATACATTTAGGAAACAAGAATGCATGTTACTGAAATAGTTGCTGCTGCAGTACATCTAAAATGTATTGTCCCATGACAAAATGCACAAATGTACTGTATGCTTCATTTGTTGTAATGTTTATATTATATAGCTACAATGAGTTAAGCTATACTATACTTTTCTAATAACTCGTTATTTAACCAGGTAAATTGAATGAGAATGTCAATGACTCATTGAACACACAGCTCTTATTCAGAGCATACACACTTATCCAGGCATATGTAGAATATAGCTTTATTGCAGTATCAGACCACAAATTCAAATCTGCAAGTGTTTTGGTTCAGTACCCAAGTACAGAACCAGTTCCAGTTCCCAAAATGAACTGTAATTTTGCTTGCTCGTATACTACACTAACATTGCATACAGTGCTTGTGATATTAAGTAGGGCTGGTGAAAATGCATTGTTTACATTATAAGAGTTTTGTTCATGTTTACAATGTTCACTATATGTAGATTTGACTCATACATTCTTTCCACAATTAGTTTGAAACATACTTGACACAAGTTTATTTAATTTCTTTTAACTTTCGGGCGCTTTCCCTAAAGTAAATATAGCTTGTTCCATGTACTATGCATTTATGGTGCACCAATGTGACAAAAGACTATGTAAATACATCTCATCAGTAGCGTACAGTTCTGCACACTATCCAGCCCTGAGATGATGGCATTGGAGCATGCACACTGACTACACAGTTTTGCCAGGATTCAATGCTCATTTATTATCAATGTGTAGTTGAATAATGTGTTGATCCAAAATGATTATTAAAGCTAATTGTACGAAATGCGCTGGCCTAATTATTGGTGTGTTTATAATTTTGATGAAACCTGCCTGGATTAATATTAATTCTGAGTGTGTCTCTATTGAAACGCAATATGGCGGCATACATTAAAATATATTAAGGTAAAAATATGTCATTTATATTTCATACATTTATTGATGATTGAATCAATTTTTTATAGGCGACCAGCACAATCACAAGGAAGGAAATGAACTTAATCTTCAACAGAATATGGAAAACGGGAGGAAGAGGCACTCAAGTCCAAGCAGTAACTTACATAGGATGTGCTACCATTCTCTCTTATGAGAGCAAGTGGGGCATTTATTTAATGGGAAACCAGGCTGTGTCCTTGTGCACATTTCACCACACTGGTGACATCAAAACATTGAAAGGAGCTGTCTTAGAAAATAAAACCAGGAACTGGATACAGGTAGACCTTGAAAAACTTGAAAAAGTTATTATTGAGACATTTAAGGCTGTCACACGAGTAAGTATTTTTGAGAGCTGTCCAGAAATTGGGAAAGTACAACCTATCCATGAGCATATAAGGATTGTTGCTCGGGCAGAGGACATTGATTTATATGATGAAATGAAGAAAATGTTGTATGAAAATAAGGATACAAAAAATACCAATTTCATCTTGCCAAAATTAAAAACACATAGATGCAATTGGAGGAAAACAGAAAGAAAAAAAATAGCATGGAAGCTTAAATATGCCAGAATCAAACTTTCCAAAATGGTGGAAAAATGTAAACAATACAAGAAAGATCAACATGACAAAAATATATTTAAAGAAATGGAGCAGCCTCATATGTCAGACCAGATTGCAAGGATGGGCAAAATTAAATATGAGAGCCAGGAAGAATCTCAAACACAAGAAGGTATTGTGAAAAGGTTCAAAAGACAAGATATTAATTCAAAAGAGAAAAAATCAGAAAAGAAAAAAAACATACGTACAGACTTTGAAAATGGAAATCCAATTGCAGGAAGCACAAAAGAAAGCCCTCAATTTCACAGTCAAGATGAACTGCCAACAAAATATCCAGCAGAAGATGATGCTGAAGGTCATCACAGAAACAGGTACAAGAAAGGAATTGAACGCTCAATTAAAAGAAATAAAAATAAAGAAAAAAGAAAGGTAGAAGCAAAATATGAAGGAAGTGATATGATGCAACCTGAAATCCATGCACATGTAGGAAGTGAGGAAAACAGTTCAGAAAATGACAACCGAGATGTCCTTGTAAATGCAACCCCAAACAAACAAATTAATGATGAAGAGAAAGAGGAGGAGGAACTTAAATATAAAGGACCTGATCAAATTGATCCTGATGAATTTCAAGTAAATTTGGGAAGTGGGGTAGAAAATTCACAACATGAAAATCAAGGCAACATAGCAAATGAAAATCCAAAAGAAGAAAATAAAACTGAAGGAAAAGAAGTGCTAGAAGCAGAAGACAAAGTCTCCAATGAAATGCACCCTGGTGGACATCATGGAGATACTGGAAGTGGGGATGAAATTTCCCAAAATGATACTCCAGACGAAGGAACAACAGATTGTCCAACAGACGTGAGTGAAGGTGAAGAAATAATGACAGATTCAGGAAGTGAGGAAGAGAACTCAAAACATAAAATTGAGGATGAAATGACAAATGAGAGTCTAATAGTAGAACATAAAAATGAAGAAAAAGAAGAGGTAGAAGATCAACGAGGACCTGGTCAAACGCATCCTGAAGAAGCTCAAGTAAGTTCAGGAAATGTGGTAGAAAATACACACAATGAAAATCAGGACTTTTCCAATGGAAATCCAACAAAAGAAAATGAAAGTGAAGCAAAAGAGGTGGTAGAAGCAGAAGACAAACGAGCAGATGAAATGCACCCTGATGAACTTCACATAGACCCAGGAAGTGGGGACAAAAGTTCACAACATGACGATCAAGATGAAGAAGCAACAGATTGTCAAACAGATGAGAGTGAAGCTGAAAAAATTGCTACAGATTCAGGAATTGAGGAAGAGAATTCAAAACATAAAGATGAGAATGAACTGCAACATGGAAACCCAATAGAAGAAAATCAAAGCAAAGAAAATGATCAGTTGGCAGCGGAAGACAATGAACTTGGTAAAATCCAGCCGGACAAAGTTAATGTAGAGTCAGAAAGTGAGGACAACAGTTCGCAAAATGATAATCCAGAGGATGAAACAACAGAATGTCCAACAGATGTGAGTGAAGGTAAAGAAATAATTACAGATTCAAGAAGTGAGGAAGAGAAATCAAAACATGAAATTGAGGATGAAATGACAAATGAGCGTGTAATAGTAGAACATAAAAATGAAGAAAAAGAAGTAGAAGATAGAGGATTTGATGAAATGCATACTGAAGAAGCTCACGTAAATTCAAGACATGGAGTAGAAAATGCACACTATGAAAACCAGGACAACATGGCCAATGGAAATCCAACAGAAGAAAATGAAAGTGAAGCAAAAGTCGTGGTAGAAGCACAAGACAAACAGGCTTATGAAAAGCACCCTGATGAACTTCAAGTAAACCCAGGAAGTGGGGACAAAAGTTCACAACATGACGATCAAGATGAAGAAGCAACAGATTGTCCAACAGATGAGAGTGAAGCTGAAGAAATAGTTATAGATTCAGGGATTGAGTACGATGACTCAGAACACGAAAATGAGAATGAACTGAAAAATGGAAACCCAATAGAAGAAAATGAAAGGAAAGAAAAGGAACAGGTGGCAGCGGAAAACAATGCACTTGGTAAAATGCAACCAGACAGAGTTAATGTAGACTCAGAAAGTGGGGACAACAGTTCCCAAACTGATACTCCAGAGGAAGGAACAACAGAATGTCCAACAGATGTGAGTGAAGGTGAAGAAATATATTCAGGAAGCGAGGGAGATAAATCAAAACTTGAATTTGAGGATGAAATGACAAATGAGAACCCAATAGTAGAACATAAAACTGAAGAAAAAGAAGAGTTAGAAGTAGAAGATGATGGACTGGGTCAAATGCATCCTGAAGAAGCTCAAGTGAAATCAGGAAATGGGGTAGAAAATACACACTATGAAAATCAGGACAGCATAGCCAATGGAAATCCAACAGAAGAAAATGAAAGTGAAGCAGAAGACATGGTAGAAGCAGAAGACAAAAGAGGTGATGAAATGCACCCTGATGAACATAACGTAAACCCAGGAAGTGGGGACAAAAGTTCACAACATGACGATCAAGATGAAGAAGCAAAAGAATGTCCAACAGATGAGAGTGAAGCTGAAGAAATAGTTACAGATTCAGGAAGTGAGGAAGATAAATCAAAACATAAAATTGAGGATGAAATGACAAATGAGAGTCTAATAGTAGAACATAAAAATGAAGAAAAAGAAGAGGTAGAAGATAGAGGCCCTGGTCAAACGCATCCTGAAGAAGCTCAAGTAAGTTCAGGAAATGTGGTAGAAAATACACACTATGAAAATCAGGACAGCATTTCCAATGGAAATCCAAGAAAAGAAAATGAAAGTGAAGCAAAGGACGTGTTAGATGCAGAAGACAAACGGGCTGATGAAATGCACCCTGATGAACTTCACGTAGTCCCAGGAAGTGGGGACAAAAGTTCACAACATGACGATCAAGATGAAGAAGAAACAGATTATCCAACAGATGAGAGTGAAGCTGAAGAAATAGTTATAGATTCAAGAAGTGAGGAAGAGAAATCAAAACATGAAATTGAGGATGAAATGACAAATGAGCGTGTAATAGTAGAACATAAAAATGAAGAAAAAGAAGAGGTAGAAGTAGAAGATAGAGGATTTGATGAAATGCATACTGAAGAAGCTCAAGTAAATTCAGGACATGGAGTAGAAAATGCGCACTATGAAAACCAGGACAACATAGCCAATGGAAATCCAACAGAAGAAAATGAAAGTGAAGCAAAAGTTGTGGTAGAAGCACAAGACAAACAGGCTTATGAAAAGCACCCTGATGAACTTCAAGTAAACCCAGCAAGTGGGGACAAAAGTTCACAACATGACGATCAAGATGAAGAAGCAACAGATTGTCCAACAGATGAGACTGAAGCTGAAAAAAATGCTACAGATTCAGGAATTCAGGAAGATAACTCAAAACATAAAGATGAGAATGAACTCCAACATGGAAACCCAATAGAAGAAAATGAAAGCAAAGAAAAGGAACAGTTGGCAGCGGATGACAATGAACTTGGTAAAATCCGGCCGGACAAAGTTAATGTAGAGTCAGAAAGTGAGAACAACAGTTCGCAAAATGATAATCCAGAGGATGAAACAACAGAATGTCCAACAGATGTGAGTGAAGGTGAAGAAATAATTACAGATTCAAGAAGTGAGGAAGAGAAATCAAAACATGAAATTGAGGATGAAATGACAAATGAGCGTGTAATAGTAGAACATAAAAATGAAGAAAAAGAAGAGGTAGAAGTAGAAGATAGAGGATTTGATGAAATGCATACTGAAGAAGCTCAAGTAAATTCAAGACATGGAGTAGAAAATGCACACTATGAAAACCAGGACAACATAGCCAATGGAAATCCAACAGAAGAAAATGAAAGTGAAGCAAAAGTCGTGGTAGAAGCACAAGACAAACAGGCTTATGAAAAGCACCCTGATGAACTTCAAGTAAACCCAGGAAGTGGGGACAAAAGTTCACAACGTTACGATCAAGATGAAGAAGCAACAGATTGTCCAACAGATGAGAGTGAAGCTGAAGAAATAGTTATAGATTCAGGGATTGAGTACGATGACTCAGAACACGAAAATGAGAATGAACTGAAAAATGGAAACCCAATAGAAGAAAATGAAAGGAAAGAAAAGGAACAGGTGGCAGCGGAAAACAATGCACTTGGTAAAATGCAACCAGACAGAGTTAATGTAGACTCAGAAAGTGGGGACAACAGTTCCCAAACTGATAGCCCAGAGGAAGGAACAACAGAATGTCCAACAGATGTGAGTGAAGGTGAAGAAATCATTATATATTCAGGAAGCGAGGGAGATAAATCAAAACTTGAATTTGAGGATGAAATGACAAATGAGAACCCAATAGTAGAACATAAAACTGAAGAAAAAGAAGAGGTAGAAGTAGAAGATGATGGACTGGGTCAAATGCATCCTGAAGAAGCTCAAGTGAAATCAGGAAATGGGGTAGAAAATACACACTATGAAAATCAGGACAGCATAGCCAATGGAAATCCAACAGAAGAAAATGAAAGTGAAGCAGAAGACATGGTAGAAGCAGAAGACAAAAGAGGTGATGAAATGCACCCTGATGAACATAACGTAAACCCAGGAAGTGGGGACAAAAGTTCACAACATGACGATCAAGATGAAGAAGCAAAAGAATGTCCAACAGATGAGAGTGAAGCTGAAGAAATAGTTACAGATTCAGGAAGTGAGGAAGATAAATCAAAACATGAAATTGAGGATGAAATGACAAATGAGAGTCTAATAGTAGAACATAAAAATGAAGAAAAAGAAGAGGTAGAAGATAGAGGCCCTGGTCAAACGCATCCTGAAGAAGCTCAAGTAAGTTCAGGAAATGTGGTAGAAAATACACACTATGAAAATCAGGACAGCATTTCCAATGGAAATCCAACAAAAGAAAATGAAAGTGAAGCAAAGGAAGTGTTAGATGCAGAAGACAAACGGGCTGATGAAATGCACCCTGATGAACTTCACGTAGTCCCAGGAAGTGGGGACAAAAGTTCACAACATGACGAACAAGATGAAGAAGAAACAGATTGTCCAACAGATGAGACTGAAGCTGAAAAAAATGCTACAGATTCAGGAATTGAGGAAGAGAACTCAAAACATAAAGATGAGAATGAACTGCAACATGGAAACACAATAGAAGAAAATCAAAGCAAAGAAAAGGAACAGTTGGCAGCGGAAGACAATGAACTTGGTAAAATCCAGCCGGACAAAGTTAATGTAGAGTCAGAAAGTGAGGACAACAGTTCGCAAAATGATAATCCAGAGGATGAAACAACAGAATGTCCAACAGATGTGAGTGAAGGTGAAGAAATAATTACAGATTCAGAAAGTGAGGAAGAGAAATCAAAACATGAAATTGAGGATGAAATGACAAATGAGCGTGTAATAGTAGAACATAAAAATGAAGAAAAAGAAGAGGTAGAAGTAGAAGATAGAGGATTTGATCAAATGCATACTGAAGAAGCTCAAGTAAATTCAAGACATGGAGTAGAAAATGCACACTATGAAAACCAGGACAGCATAGCCAATGGAAATCCAACAGAAGAAAATGAAAGTGAAGCAGAAGACATGGTAGAAGCAGAAGACAAAAGAGGTGATGAAATGCACCCTGATGAACATAACGTAGACCCAGGAAGTGGGGACAAAAGTTCACAACATGACGATCAAGATGAAGAAGCAACAGATTGTCCAACAGATGAGAGTGAAGCTGAAGAAATAGTTATAGATTCCGGAATTGAGTATGATGACTCAAAACATGAAAATGAGAATGAACTGAAAAATGGAAACCCAATAGAAGAAACTCAAAGCAAAAAAAATGAACAGGTGGCAACGGAAGACAATGAATTTGGTAAAATGCAGCCAGACAGACTTAATGTAGACTCAGAAAGTGAAGATAACAGTTCCCAAAATGATAATCTACAGGGTGAAACAACAGAATATCCAACAGATGTGAGTGAAGGTGAAGAAATAATTATAGATTCAGGAAGTGAGGAAGAGACATCAAAACATGAAATTGAGGATGAAATGACAAATGAGCACCCAATAGTAGAACATAAAAATGAAGAAAAAGTAGAGGAAGATAAAGGACCCCATTTAATGCATCCTGAAGTAATTCAAATAGATTCAGGAAGTGAGGTACAAAATCCACACAATGAAAATCAGGATGACATAGCCAATGGAAATACAATAGAAGAAAATGAAAGTGAAGGAAAAGACATGTTAGATGCAGAAGACAAAAGAGCTGATGAAATGCACCCTGATGAACTTCATGTAGACCCAGGAAGTGAGGACAAAAGTTCACAACATGACGATCAAGATGAAGAAGCAACAGAATGTCCAACAGATGAGAGTGAAGTTGAAGAAATAGTTATAGATTCAGGAATTGAGGAAGAGAACTCAAAACATAAAGATGAGAATGAACTGCAACATGGAAATCCAATAGAAGACAATCAAAGGAAAGAAAATGAACTGGTGGCAGCGGAAAACAATGCACTTGATAAAATGCAGCCAGACAGACTTAATGTAGACTCAGAAAATGAGGACAACAGTTCCCAAAATGATCATGCAAAGGATGAAACAACAGAATGTCCAACAGATGTGAGTGAAGGTGAAGAAATAATTACACATTCAGGAAGTGAGGAAGAGAAATCAAAACATGAAATTGAGGATGAAACGAGAAATGAGAACCCAATAGTAGAACATAAAAATGAAGAAAAAGAAGAGGAACAAGGTAGAGGACATGGTCAAACGCATCCTGAAGAAGCTCAAATAAGTTCAGGAAATGTGGTAGAAAATCCACACAATGAAAATCAGGACGACATAGCCAATGGAAATACAATAGAAGAAAATGAAAGTGAAGGAAAAGACATGTTAGATGCAGAAGACAAAAGAGCTGATGAAATGCACCCTGATGAACTTCATGTAGACCCAGGAAGTGGGGACAAAAGTTCACAACATGACGATCAAGATGAAGAAGCAACAGATTGTCCAACAGATGAGAGTGAAGCTGAAGAAATAGTTACAGATTCAGGAATTGAGAAGGAGAACTCAAAACATGAGAATGAGAATGAACGGCAAAATGGAAACCCAATAGAAGAAACTCAAAGCAAAGAAAATGAACAGGTGGCAGCGGAAAACAATGAATTCGGTAAAATGCAGCCAGACAGAGTTAATGTAGAGTCAGAAAGTGGGGACGACAGTTCCAAAAATGATACTACAGAGAAAGCAACAACAGAATATCCAACAGATGCGAGTGAAGGTGAAGAAATAATTATAGATTCAGGAAGTGAGGAAGAGAAATCAAAACATGAATTTGAGGATGAAATGACAAATGAGAACCCAATAGTAGAACATAAAAATGAAGAAAAAGAAGAGGAAGATAAAGGACCTCATCTAATGCATCCTGAAGTAGTTCAAATAGATTCAGAAAGTGAGGTACAAAATCCAAACAATGAAAATCAGGACGAGATAGCCAATGGTAATACAATAGACGGAAATGAAAATGAAGGAAAATACATGTTAGATGCAGAAGCCAAATGGGCTGATGAAATGCACCCTGGTGAACTTCACGTAGACCCAGGAAGTGGGGACAAAACGTCACAACAAGACGATCAAAATGAAGAAGCAACAGAATTTTCAAGAGAAGAGAATCACCGTGAAGAAATAATGACAAATTCAGGAAGTGAGGAAGATAACTCAAAACATGAAATTGACGATGTAATCACAAACGAGAGCCCAATATTAGAATATAAAAATGTAGAGAAAGAAGAGGTAGAAGTAGAAGACAAAAGAGCTGATGAAATGCATCCTGATGAACTTCACGTAGACCCAGGAAGTGGGGACAAAAGTTCACAACATGACGATCAAGATGAAGAAGCAACAGATTGTCCAACAGATGAGTGTGAATCTGAAGAAATAGCTCTAGATTCAGGAAATGAGGAAGATAATTCAAAACATGAGAATGAGATTGAACTGAAACATGGAAACCCAATAGAAGAAAATCAAAGCAAAGAAAAAAAACAGGTGGCAATGGAAGACAATGAACGTGGTAAAATGCAGCCAGACAGAGTTAATGTAGGCTCAGAAAGTGGGGACAACAGTTTCCATAATGATACTCCAGATGAAGAAGCAATAGAATATCCATCAGATGTGAGTGAAGCTGAAGAAATAATTACAGATTCAGGAAGTGAGGAAGATAAATCAAAAGATGAATTTGAGAATGAAATGACAAATGAAAGCCCAATAGTCGAACATAGAAATGAAGAAGAAGAAGAGTTAGAAGTAGAAGATGATGGACTGGGTCAAATGCATCCTCAAGAAGCTCAAGTGAATTCAGGAAATGGGGTAGAAAATAGACACTATGAAAATCAGGACAGCATAGCCAATGGAAATCCAATACAGGAAAATGAAAGTGAAGCAGATGACATGGTAGAAGCAGAAGACAAAAAAGGTGATGAAAAGCACCCTGATGAACATAACGTAGACATAGAAAGTGGGGAGAAAGGTTCACAAAATGACGATCAAGATGAAGAAGCAAGAGAATGTCCAACAGATGAGAGTGAAGTTGAAGAAATAGTTATAGATTCAGGAATTGAGGAAGAAAACTCAAAACATGAGAATGAGAATAAACTGCAAAATGGAAACCCAATAGAAGAAAATCAAAGGAAAGAAAATGAACAGGTGGCAGCGGAAGACAATGAATTTGGTAAAATGCAGCCAGACAGAGTTAATGTAGAGTCAGAAAGTGGGGACGACAGTTCCAAAAATTATACTCCAGAGAAAGCAACAACAGAATATCCAACAGATGTGAGTGAAGGTGAAGAAATACTTATAGATTCAGGAAGTGAGGAAGATAAATCAAAACATGAATTTGAGGATGAAATGACAAATGAGAACCCAATAGTAGAACATAAAAATGAAGAAAAAGAAGAGGAAGATAAAGGACCTCATCTAATGCATCCTGAAGTATTTCAAATAGATTCAGAAAGTGAGGTACCAAATCCAAACAATGAAAATCAGGACGAGATAGCCAATGGAAATACAATAGAAGAAAATGAAAGTGAAGGAAAAGACATGTTAGATGCAGAAGCCAAAGGGGCTGATGAAATGCATCCTGATGAACTTCATGTAGACCCAGGAAGTGGGGACAAAAGTTCACAACATGACGATCAAGATGAAGAAGCAACAGATTGTCCAACAGATGAGTGTGAATCTGAAGAAATAGCTCTAGATTCAGGAAATGAGGAAGATAATTCAAAACATGAGAATGAGATTGAACTGAAACATGGAAACCCAATAGAAGAAAATCAAAGCAAAGAAAAAAAACAGGTGGCAATGGAAGACAATGAACGTGGTAAAATGCAGCCAGACAGAGTTAATGTAGGCTCAGAAAGTGGGGACAACAGTTTCCATAATGATACTCCAGATGAAAAAGCAATAGAATATCCATCAGATGTGAGTGAAGCTGAACAAATAATTACAGATTCAGGAAGTGAGGGAGAGAAATCAAAACATGAATTTGAGAATGACCTAGGCAGTGGGGACAAAACTTCACAACATGACAATCAAGATGAAGAAGCAACAGAATTTTCAATAAAAGAGAATCACCGTGAAGAAATAATGACAAATTCAGGAAGTGAGGAAGATAACTCAAAACATGAAATTAACGATGCAATTACAAACGAGAGCCCAATATTAGAATATAAAAATGTAGAGAAAGAAGAGGTAGAAGTAGAAGACAACAGAGCTGATGAAATGCACCCTGATGAACTTCACGTAGACCCAGACAGTGGGGACAAAACTTCACAACATGACAATCAAGATGAAGAAGCAACAGAATTTTCAATAGAAGAGAATGACCGTGAAGAAATAATGACAAATTCAGGAAGTGAGGAAGATAACTCAAAACATGAAATTGACGATGCAATTACAAATGAGAGCCCAATATTAGAAAATAAAAATGTAGAGAAAGAAGAGGTAGAAGTAGAAGACAACAGAGCTGATGAAATGCACCCTGATGAACTTCACGTAGACCCAGGTAGTGAGGACAAAACTTCACAACATGACAATCAAGATGAAGAAGCAACAGAACTTTCAATAGAAGAGAATCACCGTGAAGAAATAAAGACAAATTCAGGAAGTGAGGAAGATAACTCAAAACATGAAATTGACGATGCAATTACAAATGAGAGCCCAATATTAGAATATAAAAATCTAGAGAAAGAAGAGGTAGAAGTAGAAGACAACAGAGCTGATGAAATGCACCCTGATGAACTTCACGTAGACCCAGGAAGTGGGGACAAAATTTCACAACATGACGATCAAGATGAAGAAGCAACAGAATTTTCAATAGAAGAGAATCACCGTGAAGAAATAATGACAAATTCAGGAAGTGAGGAAGATAACTCAAAACATGAAATTGACGATGCAATTACAAATGAGAGCCCAATATTAGAACATAAAAATGTAGAGAAAGAAGAGGTAGAAGTAGAAGACAACAGAGCTGATGAAATGCACCCTGATGAACTTTACGTAGACCCAGACAGTGGGGACAAAACTTCACAACATGACAATCAAGATGAAGAAGCAACAGAATTTTCAATAGAAGAGATTCACCGTGAAGAAATAATGACAAATTCAGGAAGTGAGGAAGATAACTCAAAACATGAAATTGACGATGCAATTACAAATGAGAGCCCAATATTAGAACATAAAAATGTAGAGAAAGAAGAGGTAGAAGTAGAAGACAACAGAGCTGATGAAATGCACCCTGATGAACTTCACGTAGACCCAGGCAGTGGGGACAAAACCTCACAACATGACAACCAAGATGAAGAAGCAACAGAATTTTCAATAGAAGAGAATCACCGTGAAGAAATAATGACAAATTCAGGAAGTGAGGAAGATAACTCAAAACATGAAATTGACGATGCAATTACAAATGAGAGCCCAATATTAGAACATAAAAATGTAGAGAAAGAAGAGGTAGAAGTAGAAGACAACAGAGCTGATGAAATGCACCCTGATGAACTTCACGTAGACCCAGGCAGTGGGGACAAAACCTCACAACATGACAATCAAGATGAAGAAGCAACAGAATTTTCAATAGAAGAGAATCACCGTGAAGAAATAATGACAAATTCAGGAAGTGAGGAAGATAAATCAAAACATGAAATTGACGATGCAATTACAAATGAGAGCCCAATATTAGAATATAAAAATCTAGAGAAAGAAGAGGTAGAAGTAGAAGACAACAGAGCTGATGAAATGCACCCTGATGAACTTCACGTAGACCCAGGAAGTGGGGACAAAATTTCACAACATGACGATCAAGATGAAGAAGCAACAGAATTTTCAATAGAAGAGAATCACCGTGAAGAAATAATGACAAATTCAGGAAGTGAGGAAGATAACTCAAAACATGAAACTGACGATGCAATTACAAATGAGAGCCCAATATTAGAACATAAAAATGTACAGAAAGAAGAGGTAGAAGTAGAAGACAACAGAGCTGATGAAATGCACCCTGATGAACTTTACGTAGACCCAGACAGTGGGGACAAAACTTCACAACATGACAATCAAGATGAAGAAGCAACAGAATTTTCAATAGAAGAGATTCACCGTGAAGAAATAATGACAAATTCAGGAAGTGAGGAAGATAACTCAAAACATGAAATTGACGATGCAATTACAAATGAGAGCCCAATATTAGAACATAAAAATGTAGAGAAAGAAGAGGTAGAAGTAGAAGACAACAGAGCTGATGAAATGCACCCTGATGAACTTCACGTAGACCCAGGCAGTGGGGACAAAACCTCACAACATGACAACCAAGATGAAGAAGCAACAGAATTTTCAATAGAAGAGAATCACCGTGAAGAAATAATGACAAATTCAGGAAGTGAGGAAGATAACTCAAAACATGAAATTGACGATGCAATTACAAATGAGAGCCCAATATTAGAATATAAAAATCTAGAGAAAGAAGAGGTAGAAGTAGAAGACAACAGAGCTGATGAAATGCACCCTGATGAACTTCACGTAGACCCAGGAAGTGGGGACAAAATTTCACAACATGACGATCAAGATGAAGAAGCAACAGAATTTTCAATAGAAGAGAATCACCGTGAAGAAATAATGACAAATTCAGGAAGTGAGGAAGATAACTCAAAACATGAAACTGACGATGCAATTACAAATGAGAGCCCAATATTAGAACATAAAAATGTAGAGAAAGAAGAGGTAGAAGTAGAAGACAACAGAGCTGATGAAATGCACCCTGATGAACTTCACGTAGACCCAGACAGTGGGGACAAAACTTCACAACATGACAATCAAGATGAAGAAGCAACAGAATTTTCAATAGAAGATAATCACCGTGAAGAAATAATGACAAATTCAGGAAGTGAGGAAGATAACTCAAAACATGAAATTGACGATGCAATTACAAATGAGAGCCCAATATTAGAATATAAAAATCTAGAGAAAGAAGAGGTAGAAGTAGAAGACAACAGAGCTGATGAAATGCACCCTGATGAACTTCACGTAGACCCAGGAAGTGGGGACAAAATTTCACAACATGACGATCAAGATGAAGAAGCAACAGAATTTTCAATAGAAGAGAATCACCGTGAAGAAATAATGACAAAGTCAGGAAGTGAGGAAGATAACTCAAAACATGAAACTGACGATGCAATTACAAATGAGAGCCCAATATTAGAACATAAAAATGTAGAGAAAGAAGAGGTAGAAGTAGAAGACAACAGAGCTGATGAAATGCACCCTGATGAACTTCACGTAGACCCAGGCAGTGGGTACAAAACCTCACAACATGACAATCAAGATGAAGAAGCAACAGAATTTTCAATAGAAGAGAATCACCGTGAAGAAATAATGACAAATTCAGGAAGTGAGGAAGATAACTCAAAACATGAAATTGACGATGCAATTACAAATGAGAGCCCAAAATTAGAACATAAAAATGTAGAGAAAGAAGAGGTAGAAGTAGAAGACAACAGAGCTGATGAAATGCACCCTGATGAACTTCACGTAGACCCAGGCAGTGGGGACAAAACCTCACAACATGACAATCAAGATGAAGAAGCAACAGAATTTTCAATAGAAGAGAATCACCGTGAAGAAATAATGACAAATTCAGGAAGTGAGGAAGATAACTCAAAACATGAAACTGACGATGCAATTACAAATGAGAGCCCAATATTAGAACATAAAAATGTAGAGAAAGAAGAGGTAGAAGTAGAAGACAACAGAGCTGATGAAATGCACCCTGATGAACTTCACGTAGACCCAGGCAGTGGGGACAAAACCTCACAACATGACAATCAAGATGAAGAAGCAACAGAATTTTCAATAGAAGAGAATCACCGTGAAGAAATAATGACAAATTCAGGAAGTGAGGAAGATAACTCAAAACATGAAATTGACGATGTAATTACAAATGAGAGCCCAATATTAGAATATAAAAATCTAGAGAAAGAAGAGGTAGAAGTAGAAGACAACAGAGCTGATGAAATGCACCCTGATGAACTTCACGTAGACCCAGGAAGTGGGGACAAAATTTCACAACATGACGATCAAGATGAAGAAGCAACAGAATTTTCAATAGGAGAGAATCACCGTGAAGAAATAATGACAAATTCAGGAAGTGAGGAAGATAACTCAAAACATGAAACTGACGATGCAATTACAAATGAGAGCCCAATATTAGAACATAAAAATGTAGAGAAAGAAGAGGTAGAAGTAGAAGACAACAGAGCTGATGAAATGCACCCTGATGAACTTCACGTAGACCCAGACAGTGGGGACAAAACTTCACAACATGACAATCAAGATGAAGAAGCAACAGAATTTTCAATAGAAGAGAATCACCGTGAAGAAATAATGACAAATTCAGGAAGTGAGGAAGATAACTCAAAACATGAAATTGACGATGCAATTACAAATGAGAGCCCAATATTAGAACATAAAAATGTAGAGAAAGAAGAGGTAGAAGTAGAAGACAACAGAGCTGATGAAATGCACCCTGATGAACTTCACGTAGACCCAGGCAGTGGGGACAAAACCTCACAACATGACAATCAAGATGAAGAAGCAACAGAATTTTCAATAGAAGAGAATCACCGTGAAGAAATAATGACAAATTCAGGAAGTGAGGAAGATAACTCAAAACATGAAATTGACGATGCAATTACAAATGAGAGCCCAATATTAGAATATAAAAATCTAGAGAAAGAAGAGGTAGAAGTAGAAGACAACAGAGCTGATGAAATGCACCCTGATGAACTTCACGTAGACCCAGGAAGTGGGGACAAAATTTCACAACATGACGATCAAGATGAAGAAGCAACAGAATTTTCAATAGAAGAGAATCACCGTGAAGAAATAATGACAAATTCAGGAAGTGAGGAAGATAACTCAAAACATGAAACTGACGATGCAATTACAAATGAGAGCCCAATATTAGAACATAAAAATGTAGAGAAAGAAGAGGTAGAAGTAGAAGACAACAGAGCTGATGAAATGCACCCTGATGAACTTCACGTAGACCCAGACAGTGGGGACAAAACTTCACAACATGACAATCAAGATGAAGAAGCAACAGAATTTTCAATAGAAGAGAATCACCGTGAAGAAATAATGACAAATTCAGGAAGTGAGGAAGATAACTCAAAACATGAAATTGACGATGCAATTACAAATGAGAGCCCAATATTAGAATATAAAAATCTAGAGAAAGAAGAGGTAGAAGTAGAAGACAACAGAGCTGATGAAATGCACCCTGATGAACTTCACGTAGACCCAGGAAGTGGGGACAAAATTTCACAACATGACGATCAAGATGAAGAAGCAACGGAATTTTCAATAGAAGAGAATCACCGTGAAGAAATAATGACAAATTCAGGAAGTGAGGAAGATAACTCAAAACATGAAACTGACGATGCAATTACAAATGAGAGCCCAATATTAGAATATAAAAATGTAGAGAAAGAAGAGGTAGAAGTAGAAGACAACAGAGCTGATGAAATGCACCCTGATGAACTTCACGTAGACCCAGACAGTGGGGACAAAACTTCACAACATGACAATCAAGATGAAGAAGCAACAGAATTTTCAATAGAAGAGAATCACCGTGAAGAAATAATGACAAATTCAGGAAGTGAGGAAGATAACTCAAAACATGAAATTGACGATGCAATTACAAATGAGAGCCCAATATTAGAACATAAAAATGTAGAGAAAGAAGAGGTAGAAGTAGAAGACAACAGAGCTGATGAAATGCACCCTGATGAACTTCACGTAGACCCAGGCAGTGGGGACAAAACCTCACAACATGACAATCAAGATGAAGAAGCAACAGAATTTTCAATAGAAGAGAATCACCGTGAAGAAATAATGACAAATTCAGGAAGTGAGGAAGATAACTCAAAACATGAAATTGACGATGCAATTACAAATGAGAGCCCAATATTAGAATATAAAAATCTAGAGAAAGAAGAGGTAGAAGTAGAAGACAACAGAGCTAATGAAATGCACCCTGATGAACTTCACGTAGACCCAGGAAGTGGGGACAAAATTTCACAACATGACGATCAAGATGAAGAAGCAACAGAATTTTCAATAGAAGAGAATCACCGTGAAGAAATAATGACAAATTCAGGAAGTGAGGAAGATAACTCAAAACATGAAACTGACGATGCAATTACAAATGAGAGCCCAATATTAGAACATAAAAATGTAGAGAAAGAAGAGGTAGAAGTAGAAGACAACAGAGCTGATGAAATGCACCCTGATGAACTTCACGTAGACCCAGACAGTGGGGACAAAACTTCACAACATGACAATCAAGATGAAGAAGCAACAGAATTTTCAATAGAAGAGAATCACCGTGAAGAAATAATGACAAATTCAGGAAGTGAGGAAGATAACTCAAAACATGAAATTGACGATGCAATTACAAATGAGAGCCCAATATTAGAATATAAAAATCTAGAGAAAGAAGAGGTAGAAGTAGAAGACAACAGAGCTGATGAAATGCACCCTGATGAACTTCACGTAGACCCAGGAAGTGGGGACAAAATTTCACAACATGACGATCAAGATGAAGAAGCAACAGAATTTTCAATAGAAGAGAATCACCGTGAAGAAATAATGACAAATTCAGGAAGTGAGGAAGATAACTCAAAACATGAAACTGACGATGCAATTACAAATGAGAGCCCAATATTAGAACATAAAAATGTAGAGAAAGAAGAGGTAGAAGTAGAAGACAACAGAGCTGATGAAATGCACCCTAATGAACTTCACGTAGACCCAGGTAGTGAGGACAAAACTTCACAACATGACAATCAAGATGAAGAAGCAACAGAACTTTCAATAGAAGAGAATCACCGTGAAGAAATAATGACAAATTCAGGAAGTGAGGAAGATAACTCAAAACATGAAATTGACGATGCAATTACAAATGAGATCCCAATATTAGAACATAAAAATGTAGAGAAAGAAGAGGCAGAAGTAGAAGACAACAGAGCTGATGAAATGCACCCTGATGAACTTCACGTAGACCCAGGCAGTGGGGACAAAACTTCACAACGTGACAAGCAAGATGAAGAAGCAACAGAATTTTCAATAGAAGAGAATCACCGTGAAGAAATAATGACAAATTCAGGAAGTGAGGAAGATAACTCAAAACATGAAATTGACGATGCAATTACAAATGAGAGCCCAATATTAGAACATAAAAATGTAGAGAAAGAAGAGGCAGAAGTAGAAGACAACAGAGCTGATGAAATGCACCCTGATGAACTTCACGTAGACCCAGGCAGTGGGGACAAAACTTCACAACGTGACAAGCAAGATGAAGAAGCAACAGAATTTTCAATAGAAGAGAATCACCGTGAAGAAATAATGACAAATTCAGGAAGTGAGGAAGATAACTCAAAACATGAAATTGACGATGCAATTACAAATGAGAGCCCAATATTAGAACATAAAAATGTAGAGAAAGAAGAGGTAGAAGTAGAAGACAACAGAGCTGATGAAATGCACCCTGATGAACTTCACGTAGACCCAGGTAGTGGGGACAAAACTTCACAACATGACAATCAAGATGAAGAAGCAACAGAATTTTCAATAGAAGAGAATCACCATGAAGAAATAATGACAAATTCAGGAAGTGAGGAAGATAACTCGAAACATGAAATTGACGATGCAATTACAAATGAGAGCCCAAAATTAGAATACAAAAATGTAGAGAAAGAAGAGGTAGAAGTAGAAGACAACAGAGCTGATGAAATGCACCCTGATGAACTTCACGTAGACCCAGGCAGTGGGGACAAAACTTCACAACATGACAATCAAGATGAAGAAGCAACAGAATTTTCAATAGAAGAGAATCACCGTGAAGAAATAATGACAAATTCAGGAAGTGAGGAAGATAACTCAAAACATGAAATTGACGATGCAATTACAAATGAGAGCCCAATATTAGAACATAAAAATGTAGAGAAAGAAGAGGTAGAAGTAGAAGACAACAGAGCTGATGAAATGCACCCTGATGAACTTCACGTAGACCCAGGCAGTGGCGACAAAACTTCACAACATGACAATCAAGATGAAGAAGCAACAGAATTTTCAATAGAAGAGAATCACCATGAAGAAATAATGACAAATTCAGGAAGTGAGGAAGATAACTCAAAACATGAAATTGACGATGCAATTACAAATGAGAGCCCAATATTAGAATATAAAAATGTAGAGAAAGAAGAGGTAGAAGTAGAAGACAACAGAGCTGATGAAATGCACCCTGATGAACTTCACGTAGACCCAGGCAGTGGGGACAAAACTTCACAACATGACAATCAAGATGAAGAAGCAACAGAATTTTCAATAGAAGAGAATCACCGTGAAGAAATAATGACAAATTCAGGAAGTGAGGAAGATAACTCAAAACATGAAATTGACGATGCAGAAGAACATGAAAAAAATATAATTCATCCGGTTAGCAATCTAGATTCAAAATGTAAAGAAAGAAGCTCATCTGCATTTGGAGAAAACATGGATTCCACACACAGTCATAAAGATTCAACTCAGTCATTTCACTGTGTAGGACTAATACATCGATCAGAAGCTGGTTTAAAAAGATGTTCACAGAGGAATCTAGTTTACACAAAGAAAAATTATATAAGGCCACCAACCCACCCAATTTCAATTCTGGCTGATGAAGAAAAGCAGTTACATCAAAATAAGCCTGACTCAAATCCACATGTGACTAAAGGCAATGATACTGAAAGTCAGGGGATTTTAAGAAAGGAGAAAATAATTGCACAGTATGAATGGGAAAATAAAATGGTACCACAAAGCAAAGCTTCAGATGAAAAGAATTGCATTGGAAGAGAAGCGTTAGAGGTTCAGTCATCTTATAATACACAGACTGTAGAAATCAAAGAACATTCACCCAGTGGTGAAAATAGCATGAATAAAGGTGGTTATGATGAAAATGGACTTGTAACTCCACCAACAGAGGAGTGGGATGAACATCCGGAAAATAAATCAGATGACAGTGAAGAACAACATGCACCAGCGGACCCTGTTGACACTAACTCTGTAGAAGAGGTAAGACATCAGCATGAGTCAGACCAAAGTGTGGAGCTAGTGGTGCCACAAAATGGACCTTCAGACCAACATGAAGATCAAGATGATTATGTAGGAATGGAGCAAGATGTAGAGCATGATGTAAAAAACAGTGTAGAGCAGGATGGCCTAAAAGGCTTTGACCATTTAAATATTAAAGGAAAGGAGATAGATGAGCAAAACTCCGAGAAGAAAATGAAGGAAGGAGTACCACAACAGGGCCCTTCAGACCAATATGAGGATGAAGAAGATTGTGTGGGAAGAGAAGCTTCTAATGAGCAACATAAACCCACACATAATACAGATGATTCAGTCGAGAGGGTGAAGCAGGAGATATCACAGAATAGACCTGAAGCAGAAGCGGATGGTCCACTAGAAGAAATGGAACATGAAAATGAACATGGAGAAGCAGGAAATAAAATGCCTGATTATACACATCCTGAAGATACCAATGCTGAGCCACTAAACACAGGAGATAACATGAATAAAGAAGGTCCTGGAGGAAGTGTAACTATACCTCCACCAACAGAGGAGTGGGATGAACATCCTGAAATGAAATCAGATGACGGTGAAGAACAACATGTACCAAACGACCCTGTTCACACTTACTCTGTAGAAAAGGAAAGATATCAGTACGAGTCAGACCGAACCGTGGAGCAAGTGGTGACACAAAATGGACCTTCAGACCAACATGAAGATCATAAAGATTGTGTAGGAATGGAGCACAATGTAGAGTTAGACACCAAAGCAAAAGGCAGCATAGAGAACTATGGGCCAAAAGGTTTTGTCCATTTAAATACTAAAGGAAAGGAGAGAGATGAGCAAAACTCTGAGAAGAAAATGGAGCAAGGAGTACCACAACAGGGATCTTCAGACCAATTTGAGCATCGAGAGGGTTTTGTGGAAAGAGAAGCATCTAATGAGGAACATAAACCCACACATAATACAGATGATTCAGTAGAGAAGGTGAAGCAGGAGATAGTGCAGAATAGACCTTCAAATCACCATAATGATGAAAATTTCCACCAAGGATCTGCAGCACAAAATACACCTGTTAAAGAGAGAGCACAAACAGAACACGCAGACTCAGAGAGCAGAGAGCAGCACATACAAAAGGACATTGAACACTATTACTCCGCAGATGAGATTGAAAAGGAAAAAAGTAGCCATTTCTATTATTTTAATGGAAAATTTAAAAGAGTGAGAAATAATTTCAAACCTGAGAGGGAACAACTTAGCAAACGCATTTCGAAAAATGAGAATTATGAGTCCGCTAGAATTCTATCTCCATCAAAAGAGAACGGTGCTGAAGACCAAGAGCACAATAAAGCTGAAGGTAAGGAAGATAAGTATAGGCCAAAAGAGACCGTCCGCTTTAACGCTGCAGAAGAGGAGAAAGAACAGCATTTTTATTATTTCAATGGAAAAATGACACAAGAGAATCAGGATGAAGCAGAAGTGGATGGTCCACTAGAGGAATTGGAACATGAAAATGAACATGAAGAAGCAGGAAATAAAATGCCTGATTATACACATCGTGAAGATACCAATGCTGAGCCACTAACCACAGGAGATAACATGAATAAAGAAGGTCCTGGAGGAAGTGTAACTATACCTCCATCAACAGAGGAGTGGGATGAACATCCTGAAATGAAATCAGATGACGGTGAAGAACATGTACCAAACGACCCTGTTCACACTTACTCTGTAGAAAAGGAAAGATATCAGTACGAGTCAGACCGAACCGTGGAGCAAGTGGTGACACAAAATGGACCTTCAGACCAACATGACGATCATGAAGATTGTGTAGGAATGGAGCATAATGTAGAGTTAGACAACAAAGCAAGTGACAGCGTAGAGAACTATGGGCCAAAAGGTTTTGTCCATTTAAATACTAAAGGAAAGGAGAGAGATGAGCAAAACTCTGAGAAGAAAATGGAAGGAGTACTACAACAGGGACCTTCAGACCAATATGAGCATCGAGAGGGTTTTGTGGAAAGAGAAGCATCTAATGAGGAACATAAACCCACACATAATACAGATGATTCAGTAGAGAAGGTGAAGCAGGAGATATCGCAGAATAGACCTTCAAATCGCCATAATGATGAAAATTTCCACCAAGGATCTGCAGCACAAAATACACCTGTTAAAGAGAGAGCACAAACAGAACACGCAGACTCAGAGAGCAGAGAGCAGCACATACAAAAGGACATTGAACACTATTACTCCGCAGATGAGATTGAAAAGGAAAAAAGTAGCCATTTCTATTATTTTAATGGAAAATTTAAAAGAGTGAGAAATAATTTCAAACCTGAGAGGGAACAACTTAGCAAACGCATTTCGAAAAATGAGAATTATGAGTCCGCTACAATTCTATCTCCATCAAAAGAGAACGGTGCTGAAGACCAAGAGCACAATAAAGCTGAAGGCAAGGAAGATAAGGATAGGCCAGAAGAGACCGTCCACTTTAACGCTGCAGAAGAGGAGAAAGAACAGCATTTTTATTATTTCAATGGAACAATGACACAACAAGAGAATCAGGATGAAGCAGAAGTGGATGGTCGACTAGAGGAATTGGAACATGCAAATGAACATGGAGAAGCAGGAAATAAAATGCCTGATTATACACATCGTGAAGATACCAATGCTGAGCCACTAACCACGGGAGATAGCATGAATAAAGAAGGTCCTGAAGGAAGTGTAACTATACCTCCACCAACAGAGGAGTGGGATGAACATCCTGAAATGAAATCAGATGACGGTGAAGAACAACATGTACCAAACGACCCTGTTCACACTTACTCTGTAGAAGAGGTAAGACATCAGCATGAGTCAGACCAAAGTGTGGAGCTAGTGGTGCCACAAAATGGACCTTCAGACCAACATGAAGATCAAGATGATTATGTAGGAATGGAGCAAGATGTAGAGCATGATGTAAAAAACAGTGTAGAGCAGGATGGCCTAAAAGGCTTTGACCATTTAAATATTAAAGGAAAGGAGATAGATGAGCAAAACTCCGAGAGGAAAATGAAGGAAGGAGTACCACAACAGGGCCCTTCAGACCAATAT
Source organism: Synaphobranchus kaupii (assembly GCA_029718625.1). Taxonomy (NCBI): domain Eukaryota; kingdom Metazoa; phylum Chordata; class Actinopteri; order Anguilliformes; family Synaphobranchidae; genus Synaphobranchus; species Synaphobranchus kaupii. Next base: position 22,261,719 of record CM056376.1, on the reverse strand, counting down.
GAGGATGAAGAAGATTGTGTGGGAAGAGAAGCTTCTAATGAGCAACATAAACCCAGACATAATACAGATGATTCAGTCGAGAGGGCGAAGCAGGAGATATCACAGAATAGACCTGAAGCAGAAGCGGATGGTCCACTAGAGGAATTGGAACATGAAAATGAACATGGAGAAGCAGGAAATAAAATGCCTGATTATATACATCCTGAAGATACCAATGCTGAGCCACTAACCACGGGAGATAGCATGAATAAAGAAGGTCCTGGAGGAAGTGTAACTATACCTCCACCAACAGAGGAGTGGGATGAACATCCTGAAATGAAATCAGATGACGGTGAAGAACAACATTTACCAAACGACCCTGTTCACACTTACTCTGTAGAAGAGGTAAGACATCAGCATGAGTCAGACCAAAGTGTGGAGCTAGTGGTGCCACAAAATGGACCTTCAGACCAACATGAAGATCAAGATGATTATGTAGGAATGGAGCAAGATGTAGAGCATGATGTAAAAAACAGTGTAGAGCAGGATGGCCTAAAAGGCTTTGACCATTTAAATATTAAAGGAAAGGAGATAGATGAGCAAAACTCCGAGAGGAAAATGAAGGAAGGAGTACCACAACAGGGCCCTTCAGACCAATATGAGGATGAAGAAGATTGTGTGGGAAGAGAAGCTTCTAATGAGCAACATAAACCCAGACATAATACAGATGATTCAGTCGAGAGGGCGAAGCAGGAGATATCACAGAATAGACCTGAAGCAGAAGCGGATGGTCCACTAGAGGAATTGGAACATGAAAATGAACATGGAGAAGCAGGAAATAAAATGCATGATTATATACATCCTGAAGATACCAATGCTGAGCCACTAACCACAGGAGATAGCATGAATAAAGAAGGTCCTGGAGGAAGTGTAACTATACCTCCACCAACAGAGGAGTGGGATGAACATCCTGAAATGAAATCAGATGATGGTGAAGAACAACATTTACCAAACGACCCTGTTCACACTTACTCTGTAGAAAAGGAAAGATATCAGTACGAGTCAGACCGAACCGTGGAGCAAGTGATGACACAAAATGGACCTTCAGACCAACATGACGATCATGAAGATTGTGTAGGAATGGAGCATAATGTAGAGTTAGACAACAAAGCAAAAGGCAGCATAGAGAACTATGGGCCAAAAGGTTTTGTCCATTTAAATACTAAAGGAAAGGAGAGAGATGAGCAAAACTCTGAGAAGAAAATGGAGCAAGGAGTACCACAACAGGGATCTTCAGACCAATATGAGCATCGAGAGGGTTTTGTGGAAAGAGAAGCATCTAATGAGGAACATAAACCCACACATAATACAGATGATTCAGTAGAGAAGGTGAAGCAGGAGATAGCGCAGAACAGACCTTCAAATCACCATAATGATGAGAATTTCCACCCAGGATCTGCAGCACAAAATACACCTGTTAAAGAGAGAGCACAAACAGAACACGCAGACTCAGACAGCAGAGAGCAGCACATACAAAAGGACACTGAACACTATAACTCTGCAGTAGAGAAAAATCTGAATGTGTATTATTTTAACGAAAAAATCAAGAAAGTAGGCAGTCATTCAAACACTGAGTGGGAAAAGGTTCAGTCATCTTATAATAAACACACTGAAGAAATTAAAGCACATTCGCCAAGTGAAGAAAATAGCATAAATAAAAGTAGTAATGATGAAAATGGTATTTTACCTCCACCAACAGAGGAATGGGAAGAACATCCAGAAAAGAAATCAGATGACAGTGAAGAACAACATTTACCAAACAACCCTGTTCACACTTACTCTGTAGAAGAGGTAAGACATCAGCATGAGTCACAACAAACCATGGAGCAAGTGCTGCCACAAAATGGACCTTCAGACCAACTTGAAGTTCCATATAATTGTCTAGGAATGGAGTCACATAATGACAAACAAAAACCCATGCCTAATACAAAAGAATCGGTGGAAAAAGTAAGACGGGAGGTCCAACAGAATGAACCCTTAGATCCGAATGATGGAGATATCTCCATACACATGCGTGCACACAAAGACAGTGTACATTCAGATGGCAAAGAGCAACACATACCAAAGGACACTGCCTACTATACCTCTATAATCCCAGAAGAAACATTACACAGTAAACACAAACATATGGCAATACAAAGTCTTGGCAGGCCACTATTTATGGATGGTTTTCGAATTTGCAGAGGACTTGCCATTCGAGTCATACAGTCTGTAAAACGATGTGTAGTGAAATTGAAGGAGAGAAAAACCACTGATATATGACCTCAGCTAATTAATACAGTGAATCCAAAGAAGTGATGGAAACTCTGATGGTTTTGAGTTAAGACTAAAATATCAAGGCTCCCTATTGTGCTACTTACTCAGGCTATGCTTCAAGAAAAAAAATTAAAATAAACCTCAGCCTCTCAACGGAAGAAAATCAATTCCATTGAAATCCCTGCTCAGCTGCATCTCTCAGCCCTCTGGCATAGTCTGCCAAACCTCCAAACCCACAGCATGAACCAATTAGCTATTTATGGTACAGCATTTACGTAAATGTATGCATGGTGTTACACCTGCTACTCAACAGTGTCCTGAGGTTTATTTCAGGCTGCAACAAATATACACAATAGTCTAAAATGCATGCATATAGTGTACATATATTCAATTCAGGATGCTGACATTTAGTACACTTCACTTCTAAAAATATTTGCGAAAGCTGGCTGTATCTAATAAACCTTTGTTATTGCAAGATGGTTAAAGGTTGTATCAGCGATTTTGGGTGGAAACATAAATGATCACATTCATCTGATTTTTCCTCACGATCCGCTAGCTGCCCGCCCCATAAGCAGGCCGTCAAAAAACCGCGTCTCTGTAGGCAGCCTATGCTCCGAGATCGTACACAAAAACAAATGGTACTACCAACCACTCAAAACCAAAATAAACAGTATTCCAACCAATCACAATGATCTGCACAAACGCTAATACTCTTATCTCGCTGAAATCTTGACGGATTTACAAACGGTTTGGTTTCTTACAAACGTTATTAACGTGGTTATAATTCTGGATGCTTGAACACTATTTTTTAAAACATAACATAATTATTCATAAGTATGTTTGTTTGGGATTTCGCTTCAGAAGTGAAAATGGACCCAAAATCGCTGATACAACCTTTAAGGAGTTACTAACACAGTATTTCCTGTCTCACGCTGATGCAAGTGAGAGAAAGATGTTAACACAATTCGGCATCGAAATAGAAATAATTATTCAAGTACAATGTGAAAGAAAACATTCCCTGTATAACACTGTTTTATTGCTATCTTATGCTTTAATCTGTGGTAAAATGCTTGAAGCTATGTTTCATTAATTATTGGCACCCTTGGTAAAGATGAGTTAAAGCAGGGGTGTCAAAGTCCAGTCCTGGAGGGCCGCAGTGTCTACAGGTATTTGTGGTTTCCTTTCAATCAGGCCTTGAGAACAAGGTGTGTGGATTCCTTGGCCAATCAATGACTTACATTAATCACTCATGCTGGAACGCACTGAAAACCAGCAGATACCGCGGCCCGCCAGGACTGGAGTTTGACACCCCTGAGTTAAAGGGTTATAATTTTTTTTTGGTGAATTAGCTTAATCTCACAGTGAAAAAATTAGAAAAATCCAACCTTTAATTGAAGTAAATTTATTCTGAGAAAAGAAAATCCCTCATCAAGAAATAATTATTTTTAACAAAATCATGTGTGCCACAATTATTGGCACCCCTAGAAATTCTTATGAACAAAATGTAACTGAAGCATTCTTTCCATTTATATTTTACTTTTTAAAGTTGATCAAAGGAACTTTCAAGCAGTAATCCATGACTTCCTGTTTCACTGGGGCATAAATATGAGGTGACAAAGAGGCCATATTCTCTTATTCATACATCAACATGGGAAAGATAAGAGAACACACAAATCAAACGAGGAAAAGTGTGTTGAGCTTCATAAGTCAGGGAATGGCTACAAAAAAATAGCTACTCACCTGAAAATGCCCATATCTACCGTTAGGGTAATACTTAAAAAGTTCAAAGCAACTGGAACTGTTACAAACTTGCCTGGAAGAGGACCCAAGTTTATTTTGCCCCCACACACAGTGTGGTAAGAGAGGCCAAAAAAAAATCCCCAAGTATCACTGTTGGAGAATTACAGAGGAAAGTAGCATCTTGGGGTCATCAAGTCTCCAAAACTACCATTAGATGTCACCAACAAATTATTTGGAAAAGCCTTTCCTGTCATTTCACCACAAATGTAAGCGCCTGGAGTTTTATAAACGCTACTGGAACTTTGACTGGAACCGTGTTCTATGGTCAGATGAAACAAAAATGTAGCTTTTCTGCAACCAACACTCAAGGTGGGTTTGGCGTAAAAAGAAGGATGGCTATACCGAAAATAACCTGATCCCCACTGTTAAGTATGGTGGAGGTTCCGTGATGTTGTGGGGCTGTTTTTCCTCCAAAGGCCCTGGGAACCTTGTTAGGGTACATGGCATCATGAACTCCATGAAATGCCAGGACATTTTTAATCTGAATCTGGCTGCCTCTGCCAGGAAACTAAAGCTGGGTCATCGTTGGATCTTCCAGCAGGACAATGATCCAAAACATATGTCCAAATCAACAAAAAAATGGTTAACTGTACAAAAAAAAAAAAACTTCTGCCATGGCCATCTCAATCCCCTGCCCTAAACCCCATTGAAAACCTGTGGGCTGAGCTGAAGAGGAGAGTGCACAAGAGATGACCTAGGACTCTGGATGATCTGGAGAGATTCTGTAAAGATGAATAGTCTCAGATTCCTTGTTCTGTATTCCCCAACCTTATTAGATGTTACGGGAGAAGACTCAGTGCTATTTTATTGGCAAAGGGAAGTTGTACAAAGTATTAAATGCCGTAGATGTAGAGGTGCCAGTAATTGTGGTACACATGCTTTTGTTAAAAATAATTATTTCTTGATGAGAGATTTTTTTTTTTCTCAGAATAAATTTTGTGAGAAAAATCCAACCTTTAATTGAAGTAAATGTATTCTGAGAATCCCTCATCAAGAAATAATTATTTTTAACAAAAGCACGTGTACCACAATTACTGGCACCCCTGCATTTAATACTTGTACAAGCTAATTGACCAAAAGGTGAATTTTTTATAACATTTTTACTCATCTTTACCAGGGGTGCCAATAATTGTGGAGGGCACTGTGTATGTTGCCATAATTTACATGATGAAAGGAGTAAGTAAGAGCTTGTGTAAATAAATATTTGATACCTGGATAGTCAGTGTGTACTCTGACAAAACAGCGTGCATATTTAGACAAAATCAATCTGCTCTGTAATTAGTAACTGCCTGAAAGAAAACACAAATATTTGTGTTGCTGTGATTATGTTATTTTATAATAATTTTTTTTTTTGTATTTGGAAATGTTATGAATTGTTCTATAATTCTGCATCAAATACAGTGCAGTCCGTAGGTATTTGGACAGTGACACAATTTTTGTTGTTTTGGCTCTGTATTTGAAATGGAGCAGTGACTATGAGGTTGAATTGCAGACTTTATTTATGTTCATTCCTTGGAAACATATTAAATATGATGACTTTATTTTTGTATCCCTTTTCCCATTCTGTGGAATTGCTTCCTTTCTTTGCCACATTCTGTAGGAAACTTCATCAAAGATGACACTCAAATACAGCCACAGGTGAACCTGATCCGCGACTGTTGAACTACTTGCTGATGCCATTGTTTGTGGTGGAATGTCCTTTGGAGGCTGAGTTAGTTTAACGTGCAGGTCTAACACACACAAATAAATAGGTCCTAAAGTACTTTACTTCCCTCAGTGACTACTGGAAGTCAGCCAGTTATAACAGAAAACACGTCATTATGAAACACACCAGGTGCACACAAGTACTGCCGTCTAACCAGTGTTTATGTTTATTTTATTTGACATGGACATAACAGTAGCATTGGAACTGCAACATAGAATTATGTACAAGCACCAGATGCACTGTATTTAGTGTTTATAGTGAAACGCTAATTTACAACACCTGTCCACGAGAGGCTTTTTTAAAAGTAAAAAAAAAAAAGGTCAAATACAGTAAAATACAAGTACAAATATAGTACAGGTATAAAGATACAATAAAATAAAAAAAATTGAAATACAGGTGTGTCTATACAAGGATATTAAGTGTGAGAGCAATATTGTTTCTCTTTTAGACATGATTTAGCACCTCTAGTGAAAACAGTAAAGTTGTGTTGCATTTTCAACTCAGTGGGTAAATAGTTCCAAAGTGTTGCTCCTTTAGCAGAGAAAGCTGATTGTCCAAATGAAATTTTGCGCATTGTGATGCGACAATTATCGTTCATTGAGGCCCGTGTACTGACTCTACTGGGGTGCTGGTGTCTTGAAACATATTCATTAAGGAGGGAGCATAACCATGTAGGCATTTTAAAATGAGCTTTAAGTTGGAATAGCTTATGAAGCTTTTGAAGCTCAACATATTATGTTTCTCCAGGATGTGGTTTTTTGTCCATAATTTTTATTGTCTGGTTATATAGAGATATGATTGAGAGATATGATATGAGGTTTTATAATTGATTGTGAGGCTTGTGATCAAGAAGTGATGCAATATGATAGGTGTGAGAATGTCATGGCATGCATATAGAGCTGAGCTGTGCTAAATGGCAGATACTTTCTCATGAGTCTGAAGCAGTTGAGATTTGGTTTAACTTTTTTACAGATATTATTCACTTGTTTATCAAATTTTAGATGTGAACCTAAGATGATTCCTAAGTACTTGATGTTGTCAACCTCACTAATGACCTCATTTTTTATTTTTACCATGAATGTTTTATTTCCACGTCGTTTATATATAGAAAAACAGATTGAAACAGTTTTTTTACATTTAGTGTTAAGTGAGAGAACTCAAGCCATTGCGATACAGCATGTAAGGATTTAGTAAGCTGGTCAGCGGCCTCGCTAGTTGTTCTGGCAGATGTATAAATGACCATATAATCGGCATACATTTGGCAACCAACCCCAGGACATCTCTCAGGTAGGTCGTTGATATACATGCTAAACAGCAATGGGCCTAGAACCGACCTCTGGGGTATCCCCATGCTATTGGTACGGAGGATGGACTTTTCCCCATTGACCCTCACACACTGTATTCTTCCTCTGAGGTACGAGTCAAACCATTGTGTGGCATATTCAGAGAATTAAAATTTGGGAAGTTTGAATAACAGGTTAACAGTATCAAAAGCCTTCTTTAAGTCTAAGAAAACTGCTCCCACAACATGAACTTTATCCAAAATACCTTTTATTTTTTCAATTAGATGACAATTTGCAGTCTCTGTAGAATGTTTGGGTCTGAATCCAGTCTGTTGTTGATACAGTAACTCATTTGTCTCTAGATGTATTATGAGTTGCTCTGCTACAATTTTTTCCAATGATGTGTTTCCACAGTTTAGAGCTACTACCCTTAGCCTCTTCAATAAGTTTCGAAAAATAATTTATCTTAGCGTTACGCAGTTCAGTGACAACTTTGTTTCTTAGGCCTGTGTAACTGAGATGATCAGTATCAGTTTTTGTGACTAGAGACCTTTTGAGGGCAAAGTTGCGCTTTTTTCATTAATTGCCAGATATCCTGATTAAACCATGGAAGTGAGCTCCTTTTAAGTCTTGTGGTTCTGTTACTTTATCCCAGTTCATTTGCATTATTTCTCTTTCAAAGTCTACCATCTTTCATTTTGGAATCCCTGATTTTATAGATTTCATGTCATTCTTGGTATGATGAACCAGTCGTTTCTTGGTCAGCTTTCTGACAACCAATGTCATATTATGATCTGATAGGCCTGTGATCAGATTGTATGTTTTAGTTATTCTTACTGTCCTGTTCGTGAAAACAAGGTCAATCAAAAAAAGTTGTACTTTTCCGTGTTATTCTTGTAGGATTATCAATCAATTGAATTTTGCCGTAATTGTTTTCAATTTCCGTTTAGCACCTTTATCCATCCAGTTGATATTGTAATCCCCAAATAAAATACATTCAGAAAAATGATTACATATTGTAAAAAGTTTTTTCAATTCATCATAAAAACTTACATCGTGTGAAGGTGGGTTGTACAAAACAACAACGTTGAAATTAATTTGGTGTGAAATAACAATATTCAGTCCCAGGCATTCTAGACTACAGTCCAGTTGTATTTCTGTGCATCTAAAATTCTCTCTAATGTACAATCAAGCCGGAAAGTCTGCACACCCCCTTTCACCTTGTCCACGTTTTATTACGTTACAGACATATTCTACAATAGATTGAGTTCATTTTATGTCACAAAATTCTACACAAAATAGCCCATAATGACAAAGTGAAAACAGGTTTTTAGACATTTGTGCTAATGTATTAAAAATCAAAATGTAAAATATCATATGTACACAAGTGTGCACACCCTTTGATATGACACCCAAAAGTGAGCTGAGGTGCATTTTGTTTCCACTGATACTGCTTGAGATGTTTCTACAACTTAATTGGAGTCCACCTGTGATAAGTTCAATTGATTGGACATGATTGGGGATTGCCAACACCTGCCTATATAAGGTCCCACAGTTGACAGTGCATGCCAGAGCAAACTCCAAGCCATGGGTTCAAAGGAATTATCTGCAGACCTCAGAAACAGGATTGTGTCAAGGCATAGATCTGGAGAAGGGTACGGAAAAATCTCTGCAGCTTTACAGGTCCCAAAGAGCACAGTGGCCACCATCATTCGTAAATGGAAGAAGTTTGGAACCACCAAGAATCTTCCTAGACCTGGCCGCCCGGCCAAACTGAGCAATCGGGGAAGACGGGCCTTGGCCAGGGAGGTGAGCAGGAACCCAAGGGTCACTCTGACAGAGCTCCAGCGTATCCTTGTGGAGATGGGAGAACCTTTCAGAAGATCAACCATCCAGGCAGCACTCAACCAATCAGGCCTTTATAGTAGAGTGGCCAGACGGAAGCCCCTCCTTAGTAAAAGGCACATCACAGCCCGCTTGGAGTTTGCCAAAAGGCACCTAGAGGACTCTCAAACCATGAGAATCAAGATTCTCTGGTCTGATGAAACCAAAATTGAACTTTTTGGCCTGAATACCAAGCGTCACGTCTGGAGGAAACCAGGCACCGCTCATCACCTGGCTAATACCATCCCTACACAGTGAAGCATGGCGGTGGCAGCATCATGATGTGGGGATGTTTTTCAGCCGCGGGAACGGGGCGACTAGTCCTGATAGAGGGAAAGATGAATGCAGCTAAGCACACCGAGATCCTTGAAGAAAACCTGCTCCAGAGCGCTCTGGACCTCAGACTGGGGCGAAGGTTTACCTTCCAACATGACAACGACCTGAAGCACACAGCCAAGAGAACAAAGGAGTGGCTTCGGAGAACGTCTGTGCATGTCCTTGAGTGGCCCAGCCAGAGCCCAGACCTGAATCCAATTGAACATCTGTGGAAAGAGCTGAAAATGGCTGTGTACCGACGCTCCCCATCCAACCTGACGGAGCTTGCAAGGATATGCCAAGAGGAATGGGCAAAAATGTCCAGAAACAAGTGTGCCAAGCTCGTAGCTTCTTTCCCAAGACGCCTTGAAGCTGTAATCGCTGCCAAAGGTGCAGCAACCAAGTATTAGGCTAAGGGTGTGTACAGATATGTAACCCCTAAATAACCTATTTTTGTCAGTAAAATAAAATTGCATATTTTCTAAAAACCTGTTTTCACTTCGTCATTATTAGCTATTGTGTGTAGATGTTTGAGGCAAAAAATGAACTCAATCTATTGTAGTATAAGTCTGAAGGTGAAAGGGGTGTGCAGACTTTCCGGCTTGACTGTATATTAAAACTCCTCCTTCTCTCCCTATTGCTCTGTCTTTCCTAAAGCAAGTGTATCCTGGAATATTTATTAATTTTGATGGTATGTCACAGTTTAGCCAGATCTCAGTCAGACATAGAAAATCTAGATTAGAGTCAATAAGCAGGTTTTGTATTTGGTCAATTTTGGGGAGTATGCTTTGGATATTTAGGTGACCGCCAAGAATGCCTTTAGGTTTAGTTTCCCAGTCCCAAATAACCTTTGTGTGATTCACAGCTTGAAAGTACAAATATTGTCTTTGTTTTATCGCTGCACGGTTTACGTGTGTTCCATTAGGTCTATAGACCCTCGTAGATCTCAGAGCGGTTTTACGCTCTTTCAGAGTTGTCCCAGTATGATCAATGAGTGAGTTCATATTACCAGTGGGTGAAGAGCCTAGCCGGCTATCACAGTGTGTGTAGGTCCCTGGACTCACCCCATGCTCGTTGATGTCGATCCGCACGCTAAGCCGTGCCGGGTCGGCCACCATACACGTCACCGGCACCGGCAGGGAGATAATCCGCCGAAGCCTTTGCCCATCGGCACGGCACCGTGCGGCCCACCTCTCCGGCGAGAGGCCATCCAGAGCAGTGTCCACCGCCCCGGTAAGGTTGACATTGGCTGGTGTATTCATGGTTTTATTTACGAGTTTTGGGGAGAGTGGGAGATTGACAGTAGGCGTGATTGGTATTAGCTGCGTTAGCTGTGGGGAGTTTTCAGTCGGTACGTTGTCTGCACTGGAAAAGCACATGGGGCATCCGGATTGCTCATGGTCAATTGTGAAGTCGGGCCGGGATTTAAATGAACATCGCCCGACAGTAACAATAGAAAGAATACAATCTTAGCGGTTTTCCAACTTGCCTCTCGTTGCTGTGTGTCTCGTCCAGTTCCAGCAGCAAAGGCTCGGCCATCTATGAGCAGGAAGGAGAAAATGGCAGTGTAGCCATGTCCGTAGAAGTCGATTCTTGATTTTACGGATAATACGCCCATTGGATCTTCTATGTAGCATCGGGTGTTACAGCCGGGTTTTGTACTTGGGCCCTCCTTAGCATTACAGGTGGACACCGTTGGAATTAACAACAATAAGCCACAGAGGAGGTATGTACAAACTTTGCCGCCTTTGTGTTTGTTTTTGTCATGTTGTTTTGAATCAGACTTTAACTTCTTGCTTATCTGATGAAGATATTTGATCTTGAACTTCTTTCTTATCTGATGAAGATATTTGATCAGTTGATAAATAGAGAATAAAATGATTAAGAGGGCTAAAGTTTGGAGTTGAGTGGAGCCTGCCAAACCACTCACTCCTCCTGCCACCTGTGTTTAAAGCACAGCTGAACTTTGGTAGAACTTTGGGTTGTGTAGTTACCTAGCCATGATATAAGTCCAAATTGTGGAAAAATATGTTCGTTAGTTGCTCTGTGCTCCCCTGTGGTGATAATCCAGAATAGGGTAAGGACATTCCAAACCACTAAATGCTCCTCAGAGGAGCGAGGAGTGGTGAACGAGGAGGCTCCCGGAGGATGCTTCAGTGAGGAAACACAAGTGTAGGCTTTGCGGAAGCCTTTTCTCTGAACATGTGATGTGTATAAATTATCCTCCACTCTTCACATCTGCCATGTTGCAGGCACACCCCTACAGTTGTGTATGTCAGAAGTCGAGGTACGTCAAATCAAAGCAAGTCCTCTGACAAATCGAAATGTCACCTTTTCATCACTTTTATATTAAAGGCTGTGAGTACTAGCAGTTTTCTGTCAATTGAAATCCCATTCACAGGTCTGATAAGTTATCTTGACTTTCTTTCTTTCTTCCCTTGTATCGTTCTCATGTGAGCCTTGGATTGAACCCATTAAACACATGCGTATATGCAACATACAGTTAAAATATACACAACAACAGGAAAGGTGCATGGCTTGGTCAGATTCACCACATATGATTTAAATCCATGCTGCTAACCTTCCTGGGCTACCAAGTGGACTGCCCCTTCAAAAGATCATAAGACCCTACACACCAGCCAGACCCCGCTATCTAGTCCCTCCCCCTTCTTGAGCCTGCACTTTCCAGTCATGTCCGCTGTCTGTTCTAGCCCCTCTGTGCTTGAATGCTCTTCCCCTGCCATTCAGAACAGACGAGACATCGGCCAGCTTCCAATGCAGACTGAAGACTCCACCCCTACCACCCGGTTAGGTGTAACTTCTATTTTTGCTTTCAGATCCTGCGGTTCTTTTTTTGTTATTTGTTTAATACTCATTAGGGTAGCTTTGTTCCTGTTTTTATAAATGTGTGCAATGCTCAGTACTAGGGTAGTTCAGAAGTCCATCGAGTCTGAACTTTTTGGACTCTTGGGACTATTCTTTCCCCTTTGATATCTGATCTTTGCGCACGTGTTTGCATTGTAATTCCCCCTGGATAAGAGCATCAATTAATGCCAGGAAAGTAAAGTAAAATTCTGGCCTGGTTGCCTATAATTATGGCTAACGTGGGTAAAAGATTTGACGTGAGTGACCTTGAGGGGGGTTGTTGGGGCGTGTTTGGCAGGAGCTTCAGTGATGAAGACTTAACTTCATGATGTTTCACAAAGGACAGTGTTTACGGTGATGTTGGCATGCAACTCTGAGGGAGAGATATCATCAATAGGGCACAGAGTTATGATGCTTGCACCTCAAGAAATGCACAAGCATCATCAATACGGCACACAGTTATGATGCTTGTGCATTTGTTGAGGTGCAGGAGCACAGGTGAGCAGCTCTAAATTAACTAACTGCAAATTTCTGTAGAGCGTTGGAGCAGGATACTCTGCAGAGTAGGATGCCATGGTCGGTGCAGTGAGCAAGCCACTCCTTACACCTGCCAATGTGTGAATGCAACTACAGTGGTGCAAAGAGCACAGGCAATGGACTACCAAGCAGTGGAGAGAAAGTCGTATGGTCAGATGAATCATCTTTCACCATGTTCTGGACAAACAGACACGCCTAAAAAGTCTAAAGGCCTGAGTGATTGATTACAAAAGTGTGGGGTTCTGGTAGCTCTGTAATGGTGTGGGGTGCATTTTCCTGACATGGCTTGGATGCACTGAACTGCTTATACATGCTAATATATGGAATCACCTCAATGTATATTAATTCTCAATTTGATACTCGATATTAGATATTAGATTTTGAGCTGTGACGTAGGGACATTTACGCAATTTATGCAATTGCCTCTATCCTGTGTTACAGGTAATTTCCTGTGCAAGTTAATACCATTTCTACAGGTGACTGCCATAACAACCAGCATTCTCACCATGACTTGTATTGCCGTGGAACGATTTAAAGGAATTCTGTACCCACTGAAGCTGCGGAGTGGCTATTCCCCATGTCATGCCATGAAGATGCTTGGTGAGGATAAAAATAGAACTGTTGTTCCAAACCCATTCAAATGGGTTTTAATTGACTCTCCATAATTCATTCACAAGTGTCAGTAAAGTATGAAGCACTTGGAGCGGTTTCTGGATAAATATTATTATATTATGACACATCAAGTCTCAGTAATGTATGAAGTGCTTGGAGCGGTGGCATTGATTAATTATAGCTACTTGATGACCTTCAGTTATGTACTGTGCATTATGCTGTTTACAATGTGACAATGCATACAGTAGATATGGATGGATAACTTGAAGGGTTTCTTCTCCTGACTTATTTTTCCATAGAGTTCAATAGGAAAATTTGTCAGGAGAAACAACCCTTCAAGTGATCCATCCATATCTACTGCATATCTGGCAGCAGAGTGATGGTTTAAGGCTTGTTTGATACGTCAGACCCTTGATGACTTAGAGCCATTTAGCCAACCATGTGTTCCACACTGTTCCAGTGTAATTTAAAGCTAAATCTAGTCCCACCCCCCAATTCCCATAGAGATCCATTCAAATGCAGAGGTTATAGTATCGCTTCTAAGAGTACCTGGAAATAAGATATCAGGAGTCTTTTGATATCCTTTTATATAGTCATGATGGCATCACCTTTTTACCTGTGGAATACCTGTTTACCACAGAAGTTGTTTGAGAGAATGGCTAGAATGTGCAAAGCCGTTATCAAGGCAAAGGGTGGCTACTTTGAAGAATCTAAAATATAATACTTTTTTTATTTGTTTAACCCTTTTTTGGTTTTTGCATAATTTGTATTTGTGTTATCTCATAGTTTTGATGTCTTTACTATTCCAAAATGTGGAAAACAGTAAAAATAATGGAAAAAAAACCTTCTATGAGTAGGTGTGTCCAAACTTTTGACTGGTACTGTACATGAGTGGGTGCTTTGTCTGAATAATTGCTCTTTACCCCCGCTGATAAAGAGTGGAGTAAAGAGCTATGTTTTAATTTTGACTCAACATGCAACACTCAGTTAAAGGGATTGTTCGGAATTTTGGACATAATGTCTCAATTATATATACATCAATTATGATGTAGTTGATTGATGGAAACCATTTTCAGCTAATTCCATCCTTCTTTTGGACATACACATGTTGCTAATGCTAGCGCAACTCTATGGTAACCGGTAACCGGTAGCATCCACTACCAAATGCACTTAAGCACTCCACAGTGCACCCAAAGCAAATAAAATACGACAACAGTTTATCGGGGTTATTTTGAGTGTTTATACCATCATTTTTTAAGTCAAACTATCGTTGAATCCTTTACTTTGTACTGACCTATATTCTCTGTGGAAGTACGGCGGCAGAGCGATACTTTACATTACCTACGAATGTAGTGCCGGCACTGGTCGACTACAACAACAAAGAAGAGCAACAAGTTGCAATGGCCACGTTCGCTCCACCGCCGTACTTCCACAATTGAGACATTATGTCCAAAATTCCGAACTATTCCTTTAAGGCATATGATTATGCATACCTCACATGGTTTCTCAGAATTCATTGCCACAGAAAAACAGCACACTTTGTGGCTCTCTTGGGGCAAGAATGAAAGCCAGTTTGATCAGTTTTCTGCTTTCGTTAGACTGATCGCAAAAATGTGAGTTCTATTGGTTAAGTTGAACAATTATTTTCATTTCTTCCAGTGGCTGTGTGGTTGATTGCTCTGGCAGTTGCAGGCCCAATGTGGTATGCACACAAAGTGGAGGTAATAACTTTTTAGTTTGTAATAAAACCATAATCATTATAGCTTCAGAAATACTTTTGCTAGGCTAGTGTTGTATGTGTCCCCAGAAAGACCGAGAGCGGGGTTGAGGGGAAAGCCAAGACCCAGAATCTGCTGTGATTTATCCAGTTTGGCATCCCAGAGTCATGAGCCGCCACTTCCACATGACATGAGTACAATTGTGTGGAGGTTGTTACAATATGTGCATTTGTCTGTCTGAAATTTCCATTCTTAAGCATTTTAAGTTTAGTATTATGTACAGTTCAGTTTTGTACCAATAAACGGTATTTAGCAGTTCTTAGACATAATAAGAATGCGTCTACAAAATGTCTTTCCCCAGATTGGTTCTCAAAAGAGTGTTTAAGGAGGTCTTGTTGCCATTTTTCTGAGGGAATTGGGAATGTGCAATCCAAATTTTATAAATTTTCTATGTATCTGGGAAAGCAGGCATTTGTGGAAGATGTCCTGTTTTTTTTTCTTTCATAGCTGGTTCTTCAGTGACCTTGTTGCGTCTACTTTTTCTTTCATGGGGTTCTTGTGTTTGCAGTAATGAATTAATTAATGAGATGGGAGGTTATCTTCGGTTGAATATTACAGGTTAACATTCTTTTCAAATGGATAGTGGAGGTGAGTCATGGCGGGATGATTGACTATTGTTTCTGTATTCCCGTATACTACAATGATCAGCGGTGTAAAATCCAGGTTCAGAAAGTAAAAGTCCTCCCCAGTATTTTATTCTAATTACCTGCATTTACTAATTATCACAATTCTTCAGCCAGGAGGTAGAACTAATTAGTGAAATCAGCTGGCTGCATTCATCGGTGGAAGAAAAACTTGGCAGGGCTTTTAATTTCTGACCCCTGGACTTTCCAACTCTGACATTAACAACAGACACCTGACCGTGACAATTCTCCCGACTCACCGTTAGTTAACACCTGGTTTCTGGACCAAAAATAGTTGTTCACCTGTTGCATGGTAGAATAAGAAATGCATCTGCATCATTCCATCTTTGTGGAAACATATGACTCCCATGCTCATTAGAAGTAGATAATGACTGTTCACCAACACTGTCCCAAATTTTGCCAAATGCCTAGTGTACTCATTAGCTACTGCAGACAATTGTCTATTGAAATTACAATGAATAGAATAGAATAGAATGACTTTTATTTTCCCTTTCGGGAACTTCAGTTGTAGCCACCAGCAACAACAAAAAAGACAGACAGTGGGGCAGACCCACAACACACAAACAAGCACACCAAATAAAGACATACAATATCGAATTAAGTGAATTAAATTGGAATACAGCCATGATTAAAAATAGCCCCCGCTGTCCCGAGATGTCCAGTGTCATTCAGCAGTCCAACACACAAACTCCGCCTCCACGACCCTCCTCCACACACGCAGCGCCGCAGTCCCAGCGCCGCCGAAACGGAGCATCGAACTGCGTCAGCCTTCCCACTCGTCGCCTCACCATCTTCTCCTTCCCTTTCATGGTTTTTTAAAATCATGGCTGTATTCCAAGACCGCCTGCACTCTCTGATCAGTCCCGACATCTTCAACTCCGTTGAAGAGCGATGGTAAACTTTGCTACTTCAGATCCAACGGACATTCCTGAGCATATATTGCGAATGCGTCTCCATGGTGACGACCACAAACAAAATTATCCCGGCGAGACAATTCGCCAGTATCATCAAAACAAGCGGCAGGAGTGCCCCGATAAATCTTCAGTCCGCCTCCCCGCACCACAACAGAACAGATGCACAGCACATGAAAAAACAAAAGATAAAAGCCCGACACAACAAAATACATTCAAATTAACAAACACGAACACGAGAGACAGCTGGACTACGTCGCCATTACAGCGCCACGTGACGTCAGTGACAGTATTGTATGTTCTATGAGATTATAATATGATAATGGATAACATGCACATAGTGCTTTTCATCTCATGATATCAAAGCATTTTACTGTGAACTGTGTTGCACCCATGTGGGTGATGCCTGGCTTCAACTGAGAGGAGGGAGGGAATAATGAGATGAAAGGTGTTCAATAAATACGTAAACGCAATCCATTGTGAAATGCCATGTTTGTGACAGCTGCCTTTCATAACAACAATGACATTTCAATAATCCGTTTTGGTTGATACTATGAATAATATTCACTTTAATTGAAAGTTATCCATCTGCTACAGACGTAGCCTAATCTGTTCAATTACAATCGCTAAATTCAAAACGTAACGGTGGCCTTTTGTAAGTGTTGTAAGAATATTGCAACAAAGTGAAATGAAAGTTTGAAATTTTTTTTCTCTTCCACAAAAAGGGAAGCTGAACTTGAGCTCAGATCACGAGTTCATGGTGTTCAGCACGGTGCAGATTTTGGGATTCAGCAACTCCGTGTGCAATCCGCTGGTGTACGCAGCTCTCAACAGCAAGTTCAAGAAGGACCTGGCGGGCTTGCTGAGACGGGGCAGGGGGAAGGGCTGGTGCCCCGCCCAGCAGCTGACGGGGAAGGCTCGGGTGGGTGTCCCGGTCACTGAACCGGCCCGTCTCAGGAAGCGTGCGGAGAAGGACGATAGGGGGGTGCTCCAGTCCGGCCGGGTGGCCTGGGGGGCAGAGCCCGTCACTTCACTCGCCTTCCCTCAAGTTCACCTCTTCAGGGCGGCCACCAAGAAGACCAGCAGCCCACTACTAGTCAATGTCACTGACCCCCTCCCCATCAGCACCTCCGGCACATAAACACCGTTTAACTAGCGGCCTGCTAATGTGGCTCATTCGGTTAAGGCACCATGCTGTGGTGCGTGGATGAGCCCCACCTTCACGGCTCAAATCCGGACCGTGCCAGTGCCGACTGCAGCTGGTGGCTCCATGGGGTGATGCACTATTGCGGATTTCGTTAACGAGGGCAGGCGGGGCTGCCCAACCCTATTTCTGGAGATCTACCGTCCTGTAGATCACTCCAACCCTAACAAAGCACACCTCATTTAACAGCTAGAGATCTAGTTGAGCTGCTAATTAGTAGAATCAGTTGTTCCAAATTAGGGTTGAAATACAAACCTACAGGAAGGTAGACCTCCACGAACAGGGTTGGGCAGCCCTGGGGCCTCATCTATAAAAAGAAACGTACTTCGACATCATCTTTAACTTTAATGTAAGCACATTTCTTTAAATGGACGTAAGCATTATTTATAAAATTGGCTGCGCTTGTTTAAAATAGTGTACGTCTGACGTACGTACTTGTGTCTATAAATATCAAATGAACTTCAAATGGAATGCATGTGCACCCTGGGGCTAAATTAAAGATCCGACTAATAAATTGTTCCCCTTTTCAAATTTTATTTCCCCACTCCTAGTTCTGTCATGGAGAATTATCATTAATTATTGCTGTGTGGAGACAGAGAATCCAATCGATATAATTTAACAAACACGGTGTTTTAAAAATAGAACACGCCCACAAGCGACCAGTTGTGAGAGGCGAGGGTGATGCCAGGAGATTTCACCGCTTTTCAGGGTAACTGGTCACATACTGTACATTTAATAGAAGGAACACCAATAAGCATTGTACGCCACACGTTAGATCAAATTTGATCTGAAGTACTTTTTATAAATGAGACCCCTGATCTAGGATATGGGAGGGTTCAGTCGATTAGGGGCCCTCACAGGTTGATCGGTGGACTGCAAGCATATGAAAGGTCTTCCTCCGACTGCAAAAAGAAGCAGGCTGGTGACACGCCGTGTTTTGGAGGAACTCGGATGTCTCCCGAATCGGCAGTGGAGTGCGCGGCTATAAATAGTCAATTGAATATTGCATGTTAGAGTGGTAATTGTTCAGCCCCACGTTGGGGACCAAATTTGTCATTTATAATATTTGTATTACTAATATGAATAATAATAAATGTGTATATGTGGGGAGGGGGGCTAATTAAAGAGATTGATGTGCATTATTATTGGGGGGGGGGATCTGATTTATTTAAGCATACTGGAAGTCAAATGAGAATTTATCAGGGTTGTCATAATATACTCGTATTTCCGGACAGTTTATGGAGTTGATCCTCACTGCTTTGAATTGGCAGGAACGTATTTTGTATTTCAAGATGAACTGGTACATGAACCGGTGTACAACCTCTGTTTTGGTTTGTGGTAAACCTATCACGTGATGTAGAATAATCTCATTTAAATAGTCTGTATTACTGGGCTAAAATGCACTGAGGATTACATTTTTAGTTGCTTATGTAAATTTGTTTCTGTATTAAAAGGTTCATTTTCTTAGGAACATCTGATTTGTCATTAATTTTCAGGAATGAGAACCCTCCTTGGACAATCTTTGATAGAATATGTAAATGTCAGTTTCTTATGACTGGAATGCGCCTTTCGATTCACTTATTGTCCCGTGACATGGGTGTGTCTTGCAGAGAACCTCTTCGAGCCATTTTGTACTTAGAAAGGTCTCCCTCTAGAGGAATAAAATAGAAATTATCCTGACTTAAACATGAACAGAAGAGGCCATGCAAAGTATAAATATAGAATTTTTTGTTGTGTTATTGTCCATTGTTTCCCCGGCTATTATAACACAGGTAAATTGTGGGACGTAACAATAGTCACTACAGTAGCACACCATCCTATCTTATCGGGGGCTAGTATCAATTAGCCCAACCATACCTGTCAATACTTTAGGTTGTTTGTTTCTTTTTCAGCATTGTTAGGGTAAATGAAAGTACGTTTCATGTTGTTTAAGAGGCTTTCAGCTCCTTCTGTTGTAATAGCAGGACTGGTGGTTAGCAACACATCAGCAGATGATGACACATGATCATCATTGCACAAAGAATCAGTGGATGTACTAATAGTGACTAGAGAAAAAGAGAATATTCCCAGTATATGCAAGCATTCATTGAGTTATAACACAACCATTTCAGTGAAAGCTCTTGAAGCTTTTCAATCAGCATGATCAAAGAGAGATAGGAACTGTGTAAATATTAAGACCTTTATTTTCAAACTGATACGAAATGTCTTAAGATATTCCATAGCGCGCTATTCAGAAACAATAAATACCATAATTTAATGATTTACATAAATATTTCTCAGACAATACAAACAACAAGGGAATATAAATAATTATT
The DNA here is from genome assembly GCA_029718625.1 of Synaphobranchus kaupii. Classification (NCBI taxonomy): domain Eukaryota; kingdom Metazoa; phylum Chordata; class Actinopteri; order Anguilliformes; family Synaphobranchidae; genus Synaphobranchus; species Synaphobranchus kaupii. The sequence continues at coordinate 22,241,571 of CM056376.1, read as the reverse complement.
CAATGTTTTGAATAACAGTACAAAAATAAGTACAAATTACATACAAAAAAAAAAAATATTTACAGAAAATGTTTACAGAGAGGTACAAATACATTCACTGAAATATGTACAAGCTGGTTGTGAAAATAAATAAAACATTTCATTGTGAGCAACACAGGATAACATGCTGTGCAGCCATGTTCTATCATGCTCAGCCTGTTCAGTTCACCATGCATGTATACAGTCTGATCTGGGGCTAAATTAAAACAAAAATGAAAATGGCTGCAAACGGACATCATTTTTGATGGGCTCACTTACATTTCTTATACAGTGTTGATATGGCCCATTTTCCCTTAAAACAGCCTTGTATGTTACCAATCACTTCTATGCATATATAACACTTGTGACTCGTGACAGCTTGTTAATGTTCATGTCTGTTACCTAACACACGTGCCGAAATGCTAGTTTGACCATCACAATCTATTAACAAGCTAGTCTAACACTAACAAACACGCGATAAGAATTGAATGTGGGCCAAAATGCAATAAAGGCATATTATAAAAGTTACAGAACAGTTGTTTCTTGTGCTTCTAATTATACTCAAAAAAGGTACAAGTTGAAAATGAGATTAGAAATTCTGTACTTCATAGATACCAATATCATTTTGTTTGAAAATACTTGCAAGGGGTATACAGGAAAGGTGGACCTTAACAACTGACTGGTATTGAGCAAATAGCCATAACCAATGTTATTTCGTCAAGCACATTTTAAACATTCTTCTGTGACAGACACTTTTAACCAAGTACCACCCCAAGACCTAAATACCACACGCTGGGCCTTTCATGTGCAAATCTAGGAAGATTATTTGAATACTGCCTGCAACTGAATAAATGCAGGTCAGTGTCGCAGAACATCTCATAGTATGGTCAAAAGGAAAATAAAATTACAAAAAAGACCTACTTTCACCAATTTTAAAAAAAAGAAACAAAATAAATTATTTTAATAATAACACCTAGTGCTATATGAACTTAAATCAGGAGAGCACTTTCATGAAGGTCTCTCAATGGTCACAGGAAAAAAAAAGAAAAAAAAAGGTTTGTCCTTGTTTGCATTGAATGAGGGGGCAGAAAGAATCTGACACCTCCTATCAGTCTAAGAAACTTTGGAAAGTGAGGACACAGTATCTCTATAGTCCCTTTTCATTATCATTCTACTGGGAGGAGCAGAGCACCTCTGCCAGAGGACGAGGTTCAGTTTCTGTGCCAATTACAATCCGGCTTCTGTTCTGTTGGTTTGTTTAAGCACGGCATGGAAAATCCAGTCTGCAGACACAATCGACATTTCAAGGAACCATTCACAAGTCGCGTACAGGCTTAAATTAAAAGAAAATGTACTATTCACAATAAATACAACATTCACTTATAAGCTCACGGTTCTGGAAAAACGTGATCCAGAGCGCCACAACAGTGTTACCCAGGAGAGAGAAACGCAGACTCGTATGAAACTTTGTTCAAGGCCACAAAAACAGTGATTTAAAAACGATGTACACCTGCATTTTCCTGATTTATCTGTTCACCACACTTACAGGGAAATCAAGTATGTTCTCAGGACAGCGATTTATGTGTTAACCCATGTTCTTCTGCTCACAGTATGTGCTCAAATCGCAATGTATGCTGCATACTCAGGTAATGGCATACAGAGTGTGAGAACTTTGGCAAGGCAAATACATTAACCCACTTTCACCATAAGCATACACCCGAGGTGATGCCCCACTTCAGAAAGGCATTTTTATTGTTTCCACAAAATTATCTTTTAGCGATGTTAGAGGATGTTAAAATCATCAACTGCTCTCATCCTCAAATGTATAAAAGCCATGACTAATGACTTCGTGAATAATGTTTTCGGCGGACAGCTTTTGATGAAGCTGCAGCAATGCCTGAATGAGCTGATTTATATCAGCTTTCAGGCCTTCCTTTTCCATCCAGGATTTAAGGAGCGTATACACTCTATCTCCAGAATAATGACCACCTGCATCTTCGATGACGTTGGTACTCAGTCCGATTTTTCTGAAGAATTTCTTACGACAGTTGCTGGCCAGGTGATTCTCAATAATATCGAACGCTTTCATTAAAGATTCTTCCCCTGAAGAAAAAACAAACTACATCAGCCATTTTGTCAAAGCACCTTACATTGCAATTTCAGAATATGCCATAGTCTATAATCTTATGTGGGGAAAAGTTACCCTTGTTGAATTTAGTACTCAAGGACAAAGCTCATGGTGAGTTTTCCAAGAGCCTGTAAATTTCTCTATATCTGTAAATAACACTTTTTTTTACATTATAAACAGCTTTGTACTAAACTATAGATGTAGATGTATTTAAACTATAGATGTAGTCCACATTTGATATCCCAACCAAAATATCCTAACCTAATCTTATGGAAGTGGTTCACTTACCATTGACAGGAATAAGTCTTCGACAATGCTCCTGTCAAAGATAAACACAAAAAAATAGGATGAGACAAAATATACTCAATATATAAAAAATATAATATACTCAGTTAAACAGTAAAATAATGGAACACAACACAAGATAATGAAGGACAATAACACCTTCATTATACTATATACATACTGGTACATATAGACACATAAATACTATATACATATTTATTATAAGAATGAATTTGTGCCATGGAAAACAGAAAATTCACTTGTACAGGTAATTTAATAGTATACAAAGTATTTTAGTTGATATTGCCAGTCTCTGTACTTTTTATTCTTATTCTTTATATAATAGCCTACATTGTGGACGATTAAATAATAGAGCTTCTTTATTACCACCACAGGTAGTAAATAAAATTGAATGATGCCTGGTAGTAAACACACTCTCTGCTATCCACTACAGACAACGCAGTATAATTCACCACTGCTTTAGAAAGGTTTCAACGTCAAATTGTACGCGCCTCTAAGGACCATTAGAGATCAGTGGCTGTTTCGCCCCTCCCTCCCTCCCTCTGTGATTGGAAATGCAATCAAGGTGATTTTGTGCAAAGTCCAAGTTCTCAATTTACTAACTCAGAATGAGCCTTTGCAGATGTGACAGGAAATGGGAGAGCTGTCACAACAAACCCACACACCATTAGGGAAAGAAAGAAATGAGGGATAGTCACTAACGGCGCTATGGGGAGGGGAGGGCTGAAGGCTCAAGACGGCGGACAAAATGAGAGTTGCCGTGGCCTGTGAGCTGCTCTCACCCTAGGCTGCCTCTGTGTCTTGGGACTGGGGTGAGGGGAGTTGGAGGACAGGGCTGTGAGCCGAGGGCTCAGACTCGTTTGGGAAGAGTTGGTGGTGCTGGGGAGGCTGTCGCCCAGGCCCCTGTCCTCCTCCTCGTGTTGGGGAGGCTTGGCACCCACCAACGTGATCTCCTGCAGGAAGGGCTGCACCTCCTGCTCCGGCTCATCCAGTCCTGCATTCAGTGTGTTCTGCTTCTCCTCCATTGTTCTCTCGCAACCATCATCCTGGGAGACGCAAGTCAAAAATACCGTCCAATCATAAACCATTCCTTTCTAGTGCCCTCCCCCCAACCCTTTTCTTGTAACTTACTAATGGCGCCTAAATTCGACAGCTGACAGATTTAAAAGCCACTGTTAGTCACATATGAATCATTTACTTTGCCAGTCGCTCTGGACAAAAGCACCTGTTAAAGGGCAGTTGGGAGTTGACAGGTTTCATTTAAAAGCTGCCACTGGGCTGCAGTTCCAACAGACATGTACAGCTCAAATCAAAAATTTGTATATTTGTTTCCCATACTGAAAGTATATTTTTAGTATATAAACTGTTAAGTTTGTACAAGTATATTTCTACCCAAATATCCTTTTCTGAGAGTATACTTGCAATGTATTTTTTGGTACTTATAAAAAGTATACAAAAATGTTTACCAAACTTAAGTTGTACTCTAGTATTATTAAAAGTGTACTACTTTTATACTTTCAGTATGTTCATTACTAGGGATAGCTGCTACGTTATGTGTAGGATGTGCTTCGTCTTATCTGTTCTGGAGTTACTTCGATGACCTTTCTGTATGCACTTATTGTATGTCACTTTGGATAAAAGCATCTGCTAAATGACTAATGTAAATGTAAACTTTTGAGTATATTTCTTAATGTGCTTAAATATTTTTTTATTATTAACACACTTATTTTTAAAAGTGTGTTAATGCCCGCGCTACTTTAAAGTTGAAGTCTAGTGCTACTTTTTAAAGATTTACTTTCACCCAGTATATTTTATGTGTTATTGTACTGCATTTCTGAAAAGTATACTCAAACTTGTACTTACGTTAAGCTGTACTTTAGTATACTTATTAAAAGTGTACTGATCTGGGTATATTTCTAAATATGCTTAATGTGTAAAATATTTTACTTAACTTAAGCTTTGTTTTAGTAAAATATTAAGAAGTGATTAAGAATTTATTGTTGTGTTATGCATCAAGGTAAGACCGTAAAAATATGTAGAGAGAGAAAGCCTTTAAAGAATAATTACGTATTGTTGTTTCATGTGTCAAAAAATTTGTAACCCAACGACATCAAAAGACTCCTAATATCTTATTTTCTGGTACTCTTACAAGCGATACTATAACATCTCTGCATTTGAATGGATCTCTATGGGAATTGGGGGGTGGGACTAAATTTAGCTGTAAATTATGCTGGAACAGTATGGAATACATGGATGGTAAAATAGCTGTAAGTCATCAAGGGTCTGAGGTATCAAATGAGCCTCAAACCATCACTCTGCTGCCAGATATGCAGTAGATATGGATGGATCACTTTAAGACTTGTTTCTCCTGACAAATTTTCCTATTGAACTCTCAGCTAAATCTAGTCCCACCCCCCAATTCCCATAGAGATCCATTCAAATGCAGAGACGTTATAGTATCACTTGTAAGAGTACCAGAAAATAAGATATTAGGAGTCTTTTGATGTCGTTGGGTCACAGACATCAGGAAGTCATGGCATGCAAAGGATATGCGACCAAATATTAAAAATGATTACTTTATTCTATATATAAATGCAGGGGTGCCAATAATTGTGGCACACATGGTTTTGTTAAAAATAATTTCTTGACGAGGGATTTTTTTTTCTCATAATAAATTTACTTGAATTAAAGGTTGAAATTTTCTCAATAGTGGAGGGCACTGTATATTATTATAGAACAAAAATTCCCCTCTATATGTAGTTTCATGCAATGCCATTGTTTTTTGGAACATGATTGCGACATATAGTGAGGACCCCCTGTACTTTTTACATATTGTAGTGATCCACTCCAGATGCTGCCTAACAGCTCAGCTAAAAGTGAATTAATCTTAGTGCATTGGTTAGCACAGCCACCTCTACCCCCTAGAGACCCGTGTTCAAGCCTCGCCAGATCCCTGCCGTTACAACATATTCAAATTGTATTTATAAGATACTAATAGAAAAAAAATTACAAGCACATTTGCGATACTTAAAATATGCTTGAAAAATAGTGTACCATTTTGACAGCCAAAAGTAAGAAAAAATACATTTAAAGTATAATTTCAATATATTTAAGCATATCTTAAATACAACTTTTAATACACTAAGTAAAAAGTATATAAGTACTCATATACTTACAGTACATTATTCCATATACTTAAAGTACATTATTCAATATATTATCTATAGACTTCTTATGTACTTTAATCATACTTACGAAAAATAAACTGTATTTTCTATACCCTTAAGCACATGTTAATTGCAGCACTGTATATTACTGGTTTCAATTTAACACAACTGTAGATTTACTTCTTAACACTTAAAAGTATACTAAAGTATACAAAGTACATTTACAGAAAATATACTTAATATATTTTTTTGACTTGGGAGTATACATAACATCTTGTAATTTAGTACTTTTGCAAGCGAATGATAACAAGAATCACTGTAGACCTAGATATTACACAACTATGTCTACTCTATGTTCTAATAAGGAAAAACTACTTGCAAACTCGCAAAAATGTTTATTGTTCTTTGCATCTTACTATTTTGGTGAATATTTCAGTTATGGAATGGAAAGAGTCCAGAAAACATACCACATTGATCTTTACGTCTTCACCAAGGTTGCTGCAGATCACTGTTACAAGTGCAAGAGAGTACACATATTACCAGATAGTCATTGTATTGAAATACAATAATGGAAATGGAAGTAACTTAATCAGAATTTAATTTACACATTTTGATTATGAGTACAATTGGAATCTTCTTTTTTTTTTTAAACTGGGATTAAATTGGAATAAAGATATCTTGTTATATATATATATAAATATATATATATATATATTTTTATTTTTTTTTATAATGTAAAAGTTATTTTAAAGTTATTTGAAATGGAACAGAATTTCTGGAAATGAGGCTAACCCTGTTAAGCACGTGAAATGACCTTGAAAAGTAAAACTGTGTATAGTCTACTGCCAGCAACATTAAATCCAAAAAACATTACTTATTTTTCTGTGCAACAGTGTTTTCAAAATGATATGAATTCATTTTCTTGTCTAAAGATTTTAAAAGAAAAAAAATTATGAAACACTTTGTTGCCCATACAATTTAGCACTGGAATTTTAATTGATTCCAAAAGTTAGTTTCCCTATAATTAAAATAATGCATGGATTTAGGAATGCGACAGAATTAATGGGATATAGGTGTGAAATTTAATTGAATTAAGGGAAAGCTGGAATAGAGATTTACTAAAAATTTAACTGGAACTGAATTTGGAGAATTGATCTGAAAAAGGAATTGAATTAATGGAATTTATATGGAGGGCGAATTTTAATGGGATCCATGTAATTTACATGGTTTGTTCCAATTTAATTGTATATAAGCAAATATGTATTTACCAACTCTGAGAAGAATTTGTATCTTTCAGTATAATTGTAAATGACTACTTACCTAATGGCTACAATATGTTCAATATAAAGAAAAAAACCTAAAGTTGTGTCACAAAATCACAATAATTTAGTTGAAATACAACAGTTTTATGAACTGACTAATTCCTTTTGGCATTCAATTCCAACTTCATTGAAATGTTTAATCGGTCTAAACCCAATAAAAATGTAACACATTACATTAAATGTAATATATATATATGCTTCCACATTGAAATTGCCTAACATATACATTCCAGTGTTTCCCCTAGATTTTTTTTCAGGCCGGGCGGTGAAAGTGCGCCATTTTGCGTAGAGGCGGAAACTATAATTACACCCTCATAATAGCGCTGCCATTGAAAATTTTAATAGGCCTAACGGGAAACCGAAGCTGTTTTGGCAAGGGTTCATTCCCGCATTCTGCGGTAAGGGAAATATTGCAGCTACATTAAAAAAAAAAGAATAATATAAAAAAAAATTTTTTTCATTAAAATGATTTATTTTCGCTCTTGTTCAAGCCGGGCGGCACGTGAGTTTGGCCGGGCGGGCCGCCCGGCCAAGATAACGGTAGGGGAAACACTGCATTCTAACAGACCATGTAATGTTCAATAATGTCAAAGAGACATATATTGTAACAACTTGGACTTTTCCCCATCTTACCTGTTGTTTTATTTAATGATCGTTTCTTCCAACAGCAGAAAGCGATGAAAAACAGGCCAAGCAGAAGAGGCACGGTCACAGCAGCAGCCACTGCATGAAATAAAAACAGACCTAAACAAAACAACTTGGATATAGAGCTTAACATAAAAGAGTAAAACAAAATCATTCCAAAATCCAGAAGTATGACAATATAGTCCTACATTATATAAGAAAAAACTAATAAGAGATTATTGGAACCCTTGATAAAAAATTTGCTGTAAACAGCTGTATGGAAAAAAAAGTAAAACAAGTTAACAAGTAAAAGTTTTTCTTCCCAAAAATATTTTATTTCCCAGAGAAACATTGCCATTTTCAGTAATTTGTACACCCTCCCTTAGCATATAACACATAAAGATATGGATAGCACTACGGAGTTGCCTTCTATGGTGTACACGTTGGTAGGGATCTTTTACCATACAGTATCTTTAAAAATCCTTCAGTCTGCAACCCTAACCGGCAACCCTAACCGTTTGGACTGTAATGCAATTCAAAACACAAATTTTCAATCAGGACAATCTGATCTGAGGAAGATCTGAGGAAGGAGATGGCCATTGCATAACATTCATTTTTATTTTAAAGTTTTGGGATCACAATCTTGCTCAAAGATCCATTGGCAGCCAAGTCTGAGCTACGTGGTGGCCGGGGATAATGTGTGTCGCCAAAATGTCTTGGTACTTGCTCGACATCGTGATTCCCCACTATATTTTACTGTATGTGTGATGTTCTTTTCAAGATATGCATCCTTCTTCCAACCAACCACTGCTGTACGTGGCCAAAAAGCATAATTTATTTTTGAATGGATCTGGATCAAATTTCAGCAAGACGATAATCCCATACATTCCGCAGAATCAACCAAGAAATTGTTCACAGACCATAAAATTAGGCTGAAGGATCTTGAATCCCCCCGAATATATTCCACAATCTCATTAAAAAAAAAAAACTATAGAAGATGTGTTCAGCTGTGTTATCCTTTTGTAGGATTTTATTTGTAAGGTATGAATTCAGTGCAATCATTCTGACAGGAAACAACAGATTATGCAAGCAGTCATCAGCTGTACCTGTAGATGCGCTACCTGAGATGGGATCGGTAGAGGGTGGCTTTTTCTTGCAGGCAGAATTGGACGTGGTGGTGCAGTTCTTCACCACCTCCTCGTCCACTTTACACCTGGAACACAATGAACGTCACGGCTTTATCGGGCATACTCACGCTTAGCCTAAACACAAGAAAACCTTGATTGCATTTTCAATTGGGTTCACCCATGAACCATAACAAAGAGAAAGAAGTGCTTAAAAAGCACAATCCAGTTTTGCCCTTGGCACGTCCTTTTGCAGATATGTGTTCACAGAACACATAAAAGGGGTACAAAAATAAACCGCTAAAACATATAAACGAGCATTTAAAGTGTTTTATTTACAGTATTTCAAAATATACATATAAATGAACCCACGCTGTTTTTGTGAGGTAGACAACAGTAAAGGGTTATTTCGGTAGACAATCAGGGTACTTTATTACTTACTTAGTGCACTTCTTGCAAACTTCACAGGCTTGTTCAGGCACACAGAACCTGTGTGCTTTACACTGGCACTCCGTGTCCTTGGTGCTGGTGCAAGATTCTGTAATCTCCTGGTCTGTGGAGAGTACAAACACATGGTCTGTCTTCCGGCAGTGGAATCAATGTGCATTCCAACACACCAGTGATCTAGAGAGGTCATTATGGCGAGATGCTGAGAATTAAGTATAATTAAATCGTAGTGCAGATACCAAGGTTAGGACCTCTTAAAGACAATTATTTATCCCTAGAAACAACCTGTTAAGATTGTTGAAAACAATTAACTACAGAGTTATTGACACCACAAGTTGAAACTTTTGATAATGACAACTTTTGTCATTTGTTTTTTGTGTGTGTGTGTGTGTGTGTGTGTTTTGGAAAGAGCTGCACCTGTAATATTTAGCATTTAGGATTAGTTTAGCCTTGATTATCTGTATCATTTGTCTCAAGACCAATTTGCAGTATTGACGTTAATATTAAGATGCAGAAGCTACTGGTAGTCAATTCACACCAATTGAATTATGGTTACTGGTGCCCTCGGAATGTGGCTAAACATAATGCTTTTTTGACCAGGAAAATTAAAGAATTGGTTCACATCATATTTACGATAGAAATAATTTTTCCCATTTCCCCTAAAATGTAATGAAACACACTGCACCAAGGTAAGGTATGAGTTTTCACACTGTAGTACCAATGCAGGCAATGTTGACACTGCACTCTCAGTTCCTCACAGAACCGTAGGCATTGCATGTCTGTTGTGTACATGGGCCGAGATGAATCCAAGGAGTTTGACACTCAAAGTATTCAAACAAATGTGTATTAACAATCACTGCTATAACTAAATATAACTGAAAACCTGCATGCCAAAATGTTGCAAGTGTGTATGTCTTTTAATCATACTTTAATTTATTTTTTTTACTTCCCAATCTCACATTGCAATGTTCCCCACAAGATAAGATGACGTTTCCTGTGGTGTGGCATCTTATTATTTGCCAGGGTTATGGTATATGTGTTCATTCATTCATTCATTCATTCATTCAGGGGATTACCTCCACGACACTTTGTACAGGGAAGACACTGCACCAGTCCATTCGAATGCTCTGTGAATGTGCCATATTCACAGCGTTCACACCTCCCCATCTCTCCAGCTCCTTCACATGCCTTTTTAACATACTGACCTGACAAAAAATAAAAACATTGCTTCAGAATTCTCTATTAAAATACATAATTTTATCATCAGTCTCGTCATGTCTTTCTTAAGACAGTAGCCCAAATACATTATATGAGATCCAAGAAATCAGGCCGTAAATAACATGTTCAAATTCTGCTTGCGTCAACGAAGGGAACTACACATATTCGTGGGGCGAGGCAGAGCATCATTTTCTTACCAGCAGGACAGTTTAAGCAGCAGAAGCTCTTGTGTGGGTACTCCAGATTCTCTCTGCAAGATATCTCCCGGGTTAGCCTGTTCCTGTCTATAGAGCTTGGATTTCCCACACTTGAATTCACGGCCACCACAAGGGTGAAGGAGCAGATGAAAAAGAGAACCTAGGACAGAACAAATTCAACCTCAATTATAAGCACACGGACGGAGCTAAAGCATTCTCATGACAAGCAGTGTACTTACAATCACAACCCTTAGCCTGATACTTAACTTGAAACATCTGATGTAAAGATCTGCTAGAAAGCAAACCGCAAAAAAATAAAAAAATAAAAAATTTGTAAAAAGATGGAGACCAACTATAACGAAGGGCACCTGCTGGTGTTTGGTGCCACAGTTGCTAAAACGATAGTACGAATACCATACCTCACCCACAGAACATATTTCAGAATAGAACAAGCTTTGACTATGATTTATTTCTCAGCTTAAGTGTTCCAAATATGACTTAGAACATTTACTGCCATGCCTCCAATGGCATTCTCTGGAAAAGGGCCATGTGTTGCAACAGCGAGGGAGTTTCCTGGACTTTGTAGGTCGGCTGACGGCAGACGTCATACTTTCCAGACGTCTTTCCAGCACGTTTGAGTGCTTGAGCCAATGGAATTTCAAGCCCAATCACACCATTCAGATTCATCCAAACAAGTTCACACTGCACAGACAGAGGTGATTTCTAAATGTATATTGAAGGCAATTATTAACATGTCCAGCCCCACTGAAGACAGCAAGCAGGTCTAAAATAAGAATGTTATGGTTAAGAAACCAGGGTGTTATCAGAAGAAATGAAAGCGGCAAACCTCTGTGTTATTGCTACAAAGGTTAATTAATATAAGGTAGTTAGTCATTAAATATATGCAATGTGATCTTATTTCAAAGGCTTAAATAGGCACAGTATTGTAAGTATTTCCACAAATTTCATGATTTTGATTTCTAAGAAAGGTTTCTACTTCTGAAGGCTTCAAATTTGACTTGTGCTAAATAAAAAGTAAATAAGTGCACTTTGTAGTATTACATATTAAACTATACGTTTACTTTTAAACAGAATGCATCTGCACAGTCAAAATATTTAAGCCTGATTCCCTATTTAGTCCATCAACTGTGCCTTTTTCTCATAAGAGAAATTCTCCATGTTAAAAGACATTATTGTAAAGATGTATAGACTATACAGCATACAGTATACAGAATTTACCTTCGTGTCACAATATTCAAGTCCAAAGGAAAAGCTTCTATCCTTAAGGCCCATGTCTCAATTTTTAGTCCTCCCTATCTACAGTTTCATTATCAAAGCTAACACTGTACCACTGCCATATATGTGCATTTTCTAGCCACAGGTGTGGCCTGATCAAGAAATAAACAAGTGCAGTTAGCCAATGTCATTTCCTCTCTCACACCACATTTCACTGCGTCTGACGCATTAGACTACGTGACACTCCTCCAAACTCAGAAATGTTCTCCCATCAGGTTCTGGATGTTCAGCAGAGTTGCCATAGTTACCACTAAACAACATAAAATACACAATAACAACATTGATACATTTAAAGGTCAGGGACCGTGCACAACACCGTTGAACTGTATTTACCTATCAAGCTCATGTTATGCCCAATACAAGGGCAATAAAGCATTCTTCTTCATGTAGAAAAACAAAATGGTTACCCGTAGAATTTAAACGTGAAGTGTTGAAACTTCTCCTAAGGAGCTATAATGTGGGGTGGTTTTCTTCTCACAATTATTCTGAATATTAAAACCCAGGTCAAAGACAATGTGATAATCACAATCATTATTTTAATCAAACGTCCTTTTTATCTGCAAACAGGTGAGAGCAAAGATCAAAACCTTTCTGGACAGATAATGATTTGCAGTGTACAAATGATCTTTAGTGTTAAAATGATCTTTACAAATAGCCTAATCTATTGAAGTGTACTCGGAATGAAATCAAAGTATTAAATCAACATTCATCAAACCTAAGAAATAGATGGTTGCATTGAATATAAAGTGTGATATTATTCTCTAACTATGATATTAAATGAATAATGCACTGAATGTGCACAGTATCTATTACACAGTGTCCATGGGACTGAGGGTTTGATTCCTCATCAGGGAAGTTTCTGCACTGTGAACCCACCTGCACCTGCTTGCCCCATCTATATAAAGTAAAAAAAATACAAAATGATGGTTCTTAAAAAAAAAAAAAAAAAAGAAGTAATAAATGCATGCAATTTTTTTGTGTTTCTCAAATTAAATCTCAGAAACATAAATCTCAACTTTACCTGGGCTTTTTTTTTTTTTAATTGGAGATTAAGTCAATCCTGAATAATGTATCCTTTTATATTTCCATATATTACCTGAATGTATTCAGTTTATATGTGGCAGAAACCTTCACAGGGCATCAATAGCATTTTTGTTACTTTCTATCTATTCACACTAAAATGTATGGTGGACACACAATTGAACAATACAACCTTGCTGTTATGTGCTCTATTAATAGCGCCTGCCAAATACATAAAGTAATATAAGCATCACTTTCCTTTGTAACAGCCTTTAAAGTAAGAACCCCTACAACAGAAAACTGCTGAAAAGCTGCATAGCCTACCTAGAGTTTGTAAGCCACTTTAGCATTGCACAGTGAAATTCAAAGACTAAGGCTCATCTCTGTAGAAAACAGGAAACTGGAAAACAATGAAAGCCTCAGAGGAATGCAACACATGTCTGTGAATGCATTTATCACCCAAGAACCATTTTCTGGTGTAAACACCATTCAGTTCATACTGTAGATGTTGCCTTATTCACCATTTACAAAGCACTATATGAAAAAATGCTCTTCTTTAACATTAGGCTCTACTTTAATAAAAGACCACAACAGGAATGTACCCAGGTTTTCCGTTATGTTGTCATACATTTCGTAGCATACAAATTGTGTGAGAACATACGGTAACATAAGCCACATTTGATGGTACTGCCCAAAGGCATTGTACGTGAGATTAATGACCCTTTAAAACAGACAGGGCTCGAAATTGCGACCGTTTTGGTCGCATATGCTCCCGAAATTTAATCTGTGCGACCTCGAAATATAATTGGGAGCATTTGTGCGAGTGCAAATAATTGTTCTGGTGCGACCTTTTATTTTTCTTCTTTTTTTCCCCCCCAGTCGAACGTCCCTTTCTCTGTACATTTGCTAGTTAGTACATTCAGTATGTGCCTTGTGAGCTGACAGTGACCATTCTAACCAATCAAACGTGAGCTTGACGTTCTTACCTTTAATGCTGATTTTAGATTGGTTAAGAAACCTTCAATCACTCCCTTTCACGGCACTCCACTGTCACGTGACACAGAGAGCTAACGCGTTAATTAATGTTACCTGAAGACGAAAGTTTATTATCAATTTATTAACGTTACCTAACTAGCTAAATTGGTAACGTTAGCTAGCGTTATCGAAAGCTAACAATATGAAGCGAACGATTACGGACTTTTTTAGTAACGTTAACGTTACTAAAAACGTAACAGATGCAGTGGCGCCGGAATCATTTCAAAAGTGCGGGGCCAAAACATTTTTTTTCATTCATATTATACTATATATATATAGGCTATATATACAAAACCGTGTGCAAATTGTGAAGAAAACAGAGGAGGCATCAGCACACATGTACACGTGGGTTAGACTATACAACATCTGCACGCAGTCTTTTACCGGAATATGCGGGACATCATGTTGATTTTTCGAGGCATTTGTGAGAATCGTATATGTTCAAATTATCACATAAAGCCTAATAACGTACAGGAATCAATTACCATGCACTTTACTTAGGTCTACATCATTTAGATGTAGCTTTCCTGAATGTAGCTATGGCAGAATTTAACAACAAACAAATTTGCAAGCAATACGAGGAGTGAATAAGCCTGTGCTACATATTCTCCTTTAAAACAGTTCATGAAGAAAGTGGATTAATAGGCTAGCCTTGCCCTTTTAGTATTCTCAATCTAGCGCTATGGCTAGGTTGATGTTGTTGTCCCGAAGCTAGACTATATGCTTGTTAGTAGAGATCTTATTAAAAGACTAGGCTACTACAGATTCCTTCTCTTGGGCTATTAGCTTTTATTCTGGCATATATGCGATCGCTTATTTAGGACATTATTAACAAGGGCGTTACTTTCTGTTCTGTTTTTTTCGTGGTTTTGAGATAGATGTGCGCTGCTGACTGAACACATCCACGTTACTGATTGCTTGCTGCTCCTCGGCGGCCACAGCAGCGTTACTGTTCTGTAAACTCGTAGGCCTAGTTTAGGTTAATTGACAAAGTAAGGCTTGTATCTTGTAGGGCTACATTATGAATTCTGACGTTAGCTAATCAATTATACAATCATATAGCTTAAGCTACAGTGTGCGAATTGATAGGGGAATATGATAAAAAGAAAAGGGTAGGCTATATAGCCTATTAAGTTACTTCCATTATGCATTATTGTAAAGTGGTAGCTGAGCTACCAAAGCTCACTCCTCATATTGTTTGTTGTTAAATTATACCATAGCCAAATTCAGAAAAGCTGCATCTAAATGCTGTAGACCTAAATAAAGTTTCCGGCACTTTATTAGCCTAATTTTAGCATAGGCTACGATTCTCAGAAATGCCTCGCAAATCAACGTGATTCAGAATCAGAAATCAGAATCAGAAATTTGTTTATTGCCATTGTACTTACATACTAGGAATTCATGACGACGTCAGTAGTGCTTAACCACATTACAACATTGGACAGGTGCAAGGACAGGACTGGACAATGCAAGACAGGATGTAAAGTGCAGTAATACATAGTGCAAATCACAGTGCAAATTGGGACAGTGCTGTAATCAGTCCAGTGCAAAAATTTTGCGGGGGTGGTCAAAGGGGGACACAAGCCATGTTGATTAGGCTGGTGGCCGTGGGGAAAAAAACTGTTGGTAAAGACGAGTGTGCATGAAGGTTAGGCTGTGTCCCTTCTATAGGCTACTATTGAGTAACGTTATGATAGTTGAGTAGGCCTAGCCTACACTGGATGAGAACGTTAAGCAGACGAAATGTTCTCTAAATGTAGTGTGCTTAAAATCCACAAATAATATACTTCCGAGTTTTCGCTGATAATAGTAGCCTATGGAGGATATTTTTTTCGCATACTGCATGTCACTAAACAGTATACAGTAGCCTAAGCAGTATACAGTAGGCCTATGCTATTACACAGGATGCAGACCATTCGGACACAGCAATGCACACAGTGAATGGAGTTTTTGCTTCCGGAACCTAAGCCTCACGTTTCCACTCTATGCAGCCTCGCAGTCTACATAATTTCAGCGGGTGCCGCCTGAAATGAAACAATGCTGTGCTACATTGTAGTTTATCTCGTCTATCGCCCCAATAATGTAACTAAATGGAGCAACATTGTTACCCCGCCCACTGATTGCCGTATACAACCCGATACAACAAAATATTGTTGGTGCTCCTTACATTTTGGTGGGTGCTCCTAAATTTTTGCTGGTGCTCCTAACTTTTTGAAGTTGGGAGCACCAGTGCTACCAAGTAAAAAAGTTAATTCGAGCCCTGACAGACAATGGATCTTAGAAGAAAAAAAGGTAATATATACAGCCATTTTAATCCAAGGGTCTTAACAATAGCAAAAGACAATTTGATATCATATGGCGTCTGGTTTCATATTCATTGTTTGTCGTCTTAGAAAAATGTAGGCCATCCACCCACTTTCCAAGCCTGCTTTGTCAGCAGTGTGAAGCCCTGTGTGAAATGTGTACAAACTAAGAAGAGGTCCCCACTAGGAATGAGACAAATGTTATTTTTTCTTAACACGAGTAATCTATTTAGCGATGTGTACTGGAGTAATTAATTGATTTTAGTTTTTTTGCTTTTTTAAATTTGATTATTCCACATGAACCCAGAACAGGTCGTATTGTGCATAATCACAAACTAGCAGTATCACAATTTAACATTGGTGTAGGTTGTAGGCTATAGCAGAGGTGGGCAACAAGGGCCAAATCAGTTTCTGGTTTTCGTGCCAATTTCTGGCCTTAATTACTTTATTAGCCTAACATTTTCGCCATCTGACATTTTAGCTACCTTTCTTGATACGCACGTGAATGACAGCCGAAGACTGTTTTTGTGTCCGTATATGAAACATTTTACTGTGATCTAATCTATCAGTGAAGCAGTGTTTGTGTATACAGCCAATTATCTAATTTTCCTAGGGTAACTGGTGGAAACGAAAACCTGCATACACTCTGGCCCTCCAAGAACGGGATTGCCCACCCCTGGTTAAACTCTGATACTGGTAGATGGTTGTTATGCAAAATACGAGCCGATTAAGCAAGAACACTACCTAAATACTGGGTCAATACGTAGAACAGACAGAGCAAGCGCCCCCTCTGACTACCTGTTATTAAATTTAACCTGATATACTGATACATTTGGGCAGGAAATTTGTGACACTTGTCGCAAAAACCTTCAAGAAGAACACAAGAATCCCATGAAGAAGTGCCAGAATAACTGGCACATAATGAGGAGGAAGGGGACTGGATGGACATAGAATTAGCAGAATTAGTTGAGTGTGTATCTGCCATGAGGGATTCTCCTGTCAGTAAGAAAAAAATACAAACCTCCTGAAAACATGGTGAAAAAAATGTAACTGTTCCTTTAACCCAGGGGTACACAATGAGGGCCGATCCATTTCAGCATTTTGTGCCAACTTCTGCTCTTAATGATTTAATTAGCTCATTTTTATAATCACCAGGCACCAGCTACAGTTACAGACTGCAAGTGTATCCTAAAGATTTTACTGTACTCAAGTACAAGAGTGAACCAGAGTAGTTTATAGAGCTGTCAGAAAACTAAAAGTAAGGTAATTGGTTGGAACAAAAACAGCACACAGAACTCTCCTCCAGGACCGGAGTTTTTGCTTTTGCTTTAACCAGTCAATCACCCCGTATTGAAAAACAAAAAATACAACAGATCCCACTCTGTAAATTGGCATGTGTATACATCGGACTGTATATAGAACAACATTTAAAAAAATTAAAAAAATTAAAAAAAAATTAAAAAAAGGTTAATCATTATTTTTATTTGGCCTTTTTCACATATGACCAGTTCAAAGCTACAGTACCCTGTTGCCTCTATTTTCTCTAGTTAGTGCAGTACCTTTTGAAAGACACACCCAACAATGGATTTTTTTTAGTCTAAAGAGAAACACTTGGCTCTGTGAATTTGCCTCTAGATTTCCACAGAATATTCAAGGCAGATAGTATAAAATACTGGCACTGCAAAGGTGCTCATTTTTACATCTTGCTGTGACACATTTGGGTGGCCTAAATGATCTGGAATGTGTTGTCGCTAGAAACTCCAACTGGCTTGTGTAAAGGGAAATGGTGCACTTTTCTAGTTTAAAAACAACCTTACTTCTACACTGACTGGCCAAAAAGAAAGTTGCCGTTGCACCCGTCATGCATAGTGCCCACTGTACAAGCCTCTGGAGGCAGTGTTATGATCTGGGGTTGCTTCAATTGGTCAGGTCTAGGCTCAGCAACACTATGCAGCAATAAAATGAAGTCAGCTGAGTACCTGAATGTACTGAATGACCAGGTTATCCCATCAATGGGCATATTCCAGGACGACAATGCCAAGATTCATCGGGCTCAAATTGTGAAAGAGTGGTTCAGGGAGCATGAGGAATCATTTTCACACATACCATAGCCACCAGAGTCCTGACCTTAACCCCATTGAAAGTCTTTGGGATGTGCTGGAGAAGACTTTATGGAGTAGTTCGACTCTCCCGTCGTCAATACAAGATCTCGGCCAAAAATTTATGCAACTCTGGACGGAAATAAATGTTGTGACGTTGCATAAGGTTGTCGAAACAATGCAAGAGACGAATGCGCGCCGTAATCAAAGCTAAAGGCGGTCCAACAAAATATTAGTGTGCAACTTTTTTTTTGGCCAGGCAGTGTATTTGAGCCAATGAAATGTATCTCAATTATTAGTGTTGGTTTGGATATTTCACTGCAAATTCTGAGTGTTGCTACTCCCGAGACCAAAAACAATCCCTGCACCTGTGAAACATGGACTGGCCACCCTAGGCGTAAAACAGTTTATACTCCAATCTGGTGTGCCAGTATTTTACACACAATACACACGCTCCATGTCCCTGAGGCAGAAATACAAATGTATTGTGCAGTCTCTAGAGCATGGGTCTCAAAATGCAATCCTCAAGGACCAGTGTCTGCAAGGTTTTTCTTTTTTTTTTTGTATTTTCAGCCAGCAGTTAATTTAGGCATTGGAAACAAGGGGCCTCATGTATAAACGGTGCATACGTACAAAAAAAAGATGTGCATGGCAGTTTCCGTGCCATTGGAGTCGTCAATTCCCAAAGTCTCAAAAATGTGTGTACGTATGAGTCATACTCCACATAAATGTGCACTTGTTTTCACGTCAAGTTTGTTTTTATATCCCAAATCCGTGGGGAAACTGGCGTACGCCTCTTTTTTGTACGTATGCATGCTGTATGCATGAGGCCCAAGATGTGCAGACTCTTTGCCCAATCAATGACTTACATTAAGCACTTAAGTGAAATGTCAAATCTGAGTTTGAAATCCTCACTCTAGAGTACAGTGAGTAGTATATATCAAACAAATAATAAAGAAAAAACACCTCATATTACTATGGATACTATATTTTCATATTCTATAGCGCACACACACCAGAAGCAGCTACTTTCACTCTGGCAAATAATAGGCTACATAGGAATTTCTACATGCCCATAAATTTCCTCTGTACACTAATATGTTTACTTGGTGCTGTAATTCAGCAGACACAAATGCAAGAAACAAATGCATCTAGGACATCAAACACAACTTTGAAATAACTGGAAACCACAAAAAGAAAAAAGAGAATAAAAAACTTCATTAATTGAAGGACGTTTTACATATTAGGCTAAAAAGTTGGTTAAAGCTGCAATTACAAACGAGAGCAACGTTGAAAATCAATATATTTTGAACAATAGTCTGAAGGGTTTGTGGCAACCGGCGGCGACGAAACCACGGAGAGGTGATAGATGGAAGGTATGTTAGGCTGAAGTGGAAGGACGGCATGCCCATATTGGGAATTCCGATGACGTCACCACCTCAACCAGGAAATACACGGCACCTGGAGAAGACGCCGGGCTTGTCAGCTGTAGCGAATCGCCGGGCTAATCGGTGCCCTAGAAAAAGGACTGGCAAACAACCGGAAGACGGAGTAGCTTAGGCGAAACCAAGGTGGAGTAGAGAGAGAGAGTGTGAGAGAGAGTGTGAGAGAGAGAGTGTGAGAGAGAGAGTGTGAGAGAGAGAGTGTGAGAGAGAGTGTGAGAGAGAGTGTGAGAGAGAGTGTGAGAGAGAGAGTGAGAGAGAGAGTGTGAGAGAGAGTGTGAGAGAGAGTGTGTGAGAGAGAGTGTGAGAGAGAGTGTGAGAGTGAGTTTGGTGTATTGAAGGTATTGAAGGTATTGAAGGTATTGGAGGTATTGAAGGTATTGGAGGTATTGAAGGTATTGGAGGTATTGAAGGTATTGGAGGTATTGAAGGGATTTAAAAGCGCTGTGTTTGATCTGTTTTGTCAGGAGAAGTCTGCTGTGTGCCCGAGTCCTGGATCGTATGAGAACCCGCCCCGTTACCGACCCCCGCCTGTCCGACAACCCTCCGCCGACATCAGCCCTGGACCGTGTGAGAACCCGTCTTTGTGTACCGACCCCTGGCCTCGTACCCCGACTATTCTCCCAGATCACGGACTGGCTGACGCTCCCGCTAACCCGTACCTCTCTTTCCCCGCAAACAGCAATAACTTTGCGATTTAAATTGAATTGCCGCGGTGTGGACATTGTGATTATTGTTTTCAGTTACGTGACAACTCCAACCGCCTCGGAGTTTGTCACAGGTTATTACATGACCTGTTAGTGTCATATAAATCCAGACGTATGGAGCAGAAAGCACTATTTTAACCATATCAATACCAATTGAGTCATGTTATGTGTGCATACCTCATTGCTGGCTTGATGTCTGTTTTCACGTAAAAAAATTACAATTACAAGCATGGAAACAATTGAACGCAATATGGAGGTCATTCTAAAGCAGAGATGCCCATACTATGACTGCATGGGCCGAACTCCTGCCAAGGCCTGTAGTTTGCCCATGAAAGGGGTCATTTTCAGCCCAGATATCAATCAATCAATATCAATCAATATTTATTTATATAGCGCATTTCACAACAAGTTGTCACAATGCACTTCACAGCAAAAAAAATATCCTTTTTGGGGTAGCCCAACTGGGGCCCAATCAGTACCCATAATGGTATACTGGCCCCACAAGCCCATTTTCAGCCCAGATATCCTTCCTGGGTAGCCCAACTGGGGCCTAATCACAACCCACAGCCCAGATGAGAGCCCATAGCCCAGATGAGAGCCCATAGCCCAGATGAAGCCCAGATGAAACCCAGAAAACGCATATTAAAAAAAAACCATGTGGGGCCCGCCTGGACATGTTGGCTGGGGCTACAGTAGGCTAGACTCGTGAATCCACTATGACGCAATTGTGGTCTTTCAATCAAATGTAACCTAAATTGTATATGTCACATTAGTTATGTGATAGCCCGATAGCCCGATAGCCCAAATAGGTTTTCTTCGCCGATCAAAGATGTTCGCAGTTTGAACCTCCAGTTTGTCCAGAAGTTTTCGATTGTCATCTGAATAAAGTCAGTCTACATAAATCGGTATCGAGTGTTACCTGAACTTTGCTTTAGCCTACAGGCGACCTACATTATAGCCTAATCGTTTGAATTTTGACATAACAACAAACACTTTCGCGGATTAGCTAATCCAGGAATGCATAAAGGTTTACGTCGAGACATGTTTATTCTAAAATGTTATATTTCAGATGCCTTGCACTGGACAACATTGAACATTCAATTCTGGGCTACATCAGACGGACACATTTACAAAACAGTAAATAATCTCATCTAAAGTTGAAAGATGCGTTTTAAGATTCTTACCGACTGTAGAACGGTCATCCTGAATTGAAAATAATTCCAGTGCTGTCTCATAGTGGGGCCCGCCATGGACATGTTGGCTGGGGCTACAGTAGGCTAGACTCGTGAATCCACTATGACGCAATTGTGGTCTTTCAATCAAATGTAACCTAAATTGTATATGTCACATTAGTTATGTGATAGCCCGATAGCCCAAATAGGTTTTCTTCGCCGATCAAAGATGTTCGCAGTTTGAACCTCCAGTTTGTCCAGAAGTTTTCGATTGTCATCTGAATAAAGTCAGTCTACATAAATCGGTATCGAGTGTTACCTGAACTTTGCTTTAGCCTACAGGCGACCTACATTATAGCCTAATCGTTTGAATTTTGACATAACATCAAACACTTTCGCGGATTAGCTAATCCAGGAATGCATAAAGGTTTACGTCGAGACATGTTTATTCTAAAATGTTATATTTCAGATGCCTTGCACTGGACAACATTGAACATTCAATTCTGGGCTACATCAGACGGACACATTTACAAAACAGTAAATAATCTCATCTAAAATTGAAAGATGCGTTTTAAGATTCTTACCGACTGTAGAATGGTCATCCTGAATTGAAAATTATTCCAGTGCTGTCTCATAGCATACTTCCTGTATAATAACGTGAATTTAGTAAGGGAAATGCATATAATTCCAATAGCGTTTTCACGATACTCCTAATAGTCATATGCTTAAACTATCTGATCTTTAGTGCTCACCACAAGATACTCCCTCTCCTACTGAAGATGAGATAATGCGACAAAGTTTTCTTTGGGAAAGTTCTTGAACTGCAACGCCCCCCCTGCCCTTAGCGGAAGTCAGTAGGCTATGGTGTAAACGCGCCGGTTGGATATGATCCCAGTTGCTGAACCAGGATCAGATGCAGGCAACCTTACCGTAATGTCGTTAGTAGGCTACCACGTGAAAAAGATAGCGCTGACCCACAACCAACCACTCAGCCAGCCCCTTTATGGGCTTATCTTGAGCAAGACCAGCCTTACTACGTTTTCGTTTGTTCAATAATTAATATTGGCTTCCCACCTAGTCACTTAGTTTCTTTTTTGCTTCTGAAAATATAGCAATAGGAACAAATTAACATTGCTTATTAGGCTATTATGGCAAAGTAATAGAAGTAGCCTACTTTCCTGTTCGTATCCTATATTTAAGACGTTTTAATAAATCCATGTTAAACTACCAAACCTTACACCGGCAGTTATGCATTTGCTCTAATTTAATAAAGCAATAATTACATTTTGTAAATGCCTGAAGAGTAGCCTAGCCTATTTGGTGAAAGACTCAGGGATACAGGGCTGACAGAAGAACTTTGGGCTTCAACCGGTTGTTTAAAAAAAAATTTTTTTTCTCGGGGAATTCCGGCAGCATGTTTTCTTAAGCATTCCTCTTATCATATGATGAAATGATTGTGCAATCACCTATTCGCAGAACACACCTGGGTAAGTGCGTAATTTGTCGGCGGGATGGCTATTTTAGGCATGCTAAACAGAGGTAGGCTACAGTTTTAGTTTATTGAAAGTTCATTGACAGTGACCATGCACATTACTATCATTACTGAAAATGTGCCAGTTAGCCAGAAAGGCTATTTTCCATAATAGTCCCCGGCCAGGCAGTTTAAAACAAACACAGGCAATACAATACATACCAAACATGCATGAACAGACAGTATATTCACAAAGTTATGGCCTACTTTCAACTGGTAGGAGTTGGGGGTAGCCTGCTATAACCAGTGCTTACAGCACCATTTTTATTTCATAATTCCATATAGGCTGGAAGAATGGCAGGTATGCCACCCGCCAAGTTTCACACATCCACACAATAAAGCCCCAAACTTGGGCTATTTGTCAACGTCTTCTTCTTCTTCTTCTACTTCTTCCATACCCTCAAATATTAATTATCCCCATTGGATAACAACATCTCCTCTGCCAATAACAACATCTGATATAAGTATTCTGACTCCTCCAAGTATTGCAGGATACACAGACAAAAGTCCCATGTGGCATGTCCATTGCCATAGACCTGCTATAGTGGTTCAAGTGGTTAAAGTCATTGCCTTTGACATGGGAGACCCAGGTTCAATCCCCAATTAATAAAAAAAATTATAACTATGCCATTGGCTATACACGTTCTGAACAAGCATAGTTTCAAAGACAGCACATGGATAGCCATCACTGTAACTTAGTGGTTAAAGTCATTGCCTTTGACATGGGAGACCTGGGTTTGTTGTAACTTGGCCTCAGTTTGATATCGATACTTTTAACGGCAGGCCTAGTTTTTGCAAGTTTTAATTAATCACTTACAATTAATCAATCACTTGTAGGCTATGCGGGAGTAACTTGCCATTTTTGTATGTTGAAAACATTTTTTTTTTAAATCATGTATATACTGCATGGTGAGGTCTAATGTATAAAACATGTTCCACACTAACATCACAGGTATTATTATAGTCCATATTATCTGTAATATCTGTGTTAATACATTACATTACATTACATTACATTTATTTAGCAGACGCTTTTATCCAAAGCGACGTACAGTAAGTGCGTACAGAGACATCATCATCATTACAGAACAGACAAGGCAAAGCACATCCTTTGCATAATGTAGCAGCTATCCCTAGCAATGAACGTTGACTGTAGTTCACAGTAAGCTGTGGGCAAATCAGCAACACCACACTTTCATTCCAAATACTATTATAAACTATACTATTATAAACCATTCCAAATACTATTATAAACTATGCTATTATAAACCATTCCAAATACTATTATAAACCATTCCAAAGACTATTATAAACTATGCTATTATAAACCATTCCAAATACTATTATAAACTATAATAAACAAACAGGAAAACACAGGGAACAGGGAACTGATATTCCTAGGTGAGGATATCAGTCAAGGTGGAGTCTGAAGAGGTGTGTCTTCAGGCCTCGACGGAATGCAGGCAGGGTTGGAGTAGAACGTAGGGGAATGGGAAGTTCATTCCACCACTGAGGTGCTAATGTGGAAAAACTCCGCAGTCGGGACAAGCGAGAGCCTTTGACACGGAGGGGGGGAAGTGCCAGTCGCCCTGCTGTAGAAGAGCGAAGTGGTCGAGCAGGAACATAGTTCTGGATTAAGTCCTGCAGGTAGGCGGGGCCTGTCCTATTTGCTGCAGTGTAGGCCAGGGTCAGAACTTTGAACCTGATCCTGGCTGCAACTGGCAGCCAGTGGAGTAATACACCAACGCACACTACTTTCACACCAACGCACACTACTTTCACACCAACGCACACTACTTTCTCACCAGAAATCAGCTCCCATCCTTGTTATGCATTACCACCCAGCCCTGCATATACAGTATACCAAAAGGCAACAGTCATTTTTCATTCCTTACTACTTCACCCAATTTAATTCCTGTGTGTGTGTGTGTGTGTGTGTGTGTGTGTGTGTGTGTGTGTGTGTGTGTGTGTTAGGGTTGCCAACCGTCCCTTGAAATAAGGGATCGTCCCTTATTTGGACAATAAAAGACCCGTCCCTTATTGAACTGATAAGGGATCGTCCCTTATTTCAAGGGACGGTTGGCAACCCTAGTGTGTGTGTGTGTGTGTGTGTGTGTGTGTTATGTGTATGTTAAATCTGTATTTGGGTGTAATAATTTACGTTTTCTGACTATGGTACTTTAATTACTTGCTCAGTAGTGCACATCACACAAATTGACTTAACTTACTCAGGTCATACTCTTCTTTATAGCTATCATCTGCTTGACACCTGTTTCCTCTAAACCAGTGGTCCTCAACCCTGGTCCTGGGGACCCCCTGTGTATGCTGGTTTTCGTTCCAACCACAATTGCAATACTTGAATTTTAACAAGCTGTTAATTTTTCTTAATTAGGTGTTTTTAATGTTTAGAGGGATTATTTACATTCTTAAGCCACATTATGTTAGTAATAGCTATGCATGCCATGAAGAATAAAAGTCCAATATTCACATTGTGCTGTATTGTAAACTATTAAAAGGAGGTAAAAAATGTTTTAACTGATCAAATTAAAGACTGAGATGAATCAATTGGCTCATAATTGGTGAAATTGTGGACACATGGCCACTAAAACTAACCGTTTGGTAAATAATGAAGAATTCAAAGACAACGCAAATGATAACGAGCCAAACCTGCATTGTGTTAACAAGTTTAAGGAAAAAATTATGAAGGAACTTAAACTTGTGTTCAATTACCTAATTAGGAGCCTATTCACCTGAGTTCTTACCTCTTCTTTGTTATTGTTTGCAATATAACACAATGAGCATAATGAACATGGGATTTTTTTTTCTTCAAAGCATGCATAGCGATTGCTAACATAACGTGGCTTAAGAGAGTAAAGAGTTTAAAGTGTTCTCTCTATACAATTAAAACACCTAATTAAGAAAAAATAACAGCTTGTTAAAATT
This sequence comes from Synaphobranchus kaupii, assembly GCA_029718625.1. Classification (NCBI taxonomy): domain Eukaryota; kingdom Metazoa; phylum Chordata; class Actinopteri; order Anguilliformes; family Synaphobranchidae; genus Synaphobranchus; species Synaphobranchus kaupii. The sequence goes on along the minus strand of CM056376.1, from coordinate 22,215,472 downwards.
CTGGTATTGCAATTGTGGTTGGAACGAAAACCAGCATACACAGGGGGTCCCCAGGACCAGGGTTGAGGACCACTGCTCTAAACCATATATGACATCAAGGTTTGGTTATGTTTCAATGTAATTACCAGACTGGATATTTAGAGGTTATTATATAAAGAGGCTGAGGATCTCTAGAAGTACGGGTTACCTTCTCTTGCTGTGTTGAATTTTGTCAAATGGAAACTATGTTGTGTGTAGGCAACATACTTCTCTTTTTTTGGTGTTCTAAACATGTCCACGTGGTCTCCAATTAAGTCTTGAATTTCTGCCCGCAGATTGTTTCAAGCAGACCAAGCAGGACATCACCTGGAATTCATTATTGTTGCAGTATAATTTTATTAAAGCCGTTGTCCCCTAAACTCATACTTGACAAAAGACATAATTATGTTAAATTAAGCTGAGTTGTAGGGAGAGCAATGGAAAGAGCCAATCAGTATTATCTAGCATGTGGTGGTTACGGCCGTATCTAAAGCATGTGTTCCAAGCATCACAAAATGCATAGGTAAATGAAGGAGCATGCTGACTAGCAAACAGACAAACATCCTTCATTTAAATTGCATTTGCTTTAATATTTCAACTTTCCGCAGTGAAAACAAGCCTCTTAAGGTGGATGTGACAAAGTACTGGGACGAGCAGTCCAAAAGAAAGCCTGTATGACAGTATGATACTTCTTGCACAGTTAAGAAGTGACAGAAGACATTGAATATGTAAAATCAATTCCAAATAGGGAATACCTATTCCTGCCATCAGTTCCATACACAGTCCAGGTCATAGATATGGGCTGCTACACACTGCATTACTGACTATTTTAAGAATTCAGTTTGCAATATTCCATGGCAAGTCTTTTGATCAATTAATGACTGTTACAATTACCGCCCCCCCCCCCGCCTGCTACTTGTTTGCTGTGGACTCTCCCTGTCTACAGGTTCAAATAAATAAATAAAATGGAGATAAAGAAAATATGTTGCTCAATATTGAACATTTTGTCATCATTTTATATAGTTCTTAGTTCAGAAACGTTGTGCTAATCTGTCTGTACCACTGGAGGCCCACTGAAGGGTAGAAGGTGAAAAAAGTCATCCTGTTTCAGAGGGAAAGATACTTTTTTTTATCAGAAAGAACATTAGGGACACATTGCGCTATCAGAGATGACTAAACACACTGCCATGTCTGCTGCTTTTCTGCTATCTGGAAAAGTAGTTGCCTGCACTGCTGCGATATCCAGGGCTATGTTACAGTTGAGTAACTGTAAGCAGGAAGGGAACTGAAGCAGGAAGGGAACAGTTAAATGACAGTTTAAATGTATGTAGCTCTTGTCAAATCTGAGGCATCACAGTAGATGTGCAAAAAATTGTTTTACACAGATAAAATGCAAAATTATATATTGTATAACTGACCAGTCTACCAGTCTTTGTAGCTACTTTGAGATTGTGTTGAGAATGAAGAAATGGTTAAGGCAATATGTATTATGTTGGTTGTTAGTGAGGGCTCATGAGAAGTGTTGTGGGTAGTGCAAACTTTGAGCTACACAATACACTACACTAAAGTGAATTTGCCAAGTCCTCTTCGCAATCCACTTACCCATGACAATCTGCAACATAATGCACCCTATGATTGATGCCTGTATTCAATTTTAAATTTAAAGTGAAAAACTGCTAATCCAACGACAAACCACTTTGATTCTACAAGTATAATCTGATGAGCAATTGTACAAGTTCCACTTGGGTTTGCTGGAGTTACAGCCAGGGGCTATCTGACTCATGATCAGGTAGAAAGGAATGTCACACTCCTGATCCACTTTGCCTGCACTGTGCTGTTTGAACTTTGCACCACTCCTCCAGGTTTCCGTAACAAGGGCTGCCAGCCATTCAAAACACAGGTCAAATGTATCCAAGTAAAATAAACATTGAGAAAGCTCAATATCATTAAGCACAATTGGATTTTAAGTACAAAAATCTATATTCAAAAGAGCGCTGCTCTGCATGTACACGCATTGCTGCAATAAATCATTTTTTCCAGCCAAGGCCTTTTCAGCAGATAACTGCAGAGTGAATACACATAGAAGACTAAACTATGCTGTTAAAGTGCACTGACCTCAGATAAACAGACAAACTTCGTTTCAGTGCTTCACAGTGACAATCCCAGTGGGGGAAAAGGGAGAAGTCAGAGTTTAAGAAGCGCAGGCTAAATTACTTCCATGACGTTGACAATTATTCCGACACAGCTTCTGCACATGGCACATGGCACAGGAGCTAAAGAAGGCACAGACATTTGAGATATAGTTCCCAGTTGGTGTCCAACAAAAAGATAGTTCCCCCTCCCCACCCCCAATAAAAAAAGACCTTAAGTGTATTTGGAGGATAGATGTGAATTTCACACTGGAGTGTTTGTTAGTCTGTTCCTTAGACTAAGGATAATGTTCTTATACTGCGTGGAGCTGTTACAATTATTTGTACTAAAGAACATCTAGCATAATCAAATGAACAGTTAATAAATTACAGAGTCACTTCTTCAACATAATAGATACGTTTACCTAAGCAGGAGCATGTATTAAACGCTGGCACATATTGCCTTGTCCTTGCTGTGGACACATAACAAATTAAGTAAATATATGACAGTTGAAAATACTACACTTGAATTTAAACTGAAACAGGTCATGGGATCATTGGCATGTTTCCAATATAATTACATGATTATAAAATTTTTGTTGCACATTTATTTACAAAATCAACTTGAAAACAAGTGATCGTTCATTGTATAGTCAGATGGGTAGAACATTTTGGAAAAAACTGTGCTTACATTCCAATGCTGTCGAGTAGCCCATTGGCATGTACAAAACACACCCCTACAACACAACTGTGAGACGCAAGCACACACCCTAAATTAATTCACCTTCTTCAGGGCAAAGATCGTAGAGCTGAGCCTTTTATGGCAAAGATTATATGGTTTCTGAAAAGATACTAGGATACTAGGGGTGTAGTGACTTCAGATAGTCATAGTCATAGCCTGTCCCTGAATTAAAAACTGAATTACAAAGTACTTGCTGGTTTACATTGTAACTGGTTTGCCATTTTCTATGAAATGTCCAGCAAGTCTTAAAATTGTCCAGTCATACTTTCTGACCAGCTGGTACGCCACTAACATGTTGCCCACCCTATAGAGTTAATTTTTACTCTTCTCCCTATTAGAAGTGACACATTGTTTCTTTACTTAAAAAAACACACAATAAAGACTGAACATGTATAATGGTTTCTTTGTTGATGGAGTGCAACCTTTCCTTGTGTTTTGCGATTAATATGACCAAACGTTTGTGTATAAAGTACTATACCAGTACTAGAAAGCAACACAGTCATGCACACGAAGATCTCAAATGACTCATACATTTTCTCTTGGGATGTAGAGAAGGCAGCGTGTTGGGTGTGGACAGGTATGCCTCAAACATAACGTCTGTGCCAGTCCACACCTGCTCCTTTCGGTACATGCACATTTAAAGGATTAATTTGCTGAGCATAAATGCATCTCTTGTCGAATGGTCTGATTGTCCTCTCTGGCCTCTTGTACATAAGTACAGTATGCACATTACTGTGAATCTACCTCCTGGGAGCTTTAATGAAAGGCTGGCCTATGGCTGCTGAGACACCTTCAGACACCTTCCAGTGGGGTGGCCGTTCCCATGCACCCCACATGGCTCTCCTTATTGGTTTGTTCCACTCTCCCGTGTAGCACACAGACTTCCTGTGTGCCCTGGTTTTGAGTGGTATGCAAGGAGTGGGTGGCAGGCAAGGCCTTTGATCCATCCCGTTAATAAGGCTCACTTGGAACAATGAATAGCTGTAGATTGCCTGGCAACAGTGCAGGAATGCGCTCTGAATGAACAGGATAGCATGAGATCGAGAGTGGAGGCTGTATTGTTTGACATGGTGTCCTCTGTTTCATCTGTGAAAAATCATCCAAGTGCAAATAAGTGGCATGAATCCATGTCCCAATATAATTGGTATTAAACCATGTCCGTATGGATAATGATTTAATTATTTATTTAGTGTGTGTACAGGTATTTGATACGTGCCCTGATCACATTAAAACTTCAGACAAAATACAAACATATGTCACGTGTTTCCTGACACAATACAATGCTCTATCACATTATACAGGCAGTGGTTATTTTCTGAATGCATCCTTAAATCTAAAAATAATGAAATGCTAAATATCAAGTATAGTATATCAAGTTTACTGATATGTTATGTTTTTAATTTTTTAAAATTTCAACCATATGACAAAAAAATATATAATAATAATTTGCTGCCACCTACTGGCCACAAGCACTTACAGCTGTTTGTTTTCAACTTTCTCAAACAAAATGGGTCAATTGTAGCATGATTAGCTGGAGTGTAAACCTCAGGTTTAAACCTCTAGAGGACAGAATTGCATTACAACTGGAACAGCTATTCAAAGCCGTGAAAAATATTCCTTATTTTTAATTTGCACTGCTGTTCTGTGGTCTAACGGTTTAAGCCGGAGGGCTAATCTCCAGCTAAGAAAACCGCAATTCACGCAACGAGTTAACTAATGGCATGGATACACATTAAATATCAGGCCTCATTTCAGGCCCCATTTCTTCCAACAGTATCACTGTTGGAAGAAATGCCTTCATGACCATTATGATTTGACACCCTGACTGGACTTTATCACCAGTTCTTCCTCATGCGTGAACCTATAAAAGCATTTGCCTTTACTGAAAATAACCTGCACCTACTGAAATTGTGAGGCAAGCAAATCAACTTTTTCAACTGTACATTTATTTCCGAAATTTATTTCCGACTGCATATACAGCTTCAAACCTACTGTACAGAAAACATTCAAAATGTTCATATTTTTAAATACAATATACCACACAGCTGCCCTGGCAATACCAAACATGTATGCTCAGCACTAGAAAGCTCTTGCAGCCTAAAAATGTATATTCTCTTTATCACTTTCTTTTAAACCTTTTTTTTTAAACTGAGTCTGTACTGTACAACATTCACCATTTACAGTACAAGGCACAAGAATTGTGATTTGAAGCCAAGACCATGCGTAATGTGAAGACAAACTTGAGTAATGATTACCCATATGCAGTGGGAATTAGAAATGTATTACCAGCTGAGATATTGAAACCAAGAGGTCGAGGGTATCCTATCAATCTGTGCAATTTTAGTTAAGGCACATATGATAATTATGCTTACACACACTAATCTATACATTTCTGTATTTTGATATTGAATTTAATCCCAAAAATTTTCGGTCAAGAACATATTGTTACATGAGCATTTCTGGAATTAATTTAATCTATTGATTTTTAAAACAAATTTCAACCGAATTCTGTAGTGAAGCAAAGTACAGATTATTCTGGAAAAAAACAAATTATTTCTAAAACAAAAAAACAAAAAAAGATTTCTGATGACACTGTGGTAAACAGTGCCTCCTGCTGGTAGAATGGGAGAATACATACAAAGAAAAGTAAACACGGAATTACATAGCAGTTTTATTTAGTTGTTGTTAATTTCCCTATGCATTCGGTCATTTATATACCCATTCATTCACTTGTTTAAACAAACATTGAGCTTATATTCGGAAAATATTCATTGATGAATGACTGGTATGTGGAAAGTTTTTAAAAGATTTGTGTTAAATTTGTGTTTAAATTTAACTAAACAGACTTTTTATTCTATAGGTCTATCACTGTCATGCTTCCTTACAAACACTTACTATAGCTTTTGTGTAATACGCAAAAATCTACAGACACCGTTTCCGTCCAGGATACGAGTTTGAGTTTGACGCTCCTGCAGTAGATGGTGCAACAACTGGTTTGAGGAGTGCATTCAGGCTCCACTACTACCAAAATGATTTAAATGTATTTTGTTAATGTTCTTCAGAACAAAGCCAGTCTTTCTCCTAGATTTTTTAAATATTAGTAACATTTTATTTTACTCAACTGTAAATAGTTATTTGTTTAATTCAGAGATCATATATTTTAGTCTGATTATTTAGTGGGGAAAACAATTGGGCTTGCTTTTATCCAATCTCAATCATGTGGCACATTTACCATAATGTTTTGGGTCTTATAACAAGCGGTAAAGGAATAAACACAAGTTCCTATTCAGTCTTCTTGCTTTGTCATTTTCCCTCTAAATGAATGAATAAGCAGGTGCGTTTTCACAAGTACCATGTTCAGCAATCACAGTAATAAAATATATTCTGTACACAATGAGCACATCCTTAAATCAAAGAACAAAAATCTAATCTTGTTAATCAAGTTTAAGGACGAAATTCAAAGACATAGCAGCGGCCTAACAGGAATATGCTTTGTAACGTGAGAAGATACTTACATGTGTATTTGCTTGAAACACCAATGGAAACCTTTTACAGTCTTAACCATAAGACCTGCATGTTCTGTACAAATCCACACCTTGTTTTAATAATAGGTGCAACCCAAGGTAAGATGGTTGAGAACAAGTGATATATTCCTTTTTGATAGTGTTAATCCAACAAGTATGAAATAACAAACTAAATTCATCGTCAGTGATTACCTGGTCAATCTACTGGTGGCTGGCACACACACACACACACACATACACACACACACACACACACACACACACACACACACACACACACACACACACACACACACACACACACACACACACAATCTAAACTTCAGTGTTTTCTACTTACATTACATTACATTCATTTAGCACTTGTTAGTGGGGCCCACATTCATAAGGCAAACCATAATGTACTTTGCCTATTTTGCTATATAGTAATAAAGCACGTTAAACTGAATATGGAATATCACATTCCTATTTAACTGAATGTTGTGAGATTCCAGATTCAGTTAAATGTTCTTTATCACTCAATGTGGAAAAACCATTATTAGCATTTGAACGGGTTAAAGAGTAACTTCGGGTTTTTTTCCGACTTGAACCTATTTTTCGGAACTATTTCTGCCGTGCTGAACGGGATTGCGAATAATTTCGCCGCATCTTTCTTTGCGGAGCTTTGGTTACACCAAGAACGGCTCCACTCTGCCTTGCAATGCAATCTAATGGGCCACCCAAACGACCCTTGAAATTCCCATAAAATAACCTCCCTCAAAACAATAACTGCATAACCTGAAGGGGACATTCATTTACGTAATTTTCCATCACTCCATTACCAGGCATTATGTGTTTCAGTTGGCAGACTGCTTTTTTTTGGCGGGAGCATGCATTGTTCTCAGTGAGAATTACGGCAAGCAGAGAAGCACGCGTCGGGACGCGCCGCCGGGGACTTTTGGTGATCTGGAATCTAGATGGTGCTGGTGACAACTAAATACCTAGAGAAAATTGGTAGGTCGTGTGCCTTTCCACACTGTAATAACAAAATGAGTAGAAGTATAGCAGAGCAGTTTCATCTGCCGTTGCATGACCAGGACAGAGCTAGACTGCGGTTGGTTGTACGACAAATTAACTGCAGCCAGCACTTCGATAGAGATGACTACAATCCAGACAAGTCTACAGCGTGTACTGCTAGGTCACTGGTTCTCAAGTTCGGTCCTGGGGCCCCCCTGTGTATGCTGGCTTTCGTACCAACCGCAGTTGCAATCCCAGAATTTTAACAAGCTGTTAATTCTATTTTTCTTAATCAGGTTTAGATGATTATTTACGCTCTTAAACCAGATTATGTCAGAAATAGCTATGCATACCGTTTAGAATAAACATCCCATGTTCACATTGTGCTATATTGCAAACAATTACATGAAAAGGGTTAAGTTTTTTAACTGATCAAATGAAAGACTGAGGTGAAGCAATAGGTCCCTAATTAGGTTACTGAACACATGTATGTGTTTAAGTTATTACATCATTTTTTCCTTTAACTTATTAACACGATGTGGCTTGTTCTCATTTGCATTGCCTTTCAATTCTTCATTAGCTACAAAATGGTTAGATTTAGTGGCCATGTGTCCAGATTTCACCAATTAGGATAGTATCGATTCAGATCGGTCTAATTTGCGCAGTTAAATAATTAAAAGTATCGAAAATTGGGAAAAAATATATCAAAATACAAAATACCTCAAATCGAAATGCATCATAGCTGCCGGATGGCTCATTCAGTTAAGGCACCATGCTGTGGTGCATGGATGAGCCTTAGTTACGGCTTCAGATGTCTGCGTTTCATCGCTCATTGGCGACCCCCACTGGCCAATAAGGGATTGCAGTCTGGAGTACGCCATTTAGGAGTGATTTAAAGGTTGTATCAGCGATTTTGGGTCGAAACATAAATGATCACATTCATCTGATTTTTCCTCACGATCCGCTAGCTGCCCGCCCCATAAGCAGGCCGTCAAAAAACCGCGTCTCTGTAGGCAGCCTATGCTCCGAGATCGTACACAAAAACAAATGGTACTACCAACCACTCAAAACCAAAATAAACAGTATTCCAACCAATCACCGACAAGGGGTGGGTGATACTAATACGCTAATACTCTTATCTCGCTGAAATCTTGACGGATTTACAAACGGTTTGGTTTCTTACAAACGTTATTAACGTGGTTATAATTCTGGATGCTTGAACACTATTTTTTAAAACATAACATAATTGGCTCTGAGCTGGAGCTGGCTCTGTTTGTTTGGGATTTCGCTTCAGAAGTGACGTCACCCAAAATCGCTGATACAACCTTTAAGCTGGATGAAGAATGTTGCGCTAGTTCTGTACTGAATGGGTTGATTCTCCACCCTAACAGTGTAACCCAGGCTGCAAAAACAACGCACACAATGACAGGTAAAGTCTGTGGGATGGGTGGGGAAAGTATTTCCATTATTAACTCTAAAGTATCTTCATAAAAAATTACGAAGATTTTATCCTACACCATAAAATACAAATTACAAAATAGTATTTTGTATTTCAAATACAGCACATGTTTCAGAAATACTGCCCACCCCTGCTCACAGTTATCTATGGAAGAGGTTTGTACATGCTAATTGAGCTTTCATTTTGTGGAAAAACACATTTAGAAGGCATTTCAAGGCTTGTTTGTGTGGCCCATTAGAATGCATTGCAACGCGGAGTGGAGCAGTTCTTGGTGTAGCCAAAGCTCCGCAAAGTAAGATGTGACAAAATTATAATCGATACTGATCAGCATGGTGGAAATAGTTTCTAAAAATAAGTGCAAGTCGGAAAAAACTGAAGTTTCCCTTTAAGTTCAAGTAAACAATTAAAATGTGTCTCTTTCCAGTCAAAATTAAGCCAGAACAGCATATTCATATTGATAAGCAGCTCTTGGAGAACCTGAATATTCATATATATCTAAACATGTACTTAATATCTATGGTTTCCAAGAGCATATAGGGACCATTATGTTCAACAAAAAAATCTTGATTCATATTTTAAAAATATAAATCACTCACACAAAAAATGTAACATCTATGTTTGCTATGAATCATAAAGAACAATGTTGCACCACTCACATTATCACAATCTCCACTGCAACAACTGGTTTCTTGAAATTGTGACATAAAAAAAAAAAGAGTGTAAAAATGTTAGAACTTAAAGACGATGTTTAAAGGCACGACAACAACAAAACATCAGTTCTCAACAGAGAAGACGAGGCAGGGAACCTTTTGTCTTCAAAGAGGAGGGTTTTAAGAAGAGGGACAGAGACATATAATTTGTTGCATTCGGCATAAACAGTAAATTGCAGAGCTGTTTGGAAAATGTCTTCCGACTTGATCTCCTATTGTTTGTGTGGCACGGTGGGTGTCTGCACCATTGCACACTGCACAGGAGCAACAGAGAAAGAAGCACACAGAACACAGTCCAGGTTGGAAGATGAGAAATCTATGAACGTACAGAAGGCAAAATAATCCCATATGCAATGTCCTGTCAAATGGATAACATCTGACTCAAACCGGTATGACTCTTCTTTTGCAAAATAATATTTATTTAGAGATAGTAGCTAGTGATACACATCATATACTGTATATAACCTCTTAAATACCATTACTTAGCTGGCTTTTACAAAAGACACAAAAGAACTCCAAAAGCAAATCACACACCATATTTTATAGCCTTTAGGTTCTTTTTTCTTTTTATACAGCAACCTACTTTTGCAGCACCTCATTGACCACATACCGTTGGAACTGTTCCATACCCTATAGTGTGGAACAAAATAAGTGGGGGGGGGGGGGGGGTGGTAGAGTGAGGACAATGATCAGAGCAGTGCATATTGTCTGTTTCAAATAAGCAAAACATTTAACAGTATTAATCATCATGTAAGCAATCACAGCTGCAGAATCGTGAAAAAAAAAAACATAACCAAAACAAAACAGCGACTTCTCATAATTATGAATGCCAACACATCTGCATAATGATCTACAGCAAGCCTATATAAATCAAACATTTTGCTCATCTGTGGGACTGAAAATGGAATGCGCGTCATGAAATGCGACTGATAAACATTCGTTGTGGATATACCTGTAAAATGATACACTGTCAGAGTGAAAATTAGCAGTCGCGTAATCCGGCCTTTGGACACCACCGCCTTCATATTCCACAAGTAGGCTATGAGGATGTGCTTAAGTATGAATGTCATAACACTGTGGGTAAAGACTGAATTTCTCACTGAACAGAATGTGGTCGACTGGCCTACTAGAATCAGAGGCTACAATGAACCCTGGCCTTCTTCCACCATTCACCACTGAAGCACACGTGAAAACACCTCTAAATAGCCTACTAACCGCGACATCGGAACGCCTAAGCGGCGCTAATGAGCTGTCTGCTGAGCTCGCAACGAATCGCCGCGATCGAGTCTGCCTGTCTCAAAGACCCATGGAATTTCCTCAGAACGTATCACGCAAGCCGCCGGAACGCCTGCCTTGTTTGGCGCGCTCTCGCATGCACACGCCCAGCGCAGATCACCGTAATTAATTAGGCGGCTCATTTGTTTAACTTCCCCGCAGACTTTAACGCAGGCTGCTCTTTTGGCTGTGTGTTGTCGTTAATTACATCTGGTCCTGACCGCCAGTTTCCGGTCTTCTCCCCCGCAGGTGGCGGGCGGTTCAGCAGGCAAAGGTTGTTGTTTTTTTTTGCAGTGTTCTACCTTTTAAAAATATGGGGTTGATATGGTCTGCAAGTTTACTGCAATTGTCTGATTCTAAGAAGCAAACTTCAGAGACGAAGCCGTAAACCGGAAAAATAGCAATCTTCTGTGAGAGAAAGAAACTGGGTTGGCCAGTGTTACCGTCTCTATAGGTGGGATTAACAGCGGCATTGACTGGGGCCGTTTCCAACATGTGGCATTTGAAAAACGGAAATTAGGTTGAAGCTAGTCAAAACGGATCGCAGAGAGGGATTTCTCCTTGCTGGCACCCATATTCTCAGACATAAACACAGAAACAAGCCCACGTATTTCCTAGGTAGTTTAAAGTAACCTTTTATTATTAACTATCCAGTCGCAAGGCCTCTGCCAGTGAAAATGCAACTGGAAATATACTTTGATCCAGTTGCAGCACCTGATATTCACTATGCTGTTTCTTGATCCACTGGGTTTGAACGTTTTGTGTGTGTGTGTGTGTGTGTGTGTGTGTGTGTGTGTGTGTGTGTGTGTGTGTGTGTGTGTGTGTGTGTGTGTGTGTGTGTGTGTGTGTGTGTGTGTGAAAGACTCAAACCCACGTGCTGCTGGTCACTACGGATAGCTTCAGCAGCTATGTGCTACAGTCACTCACCGTCATCATGTTTTTCACAGAACATGGCACTGCCCACATACAATGTCTGAACGCATACAAGGCTCAACCGTTTCCTCAAGCGTTATGCAGGTGTTGTGCATAGGATTTCAATGGGGGGCCTGAGGTGGCTGAGATATTTCGGGACATCTCAAGAATTGCACGGTAAAATATTAATAGTCTAAATGGGATTATAAGGTACAGTGTTACGCATGATGGGGGGCTTCGGACAGCGGTGCCGCGCGAAGCCCAATCTCGCCTCACCATCCCCCGCTTCTGAAAGTGTGAGAACGCTGCGAGTAGCTCGCCGCGGAGCAAAATAAACGGGTTTCCATTAGGGCCTCTGCCGTTTTCCCTTCAGAAATATAACTTCCGCAAAAAGCACACGGATGCTTTCGCAAAAAAAAAAAAAAACCCATTACTGTTCTACTTACCTTTACAGTGTTGGGCTGCGGAGATGATGCCTTTCCCATGTTTCAGTCAAGACTGTGCAGCCATTTTAAATATGACATCAGCGTCTCGAGAGTTCACTTGGAAACGTTAACTGAACGTATAACTAAGACCATGGTGACAAACGGACGGCTTGGTGGGGGACAGAAATAGCAGCACACAAGAGGACCACAGGAATCAGTAAAGGGCAAATCAGGTTCAGTTCTTCGTTAAGAGTGTGTGGGTCAGCGGTGTCCGGCTCTGCAAAAGATGATTTTTTACGTCCCAGTGTAGTTCTCTGGTACAGACAGACCTCTTCAGGCCACTGTAAGTAAAGTCACCCTGCAAAGGAGTCACATAGAAGTGCTTCATATGGTGCGACTCCACTTCAGAATTAACACAAAAATAAGAAATGGGGGTGGGGGTGGGGGGGGGCAACAAAAGAGAACACATTTACATCACACAAAGCGAAGCGTCCTGGCAGTTTGATAATGTGAGGCCAGAAGAAATGGGTCCAACAGAAACAGGTTTGCTTCCACAACGTTTGCTCAACAGTGCCCCCCCTTCGTTTTCCCTGTGACACCACATCGCCTTCACAACATTGCCATCCTATTCTTTTTGATGTGCCACTAAATAAATGGGTTAGTTTTTTTACATTTTTTATTTTGTACATAAATAAGTATGCTTCTCGTGACGTGTTTTCTGACCCCCTGTGTATCTGTGATTCCTGTGTTAATTGACCAAGGTATTGCAGGAAGTGTGCTTCCTGTGAGCAGTCTGAAACTGTACCAAATAACACCCCGATTCCTGGGTGACCTGGCCTCTCTTAAGTGAAGTCTGAGTTTGGATCCTCTGGGCTCTTCGCCGGGCTTTTAGAGTGGATCCGGCCAATTTCTTCCAAGGCGCTGGCTAGTGAGTCCAGGTCACCGTTGTCCTGATGCTGTGACTCCCACAGATTGAGTATGACTGCAGAAGGGCTCCGCTGCTTGGCAAAATAGGACAGATTCCTGCAGGTTGGCACATGGAGGACACAATAAGCCATCGATTACCAGAAAAACAGCATTGTACTCTGAAAGGGTCATTAGATGCTGCAGTGATCAGAATGTGCTGATTTTAGATCTGAACCATGGCACTGTGGCAGTTATTTTGACAATTTTGCCTTAGATACTGCTGCCCTTCTATATCATTGAAGCTGTAGACAAAGTGCAGCAGAGTAATTAAAAGATGGCACACAGAGTATCGTTTCCATTTCATATTCAGGGGAAATACATTGGTTTCATTACTGTTGAAGTCAGTCTTCAACAAAAGCTGCTATTATTAGGTTTTCCAATGGAGGGCAGTGTTTCACTACAATAAAACGTTAGCCTCTACATGACGTGTGCTTTCTTTTTCGATTCTGCGGTTGATGTGCCCTCAGGTGCAAGTAAATTAATTTAAAATCAGCTTAACAAAGGTTCAGATATTCTCATTTTGTGCAGGCAGCAGGTTTGTCTGAGACACAACAATCCTAAAATCCACCAAATCTCTAAATGACTGTTTCCGGTTTTCCAGCACGCCCATAACTGACACAGTGGACAGGCCACTCTTCACTACCTAGAGGGATGACAGAATTCTCAAACACCTTTCTTTATTTTTTAACAACAAGGCTACGGTCTGAATCATAACTTATGCATTTCATGTCACTCAAAGAGTGCTATGAATACTGACCAGCAAAAACCCCCATATCCTTCTAGTTGCCGAACTGTAGAATTGGTCAGGGAAAAAACTTGAATCCAAGAGGGCAGTAGCCTGGACGTTCTCCTTTTAACATATTAATAATAATCTACCACCCATTCTGTGTTTTTACAGATCTATAATTAAATCTCCACTGTATCTCCGAGCGGCCTATCTGCACGTGATAGCCACTGAGGGATAAGTAACAGGAAGGGTTGATGGGAGATAACTTTGGCACAGTGCTAACCCAGATTAAAGAGGCTCTCATTGCTGAGCCAGAGATTTCAAGTCTTATTCTGGAGGGGTGCATAAGAAAGAAAAAAACAACAGCCTAAAACTGTCATAATGAGTGGGGCAAACAGCTGGTGCTCAGGCAAACACAAATCCACTGCACTGCATGGCTGTAGAATTGTAATAACATTTTCCCTTCCAAGGTGCTAATATTGAGTCATTAAACAGTATGTCTACAGGTCTACAGAATCCCCTTTACCTATGATTTGGAAGACTATTAAATTGATTGAAATATGAGGTAGGTACGAGTGTGGGTTACACCTGCAGATTTAAAACGCTATCTTTCAACACTATGTTTCAATCCCGTCTAATAGTTAGTGGGTGGTTTTCCTCCTTCGTATGACAGCCCTGCTGCAGATATCCTCCTCTGACAAAGGGAAATTTACTGCAACAGACTGTCTAACCACCCCCTTGCTTGGATGTGAAACTGAAGCCTCAACATATTGCTTCCAGCACAAATCACAACAACAACAGGGTAAAAGAAAAGAAAAAACAGGTTAATGACACGTTTGAGTGGGTTGCTTTTGAATTTGACTGGGTTTCAAGACCTACTTCCACATTGCTGACTGAGGGGGTGAAGACATTAATGTATACGCAATTTCCTGTTTCCTTAAGTATTGACTGCTAACAGTTAACTGGCGGCTGACCGACACTGGCCGCATCGCATCTGGACAGGAAGTGAATGAATCTCGTGCGGCCTTTTCATGTAGCTATGTGCCTTGCAGTGATAGGTTTCCAAAAAAGAAGAAGAAATGTGTTTTTTTTTAATGAAGCTGTTGCCTGGGAAACAACCAAAGCAACAGTAGAAGGTTGGCTCTGACCTCTCGATGTGGAGTTTCTGAGCTAAGAGCTGCCAGTCCTTGCCCTTGGCGTTGGCAGTGTCGAAAGTGGCACAGATCCTCTGGCGAATGGAGAAAGGGATTTTGAAGGCCTTGGGCCCCGTCTGAGATGTGACAGTGCAGTCCGCCTGTGTGAAGAACGGGATGCTCTCCTTTTCACACTGGGGAAGCAGGCAGACGGGGAGGACAAGGTCACCACAGTCCCACTGGAGCTGGTCCCAACTCAGTGTTGCACAGTGGGAACAATAAATCTTAACATAACATAGGCCATTTAATTCCTTATTCCTCTGCAGTCTGGCAAGGGTGCGCGCATGTGCGACAACAATTACAAAATTGTACGTATTCATCAAGGTACAGAACTGAGAGTACCATCTGAAACAGAACATCCAATCAGGTTTGAGGAAAGAACTTGTATGGAAAAAAAGCGATTCAGCCAATCAGAGCAGGAATTTTCAGCAGCACAGGGGTCAGGTAACGGGGACAAGATTCACTGAAGTCTCGTACACATGCAAAAAAAAAAAAAAAAACACAAAAACAGACGGACACGTGAACACACAGGCTCGTCTGCAGCAGAACCGATGCACAAAAGGCTTCACCTCCGCCACGGACGTGTACACCTGGAGGATCTGCTCGTGACCTTTGACCTGCCGCACGCTGATCTTGCAGGAGAGCTGAGTGGTGGCAGGGCTGTATCTCTCCAGGGAGAAGGCGCAGTGCAGAGGCTGCTGATTGCTGCACCACACTTGGGAGAAGGAGAATTCCTAAGAGAGTGAGAGAGGAACAGACCGTCGAGCTTGTATGAGACAGCCGGGGACTCTTCAGTCTTAAGCCTCTGTCAAGATACTTCCCTCCTCGTCCTAGATATGGGCAAAGCTTGTTGTATAGCATGCACATAGACACACACACACACACACACACACACACACACACGTCCGTGTACAAAAGTGGTTTTGGGCCTTTGAAGTTGTAATGCACCAGGGAGAAGATGGGAGCGTTTTTCGCCCCACAATGACACATGGCACCGCAATCTACCGCTCCTCAAGATTCATTTAACTTTTTGAGCAGTGCCTCCAAGAGGCACTTGAGAAACATCCCAAATCCCCGTTAATTCCAGTAATGGAAGTCGCACGGCGGCCGGGCCTTCGCGCGGCTGCCCGCGAGGGAGGGGGAACGCGCGATGATTGCCTTTGATGTATAAATAGTTTCCGCCGCTCACACATCTGGAGGAGATGCCCTTGACCTCGTTTCCTCCCGATTCTCTGCACGCGAAAGTGACCGGCGAAGGACGCGGCGGAGGACGGAGGGCGGGAGCCCCCCGAGGGGAAAAAGAGGGTGCCTAAGGGGGGGACTTAACCCCCGAGGCCTTGATCCTCCCCCCGAATCAGATGCCACAGATAATGGAGCTGTAGGGAAAATGACGGGCACGGGCAGCAGGGTGCTCTTTAGCGCTGAAAGCTGACGTGACGCACAGAGCAGGCCGCAGCCATTACTCTGGGAGTGCTCTCTGAAAGGCGCCATTTCTTTCCAAGGATCCTTATAAATAAGGCAAGCCAGCATGTCAGAGAGAAGCTCTCTGCCCCCCCTCCCCCGGCGAGATATGTGGGTTACTAATAAATACCGGGTCAGCGCACAATTTGGCAGTGGACAGAGACTGATAACACTGAGGCCCATTCGATTTTTTTTTATGGCCAATACCGACTCGCACATCTGAGAAACAAGGGAGGCTTATATTTAGATACGGCTTTTCGTGTGACCGCGTCTGAGAGAAATCGGAGGCTCCTTTTGTTGAATCAGCCTGGCCTTGTTAAACCCTATTGTCTACCCTCTGTCAGAAGGAAGGGACGAGACGCTAATTTCCGCTAGGCCTGCTCTGTCAATTAATTAAGATAATATAAATATTGCGGGGAGAATTATGAGAGACACTCCTGCAGTTTTACTGCAGTTGAAATCACGACTCCCCAAACTCATGAAGTCACTGGAGCTCCGGCTAACTATCTACAGTACAAAAAAATAAAAATTGTAGGTATGTGGATTAATCATTACGCAAAAGTCTTTCTCATAGCACGATACAAAAGCAGGGGTGGTAGCAGGGGTGGTGGCCTGTACAGAAACATAAAGGAGGTTGGATCCTTCGCTACCTGACAGGTGGTGAAGGGCTTGATGTTCCACAAAAACTGCGGGACGTCCTGGATTGACACCTGTAGGCTAAAGGTAGTCCCTTTGAAGAGCAGGGTTTTGGGCTCTTCCAGCAGCTGTCCACCCCTGCCTGTCTCTGTGGTCACCACCTCCTGCGAAAGGAGGGAGAGAGAGAGAGAGAGAGAGAGAGATGTTCAGAACGGGAGCATCCACATTGATTCAAAAGGTTAGCGCGGCTGTTGATTGCCTGGCCGAATAACAAATGATATTGGCTTTTTGTTCCAGGAAGGGACGGGGAGGTGATGCGGGGAGAAGAAATTGCTAGGACACAATAGAAAAAACATCACAAACATTGACTGTATTGCATTAGACACCTATCCATCTTAATCTGTGTAAGATAAGAAGAGAAGGAAAAAAATCCCAGCAACGAATATAAATCATGGCTTCTCACAAGTATTAAATTAGGAACCATTACACAATAGATTGAAGTTTCAATCCACTGCATTAGATGCACATGCATGGGGTTGAGAGCTTCAGAAAAAAATCGACACCCCTCTCCCACATTGGATTTATATTGATTAAAGGCCTTTCTGATTGGAAGTTCTCAGGTATATCATCATGCTCCATGTTCCTCTGGGAGGTTTAAACGCAACAGCCTGCGTTTCTCTGCCATCTCAATCACAAAGAGATGCGCAGGAGGAAGTGTGTGTGTGTGTGTGTGTGTGTGCGCGCATACTGGGTGTGTGTGTGTGTGTGTGTGTGTGTGTGGAACTGCCATCTGTATCGCAGAAAACAAAGACGATAGATAACCTGCTGGGTGAAATGTGCTGTCTGCCATTGCACTCATAACGTTCTTTCTGCTCTACACTGTTTCGCTAACGCTGTTTCTGCATGCTGCTACCTCAGATGTCGCCGGGCTGTCTCTCCTGTCCTTCAGCACACACGACAACCCTTCAACAGACAACCTCCCTCTGAGTTTAAAAGCCATCAAACAACAAAGAGGGATCGGCAGTGATTACGATCATTATTGATTTATTTTGCAGATGCCCTTGGAGCCCGGTAGGAGACTCACGGAGGCTCAGCAGATCCAAGTGCAAATGTTTAAACACAACATATAAGATTAATGTACAGTATTGCGACACAATTAAGACTTCTTCACCGCTTCGGTGCCTTGAATGGCCGACATTAATGCAATCCAACCGAATTATGGCTCAGTCTGCATCAAATGTATTATTGAGAGATACAGTCTCAGTGTCCAATCGATCAACTCCAGGCCTTGTCCAAGTTGTGGGAATCCAGGTGTGAAATGTTCAGAAGAAGGCAGAAGGTGGCTAGTTTACCTGGCTATTTAGTTATTTATTTGTTGTATGTCAAGTAAAATAACTTTGGGCACACAGGGGACAGACAGACAACTGTTGTGATAGTGTGTGTTTTTGCATGCGTATGCATGTCTGCGTGTGTGTGTGTGTGTGTGTGTGTGTGTGTGTGTGTGTGTGTGTGTGTGTGTGTGTGTGTATGTGTGCGCGCGTTTGCATGAGCGCATGCATGCGCGGCAGTCAGGGACACACTGCCGATGTGAATGGCACAGAAAGGTCACAGAGTCTGGGTGAGAGGAGGAGAGAAGTCACTGACAGCCAGTTCACACAAGGGGAACACGGAGTGCTTTCCTCAGCACGAACCCACCAGCTGGGCAGCTAAACTACACCAGAGAGCGGGACATTTCCAACCAAGCTGCTGCTTAATCCGAGGGAAACAGAGCTGCCTCAAACCTTTATATGACATCGAGGTCTTGGGATTTCAGCTTACCCTGAAAGAGATCAGACTCTGCCCTAGCATCTGCCTCTGCACACCACAAGCACTTCCACACGGTATTATAAGCACCTCCCTACAACTTAATCAAATTAATTATTCTCAATCAAAATAGTATGCATGCCAATAAACTGCCAGCATATTATTACAATATAATGGCATATTTAATGAACTGTGCTCAGTCCTATGTTTTAGGAAAAAAAACTGTTACGTCCGCTGGCTCCCTTCCTTTCCACCTCCCGTTCGTTCTCCTTGTTTTCCCCATTCCTCTCGTTCCATGTCCTCTCTATTCCTGCTATTGGGTCCATTCCAGTTTGGAAAGCTTAACAAAAACAACACAGTCGTGGACACATACACACAGATAAAGCGTAGATTCTGCACTTGTGGCTTCTTTTAATGGGAAGCTTTATCTCCTCCCATTTACAGTTATCAATGGCAACCTCAAAGTGAGTCGGAGTCCTGCGGCTATGGACTCAAAGTCCACTGCAGTGCTGAGCCTGGGAAAGCTAACCGCAAACCCAACTGACTGGAGCACACCCTAAAAAATGGACGTTTGACTATGTAAAGCGCAATCAAGACTATGGGTCTTTATGAGTTGGAAACAAATGCCGTATGGTGCAAAGAAGCCTTCTCCCATCCTGGAAATCAGCAGGTGAACGATTAGGGCTCGCGGCGCAGAGCCTCTCGTCGCTCACCTGGAAGGCGTGCGGTGTGTTGTCCACGCAGTACACCCGTAGGCTGTATTCCATGAAATTGGCGCCCATGCTGCCAAACGCGGCCAGCTTCAGCCTCTTCACGGCCACCTCTGTGAGGGGCTCGCCCACCAAGGCGTAGGAACCGGGCTGGTCCAGAAGCAGGTGGCAGCTGTGAGAGTCCATCAGGCAGTAACAGGAAGTCGTCTCATCCTCCACCGACATCACTTCCTGCAAAACAGCCACAAAGGCTGAAGTGTACTGAAAGGAGTCTGATTGTCAGTATAAGACCCAATTTTTCTCAAGAAAAGAAAATGATGATGTTAGTCGACACAGCAATGAAATTGTGATACCTGTCAGGTAAAAAAAGAGATGAGACATTTGCTTATATCTGCTGAAGGGACCGGACAGGGCCGTAACCAGGAGGATTCTAGCTTGAATCCCATAAGGGAGATTATACATGGTATTATACCTAAACAAGGTAACGGTTCTCCAACGAAACATCCACAGTAAAATGGATAAAACCTTGTGTGTCTGCTTGGGTATAGTGGCCTGCTAAGGAAATTAATAATGCACACCAGTGTAATGTTCTGAGAGATGTTGCACAGAAATGATTAAAAAACAACAGAAGGTAGAGACCCCGTCATATACCAGGATGAAGCCTACGTGGCTCCGTCTCAGTGAGTCAATGAGATGCAAAAATGGGACACCTCATTTGGAAGCCAATGGCAGCTTCAGGCTCATTAACACAGGGGACATGACAGATTTAGTTTCTGTTCTGTACTCTAGCGGCTGACGTTAAGTAATGGAGTCAAAAGACTGGGCAGACAATCTGTTGCAAAGAAAAAAGAAAAACCGTGGTATTTAATTTCTTTAAATGGCACTGCGCTCTCTCATTTTGGTTTTTATTCTGAGGAAAACTGGCCCGGCGTTCCCCCCCTGCCCCCCCCCCCCAGCCCCCCCCCCCCCCACTGCCTTTGTCTCTCCGAAAAGGGCTTGTCATTTAAAACTCCTTTCAGGAGTCATGCCGGCTTTTCATAGCAGGTGCCCGGAAGAGACATCAGCCCGTCGGCAATCAGTGGTGACTCACAAGTTTGATGGCTCTTTTGTGGCGTGCTTTCAGTTTGGGGCGAATAGGTTCCTGTGCAAATGTCAGTCGCGTCAAAAAGTTTTGTATGTACCGCCACTTAAAAGTAGGACTGGCGGGGTCAATTTGTAAATGACGCAAACAGCGAGGCAGATATGGCCAGGTGGCTAAAATACACGACTCCTTTTGGTCTTTGCGGCCCCCCTCCTCCCTGCCCCCTCCCTCGTTTATTCCCCTTACGGTCTAAGAAACGACCGCCTTTCGTATAATTGACAAAGATTCGCTTGGAAAAACAACACAGGTTTAAAAGGGAAAGAAATCTCTTATTGACTGGTCCCAGCAGAGCCCGCGGGGTTTACGGTCCAAAGCGCCGCTCGGTGTGTGTGCGAGAGATTATGGGAGAGATTAGAGGGAGAAATGAACCAGGGGTCCAGTAATGCTGTGTTTATATGTGGCGGGACAGAGCCGATGCATTTAAACAAGGTAGCAGTACGAGTCTCCCTTCTGTCGCCCTGCCTGGGGTAAACTAGCGTTACATGGACAGAATGCTGCACTCCAGGTATAATTACCTTGCCCTGGACCTGCGCTGCAGCTCAATTGCTTGTAACAAGATTATTTGGGACATACAGCATAGTGGCCTGAGGAGGGGGCAAAAAATAAAATCTGCCACTCCTTCTGAATGGCAGCCATGACTCCGCGAACGACGTGGGAAACGGATACGATGTTAACCGGCGCCGGCATCACCTCGGCTTATGCGCACTTGATCAAAGCTATTGTCGTATTGTGTTGCTTGCAACTCACAGGACAATATCTAATGTGGATTCAGCCCCCGAATGGCATTTTAGCTACGTGTTTGCTTTTAGTCTGCAGTGCTAAAGGGTAGAGCTAAACACCGCAAATGGGAAAGTGATAACATTTGGCAGCTGAGGTAATACCGTTATTGAACGTGACTTAAGCACCCAAGAACCGCTTAGTAGTTATGCCACAAGCAGAAGTCTAGACGGTAGATGCTTTTAAATCAGTCAGAGACCTCCGATCTGAGGCATCAATACCGTATTCATTCAATTTCCTTAGGACAGCCAGCCTGCGCTCTGACTCAAGTTATCCTTCTTTTAAACGTCCTCTGAATGAGCAGCGTTTCAGACGCTTACAGGGACCGCTGGCTGAGAGGCTGAGTCTGGAGGGAAGCCATTCCCATAATTCTTCCCCTGATTGCCTTTTGTCGCGCCGCCCATTCGGGCCCGTCTGTCCAGACCTGCCGGATCGATACCTCCCATGTCTGAGGGCCTCTCTTGCTCTGTCGTTACCCCCTTCTGACTGACACCAGCTGTGTGTCATTCCTGAGTGATTCTTTTCCCACTAGCCGGTACACTTCCCTCCGACCCTGTCCTACCCCCCCCGTAGTGTAATCCCCCACAGTGTGGTGGGTTAGATCTGCACCCCCCCCCCCCCCCCCCCCCCCTCCACCAGCCCCCCCGCCCCGGCTCACTTGTGGGTTTCGGGACATGTGACACAACCAAAACAGTGTTCACACAGACAGTGTCTCCAGAAAGGAGTCTGCAGGGAGCGCTGGCCCAGGAGATGGATAAATGTCACTTGATCCAGTGTCGGTACAGCTATCTAACAATGCAGTTCAGGTAGGAACAAACAGCCAGGATGGCCCATAATGAACAGGACACAGCGAACATAGAGAATTCCCCTGTCCATTTGTGGAAAGAAAATAGCCATGTATCACTTCTATATGATTCCCTTCAATGGTTTAACTCCGGAAACCTGGAGCTATGAGCAGGGCAGACGTGCAGTCTTGGCCTTGGTGAAGGTGAAATACACGTGACTCTTACCTCCCACTTGTTATCGTGCGTTTTCCTCTTCAGTCGGATGTTCCAGTTTTCCCCGTTTACCTCGGCGCAGTGGGCTATCGTCATGGCGACGGGACAGGACAAGCTGAGCCCCGGAGGGCCATACGTGACCTCTGGTCCCAGCAGTATTTCACAGCCTTCGTCTGTTTGGGCGCTGAAGGACACGCAATCAAGAAAGGGCCAGGCAAGGCGACAGGGAGCAAAAACACGCAGGTCAGAATCGTTCAGAAACCTTCAAAACGACAAAAACACATTTGGGGTAAAACCTTATTTGAAGTGTTTTTCTCCAAACATTTTAACAGATTATATCCCTCCCATTGTGCCGGGCCAATCAATACAACTGCAGACATGCTGTGCTGTTTATCACAGCTACTCATTCTTCATGCACAGTGATTGCCACTGCACAACACATTTTAAAGTCCTCACATCAAGTCAAATTTGCTACAATTGGCTCAATTCAATCAGAACCTTACATTGTCAAAAGGATTTCAAACATAAAGAAAATGTACTTCATTCACACAAGAAACCCCCAAACCCTCAAATTTTAATTTCCTTATCAGGCTTTGAGGATGATGATTGTTATTATTATTTTGTTGCCTCTCAAGCTGCATGTTAAAAAAGGGAGTGCTTAAAGGGACAATGATTATCACTCCAAAGAGGACCAAGCATTTTTAATAAGGCTTGACACTAAATGTGCTTTCAGGGGAATCCGACTGCTGTCTTATTTACTTTGCATGTTTATCAGATTGATCAGATTTTTGCTCATAATCTTCACACCGTTATCTGTCCTTCCTATCTCTCCTTGTGGTGGTGCACCACGAGATAAAACGAAAAATTATGTCAGGCGGTGGTCCGCACATAGAAAAATCCAAACGGTGACACAAAAGCCTACGGGTGTTTCCCCTGCTGTCATTTCAGTGTCAGAGAGGTTTACCTGAAAATTTCATTTAAAAAAAAAAAAAAAAAACACAAAACCAATAAACAGAAGCTGAATGTTTCCAAGGAAATACCACTACTGCTGGCAGGCAGTGCAAAATATCAAGACATTCTGTACTAAGACTATCTTTGAGCTTCCTCAGCACAGATCAGTGATCTGTAATCTTAAAGTTGTGATGTGGTGAAGATTATGAAAGAAATCCCCGGGATAACAAAAAGCCAAGTTGCTTCTGTACTGACAGTAGACACAGGAGTTTTATATAAAATTCATGATTTAACCTCAGGTATGAGACATGAGTTATGGTTATTGGTGGCGGAAAATTGAATGGAAATGTCTGGTGAAAATGAATGATGTTGAAACAATGACAAGCAATTGGCTGAGACCGCAAAACTGACCCTTATTGAGATTAATATTTTAATGTGTCACTGCTTAAATGTCAGAGCTTATTACGACAGATGCTGATTAAGTGGTCACTGATCACAACATATTTTTTAAACACAGAAAAAAAATATTTCATAGGGTGCAACTACTCAGGTAATGAGGGGAAAAGGCTGTAGTGATGTATCTGAACACAAATAATGCTTTGTGTACAAATTTTTTTTCTACCCAAAGTTAATCAATGATATTCAGAATATATTTCAAGATAGAAGTAATGGAAAAAGAGTCAAGAGCCAAGTATTATGTTAGTTCCCTAAGCAAGATACTATGATTATTAAATGTTTCACAAAATTCTTGTGGCAAAATATTCTTCTGTCACTTGTTAATCACATTACAACAGTCAAAATGTCTCCACTCAAAGGTTGGAGTTGGCAAAAGTGTTATCCCTATCCAGATAATTACAATCAAGTAGTTTCTCTGATTAAAGTGCTTGGTGAACATGAACTCTGAGTAACTTTTGTTGAAAGGATTTTTCCTCAACTTTTATCTGCTCAAAGACCAATCATGACAGCTTTGTGGGGTTTATTCTGAATCTCCAATCATCCGAGTGCAGTACCAATCCATCCACATTACAATGTCTAAGGGCACTTAAAGCTCTCTGTGGAAATCCAAGCATGAAACATCTCAGCTACCAACATATTTAACCCAATCATGACCCCCTGATAAATATTACTGCCCAGGACATCACCACAGTACCTCCTTGCACACAGAATACGCAAACTATAGCATGATAACTCAACTTGAGCATTTCCCACCATATAGAGGACGGAGGATTCAAATCTTCAGAAAGTATGGGTAAGCCTCTGAAAAGTATATGGGAAAGGGGGGGGGGGGGGGGGGGCACAACCTTTCCCCTGTCAGAGTTAATACCAAAGATGGTATAATCATTCTTACAGGGAGGCTGCAATCTGAAAAATGCCTTACAAGGCTTTCTGGCTCTACAATGGGGAAAGGCAGCCACAATGATCCAGACAGTATGTTGACTGACTGGACCATTATGTCCAGTAATGGGGGTCTTTGGAGATTAACCTTCTCAAAATGTTTCAAAATTAGCACCAAACGAAGGCCCCAACTCCGTGACAGCAGAGGTGAGGGACTTGCATCGCGTACGCACTGTTGGCCCTCTCATTGGTTGATTGGATGACTAATCTGGGACCACCTCCGCAGGGTCTCCTTGACCTATCTTCTTGCACCCTGGAAGAGAGCGCACTGAAAGCCACTGCATAACCTCGCTGCATTTACAGCTAAATAATGCCTGCTTCGTCCACAGGGTTGAGGGCTATTGAGGCGGATAGCTCGGAGGCTTCCCCTGTTTCTCGCTTCTTGAAAACAAGCAATCGCCTGACTTCCTCCTTCTTCCAAATCCAGAGGATGTACACCTCACACACTGGGACAGAGTGAAATTGCTTTTCTCTTGTGCATCCTGCCAAAATATGTGATACTACCCCTGAATCCTGGAATTACCCTCAAAACCAAATCCTCCTAAACCAAGACTGGTGAAAGAATAAAAAGGCACAAAAGACATTGGCTGGTATTTTAAAAGCTTAGTACTTAAAACACTTTCCAAAAAAGTGCAACCAGTCCACTAAAGAAATACCAAAACCACAGAAATACCTGATACCCCCCCATTCCTCTCAACCTGCAGTTTGCCATTGTGAAGCTTTTTCTTCTCGCCATTTGTGATGGCTTGTCCTGCTATTTTCCTGCCTTTCTGCATTATTCAAAGCAGTGTGATGCTGACTTACCCCCCCCCACCCAGCCCAGGACTTGATGGCAGAGCAAGTGGCATGTTCAGGCAAGGCGTGAGGTCGCTCCACTTAATAAAAAGTAGCATTTACATACACCATTAGTAGGAAATGTTTTTGCTTGTCATAACATGTTGTTGTCAATCTCGAGGCAGCAGAAAACTACTTTTACGAAGCACAGGCAAGTTCACTGGGTTCCTGTCTGAGGGCAGGGAAAGGCCGTGAAATGCCTTGATTGAAGACATTAATGCCTCATTTCTCTATACTTAGCACTGAGGATTGGGTGTATTTAAGGCCAGGATGAAGCCAGAGAATAATCCACTCAACTCTTTCTTGCTCACGGCTAGTCCTGGAGGGGCCCTGATATCCTCATCACGGCTTACTAGAAGGTGTTCCATTCGGGACACGGTGCCAGCCCCGGAGCAGAGAACTGCTTAAAAACCCCCAAGCAAAGCCCTGAGGGAAACACCTGCTGCTGCGACATGGCCTCGCGCCACCCAGATATCCTCCCCAGCCATTTCTGTCCACAAAGCCTCTTTGAAAAAGAGCGCTCTTCAAACGACATGCTGGCGAGCCAGGGTTTGAGCAGGGCAAATCTACTGAGGTGTGTACATCACAAAGCTAAATATTGGTATTGGCCCCTGTGTTTTCAATGTCTGGTTTAATGACCAAAAAAAAAAAAAAATCCCCAAACAAACAAATTATTGAACAAACATGGAAAGCAAGTGGATTTTAGCTCCTGCGTAGAACAGCAGGTTTAGCCGATTCCCTTGGTGACAAACCTTTCTAGGTTGCCAAATAATTAATGAAAATTCAGGCCGAAGGGTTGTCAATAGAGAAAAATACTTTCCAATAATATCCTCCAGTTATCTCTCTAAGACAACTGATGGGGGCTGAGAGATATAGGCAAGCTTTTAGCAGATCATACACCTCCTAGAGTGCTTGAGGGTGTTGGTCTTACCCATTGTCTTCAATCTTTAATAGATTCCTATTCTGCTGTGGAGAAGACGATCTGGTGCAGATGGTTAGGATGAGAGAGAAGAAGGGATTCAATTCTCTGCAGGTCCCATTGGCTGACAGAGATTGATTGTGAGTGACAGCTCTCCGGTTAGCAGCTTGAGAAGCCCACAAAACGTGAGTCTAGAGTAAACAGCCTCGCGCTTATCAAGACGCGCTAGCACTTCAGAGGGACCTGTTGAGACAGATTGGACATCACAGGAGCTGTCTACCTCTCAACCCGCCAAGCTTCTCTTGCGTTGCCACAGATATCCGTCAACCACAGGAGCACGACGAATAAAAAAACGACTCGGGTGTGGAACATCTCCGTTTGACATCCCGGAACCATTTGAGGATGAAATTCAATTGTTTAGTTTGTTTTGCCAAATAATTAAATCATTAATGTTTATGCTCTCTGTGCATTTTTGGCACATCGTTTGTTTATATAACCTGGCAGTCACTCTGCAGGTTAACTCAGATGGTTGGATCATTTGGAATGAAAGCTTTGAGCAAAATTAGAGCATTTGAGGACTTTTGTGTGCAATTGCGTTGTTTTTATTTCCAATTTAGTTCCTATAGGGACTAAGCTCTGACCACCCTAAGAGATGAAGGTAAAGTGGATCTTCAGAACAATATAAATACTTAAAGAATTCAACCTTCCTCTCCCAAAGACACCAGTCCATCAAAGGGACATTAACTTAAGGCTGAATGTCAGGCAGTGTGGTGGTCTTTCCCATAATTCTATAGGCAAACAGAACTGCACATTGCAGATAGGAGAGTTACCTTTCCATTTTGAGATCTCCATCAAAATTGAGAAGTAAACTATATGGCTCTGCATGGAGTCTAGAAATTCAAGTGCAAAATAAAATGTGTTGTATTTGTGTGGCCATCTACTTAATTGTCAAATTGTTTCCTCTGTCCCATCTGCAGTCAGAATTCAGATGGCCTATTCTAGTGAAGAATAACTTTCCGCAGTGCACTGCAGTGCACGCCCAGGGCTGAGTGACCTCCTGCAAGGCTACCTGGGAAATGGTCAACCCAATCATGACACTTCAAAGATTCCTCCTGTGGAGAGTGCAAGATGGGCTAGGAGGCCTGCTGTGCTCCTTCTGCCAGGGACTGAGAGGAGGAACGTGAGAAGAAGAGAGAGATAGGAGAGAAAGTAGGAGGGTGACAGGAAGGTGAAAGTAGAAAGGGCGGCACCTCAGCTGGAAGCCGAGTGCATCGTGGACTTCGGCATCTCGGTAAACCCTCACCGGTCCGTGAAAAAAAAAAAACTAAATCATATCATTCTCAGATACTTTTCCACTGTTTTCTTCACAAAACCTTATTTGTGGGCACACAAGCACATAAATGATTGAGCGTATTTCAGGAACCAATCAATTCTGATCATTAGCTGCAGGCGCAGGACTTGTGCTTGTACTTATGCAGTGAGCAGCGGTTTTGAAGGCGGTAAAGAGCTCATTTTGCCTGAGCTAAGGACCCAAACACTCCCACTCCACACTACAGTGCCATCAGCACACTGCCGAAAGGACTGACCTCTTATTGTGCTTTACCAGTCAGCCACTGACTGTGCTGCATTACAAAAAAAAAAAAAAACTCAAATGCAGGAAATGTGCAGTTTGTGCACGTTATACTTTTAAAGTTGCTGTGGACTAGGGACTAGTAGACCTGGCAGAAATGTGATTTCATCTCTCAGGGAGAGGGGGAGAGAGAGATGCGGGGGGCGGGTGGGGGTGGGGGTGGGGGGGCGGGGGGGGGGGGGGGGGTGGGGGGTGGTTAGATATGGGCAGAATGCAAGCCTTACCTGTTTTCCTCCTGATTGATGATCATATACATTTCCCAGGAAGTGTCCTCTGCAATGGCCCCATGTGGCACCAGCAGGCTGACTCCTGCAAAAAGGCACAGAAAACGTGGGTTGAGACAAGGGCAGCAGGGGTAATGGGTAGACCTCAGGGGAAGAAGGGGTCACACCCCACTGCTGTAAGTTGTCATCTCCTTTGCTTATATACACTGAACACTGCCCCCTAACAACATTTAAGATGTATGCCTGTGTTTACAATTACAGGTAGAGTACTGCGCATATTCACCATGAGCACTCTGCTGGACTTTTCATTCTCCAGTGCCTCTAGTGGTTAAATATGATTACTGCGGGGGCTGGTTACTAAGTCAGAGACAAAGAGCCAGTGGTTGAGGGCCACTAACGAGGGCCACTGTTGCACCACCTACCCTGCATTAACTTCCAAACGGTGTGGCTCCTTGACATTTAAAGCTTCTGACAGTTTTCTCTTTAGTGACAAAATCAGGATCAGCATATTTTGGGACGATGTTCATTGTTCATGATGAAGTCTATATCTGTATTTCCCAGAATGACATAGCAGTAACTAATTCAACATTCCAATATGAAAACCCACACCTTCATGTAACGGCGTATCGACAGGCCGTCGGTAACAAACAAGGCCGGAGGGAGTATAATAAAACAGATACTCGCTGATAAAAATGCTCTGGTTATGTCTCCACATGAGAAAAAATAAATTTAAAAATAAACTTGAGTGTGGAGTTCATGTCTTTTCCCCCTTAAAACTTGCCACTCCACCAGTTAGCTTTCATCGAACAAACACCTGCTACCCTGTCAGGCTTTTTATTGGAGATGGCAGGGAGAGCAGCCCTTCAGGAGCTCTTAAATCATTGCTGTGGCACAGACTGTAATGCTGCCCCAAACAATTACTCACCCTGGTGCCAATCCAGCCTGCCAGAGCAAGCTGTGCCATAAGAGAGGAGTGTACCTGATTATGTGTGTGCGTGCACGCACGTGTCTAAGCATATCTATGCATGTGCTCATCTGAGCATGCATGCGTCAGTGTTCATGTGTCTACACAGCAGTTTTGGGAAATTTAACATGAGAAAATGCTGATGGGGCGGGGTGGGGAGAATTTGGGACTTTTCAAGCTTATTCCCCTCCATTTCCACACAGCTTTCCGGTATATAGCTGCGTGGAATCTAAAAAATATATATTTTAAATCTCAGTGCATCTGTGTCTTACATATACGTATCTCTACTTGTGTGTGTCTGAGTGTATGTGCACGTGTGGGACAAACAATAGCAGCTGTAGCATGTGTGGGCATTGTACACCGAGTAATTGCAATTGCTCATTACGTGACTGACAATAAAAACAATTAGGGCTCTTTGTTGTAACTGTGGTCTCAAATAAAGAAATAAAGTGTGTTCCTGCTCATGTCTATCCATGTGTGTCCTTGACTGTACCTCCATTATAAAATACAGATTGGGTTGCTTAACTGGATGAAGCTGTGCTATGCCAAAAATATAACTCGGCGCGCTAATGACTCCAACAACTCAGCGGTAAGAGCGGACCACTTCTACGGCAGTGCTCTCCCACTCAGCCCCCCTTTCATCAAGCTGGAGAAGCCAGCTTTCTCTCCACCTCTCGAGTGCTGCTGAGAGTGCTTCACTCAGGAGGACCTTGAAGAGTTGTGCAGTCGAGCGACACTGACGGACCACTGACCCTGACGGCGGTTACGGCCCGCGCAAACTCACCCACCGCTCGCCGGCGTCCGAATTTAACCTCGCGAAAGGACATCGGAGGGTGCGCTGAGGCCGTCTGAGAACAGTGCTGAGCCCCGGCGGCGGAGAAACCGCCGGGGTCTGTTTACTTCCCTCACCCAACTCTGTCAGTGCATTTCTCAGAAGACGGGGTTTCATGGAGGCATCGTCTAACATCCCTTTCCCGCACATAGAATGGCGCTGTCTGTCAGGTCTGTAAAATGCACAGTGTGCCTATTTCTTTCACCCCCGTAAAAAAAAAAAGATTTTGATTGAGGATGATGGGAGTGAATGCCTTTTGTTGAAATGGTTCATATGTTTATGTATATGCTCAGCATGGTAGCATTTCACCCTGGACACATTTTCTGCAGTTCTGCAGGGCAACAGCAGCGGCACCTTTCATAACAAAGACTTTCTGTTGTGTGTGAGGGAAAAAAATAGAGACGTAACTGTCGGTAGCCTCGTCTCTCTCTCTCACTCTCACTCTCTCTCTTTATGACTTGCACATAGCACACCTGTGTTAGGCACCACCAACCGGCCGCCCAGATTGCCGAATATGCCCACAGTCTTCAGTTCTGTTTTAGCGGGCGTGGCCGGGGGCCGGGGCGGTGGGGGGTGAGCAGGTTCTTCTTGCGGGCCTCCGCCGTGCTGTAATCCCGTTGCAGCCCCCGGGGGAAGGTCTCTGGGTGGGCTTTGACGTGGTACTCCGCCCGGTCCGCCACCCCCAGCGACACCATGAAGGAACTCTGAACTTTGACCTTGATGTCAGGCAGGGGGGTCAAA
Organism: Synaphobranchus kaupii; assembly: GCA_029718625.1. NCBI lineage: Eukaryota > Metazoa > Chordata > Actinopteri > Anguilliformes > Synaphobranchidae > Synaphobranchus > Synaphobranchus kaupii. The sequence goes on along the minus strand of CM056376.1, from coordinate 22,184,380 downwards.
CAGCTCCTTGTCCATGCTGTCTTGGAAACAGATGGGGCTGCTGTACGTTCGGCCCCACCGTCAGGTCGGGCTGGATGGAGGAGTTGAGAAGAAGCGGATTTCCTACGGAGGGAAAGAGAGAGAGAGGGGAGGCGACAGCCAGCGATCAAAGAGCCGGGCGACTATGAATAAAACTGCTCTGCTCCAAGTACCCTTTGATTATGTCGAGGCCGGCGTCACCTCTAGCCCCTCGCGTGGCACAATTTCACTCGGCAAACACAAATTAAAGACCAGGAATAAAAGTAGTCTTTTTTCCGTGTCCGGAGGGGGGGCAAAGGGGACTCGGTGACCTTTGAGTGAGCGAAGCGCTGAGTCCCTAGCTTCCTTGGCACAAGCTCAAACAGACCTTGGAGGGAGGTCCTTGACTGGAACCAGCGGGGGTACCCACTCTGCGGGGGTGCCAGCCTGTGCGCAGGACACACTGTGCCCGCGTGGCAGAGTCAAGCATGCGGAGCCCCAGGACTCATTTGGCCAACGGAACGCTGGTGTCAAGCAGGCCTTGCTGCCCAGCTGTTGCCTAGCGAGGGGTTTGAACTGGGAGGATAATGGTGTTTTATTTTTAGGAAAGTTACTGGTTAATTACCGGTGTGTGTGTGTGTGTGTGTGTGTGTGTGTGTGTGTGTGTGTGTGTGTGTGTGTGAGGGGGTAGCATTGATCAAGACATTTAGATATACCGCAAGAGTCAGTTATTACACTCTAGTTATATATGCATAAATACAGTACAGGGTCATCATCTTGTAATGTGTTTGTGATATTTTGCTGTCTAATTAGTAACAAAACAATAAATCCCAAAATACAGTAATACCACAATAAGAGATAATGGAGATAATGTTTTTAATTATGAGCATTTAAGAAGATTATGATACAAGATAGCAAGCAATAATTTATAATTAGAAACTAATATTAAATAACAGCCCCTATGAAGAACGAGCAATGATTAACACAACACAAATTATATTACAAATTTGTCTGAACTCCTACAGAATCAAAACAACAATATATATATTTTTTTTTTTTTAGGGCAGATTGGATAGAACTGCTAAGTGAAAATAAATGTTCTCATACAGTCCTGAAACTGACAACTGAAAAGAGAAACATTGATGTTAATTTGTCTCTAGAGGAAAATCTGACAAACTGTTAAGCATATATCTCTAAAAAGGTGGTGCCATATGGAAATGTGAGATGGAGAAGCGGGGAGCTAATGAAATGAGCCTCACGTTTCATAACTTGGGGGAATAAGAATTCTGATTAAAATTCACTTGCAGGCTTGTATTTTGCAGGCCTTGCTAAAGCGGAAAGACGGGGGGAAACGCCTGAAAACTGATTCTCTATCCTGCCACACACCGAGAGTCCCATGCAAGCACAGCTGAAGTCAGACCTTCTAAGAGGTGTTTTTTCCCCCCCTTAAAGCAAGTACCTGGTTTGAAGTGCTGCTGACTCCCGCATTGCACGTCTCCATAAAGGAAACGCCCCCCCCCCCCCCCCCCTATAATTTGGTGGGTAAATGAGTCCCCTCAAGTCAGACATCACCTAAGCAAGTTACCTGATGTAGATCAACAGCTATTCACTGGCATGGAATCTTGGCCTTATTTGGTAAAGTCGTCATATTTGTAAATATTTGCAGCGAGGATGACAAATGCTGTATAATCCCTTTAACGAGAAACATCTGTGCAAAGTGAAAATGGTTGGCATCAAAAAACCAACACCGCCAATAATTCTAGCATGTGCAGGAATATGCTATTGGAGAGATTAAACCGCTTGGTGTTATTTTATGCGTGTCTACACTTAATTATCTTGCCCATGCTTTTTTTATATATATTTTTTTTATTTAAAGTTGTCTAAGCTTATCATTCAGACATGCCTCAACATATCTGCAATGTTATTTCTGCTAGTGACAGTAGTGCTGTGTATAATTCATTTTGAAGGTGAAATTATCAGCAGCTAAAATGTGACATACAAAACCAATGCTTTTGTACATGTAATATTAGATGGAAGAAGCCATAGTTTACAGTGTGTACATGTAAGTAAATGTCTACAGGATTACAAATTTGAAAGCCTATCTACGAAAGCTTTGAGAATATCAATGCTGTTATTTTGTTAGGACATTAGAAACAATTTATTAAAATGTATTTTTTGTTACATGGGAATATCTGAACAGCGGCAGAATTTTTTTAAATAATATGTCCACATAACTTTTTTGACTTCCCATCGCTGATGCTAGACACACAACACCCTAAATATATAATTCAGATTATAAAGCATACAAGATATATGCAGCAAAACAAATTTTTAGTGCTCAAACCGTTATTAGCCGTTTATCCTTATGAACATAAGAGATTAGTCCTTGCATCGCCATGGGGTTCTTGCAGCTTCTTGCTGTAACTGGGACTCAGAATCTGACCAGTGGAGAGTAGGGAATGTGGCTCTAAAAAGCTGGCCTACTTAAACAGAATTGATGGCCCGAGGGATGTTGCTTGGCTAGGCCAGTCCCCCCCCGCCAGGTGACACGAGGGGCATGAGTGAGTTCCCCGGCCCTGGGAAAGGGGAGATGGGAGGTGGGGCCGAGCTTCGGCCAGGCCCCAGCCCTCCGCGATGCCGCTGGAAATGATCAGGAAATTTATCACCCTCCGCTGAGATGGCTATCACTTCTGCTAACCCAGAAGTGTCAGGGCCAGAAATATGGATGCCTGCAGCGCGGCGGTCCGGGACACGAGGCCACAGACGTGACGGTAAACAGGAGTTATTACAGCGCACAACAAAAATGGAACTGATGTTCACTGTTCCATGCTTTTCCCATTTATCCGTCTGGGTGGAGAAGAGGTGGGTCCGGCTGATTTCACGTGTGGTCAGTGGAGAATCTGCCCAGCAAGGATAAACTACAGAAGCAAATAACAAAGAACGTAGAACGCAATCTGCCGACGGAGAATAGCCGACACTGGAACTTAGGTTCTGTGTGAGAGGATCTATTAAGCACATACCATAGATATAAAATCCATGCAAATGTAAACATTCAAGCGCGGTAGTTATTAGGACAAGGCCTGCCAACACAGTGAGCCTATTTTGGCCGTATTTGTCACTGGGCTCCTTCCCACAATCCTTTGTGCTGACCTTGTCTGGTGGTCTTGAAGTTAAAGGACTGGAAGCCTCCCGTCAGCGCCGAGGAGTCGATGACGTCCACCCCATAGTCGCTCTGGTTTTTCCGGTACAAAGTGACAGCCACCACGAGAACGGCGACGGCGATGACCCCAGCTGCCAGTCCAGAGTAAAGGGCCACGTCGTTAGTGCCTTCCATACCTAGGACACACAGAGACAGAAGTGGGGGCACTGTACGGGTCATCCTCAAATGCTTGTGAAAATGACAAATACGCTCAAAGGCTTTCGACTCAGCTGGGAGAGAATTAGAAACGTCAAAGGACAGGCTTGATAGAGAAGGTCAGTCGGTGGGTAGTTGTCAGGCTTTCCTTGACTGAGGGCATATTGATATGAAAGCTCTTTTCCCCCAGTCAGTATGCAGGGCAGTTCCACATGAACTCAATAACGGCACAAAATACCCCTTCAATGGATCTCTCCATTGCACTGACAACCCAATAACTGGATTGAACTTGCTTTGTTTTTGACAGCCATTGGAAAATGTGCCAACGCATTATGATCAATGGAGACCAGGGGACAGTCAGGACTGGGATGAACCCATTTAACCTTCACAGAACTTTACTCTGTTACCCGGTGCTGAGAATGCAGAAACAGCCCACTGACTGTGTCAAGGTCTGATGCACATAAAGCCAATAGGACACTGTTTCCAGGGACAGTGAGTTCCTCGTATTCCCATAGCAAAATACACATAGAGAGTGAATGATGGAAGACCACCCCATGGTGTACAATTTTGAATCTATAGAAAGAATTGTAACAAGGCCCTTCAATGGCAGCTGCAAAGGAGAGCAACACATGCTATATGAGCTTGTGTAAATAGAGATTATTTACCCTTGGCACACTCAAATCAAGGGAAATATATTTTTAGCACCTTCTGGATATCTTGTTTGTGAATAAAGAGACTAATTCCATTGTAGTCATTTTTGTATCTCAGTCCAAATTTGTCTTTCAAATTTGATTAAAGTTTTCCCGGCCTTCCCAAGTCTCTCGAAGGTAAAATTTTTCAACTGATAAGTTTGAAGAGTATTAACGCTGTCTCTACATTATTAGAGGGGGGGGGGGGGGGGGGGGGGGGGGGGGGTACGGAAGGGGGGAGTTTTCACAGATTAAGCAGTTCTTCCATCATTCAAACATTTGTTTAATACATTGGTCGGCATTGAAGGGCGCTCCTTCATCTTAATTCACCCTGACCCGCTTGGTGATCAGCAGCTAATCTGGTTGTGAATGCCAGCACGCATTCTCCGTTCCTTAATCACTGGCGCCGTGACGCTCCACATTCCCACACCAGGTACACCTGTTCGGCCGGACCGTGGCTCTCTGCTCCTTTCTCCCTGTATGCTACGAGGGGCATGTTAGGGGCACGGAGGGTATTCCTCAACAAACGGGAGTTCTGAGAGCCAGGAGACATCCCATAGCCTCATGGGACAGCAGACCTCCAGAGGCATCAGAGACCGACATCAGTACGCTCACAAACCTCTTAGAGAAGGGCTGGCGAGAGGACAGTATGACTCACTAGGGGATTTTATGACTGGAAAAGGTTGAAAACATCCATGAAATGTAGTATGTGTTTTACAATGCACTCGCAATAGGTTGCTGATAACAACCACTCTCTACCAAGAGTGACACAATACAGTGCCATTGATTATGTCATTTTATTCAATCATATGGATTTTGTATAAGGTTTGCACAGAACTAAGGAGAAGATGGGTTCATTTATGGGTTCCAACTGATTCACAAATGTCCCTGATATGACTGATATTAACTATAAATAATCATCCATTGATGTTTCAGTACAAAGTTGGTTTCCCATATGCTGATGCAATGTGAAGACATGCGTGCTATTTACTGTGGCTGCTTTAAATTCTTCAAAACTAAACATCATCTGCAATCCAGACCAAGTGAGGATATTTCTAGCAATAGCTTTGCTTTTCCAGCTCACTGATAAATTATTAAAGCTTACAGACAGAGCTCTATGCCATCCACTTCCCTAAACCTCTCTGCCTGCAGTGACCAATGAGCTTGCTACTCTGGCTGTAGCTCTTCAGGTGATTCCCCCTCTGATTTTTAAAGCTTGAACAGAAAAAAAAATGTTTTTATGTGCCTCTGGTGCATCAAAACCTTACAGTACTAGGAGCTTGACTAGGCTGATGCTCTGATACAAGACATGTCTCCTAATGTCTGGGGGGGTGTTTTGCTAATGAGTCAGCAGACAGTTACTTCTGGAAAATAATGGTCTTGCACAGATGGGGCTCCATGGTTGGCTATTCAAGTCAACTCAACCAGTGACGTATAGTATAGCCCTGGCTAAAACCTGCTAGAAACTAACAAAATGACATTAAATCAGTCTTTTTGATTCGTTTCACGATGTAAGATGGTAAAAATAATCAAATGTAATGACTTCATATTCGTTTTAATTTTTACTGGAGTAATATATCACATAATACAGGCTACAAATAGAAACTAAGTAAATTTGATCGAGTGAGACTATAGGGTTGAGACTAATTCAATTTCAACTTCAAACGATTTTGCACAGTATCTTCAATTTCACTATTTCTCATTCCATATGTGACTCAGTTCACCAGATGAGGTGTAATGTGCATTTAATAGAGACTTCATAGTATCTGGCACAAAGTGTCTCCATTTTCACTCTGTTCGGGGGGCAGGGGGTGGAACTGGATGGTGGGATGCATGGCATGTTGATTAAAATAATTTTTACTTGCCGATTACTGAAAATAATTAGGCAATATGCTCTCTCGATTTGTTCTTAGTGAAACTGCCCCTTAGTGAGCTAAATTATGAAATATAATATGGCCTCATCATCCTCCATTATTTGTAATGAACAATTTAATCAAACCTCATATTTCCTCTTGAGCCTTCTTGGCTATAAATGCCCCTTGGTTAACTACTTCCTGCAGCCATAGCTGATAAGATATGATGACATAGAAAGATTGTTGTAAAATGGCACTAACGCATACTACGCATTCTAAGAAAGGTTAAAGGTCAGAGATCGGGGACAGGTACAAGCGCAACGGGTAGCAACTGATCAAAGCCCCTCCCCAGCTTCCCAGGGTGTTCCTCTGGAGCACTGTGCGCTCAATCACTGCGGCTCTTTGTTTATGGCGAGGCCGCTGAGGCCGCCACCTTGCACTCGTTATGAGAGTGCGCCATGCTGTCTTTCTAAAGCCGGGCATACACTCTACACTGTGCATCTTGTCAACTGATGACAGCTTATACTGCATGACTAAATTGCCCGTTGTGTACGTCCAAAGCCCACAATTTTGGTGCTAACACTGTACGACAGTAATCAGCCGGATCATAAAGCTCACAACCTGCTGCTCGCAAAGTACGGCAATAATCGGTGGGATATGCCAGTCACGTGTCCTGCCACTGAAAGCATGGCGGTGAAAATGTTGTCGAGAGAGATGTGTACTGAAAAGATCGAAAGAGATGTGCGCGGCTTTGTGTACTGAAAGATCAAAAAAGACGAGGCGCCGACGTGTCTGGACTGCCACTGCTTGCAACTGCTTACCACAGCATTTAACTCTGCGTAAATAGATTTATTACATAAATGCCCAAAAATGTGTTACTGGAATTAATGTGAGTGGCAAACAAAGAACAACAGCATAGGCCTAATTGAAGACCCTGGTGCTAAAAGTACTGAAGTCACAAAATGTCTATTTTGAGAAAATCAAATCCGAAAATATCATTGATCTATAAAATCAGCCATTAAAAGTTTTGCTGTTTTTATGCATTGCTTAGGCACCTTTTCTGTTAACAATATTTATAGGGTGGACTTTGCTAAACAAATACAACATGTTTCTATGCTCAACTTGAATTGTCAAAAAATGTGACTTCAGTACTTTTAGCACTAGGCTCTTCAATTATAAAACACAATGTACTTAAAATGTATTTAACTGTACTTAAAATGTATGCATTTTAAATGCATTTCCAAGATTTCTTATTACATTTACGATATTGATATTTACTAACACATTTTGAGGTAGCCAACAGGGCTAAACCAACCCAAAAACAAACCCTAACTTATCTTGAAGCATGTGAAGATGGCGTAATCAGAGCTCCTATAGGAGACACAAGCACCTTGTGACAATCTGTAAATGGTAGGAAAACAAAAATGTCGCAATCTATCTTGTGACTTAAGTCTCTTGTCTCAGTATATTGGATTTTTTAATCGTACATGTCTTTTATCCGCTGCTATTCAAGTCGGAAAGAAATGGCTCTTTGGAGTGTCACAGTGATTAGAAAATATCTATAGACTGGACGGAGTTAACAGTATAAATTCTACAGACTGAATGTCATTCATTCAATGAAACTTTATTTGTATCGCGTTTTTTACAGAGAACTGTCTCAAAGACGCTGCAAATACATACATTATACTGTACCTGTACCGATTACATTTCTAGCTTACTGTACAAGTAGGCATATAATCAAGAAAATGAATAAAGAAGATCCTAGCTGAAATTGAGCCTGATTTGCAAGGTTCGTCGACGACAGCAAAACGGGGTTAAAAACATAACGTACAGTGCATGCCGAGCTTAAATCAAGGTGATTGTACCACTGTCACTGCAGAACCTCACAGCCATTTAAAAAGGTATCGGGGGCTAAGCAACTAAATTTCCACTGGGGAATATCAGGAAGCATACAGCTATGCAATAAATTAGTCCATTTGCAATAATTACACTTCATTTATTCCCTTCAATACAGCACATGTTCGGTTGCCACTAATGATCAGTGGCTCCGTTCAGTCCTGCAAGAGCACTGTCACCCTGGAAGGAGAAAGCAGAGGTTGGGCTGTTGAAAAAATAACAGAAAACTTCAAATGATGCACTGATGAGATGGACAGAAGCTGATCAATCAAATGGGGGGTGAGTCAATGGACCGGCTCTTCATTTTCAGAACGACGAACGTTTCGTCTTGAGTGCTGTATGAACGCCGTGCAAAAGCACCGTTTCTGCTTTCAGCTTTTTTTTTTCTAGGCTGTGTCCTCGGGTCTTCATATGGAGACATTTGCACACCACGTTCACTCTTCGCTTTCAAATTCCAGAAACTCCTTGCAGACAGCAAGGCAGAGTAAAAAGCAAAAGCAGCTGGAGATTGAGGCTTGCTCGTACATACGTTACATTTTTATATTACTTTGGGGAAGTTTGAAGGCTGAAGATTTCTTACAACCTGTCTTTCCTTGTTTGATAAACGCTGCCCGGTGAGAGACGGTCTCTGAAATTGAATGCCACGATGGGAACCTCCCTCAAACACCCTTGGGGACAGGATTTTATGTCATTTTCGAAACTTGGGTGGAATTTCTTCCCAGAAATAAATTTTATTGAAAAAAAACCCAAATACATAAAAATGTAAAAGGGAAAAATGTGATTGGTGGAAAACCTCTCAGAATGGAGATGGCTGGTTTGGAATAAATAATAAGCCCTCTAAAACAAAGAGACTAACATCAATCTCTATAGCAGCACATTTGCATGGCCATCACATTATATCCAATTTGCAGAGCAGCTTTCCAAGCAATCAGAAAAAAATGGTCCAAACAATGCCTGCTGATTATGCCTCCTATTGGCCACACTGACTATGTCAAGAAAGGACCCTGAAGTTATTTAAAAAAATGACAGGACAACGCGCATGGCCGACAACTCATTCTAAGTGAGGGACGTGCTTCAGTAGGCCATGGAAATCAGCGCTATCCAATTTTTACTTATTGAAATCTTTTAGTGAGGCAGGGGGAGCATGACGTATGTAAAACAGAAAAGAAAGACTCACTTTGTGGCTCTACGTCATGTAGCAGCTTTCGATCTGCAAAGACAGAGAGAGAACGAGAGAGGCAATTAAACTCCATTCCTGTGTGAAGCCACTTGCGCCTTGTGCAATTCAGACAACGTCACAGCCTCCGGCAGAGCACCAACAGACACATCTAAGATAATGATGCGAGCACCATCATGACCAGGATCCGCTGGGCACTTTGAGCTTCATTGCCCTTCTCTTTAAGCAGAGGGAGTAACTGAGAGACTATTGATCACAATGCTGTTTGCAACAAAAGAGAATACGGAAGGAGACAAAAAAAAAAAAGCCACCGTAGCCATTGGAACAGCATTATAAACCAAGCCAACTTGGCCCACAGACATTTGATTGCTTGCCACCTATTTACTTCCCTTGTTTTGTCTGGCCACCTCATCGATTGCGAATTTGTCTCCACCACTAGCGCGCTCGTTAATTTCAGTATTCAGACCCGGTTTGTGGAAGGCGATAGACAGCTGATGATGATGATGATGATGGAAAGCGCAAACAGCGATGGCAGTGATGATGGATGTGTTTGCGGCATGCCGTCGCGGTAATGAAGGTGGGAGGGACTTACTCTGGGTGCACAGTCCCCCGGTGCAGTTCTCCGTGGCCTGGCCGGCCCCGTCGCAGGCCTTGCCCCCGTGCCTGGGCGCCGGGGCAACGCACTCTCTCCGCCGCTGCCTCTCGCACTCCGAGCCGCACGCGGTCCACTCGCTCCACTCCTCCCAGCCGCCATCCACTGTAGAGCACAAGGCGGGAGGGGGGGGGGGGGGGGGGGGGGCGCAGTGTAGCGTAACAGTTAGGGAACGGAGCTTGTAACTCAGAAGTCGAAAGTTTGATTCCAAGGTGGGGCACTGTCGTTGTACCCTTGAGCAAGGTAATTAACCTGAATTGCTTCAGTAAATATCCAGCTGTCTAAATAGACTGTACGGGGGGGATTTATCACTATATTCACTCTGGATAAGAGCGTCTGCTAAATGTATAAAACAAATTAAGGCACAGGACCTTCACCATTGCTATCATCATTCAAGCCCTGCTAAAAAAGAAGTGGCCCTTAATCACACAGGGCTGTAGGACCTTAAAATTCCCTGCTCTTTTGTTCAAAGCTTTCTAAATAAAAAGAAGAATGGCTTATCTGGCCTTCTGAGATCTTGACTGTCTTGGCATGCATTTCCTCCTGCTACATAGTCTGATTCATCAAGAGGGGAACCCAAGTTGCTTAGCTCAAAAGCTGCAGATACTGCACGCAGCGCTGGACAAGTCCTCCACGTTCACTGCCTGTGCGAGCTAAGAAAACATCCCCTGGAAAACATTCCACAAAGGCTATTTGTTTGGTCTTGTTTTGTTAAGGCTGTAACCACTCCAGCCTTTCATGGTTCCTTCCCTACTAATTTAAATGCAAATGACATGTTTACACTTTGCAGCGGACGGACGTGGAGAGCTTTGGGGAAGTCGATTAGGTCGCTGGGAGTGTATTGTTCTCTCCAGATAACTTTTTCTAATAGGCTGAGCGCTTCCCCCTGGTGATTGACTTTGGCAGCAAAACCATCAATTTTGTCAATATAGAGGCACACTTAAACAACAACACTTTTAAGGTTGGGACAGAGTGGATTCTTTCCCTCATAAAGGAAGTTGTATTAGTTTTCAGACATTACCTAGAAAAGTAATTTTACAAACACACACACACAAAAATACGATGTTGCACTCACATACCTGTATGCTTGATATCACTAAAGTACAGCAAGATAATTACGTTTAAAAATGCAATAAGACATAACATTTCCCCCAAATTTTCCTATTTTAATCAATCAAGAGTCACATCTCCACAGCTGTGCTAAAGATGAATGTGTATGTGAGTGCTTATTGATTTTCACAGCCGCTTCTGGGATTTTGCTCCTTTTTGTAGCACCTTCTTGGTGCCTCAAGCCCACACGTTTGGCCTTTGAATTCCCGCTCTTCATTACGCCAATAGGATTAAAGTGGTGAGGCCAAGCATGAGGTTATCACAATTAGCTCGTTAGCATTTTCTATAGAAATATGATGCTCACACCGAGGACGACTCGACGGGCGGGATGGTGATGTCATGTCTGAGGTTTGACGACAGAGACTAGAAAACAGGCCAGCAGTCAGCAGTCTGGATCTTTGGCATGAGGCTGTTGGCGTGAACTTGCTCAAACTTTTAGCGCAGCTTTGCTTGCCTAGCAGTAGAAATGTGGTGCTACGATCTATCTACATACAGACACAAAGTAACTGATACAGTGTATACATTTGCAGTTTATATTATTATAAACAGTATCAGAAAAAAACTAGGCTAACCAAATCTCAGCAAAACCATAATTATCACCTCTAACATGAGATAAATCTTAAACAAATAATCAGATTGTAGATTTGGATTGTTGTATAACAGGTAATGGACCTAATGCTATAAAACCTAGTTAAACCTAATCTCTCGAAATACCTCATATAACAAATAAAACATAACAAACAAAGAACTACTGACTGCAGCTGAATCTGAAATGTACGTGTAAACTCCATTAGAAAAGCAGCCTTACGTCAGCTCTCATAAAATCCACAGTAACAAAGGAACACGTGGGAAGCCAATTAAAGCTCGCCACACAAAACAATCAATGCTCGTTTCGTTACCTCAGGTTGTACAATGGCCAGCAAGGCAAAGCCTTTTGGCTGTTTCTAAAGCAGGGTTATCCATTTGTCAAAGTAAACAACTAGCACTACGTTCCCTGACACTGAGTGCAGAAAGCCTTTGTTCCCAGAAGCGCTGCAGATTAATCAGGCAAAATCCACAGCAATTTTAAGAGCAGCATTTACAATAAATTGTTTCAACGTTATGTTAGTGGGAAATAGGCTGCCAACTCAAGTGTGTTGTGTAACTTGTGAATTTTGCACCAATCTTTCGGTTGTTTCAGTAGCAAATAAAAAGTACAGCTCTTCGATACAGTAGGGAAAAAAAAAAAAACCAGTGCTAAACGGTGGTGTTTAATTGTTAGTGGCGACATCACTCATGGCCTTGAGCTGTGAGAATCATAACCTAATTTTCAAAATAGCAGTTTCAGGTTTCAAGTTTCTTCCCCTATTCATAGGCTACTCTATTACTAGAACATTGTTGATAATTCAATAGATGTAAAAATTGATGTATCCATAGTTACGCAAGGTGTGCCCTGTTCATTCAGCGTCTGCATTCATTACCATCACCCTGTAAATAGGCTCTTAGGCACCTACTCTATAACCACTACCTTTATTTATCAATACACTGTAGGCAGCTGGAGAAGGAAGATGTGAATTCGACTCACTTTTAGTTTGAACTCACTCCAACAATAGGCAAGTCATAAGGAGGTCAATATTTTCCCCCTTTTTTCTCATCCCGAATGATTGACATTCACATTCTTACATTCACAGAATTTATGCTGGCCTATTATTTATGATTTCAATTTGAACGTGTCGGAGCGCTTTTGTTTTGTTTTTTATCACTGAATAATGTTAAGCGCCTTCCCCCTCATTTCATTAATGTTGTACATTAAATTAAATGTAGGCACCATTATGGGGCATTAGTCAGCGTTTTTGCTTCTCATCGTCAACTGCCTTTGTTTGAGGCTATAAAATGAAAGGAACTTAAATTGGAGCACTGGAAAAATGATCTATAGATAGAACCCCAATGGATTCAGTCAGTAAAGGAGCTGAAAATGAATGCGGGATGGACCCTATAGCCTAATGGTAAGAGTGGCCTGTAATTTGGAAAATAGTCATTGCTCTGGCTTGTGGTTGATTACATCACGGGAAAAGCATGCACAGTTCCGCGATAAAACTGCAACACAACCCAAAGCATTCAGCTTTAAAATGCTGGCCCAAATTATGTGTATTTGGTCAGGTTTCTCTTTCTTAACTTAAAGGTTAAGAATTTAAAAGACATGCTAATTTTTCTGTGACAATGATGCCGTGTCAGGAAAAAAACCCTATTGTATTTCCAAAGCAGAGATGAACAGAGATTGTGGTTAACTGAAATCAAAATAACACTAAGGGCTCTATTTTTAATAAACCAAACGCAATGGTGAACGCAAGAGTAACCGCTTGGCGGTATCGCTCTGAGGGCGTGTCGGCGAGAAATTTGGTAATTTCATGACGGCAATCTTGGCGCACCTTATTGCTAAAAGGCTGGGTTTAAATGTACAAGGTGTGTCTCTATGGTAGCCAATCAAATTGTTGTTCTCATGCTTTAAAAAGTCGCTGTCTGTGGTGCTGAAGTACATCTTCCGGCAGGCGCATTTCACATTGGTGAAGATGTGCGATATTATGCAGCACACAACAGGCCACCATGAAGGCAGCTGCTCTCTCAGGGGTATACTGCAGTGATCCACTCGACCTATCCAAACACCTAAATCTCATTTTGAGTAGGCAAATGTTCTCTCAATGGCAACGCGACCCTTTGTTAGTCGGTGATTAAAAATGTGTTGTGCTCTAGTGCTGGGTGCGATGTATGTGTCATCAGCCAATTCTTCAAAGGGTACCCGTTGTCTCCCAATAAGCACCCATCCACGTTCCTTCGAAGGCTCCAGGAATGCCAAAATGAAGGAGTCGTGGGCTGAACCTGGGTAATTGGCAAATATATGTGTGACTTTGCAGCCGCATCGCATGTCACCTGGACGTTGATGGAATGTGTTCCTTTGCGATTGACGAAAACTATTGCATGCTCGGGTGGTGCGCGGATTTGTATGTGCGTGCAGTCGATAGCACCAAGCACCCCAGGGAACCCACACTTGAGAAAAAATGCGAGTTTTGACTTTTTACTGCATTCATTGTCCGTATAGTTGAGGAAGGACACCCGCTGAAAGTATATCCTTTCTGTGTATTGTCGTCGTCGCCGCAAACGTCGAGCCGATCACGTACTCCATCCGTCAGTGTCACGGGATTGAATCCTTATGCCACTAACACCTGCCTGCATAAATAGTCACTTATATACCCTGCTGATGATTGATTGAAGACTAAATTAATCGTTTGTTTAATTAGCCTACATTAGGTGATGTAGGCATAATTATGATTCAAGTGGTAGGCTTATGATTCAACTGTGCCAATGTGTAATTTATATATTATAGGCTATTGGCCTACATGATCGCACGTTTCTTGTAAGCTGTCCTGTTTTATTCTAGTAGTTTAAATTAAAATTAATTAATAATAATTATAGGCTATTTGTTAATTAAATGGAAGTGTAATGTTGGCATCACCTATAGACACTACATAGAACTACATGACTAATAAGTTACCAAATTGCCAGAGTCTATTGCGTTTCCGCTAAGAGGTGGTTCCAGCTGATCATAACGCAATGGGTTTTCGTTGGTTCAAATTGTCACTGAGCCGAAAGTATTTTAGAACACACCCCAGACAGCGCCACCCATCCCACTGCAGCGCAACCGAAAGGATGTTATGTTGAGAATTTGTTGATCCTAGCGGTATTGCTGAGAAACGCCATAGCGCCAGTTTTAAGACGTTGATGCTGTCAACAAGCTTGCGTTTGACTATACCGTCCCCTTGCGCTGGTTTGAAAATAGAGCCCTAAGTATTCCTAGGGCTCCACTTAATTTGAAGCTGTAATTTTCAGGTTGGCTGTATTTAAGAAAAGTGTGTTTTTTCAGATTAATTTTCTCTCTAAGGCATATACATCTGTGAGATCATTCTCTTCTCATACTCTTACACATCTGTGAGATCATTCTCTTCTCATACTCTTACATTTTTTCCCTTGGAGCAAACAATGTGTCTGTGATCTGAACTCAACTTGTGAAATGTAATTGGTACTTGAAAATGTATTGAGGTAAGAGTAAGCTTGAAGCATTACATTTCTTTTGTAGAGAAACATTAGTTCAGAATGTTTTCTGTGCAAAGCCTCATGTACCCTTTGTGGAGATGAGATGTGATCCTGAAGTGTAATTTTCCCTATTCTATGCTGAAATGTAGAATTTTGCAAATGTAATGACTGAAAATAGTTCCACTACTATTGCATGAAAGTGATTTTGAATTCTGGAATGAATAAACACAGATAAACTTTTGGTTTCCGCAGCAAACGTGGCTTAAAAATAAATGTAAATACATGCCAGCTTCACCTTACATTATACACAACATGTGAAGAGTATCAGTTTTTCATATTAACCATTAAACCAGTTAGTGTCTTTGCTTCATATCGGGAATGTTCAAGTGAATGTTTTGACCAAAATTGAGGGACATTTCATCACTATGATTAAACTGATTAACCTTTGAACAGCCTTCGGAGTAATATTTTAATGACTGGAAGTTTAGGATATACATTTGTAATTTTTGATCGGGCAGCATAGGTCCATCGACATGAGCAAAGGACCCAAAGCTTACCTGGACAGACGGCATTGCAGGTGATCTTCTGCATGGACATGCCTTCACAGAAAGCACCCCCGTTGAGAGGCGCGGGGTTGGTACAGGTGCGCGAGCGTTTCTGAACACCCCTCCCGCACCGCGCATTACAGGAAGACCACTCTGTCCACAATGACCAGCCACCATTCACTAGAGAGAGAAAAAAGGAGCGAAAGACAGAAAGGAGGAGAGGGGGAAAGATATTAAATAGCTCATTTGGGTAAAAACATCCGTAACCCTTCCTGTTTGGAGCCATGAACAGTATTTTAATAATGCTGTAGCACTGGCTACAACCTCTCCAAACAGTCCTCATTAGCAGACCGCTCGTTGCGTTGGATTCACCACATATCGCCATTCCCCGGCGCTCTTGTTTTTAATGCGGTTGCGGTCCTCTGTTCGTGTCATGTTCCAGGCCCGCGCAACCGCGGTGCAGATGAACCGTGTGCTCCTCAGGCTATAGAACACCCAACTGTTTGGATAGCGCACGTCAAGCCTCGCCGTTTCCCTAATTGAGTCTGCTCCCACTTTGCGGTCGCAGTCTTCTGTTAACAATTTATTTGTACACGTGGGATGAGTGCATCATACTTATGAATCACAAGGGCATGCAAGGCTATGCAGTTAATGTCTTTAAATTGTATTTGAATACTTTAAAAGCTTTGCCCCCCATTGCCTTGCACTAAGGCTTCAGCTGAATGAATAATTAATAGCAGTAATGGCAAAGATAATAGCAGAAATAAATAACACATTCTTAAATGGGGATGACCATATATTGGCTCATGCCTTTTTAAAAAGCCAACATTATATTTTAATGGGAAGCTGTAAATTTTGCCTTTCGTTAAGATCCATTACTTTGAATATCGTTCTGCCAAAAGAGCACTGATATTTTTCAAATAAAATCATGTAGTCTGTCATTTTCGGACACAATGTACTGCAGATAAATTTCCCTGTGTAGGAACTCTACGGCGCCTGTGAACTCTACGGTGCTCACCGTAGACCACGACGGTGGCTGTAGAGCTGCGTCTCTTGGCCACTATGTTGGTAGCCAGACAGGTGTAGTTCCCCGAGTCAGACAGCCGGGCCTCGTTAATGATGAGGTTGTGGTCCGCTCTGGTGTCGATGTTGTCATCGTTGACGGAGTTCACCAGCTCCTCGTTCTTCAGCCACTCCACCTGTCGGCAGGCAGAGAGAGAGCGAGAGAGAGATACAAACTTAGTGATGGTTTACTTCTCCCTACACTGGTAACAAAGCCGCATGGCTGGTTTTGAAAATTGCAATTATCTGCTCGTGGGTCAAGGTTTTGAATTTGGCTATGGACAAGGAGTTACAGGGATGACTAATTCATTAAAGGGTGTTGCGAATTAAAAACGGCAAACACCCCATCACTAACGCACACGAATACACACACTAACACAGACACACATACACACACCAACCAACACACACACACACACACACACACACCAACACCCAAGGGAGGGACCCGCTTGAAAATATTTTAACCGCCGAGCCACGGCGTCAGATTGCTTTGCTTCGTCTTTCTGCCCCAAAAGAATAATGGGTGCTGGGAAATCAATAAGTCAAGCGTCAAGCTGTCATCAGATTTTTGATGATAGAGAACACATTCATCCACATGCTTTTAATTTAATCTGCTCTGTTGCTCAGTTTCACAACCTTGTGATGGCGCAGACTCCAGAGCTCCTGTTTCACAGAGAGATGTGCACCATGCATGCCATACCATTTATTTATTTGCTACTTTAAAAAAAAAAAAAATATATATATATATATATATGTCTTTTAAAGAAACATTTATTCATGGCTGCATCATCAACAGCTGTTTGAAAAACCCAGTTTGACTGACTGGCACTCAATTGCAAGGAAATGGCTCACTCCGTCAGACTTGATGCAAGGGGGGGGATGGGGGACTGACGGGAAATAAAAAGGTAGGTAAGCTCTTTACTTAGTCTCATCACACTTTCGAGCGTCGCACGGGGTGTCAAAGAAGAGAGAGAAACAAAAAGGCTCGCTCTCGTGCAGTCGCTTCATGATGAAAACGGTCTGTCACTGGATGTTCGCTTATCTGGTAATGCGATGGTGAGAGCGTCCCTCTCTTTATGCATTTATTTTAATCTCAACTGGGAAACTTGGATGTTGAAAGCGGCAATTAACGGATGGTGCAATCAGCCCCTCCGCATTCTGTGCGCTGGGCCTGCTCTGAATTCCGGAGCTGTCACGGCGGGCAGCCGTAGGGTAATGATGAAAAGATTCACGGCGCGGGAAAAAAAGAAAGGGGGGGGGGGGGGGGGGGGGGGAAGCAGGGACAGATACAAATTAGCCTGGTAAGTGTGTGGCAGAGGATGTGAGAAATGAATTTGCCTAATTGGCACATTTGTTTCAATTAGAGTCTGGCCATCAGCGTCGGGCTTGACGGAGGGTTTTCACGCGCAAATGAGGTCCTCTAATTTCATTACTGTAACATTCCGGCGATATCAAGGTCGCTTCCCCCAACCGTGTCTACTGGCAAGGTCCTCCGATCTCCTTTTGATGGAATCCCATGCTGAAGTTGATGTGGAGGACCTGTGTGGAGCTGGTGACTCAGCGAGGCGCAAGGCTCAGGTGGGTGAACACGTCGGCAAACACGATGAAACGCTGGCAGCGTACGTAGGCTGCTTGGAGAGTGTAACAAGCGAGAGTCCGAGCGTGGCCTTGCAGCACCTGGGAGTGTGTGTGTGTGTGTGTGTGTGTGTGTTTGAAAAACCCCTTCTCCCCCGACACTTTGTACATTTTCACCTGCAACTTAAAAATTCAAATGTGAGGCTGTGTTCCCTTTTATAACCGGCGATTATATTTGTTACCAGCGTGTCGTTTCGCAGGAAAATTGGCTCAGCAATCTCTCCTCATCACTCCTCGTTCCTTTCATGAGTGACCTACACTAATTGTTCTGTTTTCAGTCCTATCAGATACTTAACTGTAATGTTTAAAGGCCATGGAACAAAGCTACGTGTCACGCCGCTATCTCCTCATTTCACCGAATTCATAGAGAAGGTAGGCATGGCTGCGGTGCTCGACAAGCTATCAGAAGAGGTAAACACGTCATCTTGTTCTCGACAACGATTTTATTCATTTATTTATTTATTAAGTCATTGCGTAACAAAAAAAAAGAAGAAAAGAAAACGCTGTTGTGTCTCCACCTCTCGGAGAGAAATGGGATTGGTCATTTTCCGTTTTAATATGTTGCCTTTCTTTCATTGTACCTGCAAGCAGAGAGCAGCCGTGCCCTGGGGTCCTGTGACCCCGCCTGGCACATCCTCTGTGCAGGGGGTTCAGATCACTGCATGCCTCATCAGTGTAATTACAAGGATTAACCAGCTCTGACACAGATCCCCTGAGGACTGGGGGGGGTAACAACAGCAGCCCCCTCTCAATGCACTGATGAGACCCATTGCCAAGTGTGACACTAATCCACCCAGAGGCTCCTGAACGCACATACTTATGTTCCCGCGCACACACGCACACACACACACACACACACACACACACACGCGCAAATACATCAAAGACTTTGAACTCTGCATGCCTCTGTGTCTTCATATCCCATTGAGCCCGATCCCCCTCTTTACACCAGGAGCGGGATGGTCTGGGTTGAAATCCCCCCCCCCCCCCCCCCCCCGTCTCCCCCATCCCCGAGACCCCACTGCCCGTTTGCCACTGTGTTATCCACTCTGGAGGTTAATGGGAAAAATATCAGAACACGATGCGGGTTGTGTCACCGCACCGCCTTCCTGTTTCTTCCCAAATGCCAAATGCCACTCCCCCCCCCCCCGCCAAGCAACACTGCAGTCCATTACTATTCCATCCAGATCGGTCTTATCACAGAGAAATACATAGGGGGAGCTGGTCGTGCTGCCCAGGCTGGGGAATGTAATTGCTTGGCTTGATAATGAAGCTCATCATTCGCTCTCGTGGAGGCCTGCTCTGACCGCAGGGAGGGAAAGCAAGGGAAATGCACGTAGCCAAAGCTATGTTACCATGTATACAATGCAGTGCACCTCACAAGAATCCAGTTCAACACAAACACTAGCCCTTGGGTATGACCTTAATGCTGTTGAGGGCTGCAGCCTCGCGTTCACAGACAACATCGATATTAGTTCCAAACTGCGGGAATTGTCGGGGGCCCGTGATGCATTGATGTAGCTTCGCAGAGCAGCGTTGGAAGTCTCGCAGTCTTGTTACACGGCCAAAGAAATAATCACAGAGGTTATTCCAATCAATTGCAATCATGTACAATACCTTATTACATCGGCAGTTTGAAACAAAGGCGTGAGTATAATTTGCATTCAATTCTAAAGAAATGAATGTGACAAGAAGGCAATTACGAGTGAAGTCCAATATCCAGTTTTGTTTTATCCAATGAAATTAACTTGGACTTTCATTAATGTCTTGGCTGTTTCACCTCGGTCGCGTCGGTTACTCCGAGGCAATAATGGCTCTCGAGAAATCACATTATAGAAAACTGCTCTTGAATCTGACAGTGACATTTCAGGCCTGGCACCAATCATTCAGTGTCCACCCTTCATGACCATAATGCCTCCAATAATGTTTATCTGTGAATAATTACATTTCAAGCACTTCAAATGACTTTGAATCACCAGACACAATGAATAATTGCACTACACAAAGCAATTGCTGGTTAATGTTTGCCTAATGGTGCGAGATCTTATTTTTTTAAGTTATCCAAAGGCTATTAACACTACATTGAGCATATTCTAGTGCTGCAATAATATGATCTCTACTTTGACTGCTAATTTCATGCTTTCTTTTTTGCATATCCAACAATAGAATACATTATGCAAGGTTCTCGAGTGTTCGTTCAACATTAAATATTTGGTAAAATGTGCAAATATTCACAATAATTGTATTTAAAAAGTATTAAATATGTGACCTATGAATTGGAGGGGATATAATAATGTCATTTAAATTCTATAATAAAAGAGACATATGATTAGATGGCTGATGGAGAAAGGCACTAATTTGGATAAATGTATTTTCTCAACCAGCTTCTTATTGTCATGATTACATGATACATCCGTGTAGCATAAAGAGGACCTGCTCAATATTACTGCAGTTTCAAACATAGATAAAATAATGCACCAGTCTGGGTACTGAAGCTCTCTATTGAAGTCACTGCTAGAGTTGTGTCATTATTTATATACATTATTTTGAGCCCACTTATCTCGAAACAGTTAGGCAACACTGGTAACACTACAACACTACATTGTTTGTAGTCTGCTGAATTGTTGTTTAGAGGTCATTTTGCTGCTCCCGCTCTTGTTTTTTTATTGGAATTAAACTAATTTCCTCTACTAATCTTGTCAGAGAGTTTTTAAATGAGAGATTCCCATTGTGGACTATAGGCTATGAAAGCACCACCTCTGTTTCAAAGATGGCACCGAACCACCAGTAATACTGATGGTTCTGATGCCAGTGGTTTCAAAGGGGTCTCTGAACTGGTAATTCGCACCAATGATGCCCGATTATACATGCTGCCATTCGGAGATTTCGGACACTAAACACGTACAAGTACAAGAAAAAAAAAATGAGGCCATCATTGTGTTCAGTGAGAAATTAAAGTGGCAATGATTTATATGCCCTGGCTTTGGCCGGCCCACAGATGTCCCCGTTTATATCTACATTGGTCATTCAGCATGCATAATTGCCTCAGCTTACTGTTCTCGCTGGAGCCGGAGGGAATGGTGTGGGGCTCTCAGTCGCTCTCCTGGTTCAGGATCAGAGCTTTGGTCTGTTACAGTGGGGTACAGGAGGGGGCTCCCAGAGAGGACAGTCTTGAGGTAAGGCCCTGGCGAGGGAGCCCGAGGAAAAGCCCTCGGCCGGGGCGTGAGGGAAGAGCGTTCCAACCCCCCCCCCACCGGAGGTGGAGGCCCGCCCGCCCACCCGCACCAAAGTCCTACCGCCCTCCAGGCCCGCTGCCAGACAGAGGCTCCCGCTGAGAAGAAAGTCCAGATGATGTGTTCTGTTCCTGGCAGCGGGAGCGGGCAGAGGGTACCACCATGGCCCCTCAGGCACCGGGTTTCCCCCTGCACACTAGCAATGGGACCACTTCCACTGGCAACCTATCCTGCTCCTCCATGCACTCTGGCCAAGTTTACTCAGCTTGGCAGCAGTCAGGAAGTGCATCTTTTTGATGCGCAAAAATCCCACCAGTAAGTCGCCTCGAGTTTCTGTCACCGATTCCCCTGAGTCAGACAGACATAAATAGCACTGCAAGACCTAAGCAACTGAGCTGGGGATATGTGTGGATCTGATACAAGATTTCTCTTAGGATTTTAGAGGGGGAACAAACTGTCATGATGTTGTGGGTTTTCCAAGTGACAATACCAAAAACATGCTAGCTGGAAAAAAAGGTTTTTATTATACAGCGCTGGATGGTTTTTTTAAATACTAATTCTACAGAGACTCACATGTATTTCAAGTCTGAGGATTTGCACAGTACAAGCGGATGTTAATTATTTATACTACAGCTTACAGGAACTTATTGGCGGAATCACTCACCGGTTCAGGAAAGGCCCAGTGGAGACATTGTTTGAGATGCGCCTGCCTGTGATTCTGTTTAAAGTGAGCTGATGGGGCAGACAGTGGTAGCGGCGTTCCCACATTCTCTCCATGCTAATTCCTTCCCAGGGGAAAGGCTGAAACGCTCGCACAGTGAATGGCATTAGCCACTGCAACTACGTCCGACCCCAGTGATCTACAATTGATCAAGCCGCAAAATAAAACAAGTTTAATTGCAAAGTGGGGGCGCACATCAACCGGGACATCCGCAGAGAATGTTGATGGGGCGTCCACCCCACCAGCTGACATTAGGAAAAGATGGGGAGTGAGCGTTTACCCTGGAGCCTAGTTTAAAAAAGAAAGTTTCTAAAAATTCAGCACGCTCACAGCTGAAAGTACAATATTTCACGCAAGAGGTGAGCTAACATCGACTGGGCTGCAAATGGCTGCCACTTGCTCTACATTATTTACTCTGTCTCTTTTGCTGGGCTCATTCATGTTGACAAAGGACTTGAGGGGAACTCTTGTCTTAAAACTTTTTCTTTTTCTTGGAATTTCCTAGTTTGATGTTCAGAGTGCAGTCAATGAGACTTTTCCTGAATCAGCCTTCCATTTCAATGCTGAATCATTCACCGCAGCAAGATTGCGCATTGCGCACACCCCGTAAAAATCATGTGTACCACAAAAGTATAGTTCCGACTAAGTAACATTAGATGAGCCTCGTGAGCAGCTCTGAGTCTAGTCTTCACGTTAGGCTGAACTAGCAATGTGATTCTTTTATCCCGTTAATGGAAAACAACAAAAAAAATGTATTTCCTTGCTGACATTGCTCAATATTGGATTGAATGGCAAAATGTCTCTACCAGGTAGAAAAAAAAGTAGTTCCATCTGGACTCATTATGAGAAAATGGGGTTAAATGCAAACTTTGAAAAGTGCAGCTAGCATTTTAATACAGCAGCACCAGCGCTATGCTCAATCAAATAAGGACTCACAATAAATGAAGGATGAGTTTCACAAAGGTAGCACAGCTTTGACAGATTACTCATGCTGCAGAATTGAAATGACAGAACAGTTAACGCATTGAGCAAACTTGCTTTCGCCGATGTTCTGGAAATGTAATCTACAAACATATACCTGAATTGTCCAGTTTAAGTAAGGGATAATGTACAATGAACAAGACTAGTGTTTCAAAATAAGCTCTGACAGGGCTTTAATCACATCAATGGGGATTATTTCAAAACTACGGACTCCCTTGCTGCACATTATCCTGCTTATACCACGGCTACTTGCCAAAGAAATTATCTGCCACAAAATCATATTTAAACTGATTTTATTGTGCCTGTTTATTTCTAGCTTCCACACACAAAACATAGTTTCAACAAACAATGGCTTTTAGTATCCCAGCAATCACAAACAAGTTAACTCACAATGGCTTTTAGTTTCCCAGCAATCAGAAACAAGTTAACTCACAATGGTTTTAGTTTTGTGCCGTGCCATATTTACAAAAAATAAATTGGACATTTACATTTATTCAATTTTAAGTGTGTCGGGATGAAGGGGGCATTTATTTGGATGCTGATGGCCATGACTGGAGTGTCACCAAGTGGTGTGTACATTTGTATTGTATATAGCAAAGCTAACATCACATTAGCCTACATTAGAATGGGGGATTTGTCTGCTATCACAATGTACTGTTGCTAAGTCCATTCACATTGAATAAAAAACTATTAATAATTGAATATTTTATTCAATGTTAATTGACAAAATTTAATGGTCAAACATAATCATCTAATGGTTAACTAAAGCCCCTTTCACACATGGAACCCACACCATTGCTGGGTTCAATAATGTGGCTTTGGTAGTGGTTTTCCCCGTTCACACATAGGTCTGCTATTGAAAAAAATCCGGACCAAGTCTGTAGACACATGACATGACCGTTCAGGATAGATTGGGCCAGTGGTTCCCAAACTTGGTACTGGCTGACCACTGTGTATGCTGGTTGTCGTTCCAACCACAATTGCAATCCCAGAATTTTAATGTTGTTAATTTTTCTTAATTAGGTGCTTTTCATGTTTAGAGGGATCATTCACCCTCTTAAGCTATTAAGCTTAAGCATTATGTCAGAAATAGCTATGCATGCCATGAAGAATAAAAGTCCCATGTTAACATTGTACGTATTGTGCTATATTGCAGACAATTACATAAAAAGAGGTAACAACATTTTTTAATGATCAAATTAAAGACTGAGATGAATCAATGGTGGATGAATGTAATGGTGGTCTTACAGTAGACCAAGCCATGTCAAGCAAGGATAAATGTTCAAATTTCCCTCACAAAATCACACAATGCAGCTCAAATATATACTAAGTGTAAAGTCTCATATTTGTGTGAGGAAAAAAATGTAGTAAAATGATTAATGATTCAGTAAAATGATTTATTAAAGAAATTCTGCCTGAAACAAAAGGTCTTACGTCAGAACGTCATAACCTTTCGCTGCTTTATCCGGGAGTTTTCCTGCTTTTGTTCACACTAGAGCCCTGGCGGAAGACTTCCGTAAATCTGCTCTGTTCACACGCGATGCCCACACATAAAATATCCAGAACATTTACGGGTTAGGATGCATGTGTTAGAGGGGCTTTTATGAGAACAGGTCCCCACAAACTGAGGACCAAAATTTGATCCGAAAACACACCTTAGGTTGCACCCACACTATTAATAATGATAGCGGAGACTGCTCTCTCATGGTTCTTTTGAAAGAGGAGGAACGACTGTAAGTGCAACGGGGGAGTAAACACTCAGGCAAAAAGCCCTCTTAGACAGTGTAAATGTCAGCGGGGTGTAAAGGTAGGTCTTACCCCAGCCACTGGAACTCCCTCTGGAGGACGGCAGTGCAGCACGATCATGCCCTTGATCGGCACCTCCTTCCCCTGGGGGTCCTGCTCAAAGTTCTTCCGCAGGTCTGTTTGGGGAGATAAGAGGCGAGCGTCAGTCCGCGGCTAGCCCGTCTCTCTCGCTCACTTTCCCTTTTCCCGTCTCTAACACCACGTGCCGTGCGCAATACCCTGCCTCTGGGTTCCATCAAAGTATCTGGGAACTGTAGAACATGTACAATGACACTATGACAAGCTAATCTCTTACCGAGGCAACATTCGCTTCAGTTAGGTTAGGGCAGATCGGAACCTTAAAATCTGGTCTTTATTTGGCCCCAAATGAGAGAGCAGGAATCAGTTCAGGGCAGTGGAGTCAGCCTTTTTTTTGTGTGTGGGAATAGTACTCACATGCAATTCGGACGGTTGCCTTGCGGCTTTTCGATGTACCCAGGTGGCTCCAGGCGACACAGAGACACCAGTAGTCCTCTGGGCCGTGAAAGTCCTCCACTTGTTGCCGAGAAACATTGATCATCACCTCTCGGATCTTCAGTCCTGCCAATGGAGAGAGAGAATCCCTTAAAAAAGTGCAGTACATTTACACAGTCCTCCAGTCCTCAGTTCACTAGCAATGTCACAAATAAATTACCATCCTCTCGCAATTTATTTTTGTTCACTGTATGGGACATGAATCTCTGGTCTTAATCTCAAGAACCATATATTCTACTGTGCTGAAACATACACGACAAGGCACGTTCAGTAAGTAATATTTTTGAAAATATTTTCAATGAAACATGTTTTTGTCACCCAAGATCCTTGTACTGCAGTATATGAAAAAAGTGAAATACTAAAACTTTTTTTTTTCTGCAGGGTCTCAGGAGGTTATGGAGAATAAAAAATCTTGGAATTGACATTTTATTTACTGGTGCTCTGTATGTGTCCCATCTGATTTAATCAACTGCAGTAAAATATCACATAAAACTGGATACTAGCAATTTGTTTGAGCTAATATCCTTTCAACATTGCCTACTCTGACCTCTTCTCAGTTAACTGGGGTTCATTCAAATTCACAAAATATGTAGGACATAGACTCTATGCCTGAATACAGATATGATACGAGGAATATCCTTTTGGAAAATGACACATATTCTATGTAAAGATTCTGACAACTTCCATGTTCCCTCCATAACTTCCACCACTGGATGCACAGCAGCTTTGAATTATTCAAAGGGTCTAATGTATATAGTGTTGTTGTGTTTCTGTACAGAAAATAACACAAACTGCTCACAAGGCCTTTTTATGCCTTTGAAACCATGATGGGCCAATATGAGCTCTCAGTTACTCTCAATGCCAGATCCACAAAGCTTTTTTTCATCTTGAAGCCCGGCTCATACTGGCCGACCAGTATGAATTCCATTAACAAATGATAGGCCTCAGATAAGCACCTGTGCTTCAAAGTGTCTTTGGAGAGCTAATTCAGTTCACATGCCATAAAGGAATATGACAATGCTGTGCTCTGTAATATCAATACTGCAAAGTATTTTCTCTGTGAAACCACATTTTACTCCAATCACCAGTTTCATGTGCAAAAAGGAAAATGCATAATTTATGATTATGCGTTGAGAGAGGCGATCGAATAAGCTCTTTAAAGCTTTATATACTGTATTTAGGCCACTGGAAAACAAGGTGAGAGGAATCAACATGTATACTGTGTCTCCAAATGGACTCTCTTTTTTAGGAGACTCCGATTTCTATACCCTATCACAAAATGCACTGAAAGTATAGGAATGGTTAGCCAATTATAGTCAATTACAATGGGAGAAAAGACAATCCCATATGACAACTTCACTTTGGAGATAATCCGTGTCAGTCCTGCGATTCTGGCTCCTACTGTTTGACAGTAAAAAGGAAGCCCTCACCTCCATATCTTCTTCGAGCAGGAGGGCATACTCAATCTTAAAGTCTTAGCATCTCTGTGATATACTGTAGTTCTAGGGTCGTAAAGCTCCCCATTGTTATTCCGGGTCATTGGCTTAAGACCTGTCACGTGTGTTTTCTCTCCTTGATTCCCTAAATTCCACAATCTACAGGCCACACAAATACTGGATCAGCGAAAGGATGCAAGGGTCTAAGTATGGAATAAAGACCAATCCTATATAGTCTCATATACTCTAGTTTTTTTGACTGAACTGTTGTGTTTTTAAGAAGTATTAAATATGATTGGAGTCCCGCTAAATGTCTCACTCAACAAATGTTTGTTGATACAATGTTTCAGTCATCTTGACCTTCAGGTATTGAGCAGGTATCTGTTTTTAATACGTAAGTGACATAGCAGACTGTCTACAACATGAGAACTGTTGCATGTGTGGAATAAGCAACCATTGATCTAGTATGACAAAGAAGTACTTTTTTCTCCTTTTTTAAAAATATTGGCATCCAACGTGGAGCTCAACATTCCCGCCCTAATTTGGAATGTCCAACTATTTGCAGCCGCTGCCGCATTCATGCGCGAACTCCACTGCCGATTCAGGAGAGTGTAGACATCCTCAGTTTTCCTCTGAAACACATGGCGTCACCAGTCTGCTTCTTTTCACGTGACGGCCCACAGCCAAGCTCACACAGAATTGAGTCGGTGGAAGACCTTTCATATGCATGCAGTACACCTGATCAACCAGTGTATGTCGCTAGAGAGTAATGAAATGCGGACCCCTAACCGACTGGACGCTCCTGCACCCTGGGCGATGCTATCACCAATTGTGTGGTGCCCTATGGAGCCGTCGTTCACAGTCGGCACTTGCACAGTCTGGATTTGATTCAAGAACGTGGGGCTCATCCATCTCGGCTGATTGCTATTGCATGAGGTACCGAGTTCGAATCCCGGCCGAGGACATTTCTGTGTGGAGTTTGCATGTTCTCCCTGTGTCCGCGTGGGTTTCCTCCGGGTACTCCGGTTTCCTCCCACAGTCCAAAGACATGCAGGTTAGGTTAATTGGAGACTAAATTGCCCATAGGTATGAGTGTGTGAGTGAATGGTGTGTGTGCCCTGCAATGGATTGGCGGCCTGTCCAGGGTGTATTCCTGCCTCTCGCCCAATGCATGCTGGGATACGCTCCAGCGACCCTGACCAGGAATAAGCGGGTTAGATAATGGATGGATGGATATTGGTATGCTCTAAAAGTTGTTTTAAGGAGTGCACAAACTTTCCTTTTTTATTTTGTTAAAGGAATTTTTTTTACAAAAGCCAAGGCCTCTCAGAAGAAGTGAGAAAGCGTGTCTATCTTTTTTTATTTTTTAAACAAATAAGAAGTATGATGGTTCTGATTCCCTGAGGCAGCCGAGAGAACCAAGCACTTACACAGAAACGTATGAAGCATCAGTGTACCCAGTGTTTCACAGAGACAGAGGGGAAGACAATTCATTCCTGGCAATTCTTAATTTCCCTTTGGAGACCTGGCGGTGAGTGCACACTGGGGGTGGGGGGGGGGGGGGGGGGGGGGGGGATTGAGAGGCAGGGAGAGAAAAATCATGACTAATGACTGCATGTAATTCTCCCCAAAAGAAACCGTGAGTAATATGCTAATGGGAAGGAGCCCTTTTCTCCCCGCTGAAAGGCTAATTTCCTGGAGGACGGGCTGTCGACGACAGGTGGTGCGCCGTGGAGGCAGGCTGGAGCGTCGCTGCTTTGTCATCCGTCAACGGCGTTTCTCTAAAGCCGGAGTAGCATCGACGGGCTTTTATTAAACTAAACCTCTTGATTTGGCACTCGCCGCTCTGCCGTTAATGTGGCCGCGGCGTGCCACGGCGCTCGACAGAACCTTCCGGAGGGCCGAAACGCCCAGAGGGGGAGCAGGAGACTATCTGCTAAAAAACCGAATTAAAAAGGGGGGGTCATGCCTCTCGGAGCCAAGAGGGAGGGACGGCGATGCTAATCTAGTCTCCCCGCGGCTCCGGCCTGTTGTTTTGCATTGGCTCGGCTCGCTGGCTCGAGCGGAATGAGGACCGTGAGGGACGGGAACGCTCTGACCGGATCCGCCTTTCCGGTCCCTTAACTAATGGATATTCCAGCTGCAGCCCATGCCAACGATCGCCAAATGTGATTCTTGGCAGACTCCGGCGAACCCGCGACAAAGGACGATTATCGGAATTGTTTCAAATTATTTGCACTTTACGCCGCTTGGAAAACATATGCTACAGAGCTCAAACTCATTTTTCCTTCCAGATTTTTTTTCCCCTCCTGATTTTTCAACATCAGCGGGTTTCCGCGCGTTCAAAAACCTACCTTGATTAAACTCCCGTCTCAGCCGCTGATTTTACGTCAACACATTTATCAATCATTTTTTTGGCAATGGCGCTGACATCAGTCAAAATACGCATTCTACAGCGGCAACTATCATGGAAATCTAGTTTCTGAAACTGGCGGGTTGAGCATTTATGTTTTATGTCTGCCGTATACATTTGGCTTGCACTCTGTCCAGAGGAGTGACGCGTGTACTGGCTGAACTGCAGCGGTATGTGTCTTTCAGTCCGTGGCTAGAGGCTGCAGGTTAAAGGGGGGGTGGGTGTGTGGTCAGACGATATTCCACAGCTGTCTCCATGTTCCGTTATTGCGATGGCCTTGCGGTCTGAGTGTCTCTCTTCCATTGGGCGGCCTCTTGGCGTTGCATCAGCCCCTGACCCGGCTGACACACCGAACCCTCCACAGAGCTGCCTGGCTTCTCTTTAACACTACCGCTGCTATGCGTGCGGTCAGGGACCCCTGTCAGACCTCTTTTAGCCTTTGCTAGCATACAGCTGACATGCACCTGCGTTTTACCGCACGCGTGATGCTTTGCCCTCTACAGAGAGACAACGCTTGTAAGCAATGATTACAGTGAAACTCAGCCGCACTCATTAAAAGCACTCCGTACCACACACGGAAAGGCGGCATAATCCCTGAAACGTGGTTTTAGCCAGTTTCAAGCAGTACTGTATATTACTGTATAATTGCTCACCTCTTGTCATTAATTAGGTGTAGGTGGGTGGTGGTATGCATTGGCGATGCTGAAGGGAGCTTCCACCCTTTACTGCAAATTGCCTTAATATTGCAATTCACTGTTCTCATTATGTACTATATTATATATATTTTTGTATAACAATAATAATGATAATAATAGTTCATATTTAATGCTTGAGTCTACAGCTTTGCCATAAAATACACAGAAGGCACCTAGTAGAGTTCAAAGGATCACAGACGACTGGCCAACAGGGCGTTATTTTTGGAAAGCAAGGATAGTGACTTTCTTCGTGCCTCCCCACCTGCTTCTCCTTTAACAACGCTTCCCGGGGACCGCATGCGCAAGCCGTCGACTTAAACACGAAGACGAAGACAGGGTTAAGGGTTCAAGCCTTCCCTTCAGACCAGAACACTTTGCTCCCGGCGAAGGAAAAAAAGGAAACAGCGTTGGCACATTAATGTCACAGACGATTAAGCTCTCCTTTTCCCAGCCCAGGCCTCCACAGTGGAGCCCTCACGCAATATGAAAAGGAATAATGATCATCGTAAAAAGCATCCAAATATGGTAGTGCTATTAAACACAACATATTGAGCATGTAAAACGTTCATTCAAAATGCATTCAGAAATAAGATACCCCTCGCCACGTTCGTGCAATCACGTGTACGCATACACACTCGCGTACAGATGCTAATGCACATTTGCGCGCGCACACAGACACACACACACACACACAGAGGAACACTGCTCTCCCTCTCTATCACACACACAGACAAACAGAGGAACGCTTCTCTCTCTCACACACAGAGAAACATTTCGCTCACACGCGCGAGCAATGCACACACACACTTTCCTTCCTTCGACATAATGATTCCATTACAGTGTTTTTTCCCCCTGCCTTTGGGACTGTTATACGATCGCACACTTTTTATTTTCCAGTGCAGAGAGATCAATGCAAATCAGTGTTATCAGCAGCCTCCATTAGGCTATACGCCCACTGCTAAAGCATGTAATTGGAAGCCCGTCGTGAGGAGGGAGCAAACATTTCTCCTTAAAACAAAATGACATCCGTGATAATGGTTACAAAAACCAGAATCTAATGCTTTCAAAGGCCTGAGAGAAAATGGAGAAAAGCGATCATCACTACCTCGTCTGTGCCCTGGATAGGCTTGTTTCACAAGGGACTGGGGGAACGAGGCGCACTCTAATTCTGGACAGCCTTAGCATCTCCGGTATTAATTTCACTCTGGACTGCAACTTGAGTCTCACTGCTGGCTAAAGCTGGAAAGATGTTTGGAATTAGATTTAGCTCCACTTCTTGAAAGGGGTTTAGAGGTGTCTGCAATTAAAGAGGATAATTAAAATTTAGAGACATGAGATTGGGGATATGGTTGCATTAAGTAATTTACAAGAGTTCGCTGCTTACCTTTTGCCCAATTCCTTGTTGTCTTTTGTATTTTTGTTCAAAGAAGATTTTTACATTAATGAAAAAGTCAAACCTCAGTTGACTAAACAACAACAATGTATGCTTTGTAAAGGGGTACACCCAGTACACATAGGGTGTTTTTCCTGGTCATCTAATAAATAAATCCACATCTTGTTTTAATGAGCACATTGGATGGGATCAATTACTAAATGAGCACATTGGATCAATTACTCATTTTTAGCCATTTATTTGAAGGTGGACTGTAGGCTATATCCCATTTAACTGGTAACATGAGTGTTGCATGGACAGTCAATACATCCTATTCACTGTCCCTCTACCCTATTCTATGCTATAAACAAAACTATTTTCAATATATACAGTATATATACAAATTTCAAAGAAAGTACTATCATAATTGCTCATTATATTGTATTATATGGTTAGACAGAACAATTATACATTTTTATTTTTATTTTTTATTTTTTTATTTAAAAAATGCTATTTAGGTGTGGGTACAATAAGTATGTTCAATACTGAACAATAAAATGAGGCATGAGTGGAAATCTTCCATGGATATTTATGTGCTTCTCATGGATATTCCAGAATGAAACTTGGTGAATATAATGTAATGGGGGAGAGAGTAAAGGACAGCTGGGCTTCAGATAACCTTGAAGTGGCAGCATCTGTGAATTGCGAGCATCTAAATCATGTGAAAAAATGTGCTTGGATGAAAATTTGGGATTTTAGAGCGATAATCTTCAAATATCGCTTTTGTGAACGAAGGCCCTTTCAGACTCTGAGAAGCGGTTGGAGGCCATAAAACCAGCGACGTCCCATTACATTGTACAAGCTGCACGCGTCGATTAGCCGTTCTAGCAGCCAGTACCAGCTTTCAGGAACTGGAAAAACGCATTTGCAGGGCGAGCGCCGGCAACAGATGTCAACATCGTTCCACGAAGCCGTCGCTGACAGATGTCAAAGCGGTCCCTGACACGAGGCGTTTGATCCTCGATGCCGCGCCGCGCTTGGCAGCCGCGAGCGCGGCCTGGCCTGAGGCCCTGCAGATGTGGGCCACGCCGCGCCGTGCTCAGTTTGGGGAAGGGCTTCCAAAACACCCGCAAAATGGAAAAACAAAGAGACGCTGGAAAAGAAGTCACGCGGCCCCCGATGTGCTCAGTCAATCCTGACTGGTCGGGGCCTTCGGGAAGACGGCGCAGCGACCCAATATAAATCATTTCACCTTGAAGACACAACAAACGGTTGTCGAAGAAGGAAACCATCAAGCCTCGCTCCACCAGAAGGCCTGCTCCTTCATTATGCTCCGCATGAATCTAATTGAGAAAGAAATTATGAAAATAACGCTCCTCGTGTACACGGGTACAGCTGTCGACAGTCACGCGAGTTAGCATGATTGTCTGTTTGCCTGGTTCGCTTAAAAAGCTATTATCCGCTTTCCAGGGGTAACTCCGGCCGGGGAAGAAACCACAAATCTTACTGTAACAGCTGTTAAAGTGGCAAAAGCGTCTTCTGAACTGGATACACCGAACGCAGGAGCACAAGAGGACGACCGCTTCACCGAAGGGCAGCTGGTGTCGGCGCCTGTTTTTCACGCTCGTGGGTCGCTTGGTCGGTACCGAAGCTGAGAGTGTTTATCTGCAGCGGTCAGCACTCTGCTCCCCTGCAGGGCCCAGCCTGTCTGGACCTGCCAATCTCCATCTGTCTATAATCTGCACATGGAACACGAGGGCCCCAGTGCACCAATCTGCAAGCTGCTCACTGTTGATAACATTCATCGCAACAAACACCATCGATACTGACCCATACTGTTACCAACCCATGGCAAGCCAGATTTTTTTTTTACGAATCTTTTTTCCCCCATACAGAAGCAACATTATAAAAAAAGTTGTTCCTTCAATGAACCGATGAACTACCCAACATAAAACACTAGTCCGTGATATTCCTTTCAAATCAGTCCTTGCTAAAGAAAATCTCATATACACAGAGTGGGGCCTTACTCAGATGAATAGGACCCTGATACTTTGAGACTGGCACAGTGAAAATTAGGCATAAGGCATGGTTTAAATACGTAAAGATACATTTGTACATAAGACATTAATTGGCTCTGCACGGGTTTTTGCGAGGAGTAGTGGCTGCTCTCAGAACTAGTTTCTCAGCTGCACTCCACCTCAGTCGAGTCCTCTCTTACTGAAACGGATCCTAAGAGCCCGGACCTTCATCGCATGGTGTGGTTCGCTGGTCCCGGATGGATTTAGAAGGTTAACCCGCGAGCGGTGCTCCGGTAGAGAGCTCAGGCTGCTACCGAACCGGTGGCAGCTGTGATGGTTTTAAATCGGCGGCGCGGCGGAGACGGGCAGAGCGTCGGGGCGAGGAGGCTCAGGGAGACCGCCGCCCGCCGCCCGCCGCCGTGCGCAGCAAGTCGTGAAGGTCTCCGTGGTATTTAACACGGCAAACATAGGGAACTAGCAGGCCGCAGTTTTCATCGCAAATAACGTTTCGCATAAATTTACACACGTCTGCGTGCCAGGTCACATTCACACTGTATAGGCCAGACCTACATCAAAAGTCAATGCCGGGTCACGGATGTGCTTTAAGAAATAAATTCGATTAAAATGATCCTACCTTATAATTAGATTTAGAACTAAGAATCTAAATATATTGAGAATTGATTTTTCCTCACTACACACTTTTATATTATAATTTTTTCATACACTTGTTTAGACCCATAATAAAGGGATATAACAAGCTAAATTGTGTAAAAATATCAGACAGAGACTCTTGCTCTCTAAGAGACTCCATCATCATTGAGTTATACATAAAGTATATATAAATATATAACTATACTTATAAATATACAAGTATCTTGGGAGCTTTAACAAATCCTTCAGTTTTTTCTTATCAAAAACAACCAACCAAAATTCCTAGTGAGACTCCTTGCTTTTACATAAAGGATAACAGAACTTTTCTTTTTCATTATCACCACAGTATAATTTTAAAAAAATTATTTTAACACACTCTTGTTACGCAGTTAGAGAAAAACAGTTTAATCTGCCACATCTATATAAGACTTGTGTTACTGACATTTTCATGTTGACTGTGATTTGTAATATCACTGCCTAAAAACTCATATACAAGGCAAAAAAAAATAATAATAACACCCC
Organism: Synaphobranchus kaupii; assembly: GCA_029718625.1. Classification (NCBI taxonomy): domain Eukaryota; kingdom Metazoa; phylum Chordata; class Actinopteri; order Anguilliformes; family Synaphobranchidae; genus Synaphobranchus; species Synaphobranchus kaupii. The sequence goes on along the minus strand of CM056376.1, from coordinate 22,149,977 downwards.
ACATTCATAAGATAATAGTTACCATTGCTGCTGTAGTGCAGCATAGATTATGGAGCTTCATATGGTTGTTCATGGCTCTACATATAAATATTTCAACTCCCTTTCATGATTTGCTAATGGGGCATTATTACTGGTGCTACATCATTTATACAAGACTATTCTTTACAGTACTTGACTAGTTCCATTGATTTCCTTAGATTACAGAGATCAGTGCTATGTCTTTCTACCATCCCTGCATTGCAAGACTGGGGATACCATTTTTAATAAGGTAATAGCAATTAATGATGTATGCCATTAGCTTGTTACTGGGCAGTGTCATGCATGTATCTCAAATGCATTTTTGGCTCCTTTATGCAATAGAAAATGAAAGCCGAAAAAGCTCATCCTCAAAGCTTCTGCTAATCTGCCCGTCATCCACAGCAATCCCACTTAAAATGCCTGGAGTTTACAGCCTCAGCTGGGTACGCATCAGCTATCGGAATGACATGATTCCCCCTGATCTGAAAGCGGGGCGGCCCTGACAGGCCCGCGGTCTTCGATGGCCCTCCAGCACCGATGAGCCTCCGTTAACAACACGGCCACCTCGGTGTCTGAAAACGTGCCTTGCCCTGCTTCCTATTCATCCAGTGCCACGCGCTTGCCCGGTACTGAGATGGAGGTAGCACATTGGGCATGATAACCCAGGCAAGCTCTTCACAGGGAACCTCTGGGAGCATCTGGCCTCTACCGCTCTAACGGCTCACCGGTCCCCGGCTCACTATTGAACACGTTTCACATTTCAGCAGACAAGAACATATTAAAGGAGAACACTAAAACCTGACCCGCACAATTCAATGATAAATTGCCTTTGTCAGAAAAACGAAGAGAGTCAACACATCCATGCTCTTACCGTTGATCTGGGATTTCCAAATAAGCACACAGGTGGTAAAGGAGGAGGCCTGTCGGCCATAAAGGGAGACGGCCAATCAGTTACATGGTGGGTGTAACGCTGATGTCACATCAGAGCAACATATCACTCCACCAACAGCCATGGCAGTAATGCTACAGTTGTATTGATGCCCACTCCTACATTTTCCAATATTTATAACTTAACGGCAACAAACTGGAGAATGTGATCCTCGATAAACAATAAAAAGACAAACTCAAACGGAGCGTAACACCCCACATGGGACTGAGCAGTTTATATCCCTCCCATCTTACGATGTGGTGTTGCACTAAAACCATCCAAGCACAGGGTTTATATACCTTCGCCATTTCAAAGTTAATTCAAAACCCATTGGTTGTGTCAGCAAAAAAAACAGCTCCCAAAAATCTTAGCCTCTATGTCTTACAAACGATGTCCCCTCTTAAGGGGACGAGTTCAACTCCTGCAAACTCTGCTCAGTTCCGGCCGTTCGCCACTTAACTGCCACCTCACTTAACGCCCTTCTCCGGAGCCAAGGGACGGAGTCCTCTGTGGTGGCCAACTCAAGGGCATTGTTGCGCTTATCGGTGGGTGCGATTCATCTGCCTGGCTGGAAAATGAGAGATCCTATCAGCCCCGTGGGGATGGCATTGAGCCCATGTCCTAATCAATAAAACCCAATTCATCGCAGATCTGCCGGGCTGATTAACTTGCTTAATCCATAGCGCAATTTTGCTGGCCATTACCAGGCGCCGCCGTGCTCTGTAAAAGGATGTCGTTATCAGCGGTTATGAGCTTAATGCTGATATGAAGCCGGGTGTGCGACCAGCGAGGGCAGGGATGCTCTGGGGTCTTTTTAATTGCAAACCACTCGGGGCCCGCTGGCCTTTTTAATTGAGGGGGGTGACAGTGGGGAAAGGTTTGGGAAAGAGAGAAGCGGAATGTGAAAGTATCTTCTCAGAGGTTAACCATTGTTCTTTAGGTCATTGTTGGGGGTTGGTTGATAACCGCTAACCAAAACAAGTACAAATTATGTTTTAGGCTTAGCACTATTTGTTGAAGCAATAACAACTGTAGCACTGCATCTGGAGTGAATTCAACCAGCATAAAGTGCTTACTTTCAACACGCTGGTAGACACTAGTGGCATCTATTTTAACTAGGTTTATGGATTTAAAAGAAATTTAAATAATTTGAGGTGCAATGCTGTCACGTAGATTAAGCAGGAATTCACTGATCCTTTTTCTGGAGAGGGAATTTAAAAGCGCAAGGGCAAATGTCTTCAGACAGAGGTTTGAGTCACAAAATTAGATATGCTGAGAAGAAGAACAATACCGTTGTCTGAACAGAAGCAATGGCAGACAACTTCCCACCGCTCCATTTGACTTTAGCGCAGCTTTAAGCACCAAAAAAAACTCATTTACTGACTTCAGTACTAAGCTAAGAACTAATGTGTGAGGAATCTTAGGAGTCAGAAATAAAATCTAAATCCTACTTTCATTTTCTTTTGAAATGCCACAAGTGTTGATTTGCTCAGCTCTTAAAAATTGCATGTGGAAAAACGGAAGCCTTGCCAACAGAGTGCATTTGGAGAAGAATTTATAAAAATACTCCACAGCGTGGTGTCTTTAATAAGCAATTGTACCATCTGTAGGAAGTCAGCTACAAGGGAAGATGTGCCTATGAAATATCCAGTGGATGCTAAGATGCGTATCCAAGCACTTCTGCAAATTTGGTTGGAAAGGGATTCATGCGTTTGCAATAAGCATGTGGTAATGAAAATTAAAAATGGTTCTGTTCTTTTTTTTGTCATCTTTCTCCACTGTCTCCCATCATTCCTGTCCCTCTCTGTGATCATGTAGTACTGTGTGAGGTAATATAGAAATGATCAGATAAGGCCTTATGGTTGTACGGTTATATACATTTCATATACTGTTTGTAGTCAATTCAATCCTTATCATTATTTTTACAAAATGGTAAAAATGGAAAAGAAAACGGAGTTATTGCGAGTGAAAAAAATGTGAATTTCCTGGTTCCATTTCCTCCTTTTCTTGTCGCATGAAGCTAAAATAATCAAGATGGTGACTTTCATTTCCCCATTATCAGTCACACAACAATTTCACAGCACAGCAATCACGCAATAATGAACTTCCAGAAGCAATTAAACGCCCCTATCCTGCAGAGGGGCCTCTGTGAAGACAAGACACACTTCTTTTCATACAGACTAATCAGTGCATATTTCAGAAGAGGTGCTGCATCAACTTTGTTCCCCGGAAAACCCTTCAGGATATAAAACGAGGATCTCATCAGCAACAGCTGTTCTATGGATTCTCACACACCTGCTTCTGACACTTTTTTTTAACGGGACTAATTTGGACTGCCCCTCCCCCCTTCCATCCACAACTTGCGGAGACACCAAAACACTTCGCCACTGTTAATATTCAGAACGCAAGACGGCCTCTTTATAACCAGAGGCGGAGGCCTATCATGGAGCTTTGACTAGCTTCAATCTAGAAGTACGCAGACTCTAGAGCTAAATTTAAAGGCGAGCCATGCACCAAGGAGAGGAGCGGTGGGGCTCTGTGACGGGAGGGTGGGAGCGGAGGAGTGGTGGCGTTTCGGTAAATTAACCAAAGCTAATGTACAGCAAAACAAATTGCCTGTTTCGTTTTGAATTTAAAATTCCATTGGCGTAATTCACTAAACCACGCACCGCCAATGCCGGGGGGTGGGGAGGGGGGGCGTGCTATGTTTGCTTAGATGTTCTCAGATAAACAGTGAACAATGCAACTCAACACGCGGGGACGGTTTCCCCAATATTAATCCCTCCCGCTTTGGGCTCCAATTTCACTGTTGGTCAACACACTTCAAATCACATTAAAGGGATTGTTCGTTACAAATGCATTTAGCCACTTTGCTGTGAATTGGCAATTTTTTAAGACATGATTGGCTCTCTGGCTTTATTCTATTTAATTTTTTAGATAAATATGATAAATGAAAGCAATGAATTTATAAGAAATAATTTTGGCACCGTGCCATCTCCAAATTGCATTTAACATGTGATCGAAAGCACTATCATTGTGTTTGACTTTGTGGTGCTCTCATGGTGTCCGGACTGAGTACGCATATACAGTATCTGTGTTGTATCGATTTTGTTCCTTGATGTCACAACGGCTCAGCAATAGTCCCGTGTGAGGTGCGAGAGAACAAGCTCCATCCATCTTTTCTGCTTGTGGCTCCATTTTCATTAATACATTTACATGCTTTTTTGAGTTTTTCCCCTTTTGGCTTTTTGTCTCATAATAGCTAGGATACCTCGTGAATGTTAAGTATGTGTGACTTTTTTCCTCTCTTCTACTTGCTTTTTCACCATGAAATCTCTGTAGATCACGTCGGGTGATCCCATTGTACTCTGCCTACGACACCAAACCTACTATTATAGGAAGTCGATGCAATATCCTCCTAAGATCTAAGGCGATTAATGTGTGTCCCCTGTAGGGGACATACGTCTCTGTTCTTAATATCAAGAACCATATATTCTACTATGCTGAAACCTACTCTACAAGTCAAAAAAATTAAAATACTTAAAAAAAAGATTTCTGCCAGGTCTCAGGAGGATATTGTCATAGGACTGCCTCAGTAGGCTCCTCTTTGGCAGTCAGTCTTTGCTAGCCAGCATAAGCCAGCATTTTAATTGTGCGTGACACATTATGTCTGTCAGTTTAATTGGAAGCAATCAAAAGTACAGGAGAATCCGGAAATATGTTAAAGTATATTTTAAGCCCAGGATATTTTTAAGCCAGATGTCCTGGTTCCATCAGGTCACTTCAAGAACTTACTGAAAGGCCTGTTCACAGAAGATTGTACAATGTGACTGTGTCTTTCAATATATAATACTCTGCACTGCAATTATGGACTTTATGTACATTTTTAGATTTTAACCTCACCTTGCAATTGCATATTGCAGGGCCCTTGGGAAAAAAATGATAACTGATTAAATAAAGGTAATAATAATGTTAAACCACTGCTATAAATAAGACCTATTTTGACCTAAGAGCACACAATGCCCTTTCATAAGTGATCTGTTGTAGTCCAACTGGAGGGATGATAGTTCCTACCTGTGCCCTCGTCCAAGTACTCCCGGGAAACGTGCTCATTTTGGTGCACCCACTCCCCGTTGCACTTGAAGAAGATCTGGAGAGCGGGCGCGGCCCGACAGCGGAGCTTGATGGGGTTGCTCTTGATGATGTAAGCGTCCTGGGGTTCCTGCAGAAAGTGCGGGAGCGTGCCTGGGACGGACGGCAAGGAGTCCGGAAGGGCATCGCTACTGGTTCCTGCAAATGGTAAGGGAGGAGACCATCTCGTTAAGCCTTCTTTAAAACACACACACACACACACACACACACACACACACACACACACACACACACACACACACACACACACACACACACACACACACACACACACATACAGGCCCCAGAACAGATGTATGAAAGCAAGAACATTCTGAGCTGCTGTACAAGGGATAAAGCATTCGAGATTAAGAAAACCTGTCAAAAATTTTTTATTTCATGCTTATTCTTCCCCAGTCAACATCAAAGAAAACAACTATGCTTGCACTTGTTCTGTCAACATCGGTCTCTCTTCAGAGCACTTTAAAAAAAAACGTACACAACAGGTTTTGTCCAGGAACAGAAGCAACGGGAGGAGAGCGATTGGCAGAATTGTGGCTGTGGAGTTTGAATGCATCTTATCTGAGCCGCACAACTGTTTGTGCTGCAGTCATTCGGCTCTAATCTCTTTGAACAAACACAAATTTCACACCACAATATTTCCTGTGTTCATTACTTCAGCACCTCACGTGGGTTTGGGTCTCCATTGAGCGATGCCAAAACAATTTCCCAAGGAGAAAATGCGGTTGAAGATGCAAACTGAGCCCCACGGTCTCTCGAGCTGGTTTGTTTTGATGACTGGAAGGGGCAATTTCTATCAAAAAAAATAAAAATAAAAGATCCGGATCCTTCAACAGAAGGCTCCCCTCCTCGGGACTGTAGGGAATCCTTTCAATTTCTGCTGGGGTCAGAACAATGAAGAATGCCATGCCCACATTCGTGCCACCTGCAGAATTCATGCTGTAATAAAAGCTCAATCCCATAAAGATTCCCTAGTGTAAAACCCTCTGATGTAGCCGAGACATTCAGAGATGTGAAAGGCAGCGTGTCCCGTCAATAAATCCCATTTTGTGTGCCGGCTCTGCTTACCGCCTCCCCCGTACTTTTCGAATTAGGCTGAATCCACAGATAAAGGAATACAACAGAAAATACACAAACACATACAGTACACACACACACACACACACACACGCACACAAACATAATGTGAAAATCAGCACTTTCATGATTTTTTCAGTTTTTTTCATGAAGTTTCAGAAGATGAGCTAAATATCCGTCTCCATCATTCAAAATCGAATTATCATCACTGTAGAACCATGGAGGCATAGAATCTAACTGACAGGAAGTTGACTGTAATTGTCCAATTGATAAAAACAACACCGTTATTGCAGCTGATTACCAAAAGTTCAATAACACCTTTGTCACCCACAATATTTCACTTAGACAGCATGACAACAGTGCCAGTATTGAGGCAGTATTGTTTTCCTTAATAGAAGCCCTACATTTCCGATGATGTGATCGTTAATGTCTCTTATATAACATTAGCTCATTCTGTGGCACTTTTTCCAAGTACTTTGCTCATTTTTCTACAGTGATCAGCCAAACTACATGAGGCTGAGAAGATCTGTTTCCTACATTTTGTAATGTCCTCAGATCCCAGCCCATGTTGCCCATTTAAACAGTAATTGGTGAAAAGGAGACAGACAGAGTGAGGTGCTCAATGTCCATTTTACCCCGTTATACACAGAGATTTCCAGAGTCTTTTCCTTAAAGTCCAAACTGGGCTTGTAGTCCTGGACCGACTTAAGTAGGAGACCATTCACTTGGGTAAAGGGGAGAGGGGGCAGTTGGGGTTTTCCAATATCAAATAATATCAAATAAACTTTGATCTCCTGAGACCGCCATTTCATCTACAGTCAACACCCCCCCACCACCCCCATAAATTATGATTTGCGGCGCCTTTTTGCACAAATGCCTTTTGCAACCTGCGGCTTATTCATTACTGCTCCCCGTCCCCCCGGTGGCTTCACATCCGAATCAAGGAAACATTAATCACCAGCGGTGCCCTGACCCCACAGGAACAGCGCAGTAAAACCACACATCGCTCGGCAACCCCCCCCCCCCGCAAATTTCCACACAGACGGAAGGAGAAGCACCCGCTTCATTTATTTCGCTTCGCTTTAGCTCACGGTTTTCCCGCTGTTTATGCTTCATTTACATGGTCATGAACAGGTGCCATATGTTTATCTCTGGGAGAGCGAGGCGACACGACACTCAATCCAAACCGGCGTCAAGCCCAACCCCTTACAGGAGGCGGCGATATTTCAGCCCTGTCACGTCGAGCGGGGGCCCGAGACGTACGCGACTCCACGAGCGCAGATACAAGCCCCGACTGTCACGGGCTCCTGAGCGATTGTTCGATTAAGTCATTATTAAAAGAATGATCTGTCCTTTTGTCGTCTCATCTCTTGTCACGATGTGCCTCCTCTGACTTTCTTCCCACACGAGTTATTGGCGCGATCTGATCTGAGATGATCTACGATTTCATTATCCGTGGTGCAGCATGGGAGGTTTAATACACGATGATGCGCGTCTAACGAACAAATAAAAATGGCGTGGATAACATCTCAATGCAAATGTCTTGAAAGTGGCTTTATTCACCTGATGAAGTTTTTTAACTACAGATGGCTAAAAGTCTAATATACGCTAATATAATTACGTGTGCAGATTGCCAGGTGGCTGTAAAAGGGAAAGGCATTAACGTTGAGCACTTAGCCACGGTGAGTGCTTGCCATTTTCAAGATCAAAGCACTTGGCCAGTGATTAAAAAATAAATATAACTGACATCTCCAAGCTTGTTCATTTAATGGATGTCAAAACAAGACAACAATTCTATAGTTCAATGTCTAAGCTGTCATGGAACCTAATTACAACAACAAATACAATTTGTATGAGAGTTAAATTTAGAACAACTCAGAGGAATGGCGACTTTCGAATAAAGTGAGGAACAATCATTTTATATTGCCTCTCTCAAGGAACTCTGCATGTATGTTGTTCCTGAATGCGTCACAAAGGCAGATGATATTATGAACTATGAGGCAGAACACGAGACAAGCAAATGTTCTGCCTGCATAAATATGATTGAGATGTGATCTGATTGTACAATGGATAATTTAATTTTGTACATAAATCATCAAATAATTCAACTCTGAAGAAAGGACTGTATTTATTCTAGCATGACAAGAGGACATTTTGTGACATTTTCTGCGCCGACTTTTTCTTGAGAAGAGCACCGGGACGCACGCTGACATAATTGTAAAGACGACACCGTACTCTATGTGATTTATGTCATCGGAGTGGCCACAGATGTTCTTTGAATACATAATATCAAATCACATTCGCACTTGTCATATCAGTTTCTTTCTAATTTGTATGTTCCCAATGTTCCTTCATGTGTCAGCCAGTGTAAGCGTTGCATTTAAACATATCTGGCCTCGCTACTTTTCACTTTCTGATCCTACAATCACCGGAGTTGCAAGCAAAGAAACTGTACACACGTATTTGTGAAAATATGTAATGGTATGAAGCACTTGTTGTGCCTTGCACAGCCCTATTTCTATTTGCAAACCCATAGATGCAATAAAATTAGCATCACTGAATTGTGATCTTGCATGATATTCGGTACAGATAAAAAAGGGTGAAGGTCATGATCCTGACCATCTCCACCATCTTGGATTGAACTTGGATCTTATCCCAGAATAAATGACTGCTTAAAGGTTGTATCAGTGATTTTGGGTGACGTCACTTCTGAAGCGAAATCCCAAACAAACATACTTATGAATAATTATGTTATGTTTTAAAAAATAGTGTTCAAGCATCCAGAATTATAACCACGTTAATAACGTTTGTAAGAAACCAAACCGTTTGTAAATCCGTCAAGATTTCAGCGAGATAAGAGTATTAGCGTTTGTGCAGATCATTGTGATTGGTTGGAATACTGTTTATTTTGGTTTTGAGTGGTTGGTAGTACCATTTGTTTTTGTGTACGATCTCGGAGCATAGGCTGCCTACAGAGACGCGGTTTTTTGACGGCCTGCTTATGGGGCGGGCAGCTAGCGGATCGTGAGGAAAAATCAGATGAATGTGATCATTTATGTTTCCACCCAAAATCGCTGATACAACCTTTAAGTACATCACTGACTTCACTCCTCAACAAAATACATTCCCTGCAAAACACAGTGTCGAATTTCAACAGTGAATTACTAACCACTTCATTGGGAAATCAGCAACAAAATTTTAAATGAGTAAATTGATTTCAGTAATAAATCACACTCTTGAAAAAAGATATTATGACATGAAGTACATAACAGAAATTCTAAAGGATTATCATCATCCCAGTAACAATGGGAAATCAGGAGGTCATTAAAGTGCTAAATAAAAGCACAAAAGCAGTTCAATAGCATTATAGAAATACTTTTACACTTGCATGAAATTATATACGTTCTTCGATAATTTTATTGCAAGGGCAGTGGTTAAGAGTACGGTATGTATATTTAAACAGAAATTATTTTAAATTATGTACTCTCACTTTCATTTTCTCTTCACGGACCAGTGTGGAATGGGAGATGAATCTAGTCAACGCTTCTTTAATAGTGCCTGATAATGTAATACGGGTGTAATGTGTTGCAAATGAGGGTGCAGGTTTGATTCCAAGATGGGGCATGGACTTAACCCCGAATGGCTTTAATAAATATCTGTAATAGCTGTATAAATGATAGCATGTAAAACAATGTGATCTGTGTAAGTCACGACTAGCTCAATAATATTTATTGGTTGTTGTTTTTTGTTGAAATCATATAACCCATGTATGGTACATACCCACTAACAGTCCAAGAATGACCAACTAACCTACGATGAAGGGCTGTTTATTTCAGCTCTATTATTCAGGTCTTTCGATGTTGACAAGATGACAAAAAGTCACGTGGCTTCAGCGTAAAATGCAAAAAGTGTGTTTGCACAGCATTTGGAAAGATTGCAAAATATCCATGCATGTATCTATTCGTTACAGCAGTCTTTTATAGATAAGCAGAATCTGCAGAGGGCTGTAAACCTCGGATGATTATCCTAAGAAGGCGAATCGACAGACGCTAAGGAAGGATGGAAATAAGGAAAAAAGGAGCCTCTTGTAGAGCAGTCTGTCCCATATCGCTGAGTGACAAGTGGAAAATAGTTTTGCATGCTGGGTAAGAAGAATTTGCTTCCTCACAGTGATTATCTGCAGCAGGAGGTGTATGTATGGTAACTGCATGCATACAACCTGTGGAAATAATTCATTAAATATGACCATTAAGTATACCCTCACAAATAATAACTTCTAACCAATAGGAATTATGTAATTACCCTAATATCACTTCTGAAAGCATTGGTTAAGCAACCAGGACAGCGCTAAGATTAAATATACAGGTTAGCAAATAGAACAAATGCTTGAAAACAAAATCTCAAAATAACGATTGGCAACCACAATGGCTATACAACTAATAGTGCTGGAGATTCTCTACTGGGGTCTGGGTAGGCATAATCTCATTTAAATTAAAAAAATTTTTAATTGTTTTGAATTGTGAGATGCTATGTGCTAGTCTATGGTTGAAGCTTCTATGAGAGACCTGGGGCTCTATCATGGCGATCTTGGTGCTTGGTCTAAGCGCATGGCGTAAAGTCCATTTAGGGCGTGTCTAAGTCCACTTTTGCTATTTTAACGGCATGTTTTTTGGGCGCTAAGCACGGCGCAGCGTGCAAATGGGCTGAACCTAGTCTCTTCATTAATTATAGGTGTGTCTTGGGCGTGACATGCAATAAACCAATCAAAATGTCATATCCCATTCCCTTTAAAAGCCTGCTTTTCCACCTTGGCAGATTGCTTATATGATGGCGAAACAGACATGCTCATGCGTGTTTAGTGCGATCAAGGAATAGGCTATATGGATCAATAGTAGCCTATGATAAATATTATTCGGACAAACCATTATGAGTTCCCGGTAATTCCCGACAGTGCTGTTATTTTACTAAATATACGTGGTTAAATTTCGTTAAAGGCACCTGCAACAGCTGAGAATAAGCTACCAATTGCTTCCGTCTCACCTTGGAAAACGCCAAATTAGCCTGCTTGTTTAACAAATTTCGTTTGATTATGCAATGAAGCAATGAACTCATGTTCAAGCTTCATCTGAAGTTCATTACCTGTATTCTAATTTTGATTAATAAAATAAATAATGTTATTTTGCCTTAATGATGACAATAAATACAATAAAGCTGTCAGGTTGGCAACCCATAGGTTCACGCATATTTTCCCTTGTTTTAGGCTATAATGTCCTGCTTATGGAAATGTGACCAACCTGTTTTACTGGTAGCGTAATGCTTTAAAACAATCCACTTTCCTAGGAAGACAGTTAAAAGTGAGATTTACAGCAGGGGAAACAGACCTGCTCCTGTAAACGCACATGCAGATAATAGTATTAAAATGAATTGTGAATTAATTGTAACGTGCTGCAAATTTGTTTTCGTTTCTAATTAGACGCTTAGTTCTCTTTAAAATCTTTTGTTCAGTTATGGAATAACAGGTGAAATCAGCGGGGTTTTAATAAGCTGAGAGTATGGAAACTTTGTCACTGTAATTTAAAAAATATGAAGGACGAAGAATAGCTAAGGTTACAATTCAGTTAACATGGTGACATTTATCTCAGTTTTTTTTAACCATAGGCTATCGAAAAAACCTTATGCACAGCGAATCCGCTGTAGCCTAGGCTATTTGAAAAACAATAAAAGCAATATTCACTGGACAAGGTTTTGAACTTTTTTCAGTCACAAACCATTCTATTTACTTACAGGCTGTATTCCTAGATAAACAGAGCTGTATTGTAATGACATCTGAAGCGCATTTTGAAAACTCAAATGTCCGTCTATTGCAGTGCACGAGTTTTCCATTGAATGACAATTCACGCATTAGGTGTAAATGACAATTTGCGCATTAGGCTTGATAGGTGTTATCAGCTCCTTTTTAATGGATAGCCATTGTCCCGTACCATTGCACATCGCCTGGATGTTGATGGAGTGGGCTGAGAGCAATGTAATGTGGCATCGTTTCCCTTCGCTGAGGGAAAGGTATGTGGACCTATGGAACCTTTTTGATATAGCCTACACAATAATAATATTTCACATTGTGTTCTAGATATTTTAGTCATGCTTGTGCGCGCCCCTGTGTGTAACAGACAGGATGGTATGCGTGTTGTCCACACGCCTATGTAGACGCACTTATATGCGCCATTAAAATAACATGTAAACAACTGCGACATGACTTTAGACCAGGTTTGTGGTGGTTCTAGCGCAAGCGCTTTCTGCTGGCTCAAGATAGCAATACGCCAAAAAGAATCCTGGCCACTCCTCATCTTAAGACCAACACGCCCAGTTCACTTGTAATGGGCACAAGAATACATGGTAGTTAAACAACGTGAACGCAAGGTGTTGAACCATGCGCCGGGTGTAAGATAGCAAAGACACTTGTGTTTTGGTTAGCGCTGCTTAGCGCCGGGTGTAAGATAGGGCCCCTGGTCGCTATTGAAGTGCTTTTGAGGAAGCAGCCATCTCAGTCACATAATCTCAAAAGATATTATTCCAGCCAACCTCTACAGTACATTTAAGAACAAGCACAGTAATGATTGTATATTGTGACATTGAAGAATCATGCTGTAAGAAATTGCACTTTCCTGTTTTCCAACTGTTTTACAAAACGAAATAAACACTGTGAATTGGGTTTTGTTGCAAATAACCGTCCTGGTTGAAAAAAAGGCATCAAGTTTTCCCTCCCTACAAAATGTACCAACTATATAGGCCTACAAATACCATCATTTTATCAGCAGAAATCTGTATGGCAATAAAAATGCAAAGATGGTCCCTTTTTTGGAAACACTACATCCCCTCACAGTCATAATCCCGCAATAAACATGAACCGTATGCGTGCCTGTACAATACTGGAATAAAGTCAAACTCGTATGCTTAAAAAACTATAAAACTTAATGTCCTCCCTACTTCTGAAGGATACTAAAATCTCTTACCACACCAAAAGCTTTAAAATGAAAAGAACTTGCAGTTCATTTTCTTTGGAATGACCATGGTCAGGTTTACATAAGCCATTCTTTTCTGTTCGCTTTCATTCAAGCGTGTCCAGAATGATCTGCGATGGCAATAAAGCCTGGCAGCGTTGAATCAGAACAAGCTGAAGGACCCATCCTTTCTGTTAAAGAGAAATATTCAAGGTGCCGGCTTTGATTTCCCTCTCCCGTGATTCTTTTGGAGTGAAACAATCTGCTTGATTTCAACACTCTCCCTCGCAATAAGAAGAGCAGGGCGCGGTTCAGAATGCGTCCTCTTCGGCACCCATGTATTTAGCTTCTGTCAGCGCGGATAAACACGGAACTGTGAAGAAATAACCCGTTATGACTTTGAACACTGCGGCCTCCATTTTCTCTAAGGGGAATCTTCAGTTGAGCTCTTCAGCATGAATAAAACATGTCTTTCTTCTTCCTCAGTATATGTGCGAAAGTGTACCTCTAAATGTCAGCCTAGAAGCAGGTTTATTAAAATGGTGAACTTTGGCAAGTCTCGTAATTACCTTTCTGACACAAAATTAGCATTTTTGGCAGCGAGGATCTGACTGAAAGTTTAACAAGATTGGATTGATATAAGACTGGACTGTGAACTTGGTAGATCAGGCTTCTTGTTAGTTAACAGCATGGTCAGCATGTTAATTATGCCTCTCATTTTAGCTCCCGAAATGGAGGGCAGGAGACTAAGCTCCAAAATGCTTTCAGATTATCCATTAGGCCTATACACTATACAAGATGATGGTCTTAACAAAACAAACATATAAATTGAGTGTGAATTGCGTCATTTCAGAATGTGATTTCACACTTTTATTTATAGGATAAACATAGGGATATTAAATACAAATAAACATTCATATACAGATGAAAAAAAGTAAGTGTAAGTTTAGTCAAAGAACATGGGAAAAATCACACATCAGTTTTAAATAGAATTTTGAAATGCCAGTAGACAATGCTCATTTCTGAGGACGGTCCATGGTCATTTTGCACCGTTTTAACATTTTAGCATTTATGAAAAGGTAAATGAGTCAAAGTGCATTTAAACTGACGTTTGCCTTGTTGACTTATTATTCAGTCACAAAGAACATTTCAGGAAACTGTCACTGTATAATGCGCTAGTGAATGGCCTTTCACACCCGTTTACACCTCATCAGTCAATTGGAAATCATCGGACTAAATTGGTCTATTTAAAAGCCTTTTAAGAAAATGGTATTAAATCTCTGCTAGTCTTATAGGATTCATCGGTTGAATAGGATAATTTTCCCAATAAAACATCCAGATATACTAAATAGGGTGTATTAATGCAGACTGTTCTAAAACACAGCGATGCTATTGATTATGTCAGAGTTCACACATTTATTTCCCACTTAAAATGCCTAATTATGAGTCTGGTCTTTTTCTTAATGCCTCCGCACTTACAGTGGTGAAAGGTAACGGATAATTGGAACGAGGTGACAATTCACGGTCCATAAAGCGCACGCTGCTCCGCGCCTCCTCTGATAGATGCTCGTAAATATCCACCTTAATGAAGGCAATGAGCGTGCCGCCAATAAGTCACTTATTTCCTCATTACGCCGGTTAATTTTTACACAGGCTTTTAATGTTCGGCCTATCTATCCGCTTTCCCCCCGCGGCTGAGCAGCAGCGACGCCACAAATAAATAAGCCCACGTCCGCAGGTGAGCGACCCGGCGAGCGCTGCAGATTTCAGAGGAGGGCCCCCGATAAGGATGGCCCCCGATAAGGATGACCGCTGCTGTGCTTGCAGGTCAACGGGCCATGCCTGGACTACTGGTTGTCTGCGCGGGCAATGGTGATCAATTCCACTAAGAGCATTGCTAGGCAAAAGGTTAAGACAACGAATGTGTGATTGGTGGAAACGGCTGACGGACTTGGGATTAAACCAAACCTTCTCCCTCACTCACTCTCTCCCTCATGCACACGCACACTCTACTTAATTTGAACCACAGGGCTGTGCTTGGCAATAGCTGAAGCTCCATGTAAGGCTTATTTTCTTTGTGTCTGTTAATGGCTTGCCTGCCCGCCTCTCGCTACCCCCCACCGTCAGTGCACTTGCTTCATCAGCTCTCTGCAAACAAAGGAAATGGACAGCGAGAGAAGTAGGTTACCTGGATCTCAAACTGACAAAGCTCCTCACCCAACAGTGCTTCCCCTTACTCACTTCTATTACCATTTCACAGCCGCTCTAAACCCACAGTCCTTTGCACTGGGCGCTTTATTCTCGCGCCAGTACCGAACCTCTGGGGACTTTTCATGGATTTTTTTAACAGGGGCTAAGAGAGAGACAGAAATCCACTGGAATCATGCATCCGATTTGAGTGTGTACTTTACGTGGCGAGGGCCTCCTTGGATTTCGACAGGCCTCTGCCTCGTTTGAGAGCGGGAGTGTCAGGAAGTGTCAGGCTAATCCCAGAAGCTGAGGAGAGGAGAGTTGCTGAGAGGAGGAAGAGGAGAGGGGGAAGAGGGGCTAAAGCCGTGTCTGAGCTTTGCCTCTTTCTGCAGCCAGAACTATGTGAACTCACACACACACACATACACACACACACACACACACACACACACACACACACACACACACACACACACACACACACACACACACGCATACACACACGCACACACACACGCAGACACGGGCAAACAGCTACACACACATGCAAACAATTACACACACACACACACAAACAGATACATGAACACGCACACACGTAAGCACACACACACACACACACACACACACACACACACACACACACACACACACACACACACATGCAAGCACACTGTCAAACACATACAGTGCATTTGGGAAGTATTCAGACCCCTTAAATTTTTATATTTTTTCCTCAACACCATGATGACAAAGCGGAAACAGATTTTTAGAAATGTTTGCTGATTTATTAAGAATAAAAAACTGAAATATCGCATTTACATAAGTATTGAGACCCTTTGCTGTGACACTCGAAATTGAGCTCATGTGCATCCTGTTTCGATTGATCATCCTTCAGATTTTTCTACAACTTGATTGGAATCCACCTGTGGTCAATTCAATTGATTGGACATGATTTGGGAAGGCACACACCTGTCTATATAAGGTCCCACAGTTGACAGTGCATGTCAGAGCAAAAACCAAGCCATGAGGTCGAAGGAATTGTCTGTAGACCTCCGAGACAGGATTGTGTTGAGGCACAGATCTGGCGAAGGGTACCAAAAAAAAGTCTGCAGCATTGAAGGTTCCCAAGAACACAGTCTCCATCATTCTTAAATGGAAGAAGTTTGGAACCACCAAGACTCTTCCTAGAGCTGGCCACCCGGCCAAACTGAGCAATAAGGGGAGAAGGGCCTTAGTCAGGGAGGTGACCAAGAACCCAATAGTCACAGACAGAGCTCCAGAGGTCCTCTGTGGAGATGCGAGAACCTTCCAGAAGGACAACCATCTCTGCAGCACTCCACCAATCAGGCCTTTATGGAAGAGCGGCCAGACGTAAGCCTCTCCTCACGTCTGGAGGAAACCAGGCACCACTCATCACCTGGCCAATACCATCCCTACGGTGAAGCATGGTGGTGGCGGCATCATCCCTACGGTGAAGCATGGTGGTGGCGGCATCATCCCTACGGTGAAGCATGGTGGTGGCGGCATCATCCCTACGGTGAAGCATGGTGGTGGCGGCATCATCCCTACGGTGAAGCATGGTGGTGGCGGCATCATCCCTACGGTGAAGCATGGTGGTGGCGGCATCATCCCTACGGTGAAGCATGGTGGTGGCGGCATCATCCCTACGGTGAATCATGGTGGTGGCGGCATCATCCCTACGGTGAAGCATGGTGGTGGCGGCATCATCCCTACGGTGAAGCATGGTGGTGGCGGCATCATCCCTACGGTGAAGCATGGTGGTGGCGGCATCATCCCTACAGTGAAGCATGGTGGTGGCGGCATCATCCCTACGGTGAAGCATGGTGGTGGCGGCATCATCCCTACGGTGAAGCATGGTGGTGGCGGCATCATCCCTACGGTGAAGCATGGTGGTGGCAGCATCATCCCTACAGTGAATCATGGTGGTGGCGGCATCATCCCTACGGTGAAGCATGGTGGTGGCGGCATCATCCCTACGGTGAAGCATGGTGGTGGCGGCATCATCCCTACGGTGAAGCATGGTGGTGGCGGCATCATCCCTACGGTGAAGCATGGTGGTGGCGGCATCATCCCTATGGTGAAGCATGGTGGTGGCGGCATCATCCCTACAGTGAAGCATGGTGGTGGCGGCATCATCCCTACGGTGAAGCATGGTGGTGGCGGCATCATCCCTACGGTGAAGCATGGTGGTGGCGGCATCATCCCTACAGTGAAGCATGGTGGTGGCGGCATCATCCCTACGGTGAAGCATGGTGGTGGCATCATCCCTGGTGATCCATCCATGGTGGTGGCGGCAGGACTTAATCCAGAACTATGTTCCTGCTCGACCACTTCGCTCTTCTACAGCAGGGCGACTGGCACTTCCTCCCCTCCGTGTCAAAGGCTCTCGCTTGTTCCGACTGCGGAGTTTTTCCACATTAGCTCCTCAGTGGTGGAATGAACTTCCCATTCCCCTATGTTCTACTCCAACCCTGCCTGCATTCCGTCGAGGCCTGAAGACACACCTCTTCAGACTCCACCTTGACTGATATCCTCACCTAGGAATATCAGTTCCCTGTTTACTAGTTCCCTGTGTTTTCCTGTCTGTTTATTATAGTTTATAATAGTATTTGGAATGGAAGTGTGGTGTTGCTGATTTTCCCACAGCTTACTGTGAACTACAGTCGACGTTCATTGCTAGGGATAGCTGCTACATTATGCGAAGGATGTGCTTTGTCTTGTCTGTTCTGTGGTGATCTTGATGATGTCTCTGTACGCACTTACTGTACGTCGCTTTGGATAAAAGCGTCTGCTAAATTAATTTAATGTAATGTAATGTTGATGAAAACATGCTCCAGAGCGCTCAGGACCTCATTTGTTTCAGTTGCATCCAGAAAGAATTCAAACCAAACTGCTGATGACCAAAATGTTAAGATTAACTACAGCTCTCTAGAAACCGCAGGATCTCATCTCACAGCTGAACCTCATATTTTAACTAACCCAACAAGCATATTAGTACAACAGGATATTATTGCCGTATTGGCTGGGACAAAGCACGGAGATGAGGAGGCGGATAACACGGTACTCTGCATTCTGGGTTAAGGGTTGTAAGCAAGAAAACAAACTCACTGAAGAGCCCGGTTTTGGCTGTGCCACTTTTGACAGATTGCCAATAAGGCAGCGCAAAGTCAATCAGACAGTACTGGCTGAGGCTACCCTGCAGGTGGTGGAGGGAGAAGATGGATACTCAACATACAGTGCCTCACTTTGGCCTATTCCAAGCCAGCAATGGTGACACTTGCATTGAGGCACATTACTGACACAATACTTAAGAAAAGCACATGGCTTTGCTAGTCCTTTGGAGAGTAATTGTCAAATTGCTTTGACAGAGTATAACAAAAAATAATAAATGCATTATATATACAACTAATACAATGTTTTCAGATGGCAGAAAGAAATGTCAATTGTTCATGTTAATTCATATATTAAACCACTATATAAAACTGAAATGGGTTTAGGAGACTATTATAAACACATTCATCTTGTAATTTTATTTTTAAAAAGTCAATATGGAAGAGTATAAGATAGTTCAGCTACCTTGAAACGGATGAAAATGTATTAATACTATTCATTTTTCATTCTGCACAAATTGCCTCAGTATATGAAAAATATCAAGCATTAATACTTTATCTGTAATCTGTAATTGACAACTTTCCCAGGAAAACACATTTAATCGAGTATACGGCTACACTGAGGAACGATGCATTAAATAATTGTAATAAAAAAACAGAACAGAAGGAAAGTCAAATAAAACCCAGTTTTTCTAACATAGCACAGCTTTGTCAACCACCCTGGGACTTCATTATAAAAAGTGGCAATGGAGGAGTAATAAGCCATGGGCTGATGTCTCTAAGAGCACCTGTCTTTTTGTGCACCAGGCTGAAAAAGAACTGACACACAGCTGAAGAAAAAGTAGGAGATCAAATAGAGCAAACCAGTGGTTCTTATTCACAGAACTGCATTCATGTAAAAGCAGAAACGAACACATACAAATCTTTTCACATTGTCAAAGAGGATTTGGACATGTTCTGACACATCTGTGTTGAAAATATTTGGTTTGTTTGCAAGCGCTATTTATACATCATCATCATCATCATCATCATCATCATCATCATCATCATCATTGTCAATGAATGCCCGAGATGAACCTTTGAATTTTCTGTACAACTGTGATCAGCTGACAAAAGTGAGGCCATCTGTAAAATTGAAAATCTGTCACCTGCCTATGCCATTTACCTTGGTGAAAAACAATTACATGGTGGATGTGCAAACACTCAACTTCCCATAAAGCAACAGTCTGAGAGATGGTTCTGGAATAATTATACATCACAGATCAAGTGCCTTGTCAGTTATGGGTTTGCTGTCGAGTATTCTTTTTACACGAGGGGCTGTAAGCAGCTACATCGGCGTGATTGACAGACAGGCTTTGTCAGTTATTGATAGACTACCTCTGTGCTGATCCCAGAAGGTGTGGATGGAAATTCTTCTATTAGATACTGCCAGCAGTGAGCTCTGTACTACTGTCCTTCAAATGATCCATCTCCACAGACTGCTTAAGACTCTTCCTCCCCCTTGCCTCATGAATATGTGTGGATTACAATAAATGCTACATGAGGTAAAGCCCTTGGATGAGCATGGACTGGTAGGCCCAGCAATTCCTTCTGATTGCAAACTCTGCAAACAGGGCCCTGGCCGCTATCTCCAATCTGATCCCTACCGTTGGCGAAGGATCCTGGTGGGGCCCTCGTTCGTCGGCAGCCATGAGCAGTGTCATCGCTTCCTATCGCTGTCCGTGGTCTTCATATCACCTTCTGAGACTGAGAGAACGCTCGCTCTGCACATTACCTGGTGTGGCACCTAAACCCACTACCATCGCTTCTTCCAGGAACATTACGTACAACAGCAGCCAGTCGAGTGGGAAAGGGGTGTGACAAAGACCCCGGCCAGGATTGAGTCAACATGTGTCCTTAACTTTGACTTCAAAGTAAATGAAAGTGATACTTTTTGGTTACATTTCAGAAATGAGTTCATCTCGGGTTTTTGCTGAACTCTCAAAATTGTGTTAGTGAAGAAATAAAACTCATAATTGCAAGTTAAGAACAAATGCTGGCTTTGCCTCAGTCTTCATTTGTGTCAACAGAGGCCCATCACTGGATGGGGATTAGACACTTCTGTTCCTGTGTGAAAAAATATAAAATAAAATGAAAAGCATGGCTAGCCGGAGTCTCCTGAGGTGCAGTCTGCCTTCTGCTCCCCTGATAGATTTCCACGATGAATTTTAAATCCCTTGTAATGTGAGCTAAGAGGCCATGGATGGAATCATACTAGAGAGCTACTCGGGAGAAAAGTGGCTCAATGAATAAAACAAACGTGTGATGAAGACACAGGCATTGAGCCAATGTCATAGTTAAGATGCTCCTCGGTACCAGAGGGCCAGGTCACGGAGGTTTGCCGGAAAAAAAAGAATTTCTGTTTTCACACCGACTCGTATTTGTTGATACAGCTCTTAGGCATTCTACTTGTTTTGAGTCCCAGGTTTACACAAGCGTTCGTTCCCATTAGGTACACAGCAGCTGCTGCAAATAACAAAAAAAAGGTGACTGGCTTAAATTAGTGACAAATCACGCTGCAGATAGACTGAAGACATCCCTGCAGCTATCCCGAGTTCCACGGAGAAAGAGCCTGGAGGACAGTGGAGTGGTTTATCATGTCAGGCCTTGCTCTTTTTCCCCAGGCTGCCAACCAGTATTAGAATAATCTATGTGAAATATGAGAATAAATGAATAAACACACACGATTCTCCATAGGACTTGTCAAGCTCTTTATGCTTTGTCCAAAAAAAAAAACTGAGAGTCGCACGTTAAACAGCTGCAAAATACAGTGGGTCAGACGGTTTAAGATCCCCATTCAAAATTCAACATCGCATCCCTGTGATTGCGTCTCGAAGAATGATTATGTCATTATGCTGATTTCTGCATATCTCACACACTGAGGATGGTGTACTGCAATGACTTAAACTACTCTTCTAACAGAGTAATGAATTACTATACAACAACAGGATTAACCGTGCATTTCTACGAATTCCCACACCAAGAAGGTGAAGAAATGCTGCATATCAAGAACAGCAAATGTGGGTATTTTCAAAATTAATTTTCAAAATGACAGACAAATCTAAACAATATATCACTGCCAGGCTCCCTTGCTAGGGAACTCCACATCCAATTTCAAGAATATTCACATGATTGAGTTCCCTCACCCGCAATGCACATTTTAGTATTAGCATTGTACTAGCAGACGCTCTTATCCACAGTCTTATCCGACTTACACAACTTTTATATCCATTTTTGTATCCATTTATACAGCTGGATATATAGTAAGGCAATCCAGGTTTAGTACCTTTCTCAAGGGTACAACAGCAGTGTCCTATACCTGGGAATCATTTGGGTTACAAGCCCCAGTTCCTTACCTATTATGCTACACTGCCGCCCCTTAAAGAGGTGAATATGTTTTGTACCATTTGCAGAAAATTGAATTTAGGGAACTCCTTTTCATATAAAGCAGGGAATAATAATACTAAATCTCATATTAGGTGGCCATTTTTGCTTCTTTAGTGGGTAACTGTCTCTACAGCTCTTTCACATCCACTCCAACTTAAAATGGAGAGGATGCCCTCTCAGCCATTCCCCTAAAGGAAATCAGTGATCCAAACCCAGCTTTTTAAGAGGGAACACCTGCCCGACGCGCGGGATAGCGAGCTCTGAAATTAACTGCCTGAGGGGGGTCCGTGCCTACCAGAGCGCGGCGCGTGCTCACGCGACCCAGAGGATCGAAGTGTGGTGCGCGGGAGGAGAGAGCTGGATTCTCGGGGCGCCGGCAGTCGATACTAGACATTAGACACCCCCCGCGTGGTGGCACTTGAGTTATGGAGGCCGCTCCAGCACACGCGGGCTGCACCGTTCCTTGCTAATGGGTTTTAATTGACTTAAACGGGAAGGTTAGGGACTTAGACTGGTGAGCAACTCCCACTTTCATAAGCAATGAAGTGTTCATTAGTTTCCCTGCCACCTCTGTTGACAAAGTAGACCAGTGCCTCCCACAGTAGCTGTTGGTGATGGGGCTGTTTAGCATGCACTAGGATTAAGACTAGATCGCTATTCAAGCAACCACTCCATATATAAGAGAAGAAGCTCAAAGGGCAAGTCATTTCCATATAAGGATAATAGAAAATGACAACATAATAAAAAAGGCTTCAGTTATTCAATAACTCACGTTACTGCCATTGCTATCTGAGAATTCTCATTGCCGTGACAAATAAGGGTAGATATTTGCAAGGTCAAGGAAAGGCTAGAGGAAAACATGAGCCTGCATAACAGTGAATTTAAACGACATGTTTATTCATGGGACAACACAAATACTGAGTATCAGATACGCAGATAATCATTAGTCCTTGATACCAGGGTATTCAGCAATAAGATTAGATGACAATTGTTAAGCATGGGAAATGAAAGCCAAACTCACAATGAAAGACCCTTCAATTATGCCCAATCGTTGACCATCGGTAACCCTATTTCCGTCCCATAAATAAACATCAGGCTACTTCCACCCTAATCCTCGCAATTCTGCGAAATCAATCGGACCTCATCAGGCTTCAACCCCTGAATGGATTTTATTTTTTTTGTTCTAGGAGATGCAGATAACGCCGCTTTACATTTGAGCTAAAAAGACAAAGCCTTCAGCAGCATGGATCGTCTTGATTTGGTCTCAGTCTGCCTCGGTTGTTTTAGAAACCCCACGCTAAATAGCGCGAGCTTCTCCGAGACCTTCCCATTCTGGTGTCCCCCCCCCCCCCCATTCCCCTCCGGCCGGGCTGTCCGCAGCTGATTGAGGAGGGCCCTCTTTTGGCCCTTCCAAAATATCGATCCATCGGGACTGAGATTAACTTCTTGTATCTCCAAAGGGGCTTTCAATTTTATATGGACACGCTTAAATGGAGACCCGGCAACACACGGAGAATCGCCGCGGCCTGACGGAGCCTCCATCCTGTAGCCTTCCCAGCAGCGAGCGGGCAAAGAGATATCACCATCGACGGCCCCCTCTTTCTTTTGCGCCTTTCATCACGCATTCACCGTCATAGCCCCCCCCCCCCCCCCCAATCCCGCACTGCTGGTGTGAAAATAACCTACGCTGGTGCACTGAGCGCGAGGTAAATTAAAACCTTGCCGTCGTGTCTGATTTATTTACAGGGTGCTTTACAGGGGTGGGGTATGGAGGGGGTGGAGCGGGATCTGGGGGAAATGGCCTATAAACCACAGTTGGGACCCTCTCTGATGACTCTTATTTAATACCCCAGTGCAGAGTGCTAAGCCAGCCTCAACAAGTTCAAATTGCAGTTTTAGCCGCTGGAATTGCCAGACAAATTCTGAGCGCTTACAGCCTTGATAGCAGCAAGCCTGGTCGTACAATGAACTAATTTGTCAGGTGAAAAGCCTTCTCTAATTGAGCGCCAGTTCTCCGCTGTTACTGGCAACTGAACCTTCCTGCTAGATGGAAATGGCTTGAAAGGCATGCCATTAACCAAGTGAATATTGCACATACAGAACATTATTTAAAAAAAACAGGGTAGACGACATGACTTTCAAGCGGTACAGTAATGTTCAACCCATAAGAGCATCTGTAGTATATACACATACTGCCCCTTAAAGAAAGTACAATGATTCATGCATTTCAGAGAATGGCTATTTTTAAAATGAGGAGTATCTGATAGTTATAATAATTTGTAGATTTACCTATATATTGGCAAGTTTTACAATATTTTGATTTTATTTCAATACATTTTCAGTGCATTCACTATTTCAATACATTTTCAGTGCATTCAACTTTTGTACCTGGTAAAGGAGATGCATTAGCTATGTAACTTGTATTATCTATGCTGAGTATGTAGTTGCTTGCATTTATGGTTACAATGATAATATTCTTATTTCAGTTTAAATAAATTGGCCGACACACTCAGATTAACTACGAGCTTCCTATGATTGTCTAATTAATGGACCATGAAGCACATATAAATCATAGTTCTACTACTGAAACTGTTTTGCTGCATTGCATCTTCCCATCACCTTATTTCACCCACTCCTTCCGCGATCTTCTCTGGTTTCTTGGCCTGGTGAAATGTTGCAGGCAGAGAACCCCCACAGCATTGAATTACTGAGTTTAAGACCATTTTTCAAATACAAAAGTTGTCAGACAGAACAGACTTATCTCTTGTGTGGGAATCGCACCCTAAAACAGAAAGGCTTTAGTTATGTATACTGCAAGATGTGTTCCCTTTGATGTAAACCATTTGAATGTTGACGGCTTAAGAGTAGAACAATAAAAATACACTCAGAGGTGTCTGACTGCGGGAGACAGAGCCATATTGCTGTTTAAAGAATTGCATTCCGTTTTCAAAATACCTTGTAACATGTATTTTACTTAAGTGCAAAAATAAGTGCAGCTAAATGATTTTTCCAGGCAGAATAGCTGGGCTCTATTGTCACTTTTGACATCCCCATGAGAGGAATAACAAGGCAGAGTACCCTGATGTCGACTGGGCTGTGGGCGGAATTCCGGAAAACTCTGCGGAGACGGTAAAACACCGAAGCATTTCGGCATCCCAAGCACACACTCCCCAGCTATAGTAAATCCATTCAAGCACAATACAATTAAATAAAGTCAGTCTGGTGACAAGGGTCCCAATTTAATTGGCAGAACATCTGGCTGTGCTCTGTCATATGCAGGGACCGGACCAGAAGGCAAAAAAAGTGAGCTATTCCTCTGAGAAATGCCCCTTAAAGGACTGAGGTTTATGAGAAATGCCTCTTAAAAGACCATGCCCACAAATACAAACAACTTCTCAGGTGCAAACCAATGAAGGAGTCCATAAATAAACCCTACATTGCTGTAAGTGAAGATACATTACATTACACATTATTCAAAATTTAGCAGAGACACACTTACACAGAGTGGCACAGATTACATTTTTTAAGTACAATCCAGTTATACGGCTGGATATTTTTACTGAAGGAATTCAGGTTAATTACCTAGTTGAAGCATACAATGGCAACATGCCAGTTGGGAATTAAACCAACAACCTTGGAGTCCCAAGACCAGGGGCCTCATTTATAAAATGGACTTACGATCAATTTTGATCTTAGGTATGACTTACGCAGAAAACCACGTATAAGTAGTTATTTATAAAACCTTACTTTGACGTGGAAATGATCTTATCTCTACGCAAAGTCTAGACTTGACGTAAGTGATTTTCCTGCTGGTTATGTAGGGGTATTGCAGTTTGGGACGCATATACGTCCAAGTCTGTGGTGAACGTTGCATTAGCTTTATGAACAATTTGATAGGAATTATCAATTAAAGGTGTGAGGAATTCATTGCCAGATGCAAGGCGTTTTGAATTAAGGATGCGATGTTCTATAAATACTGTGTCAAATCAGAAAAAAGTAACCATGGCTGTCCTTGCGTTATTGGAAGACATTGAAAACCGTGCTTTTAGAAGGGAGAGAGTTTTCAGAGACCGGAATGACTTTTTTGCGCATGATGATCCATGGCTTATAAGTCGCTTTCGTCTCCCAAGACATGTGCTGTTAGATTTGTGTGCGGATTTAGCCCCTAATCTGGAAAGGAAGACGCGCTGTAATCATGCCATACCCGTATCTGTCCAAGTACTGTCCACTCTGGGATTCCTCGCTACTGGGACATTCCAGAGGGAGATGAGTGACAGGTCGGGTATGTCACAGCCATCACTCAGCCGCATCCTGCCACAAGTGATCGAGGCGATTCTGCACGTATTGTCCAGGAGATACATTAGTTACCCATTTACAGCCGACGAACAGGCGCGCGTCAAAGCCGAGTTTGTCCGCTCATTTAATTTCCCTGGTGTCATAGGTGCAGTTGACTGCACGCATATTGCCTTACGCGCACCGTCTGTTGATGAACATGCATATGTTAACAGGAAGAATTTCCATTCATTGAATGTTCAGATCATCTGCGATGCCCGTATGCAACTACTGAATGTATGCTCCAAGTGGCCAGGGTCTACGCACGACTCATTCATTCTGCGCCACAGCAGAGTAGGCCTGCGTCTAGAAGCTGGTGAGAGTGGAGATGGCTGGCTTCTCGGTGAGTTATTTTTCTTTTCAGTATATAATAGCCTATTAACCGTGCAAAATAATGTAACAACGGTTTTACCCCATTAGGTGACCGGGGCTATCCACTGAAAACGTGGCTTCTCACTCCCTTTGCTGATCCCCGAACAGCAGAGGAACTGCGCTACAATTTGGCGCACGGCAGAACAAGGTCGGTTGTGGAGCGCACCATCGGATTGCTGAAGGGCAGGTGGCGTTGCCTTGATGCATCAGGTGGAAAACTCCTCTACAAGCCAGAGAAGGTAACTTAATTTTACAAAAAATACAAAACTTACATTTAGTTTTAAAATGGGTCAACTTACAACATATACCAACATTTTATAATTAGGTTCGAAATTGCACACCCAAAGGTTCTGGCCAAATAGCTGAAAACAGTTTTTAATTTGGCACTACGGTTACTGAGATGTCCCCTTGAAGCTTGTTCATTTTGTAGCAATGCTAGTGTAAACGAATGGAATCAGCTGATTCCTATCGTTTCCACTAGCATTGCAACAAAATGCGAACAGATTTCAAGGGGACATCTCAGTAACTGTAGTGCAAGTTTGTTTGACAAGGACATTGGGGTCTGCAATTTCAAACCTAAATATAAAATGGTGGCCTGTTTTAAGAATGAATGGTTTCCCTCCCCAATCAAAGGTGACACGCATAATACTGGCATGTGGTGTGCTCCACAACATAGCCCTGAGGCATGGTATTGGAATGGATGCGGAGATTAGAATGGACCCCCAAAAGCCTCCTAACCCACCACCCAATGAAGCACCTGCCCCGGCTGATGCAGTGAGAAGGAAGCGGCAGCTCATACAGAGATTGGTGGTAAGAAACAGAATGCCAGACAACATACAAAGCATAGGTCTTTTATTCACGTTGTGGAAAACGTTCAACAATTGCATTATGTAAATGAATCAAAACCTTGCGTGTTTTTGAGAGTTCAGTCACAATCTGCCCAACCAATGTGTTCAACTCGTTCTGGGTTTGCAGGACTGAGGCGGTCAACACGCGACCCGTAGACGTGGACGCAGACGGGGATGGACCCTCGACAACTGTGGCCGAACCTTCCCCCTCACTCCTGGCACCTGCGGGTCTGTGACGCTTGGGAACCGGGGCCTCACGGACTTCATCCCTGGGTGGAGGACACACGGGCTGCAACGCAGCTGCCCTTGGTGGAGGGGGCACACTCACCCGGCGCACGGGCTGCAACGCAGCTGCCCCCCTTTCTATGTGAATAAAATAATAAAATAAATCAGTGCATGTCTTGTATATGAAGTCACTGACAACCAAGTTTCACATTCTCTTAATTACTTACCGTGATCCAGTGATGCAGTCGGGGTTTCGCGCGCCGACTTCACTGTTGCCGGTGTTACTGCTAAACGATGTAAAAGTTGGGATTAAACAATATGAAAAATAAAAATAAAAGCAAAAAAGCTAAATAGAAGAAACGCACCTTTTTTGAAACATTCACTGTCGCCGTCGGAGCATGTGCCAGTGTATGCGCTTTCCCCAATGATTGCCGCGATGCGCTGGTCCATTTGGGAGAGCTCCGGCGTGCCAGGCCCCCCTCCCGTTGCCTTAATGCTGCGGTTATGTATGACTATTCTTTTTTTCCCTTGCAGTTTAAGGTCAGACCATTTCTTTTTCAGATCAGCCACAGTTCTGTCTTGCTGCCCCACCTCGTTCACTGCAGCAGCGACACACTCCCAAGCTACCTGTTTGGCTTTGTTTGTCAACCCACTATTTAGTCCACCGAATAATACGTGTTGCCTGTCTTCAATCTCCTCTACCATCGCCGTGAGTTCGTCTTCCAGAAAGTTTGCTTTTCTCCTTTGGTCCATGGTTATTCCTGACTAAACCCTCATTTGTGCTAGCATTATATAAGGGGAAATCGCTGACTGCAAGGCACGTTCAGGTGCCGTCAATTTTAAGTTAATTTGAGATTTATAGATCACAGGTGCGTAAGTTACAAATGGGCTTCTTAGAACCTGCGTAAGCATGGTTTTTTATGCTCAGTATCTTTTATGAATCGAACGTAAGCACACCGTCGGAAATGATCTTAAGACTAAGTTCAAGTATAAATCTAAGAACATTTTTATAAATGAGGCCCCAGGTCCCTAAACATTATACTAGACTGCCAGGTGTTCCTGGATCTGGAGTTGTTCTACGTGGAAAATAAAACTCCTGAAATGTGTCCTCAGGTAATGTGCACTCGAGGCTGTACACAAGGCTCATTTCCATACACTTATGATTTTTCTTCCAGAAAACTGTATTTCTCCTTCAAATTACTTTTCAGCTTGGAGGATGTTGATGGATATTTCTCATTCTCTATTTATTACAAGTAATTTATTGATGTTTCCTTAATGAGTTTGCAAATATCTGAAAAGGGACCCTTTGATTTTAGCAAAAGGACATAATATTGACAGAGAAAGGAAGCGAAAGAAAGATCAGAAGATACCCCTTTGATGAATATGGTCCATCAAGGGCGCCACCGTTTATTTAAGTGCTTGTTTTTTTTAAAAATCTTTCACCAAATCCATGGTGCACATTGATTTCATTTTCTTTTTTTGCGAGGGATTAAAAGCGCTAAAGCACCATGCTAACATTTCACTCCTGACCTCCTGCCAGATGCGATCAGGATTTTTCTTTGAGTTCTTTGGGCATGGCGAGAGACAGAGAATCAGAAGTCGGAGCAGCAAGTCCCCTGTGATCTCATTAAAAACGCAGCGACAGCACTCACAGTGCTGTCCTGAGGCCAGGGCTAACGAGACCAATGCTGGCAGCCAAACTGCGCGTGCCCTGAGAAATGCATTAGCTTAGCACTCTCAAAAGCCAGCTCTAATACTTCTGCAATGTCTACAGCCGAAATAACCGACTCAAATTACACTGCGCATAACGTCAATTTCCATTCTTTATCATACCGGGTGGGACACACTTCAGATGCTACATTTATCATTTTATTCATACAAGAAAGAGGCCCGAGAAAGAAGATGCGCCGGGTGTTTGATGAAAATCAGCCGCGAGTGCGTATGCGGCATCTGAGCCCCCTCTGGACGGTTTACAGTACTCACTGCAGAACTGGGAAGCAGAAGCCTCCAGAAGCATTTCTATGACAATACAGTAAGAAAAACAGAATGCCACCGCAGTCAGACCGAAAGTCCTCAAATGCACAGACTATGTACCGCAGTTATGAGGCTAATGGAATGCTCAGCTTCTCGCTACACGTTTGAACTGAAAATGCAGCGTACTGAGTGAAGTGTGTGAGTGAGAAGGACAGTGAACAAAAGAGGTCTAGCGATGTATTTCAATGGGGCCGTGTGAATGAGTAGACAACTCCATGAATCTAATGCAAGGCCCCAAAAACGGCAGAGTGCTTTGCATTGCATTTTTTTTTTAAATCACTTGCGACCCTTTCTTGACAGAGACGTTTGTAAGCGGCACAAACTCACAGCGTGTGAAACTAGACTTGTCTCAGTACGCATCAGTGTGTCAGTGGTGCACATACAGAAACTTTCATGAACTCAGCTCAGTTTTATTCGCGAAAAAAATGTCACAACTTTTTTTTCCGGAATGCAATGCCTCACCACAAAACCCACGTATGAAATAGTGTGGGGATACAAGTCTACACCATGGGATCAGTGGCGTCATTTCAGCAAAACCTCAGGCACGACGAATTGATGTCATGTAAAACCTAGCCCCCAAAAGACGCGTGGAAATTGGTTTTATGGTGGTGGACTATGGTATTGATGAAAAGACAGTGATTATGAAAAAAGGTCATCCTGCTACAGGAAAGCACTGTTTTTCACACAGGAAAAAAATGGGGGGAAAAACTCAAGATTAAATCTGTGCTGTGTTGCAAAAATGCAGGTAACTGCGTACCTCTGCACATGATGGACACAATACGTACGCAATGTTTGGAGTCCGTGTGATATGGCGACACCGTGACAGAAAGGCAGAGGTAGAAAATGCGAAACCTTTTTTAAGCAGATTTCCGACTTTCTCCCTGAGCGTTCTTTTACGCATTATTTTACTCAGAGCTTTATACATGTGGCCCCTGGATGCTAATAAGCACTCTTTTTAAGATACTGGGTATGGATTATGATGTGATGGTGAAGTAAATATCAATAGCAGAGTTAGAACAAGTGAACACCATTTTTTGGCCTATTGCAATGATGTTATTCAAATCATAGGCTCAAATTGAAGTGTGTGAAAAAAATAACCAGAATTTCACCACAGCACTAATGTATGGCAACTGCCATATGTAAGATATAAACAACAACTTTATTTATTCCACTTATTTTATTGAACATTTTGGACTGAATTAGCCGGTTATGGAACAATAGCTTGCCATAATTGTAGCTGGCCAGGCAGTGCATTAATTTAGAACGGTGATCAAGCCTGTGACCCGGATGACCATGGTAGTATACCATGGCTTGGATGAATACTCGATTCTGATTGGTTGACAGCCGTGGTTTAAATGCTCGTATATGAATGGTCATCCGGCTGGCTCATGGGCTTGATCACCGTTCTAAATTCACGTGCTGCCTGGCCAGCTACACAACCTATGGATAGAAATTACGGCAAACTATTGCTCCATAACCGGCTAATTCAGAGTCCAAAACGTTCAATAAAATAAAGTGAAATAAATAAAGTGAATTGATACAGTAAAATAAGTAGCCTACCTACGTTCTTTCCCTCAGTGACTAATGTTACTGGATGGCAGACGGCTACTCCACCTTGTAGGCTACAAATAGTAACTTTAACTTAGGCTAATTACTGCATGCATAGCTGGCTACGATAAACTTTGTTATTGTTTTTAAGATAATGCAAATGCAATACGTGGTTAGGTAACTAGCGTATATAGGCATAGTTAAATTATCACAGAGTTAGCAAAGCAGTTTGGTGTTTAATCTTTTTTACTGCGAGCCATAACGTTCGATCTGTCTCTTCTATAAGTTACCACAGCAACAGCATACAGCTGACTTATAAAACCGGTGAATAACATTAATATGCAGATAAAAAAAGTTTGTACTCGGCAAATATCTTAGTTACATATACAGTATACAGATCCTTTCCAAAAAATTTGAATATCATGGAAAAGTTTTTTTTTTTTCCATAATTCCATTCAAAAAGTGAAACTTTCATAGATTATAGATTCATTACACACAAAGTGAAATATTTCTAGCCTTTATTTGTTTAATTTTTCATAATTTTGGCTTACAGCTCCAGAAAACCCCCAAAACAGTATTTCAAGAAATTAGAATAGTGTGTCGAAAATCAGCATTTACTTCAGTTATTTCAGAGAATGAATGTTTTAGACTGAGTGTCACACTATCATCTAATTTACTCAAAACACCTGCAAAGTTTATTTCAGTTTGGTTCAGTATGGGGAAGCCTGCAGACTTGACAATTGGCCAGAAGACCATCATTGACACCCTCCAGAAGATGGGTAAGCCACAAAAGGTCATCGCTAAGGAGGCTGGCTGTTCACAGAGTTCAGTGTCCAAGCATATCAATAGAAAGTTTAGTGGAAGGGAAAAATGTGGCAGGAGGTGCACAAGCAAAAGAGATGACCGTAGGCTTCAGCGGATTGTCAAGCAAAGACGATTCCAAAATTCGGCGGAGATGCAGAGGGAGTGGACTGAGGCTGGAGTCAGTGCTTCAAAAACCACCACGTACAGACGTATCCGGGACATGGGCTACAACTGTCGGATTCCTCGAGTCAAGCCACTCCACTCATTCTCTGAAATAACTGAAGTAAATGCTGATTATCGACACACTATTCTCATTTCTTGAAATACTGTTTTGTGGGTTTTCTGGAGCTGTAAACCAAAATTATGAAAAATGAAACAAATAAAGGCTAATGTGTGTAATGAATCTATGATCTACAAAAGTTTCACTTTTTGAATGGAATTATGGAGAAAAAAAACACTTTTCCATGATATTCTAATTTTTTGGAAAGGATCTGTAGTTATAGATATCTTAGTAACAACTTTAATCTAGCAAAACATTTTTGTGGTTAGAGGTGCAGTATTTATTCAGTTTGGATATGGGCCATTCTACAAACGTCATGCAAATTGCTGTCCCTCTCTGATAAAAGTAAGAAATTGACCAATAAAATCTTTCAATGCTATATAATTCATTAGATCATGTTATGTTTTAATATAATCCAAGATATAATTTGCAGTAATAATAGTTACATTTATCCTAAATCAACACTTATACTCTTGGGAGTATAAATTCCTATTGGGAGATGGCTGTCCCCACTATCAACCCTTAAACAAAATATTTTTGCCAATTATTTGACTTTGAATTTTTATCAAATATAAGTTAAAATAATGCAATCTATTTTGTAATAAATTTTATAATTTATAATTCAAAAAACCTATCGAAAAAATGCTGTCCCCAGTTTTTACGTCACAACCGAAACGTACACTGTTTGAGTCTGTGCAGTGAACCTGCTTGTAGACACAAAACCATTTTTTTAACCAAGAAATTAGACAGCCTTCATATGAATCAAGGCCACATGGTGAGTCGCTCGGTCTTAGCATTTTGATATAATTGTCCTTCAAAGTATGAAAATTAGTCTGTGGTTTTTAGAGACGTCACACCCAAACACCCAAGTTTTCATATTAGAGAAAAAAAGTTGATTTCATAACTGTAGATTTGATTAAAAGGAAGGTGCATCTGCACAGAGAAGTGGTTGCTAACCATGTGCTTGCTAAATCTTTTGTTTTGTGGCCGAAATGAGCCAAAATTGTCACAACCGAAACAGTCACTACCGAAACAAATGGTATTGTTTTGACAGGCCTGTTTCGGTTGGTGACACTTGTCCGTAAATTATTATTAAAGACAATAAATAGTGAGACAATCATTGCACATGTACAAACCTCAATTCCAAAAAAGTTGGGACAGTGTATAAAATGTAAATAAAAACAGAAAGCAATGATTTGCGAGTCCTTTTTGTATTCAATTGAAAACAGTACAAAGACAAGATATTTCATGTTTTAACTAATCAACTTTATTCTACATTTCATTCTCTATTCAGCTCATTCTACATTTGATGCCTGCAACACCTCCCAAAAAATTTGGGACAGGGGCATGTTTACCTTTGTGTTACATCACCTGTCCTTTTAACAACACTCAGTAATCTTTTGCGAACTACAACACTAATTGTTGTAGTTTTGAAAGCAGAATTGTTTCCCATTCTTGCTTAATATGAGACTTCAGCTGCTCACCAGTCCGGGGTCTCCATTGTCATATTTTGGGCTTCATAATGCGCCACACGTTTTCAATGGGAGACAGGTCTGGACTGCAGGCAGGCCAGTCTAGCACCCGCACTCTCTGACGACGAAGCCATGCTGTTGTAACACGTGCAGAATGTGGCTTGGCATTGTCTTGCTGAAATAAGCAGGGATGTCCCTGAAAAAGCGATTGTTTAGATCGCAGCAAATGTTGCTCCAAAATGCATATGTACCCTTCAGCGTTAATGGTGCTTTCACAGATGTGCAAGTTACCCATGCCATGGTCACTAACACACCCCCATACCATGACAGACGCTGGCTTTTGAACCTTGTGTTGGTAACAATCGAGATGGTCCTTTTCCTCTTTGGCCGGGAGAACACGACGTCCATTATTTCCAAAAACAATTTGAAAGGTGGACTCGTCAGACCACAGCACACGTTTCCACTTTGCGTCAGTCCATCTCAGATGAGCCCAGAGAAGTCGGCGGCGTTTCTGGATGTTGTTGATATATGGCTTACGCTTTGGGTAGTAGAGTCTTAACTTGCATTTGTAGATGCAGCGACAAATTGTGTTTACTGACAATGGTTTTCTGAAGTATTCCCGAGCCCATGTGGTTATATTCAGTACAGAAGCATGCCGTTTTTAATGTAGTGCTGTCTGAAGGATCGAAGGTCACGGGCATTCAATATTGGTTTACGGCCTTGCCCGTTTTCTCCAGATTCTCTGAATCGTTTACTAATATTATGGACTGTAGATGGTGAAATCCCTAAATTCCTTGCAATCGTGTGTTGAGAAACGTTGTTCTTAAACTGTTTGACTATTCGCTCATGCAGTTTTTCACAAAGTGGCGAACCCATCCTTGCTCGTAAATGCCAGAGCCTTCGTGGATGCTCCTTTTATACCCAGTCATGATAGCATGAAATTGTCACCTATTTACCTGTGGAATGTTCCAAACAGGTGTTTTTTGAACATTCCACAACCTTCCCAGTCTTTTTTATACCCCTGTCCCAACTTTTTTGGAACGTGTTGCAAGCATCAAATTCGGAATTAGCGTATACTTACAAAAATCAATGAAGTTGCTAAGGTAAAACATTAAATATCTTTTAAATATCATTTTCATTTAAATATATAGACAAGAGAATTTACAAATCAGTGCTTTCTGCTTTTATTTGCATTTTACATACTGTCCCAACTTTGGAATTCAAGTTTCAGTAAGAAATGTCACAACAATGTGGTCACAACCGAAACACCTGCTGTTTTGTTAAAATTTTTAATAATATGAATAATCAATCAAATATCCAAGATATTGTGCTGGTGAGGGTATATATAATCTCATGAATAAGAATCTATCAAATTCATGTGATCAAATCTGTCCATTTTATAGAGAACATAAAAACGGAGTTTTCACTAAATTTAATTAATCCAATGTTTTATTTGATTTAAAAATTCAGGGTAATTGATTCAAATTCAACAGCAGTCAAGATTTTTTTTTTTAAATGTCATTTTCAAAGGGGTGAATTAAACTTATCAATTGGGTATGTAATTTTATTTCAAAAGCAGGTTTTACACCATGGTTCGGTTGTGACATATTTAGGAGCAGTCAGTAAATTCATCCTTATTCTGAAAAAATGACATGTGATTGCACTGTACATCAAGTATATTTATGTATCTCCAGATAAAGTGTAACACATATATTATAAAAGGATTTTGCAAAAAGAATACAAATTTACACTTTTCTCCAACACTCAATTTGCACGACTTCGGTAGAATGGCCCATATACAAATTTATCATGTAGCCTAAGCTAGGCTACGTTAGGCTAAATTACATCAGCAACATGCAGTCTGCTTGTGAATGCAAGTCACTTCACAAAGCACATGAATCTCTAGGCTATAGGCTAGCTATAGAAAACTTTTTATCCAGCAAAATTGCTTAGATAAGTTACATCTAACAAACTCCGTAGTATTTTTCAGATGTTCCCATGCATATCATGATGCAAATCTGAAATGTAGGCTATTTCCTTAGCTAGCCTGCACATCGTTAGGCTATGTAAATTTTTTAAAGGCTACACTAATTAAAAGGCAACACTGCATCGGCTGCGTGACCAAAACATTTTTAAAAAGCAAGACAGAGAGAGGGAGCCAGGTAACTAAATCTGATTAAATCTGATTGAGTTATGGTTTCATACAATTTTCTTAAATAATGTAATGACAAAAATAACCAAATAAAACCAAGAAGGAACTATTATTTCCTTATAGAATCGATTGTTTTCAGAACTATAACGATGAGAAATAGAACTAGTAACGAGATGTTTTTGGTTCAAAATAGAACTACCAACCAGAGTTCTGCTTGACAATGTGAAAACATGTCAAAAGGGCCGGTGAATGATTTTCAATTTCAGCTGATCAAGTCGATAAAAATCAATAAAAGTAACTATATATAATCATTGTTGGCAACCATGGTATAAGAGATATAAACTACTCCATGCCAATGTATATATACAGAATATATGGCACTCCAGGGTTGTTAATGGCACCCATGTTGTGCCATATATTCTTGTATATATACCTTACATATTAAAATGGTGCCCCTGCATGGGCCAGTTGAAAAGCAATGCACAAAGGAGCGGGGTTCACCATGGTAATTACTGAGCAGGCCCTGCCTTTCATTCACTAGAACGTAGTGGACTCCCAGCTCAAGACTAAAGGACTTGAACCTCAGTGGGAATGCTTTTATCGAGTGGCTCCAATCTCTTGACACTTTCCTCCTATTGATTCCAGTTGGGAGTTGGTAATCCGAATTGAACTTGGTCAGGGCTTTAATTAAAACTAAAAAGGCTGAATGACTGACATTATGGACAGGGCACTGTGAGAAATCTATCTTGGGATTTTTTATTTTCAACCTACTTCAGTCTTTTTACACTTTTTACTGTGTTTTTTTTTTCCATTCAGAAGTGTTGCATGCACCCAATCTGATTGAAAGAAGAAGGGAAAAAGGAGTAAAAAAGAAAAATCTCATGCAGATGTTCTAGAAAGCCTCCAAGTACATCAATGTGTTTGGTTCCAAATTAAGACCGTATTTTGGATTCTAAAAAATACACCAACAGATTAGTTTGAGTGAAACAGTGTTCTGCTGAAATGCAATGTAATGCATTCATATTGCCATTTTCTGAGGACAAAAGTTCTTCATTTGAAAGCCATGGAGAGCATAAGCAGCTGAGAAATTCTGAAAAAGCTTTTTATAAACACCATTTTACTCAATTATACTTGTTTACTCAGTGGCTACAGCTTTCGCTTAAGTGATGTATGAGTCAATCAAGAGGCATTATCCTGATAACCAATACAGGACAAAAAAAAAAAGATTTTCCCTGAATCTCGTGACACTGAACTCCCTCACCTTCCCCGAAGGAAGGGGGCAGCAATCATTGGCATTGATGATTGGCAGCCCGCAGCATCGACAAGGCACACGCTGATTAGAGCTAATCAGGGCCGCTGGTGGTGGTGTTTGTTAAGACTAGACCTCTCCCTGTATCTACGCCTCTCACCCTTCCACCACAGCCCGGGGCCAGGCTTGTGTGCGTCGACACAGCCGTGCTGGCCAAAGATTCAAATGCATCCGCTCAAACTAGGCCCCCTGCAGGCTCTGAGAGGAAACACTGAAATCTGCAAAAAAATAAAAATAATAAGTTACAAATATGTAAAACTCCTGTTCTACTCAGAAATAATTGGGGAGATTTCGTTTTAAGTGGAAAAGAGCATGCCCTTAGCAGCAATATAAGTTTGGGATGGGAGGGGGTGAGCAGCAGGACAGAACAGGTACATCAATGTTTGAATGTCAACCGGTGTTTCAAGGCTAGACAAGAGTTGGCTTATCAAAGCACAGCCATAAACTAATGAGTCCAAATCTTATGATATGAGTCTAGGTTCATGATGAGAATCACTATGGTTACCAAGGACAGTGCTGCACAGACACCATGTCTCTTCATTATACCTGTGGTTCTGTGCTTAATAAGTCTTGGAGGAATTACAGGAAATAAACTCGGTTAAAAGGATAGGTTAACTTTTTTTCAAACCAGGCCCTACAGAAATGTTGTTTCCCACGTTTATAATGGTGCATAGCATAACCTCAGTGATAGCTTTATTATTGGGAAACTTACACTTCAGCTGCAGCTTCTCAGTAGGTTTAAAAATACAGAAAAGTTGGTTCATCTCTCAAATGCCACTGGCTCTCTAATCTAATTATTCCATCTAATAAAAAGGTGCACACCATGAGTTCATCGCTCTTGAAGTGGAGGAGAATGACATTTGGCTTAACTTATCATATGTAACATTCAGATCTAATTGTTTCAGTGAGTGAGGCTGAAATAGACACCATCTAATCCACTAATAGCATACCGAAGCAAAGAACATAGGTCTTAATGAACCTATTACACAAAAATAATACAGCAAAGATCAGTTCTGAAGAATGACCAACAGTCACTATCCCTGAACATAGACAGGTGATGACTAAAACATTGGGTACATCCCCCCTGTGACACGTACATTAGTCAATGTGCCATCTGTGGAAAGTTAGACTATTCTTTGTACATCTTGGATCACACAGCTCACAGACAGACTGATGTGTCTTCTTTTACAGGCAATTCCCGTTTGCTAAGTATTGGCAGTGATTTACTCCTCTGTCTCCTTGTAATTCACAATAAGCTCAATAGGTGCACCTATCCCTCTCTCTCTCTGGATACTGTAGAGTGTAAGGGCTGCTTTCATACTGAAAAACCAACACACAGAGTGAAACTAGCCTCATGTGAGATGTCTGTTATCGCTGAGATATCTTGGGATGCTTCTGATTAAACTCCTGAACACTGCCGTCTATGATTCTTCATGCCAGTTAGCTTGCACTTTTACAGTACGGCAACTTGCAGATTCACTGTGATGAGCGCGTTGACCTTGAAGTGGACTTCAAACGCCCTTCTTTTTAGTCAGAAACTGTGGCGCCGGATTTCTCTCCTGTGACAGACTAAGATGTTAGGAGTCGAGCTCTTTGGAGAACAAGGCGGTCTTGTCTTTTCTTGAAAGTAATCCGGCTCGCATTTACACAGACGAGTCTGCTGGGTGAGCTGCCGGGGTGACACGGGCCCAGCGAGCAGCACCAAACTCAGCCTCCCCTCAACTCAGCTCAACCCTGCCTCATTATATCCCGAGCCTCCTCAGACAGGAACCAGGCAGCGAGGACAGTGCAGCAGCAGCAGGCCCATTTTGGGCCTTTTAATTTTTTTTTTTTTTTTCTCATTTTCATCTTCTAAACTGCTTTTCTTTCCTTGGACCAGAAAAAAATTAAAAATAAATAAAAAAACACAAGTTTCTCACTGTGGACCTCCTGAGGCTCCATCTCAAAGCTATGCCTGTTCTTTGCAGCACACATCCTGTTTGATGTGTGATCAATGCAACAAATTGATTACTTTTGAGGCTGCATGTATATTTAACTAAAGATTTCTTTATGCATTTATTTATCATTTTATTTCATTTTTTTGGGCAGGCCTAACTCTTAGCCGACCTATTTGATCATTCCAGCTCCTGGTAATCTCAATTACCATACTCGTGTTTATTTTAGGTTGCTTTGGTTGCAAACTGGGATGAAAGCACCAGCAATCTTTTTTTACCACCCCAAAAGGCCTTGTGATTGTAGCGCTGTCTGCAAATAACTTTTTTTCCAAAACGGGGCATTCAATAACACGCACTGAATGTGTGGCCTCAAAAAGCACGGCGCTTTCTTATTCCCGGTCCCGCCCACTGCGTGCTCCCACTCTCCTCTTCCCCTCACGTTGGACTCCTGCACTGCGAGTCTGAGGGGAATTCATCACACGGCGGCTCTCTCCAGCTTACCGCTCCTGTTACAATGCTATGAAATAAACACAAACAAGTGTTCGTCGGCATCGCCGCAGATGAATACAGAAACGAGCATTATCTCCGACTCTCATCTCCCCTCTGCGAGACGTGCTCCACTTTACTCTGATTGTGCTGACCGTTTCAGTTGGCATTACGAACAAAAAAAATTATAATTCTCCACTGAACCCTCCCACTGCAGTGTTCTGCAACATTTTACTTCGGTGCATTTTTTATGACTGATCCCTCTGCACGCTAATGAATAAATAACACGTAATAAATGCGCAAAAGGAGAAGGTTTGCAACACAAATATGCAGCGACTGCAGATGGAAAACAAACAGGTCCAACTCATTACAATCTCGGCTTTGAGTAACATTGTTCAAACAGACATACCATTCACGCCTGCTCTCAAACAGATTCAGTTACAGCTCGATCTGCATAACAATACAATCTCCTCCAGACACTGCTGTGAAGCCACAGGATATTTCTGGGAAACGTCCATTTCCGGGCGTCCTGTATTGCCCCTTTAATAACACACCTTGGGTTAATTCCAATCGCTTATTTTTACTCCTTGCATCCTTTCCTCACGTCCTTTCCTCGATCCTTAGCTCCGCCCAACGGAGGACGTGAGGAAAGGATGCAAGGATCAGATACGAGGATGAAGGCTACACAAAGGCTACACTTGTGTTTCCTCATTGAAGCATCCTCGAGGAGCCTCCTTGTTCCCCACTCCTCGCTCCTCCGAGGAGCATTTAGCGGTTTGGAATGTCCTTAAAGATTCCAGGATGGAAAGTAACCGTCTCCCTCAAGTCTCCATGGCGATTAGGAACTGCTCACCACATAATCAAAGGCCTTTACTGCTGCCTGGATATGTGGGCAGAAAATTAACTAGTAGCAGAACAGAATTAACACTGACAGCAAAATAAAGAACATTTATAAGGAAGAGTACACAGGACATGTCTAAAGTAAAGAAGCAATTTGTAATTTTGTCAAGAACACTCTCTGATGATTCGGACAGACATTGCCAGTTTAAATCGTGTGCGCGCACACACACACACACACACACGCCCATAAGCACAAGCACAGGCACACAGATCCTTTCCACTGTTTGCCCAGAAGAGAAATGCTCAAACAAATTCTCTTAATTGCTGTTCATGAAAGTATAATGTTGTTAGGCTGCAATTAGAATAATTTCATTTTGAGTACACCATAATTACAGACAAAACAGTAGTTTAGTTTAGCTTGCTGTACGTAGCACAAAAGCAGTAAAAAGGGGAAAGCGTAAACCCTGGAAAATAGCTGTGGATTTCATGTCATTTTCAGGTGGAATAAAATGGCGATACTGTCTCATACAAGCTGACCTTGTGTGTAGGCTCTAATCCCACAGTTAGTTAACAGACTGACACAGTTGGGCCTAATAAAAACTTCAGGAGGACACAACGCAATGGTTGCTACTAGGCCAGGGCTAGTTCCAAGGAATGCATCCCTTTCTTTTGGGGTGAGGGGGGTTCAAACAAACAAAACAGTAAAAAAAAAAAGTATGCTTCAAATATTCTACCGTGCATTTTGTACAGTCTTGTCTGAATAAACATGCACGGTTAGCATGCACTGCATAAACATGCGCGGTTAGCATGCACTGAATAAACATGTGCGGTTAGCATGCACTGGATAAACATGCGCAGTTAGCATGCACTGAATAAACATGCACGGTTAGCATGCACTGAATGAACATGCACGGTTAGCATGCACTGAATGAACATGCACGGTTAGCATGCACTGAATGAACATGCACGGTTAGCATGCACTGAATGAACATGCACGGTTAGCATGCACTGAATAAACATGCACGGTTAGCATGCACTGAATGAACATGCACGGTTAGCATGCACTGAATAAACATGTGCGGTTAGCATGCACTGAGTAAACATGCGTGGTTAGCATGCTCTGAATAAACATGCGCGGTTAGCATGTACTGAATAAACATGCACGGTTAGCATGCACTGAATAAACATGCACGGTTAGCATGCTCCAAATAAACATGCGCGGTTAGCATGCACTGAATAAACATGCGCGGTTAGCATGCACTGAATAAACATGCACGGTTAGCATGCACTGAATAAACATGTGCGGTTAGCATGCACTGAATAAACATGCGCGGTTAGCATGCTCTGTACCTTAAAGGTAAATACAGTAAGGGCGAGCGACCGAGACACAGGAACAGCTGCAGGAGAGAAGCTCTGGGTTCCTCAGACACGGACCCTGCGCACACAGCACATTGGCCCTGATTGGAGGGGACAGGCTGGCAAACGCTGTCCTGGGAGTGTTTGTGAGGGAAGCGAGAGCAGACAGCCAGGCTAGGCCACCAGACTGCTGCCTCCGAGGAGCCCAGACTGGCAGCCAAGGCAGCGCGCCTCGCAAGCTGGCGGTGGGTACATCTGGGGAAACTGAGGATTGCATTGTAAAGCTAGATTAGTGCTGACGAGAGGCACGCAGCCCACCTGGACAGCCAGACGCGAGTTAAACTGAGCGCGTGCACCTTTTTGTCCTCCGCTGGGGAATCCCACTCAAGTCTTCCACATGCTACTCGAGTAAGCCAAACCGTCAAGCAATCCAGAGCCAGCTAAACATCAGCACTCCGGGAATCTCATCACTGGCACAATGATGCTAACTTAGTTTTACAGATCCAGGGACCACAGATGGATGATTAGGGACACTGAGAAAACAGCAATAATCTGAAGACCATAGCATGTGCCAAGAAGCTTTCATTGATGCAGCTATTTTCACCAGATGCTCTGCATCAGTCCAAAACGATGTTACCGCACAACTTACACAGGATCGGATATTCGCCCAGGCAAGTATCTGCTTTTGTCAACCTTGTTATTTGTCTACATTGTTATCTAGCGCTGCCAAAATATGTGGTCAACAGGAACGGTGACAGTGCAGGTCTGTGATCTAAACCGATCAGGCCTCTTCCGGAGATATGGCTGCAGAGAGGAGAACTGTGAGCTGGAGGCGCATTATTATGTGTAATGAATGTCAGTGCATCTCCGTTGCCCGGCAAATCAGGTGCCAATTATATTGGCAGGCCGGCTACCCCCTACCCCCAGCCCCTACCCCCCACCCTTACCCCATCCACCGAGGAGAGGAGAGGCTTGTACGGCCTACCTGACATCTGCCTCATTAGCTGAGAGAGACAACAAGGAGCAGGCGAGCCTTCCCAGAGTTCCACGAGGGAGAAAGGATGCGGCTCGGTCCTGAACCCCTCCATTTACTTCTTTCACCCTCAGCTATTATTGATGAGATGGAAGATGTGCGGAATACAAATCAAAAGCAAAAGATTGAACCAGAAGATGGGCCTGTTGACATTAAAATATAATAAAGCCATTACGCAGTCTACAGTGTTTCCATTACATGCAAGCGGGATACATTACTTTGTCCACATATGCAGCATTTTGACATAAATGAATGCATAAATGTATAAATCAAACACAATCACAAATCTTGCCACATAAGGCACACAAAGGAAATGCCATTGATTTACAGAATCCATCTGAAAACGATGCCTAAAATAAATCTCAAGATTGCTTTCATGCAAATGTTCAATAAACAGATGTCAACAGCTACTATGTGTTCTACTGTAGGTAATGAATGGCGGTGCTATATCATTCAATAAATGAATAAACAGAAATGATCATCAAAAGTTTTTAATTCTCCAACTCACTTTGGCACCACATAATGAGCAGAGCGGGACTACAAAATTAAATAAAAGAAACAGGCAGGCACATGTGTAATCATGCGCTTAAACATTAGCTAGCAAGATGAAAAACAATACAGCTTGAGCACACTTAACTAAGGCATAAGAAATTATCGCTTAAATGAAATCCTCCACCCTCTAATTCACAAAGAGCATCTTCAGTCTGCAAAGGGTGGAGCCAAATGTCCCACAGATAGTTTCAATTGCAGCATCAGGAACAACGATGACATCAGGAAACAACAAGACTGGATGTGGATTTCCCATTCCAAAAGCACGTCAATTAATTTATGGTTAGCATTAGCGAGGCCAAAGCCCTCAGCGATACAGGGCTTCTGGAAGCGACAAAGCTGATGACAAAGATGAGGCCCATGTCACGCCCTTAGGATTGGGGATCCTGCTTTGGGACGCACTCTCATTCAAGCCAAATTCATGTATCAGGGTTTTGCTTAAAAGCTTTGCTTAAAAAGCTTTTTTTTCACCCCATTACTTTCCTTTTTAAAATATAGGAATGTTTGTATATTTTATTAATTTTTTTGGTTGAACACCTACCGCTCTGGACTGCACGTCCATTTTGAGATAAAGGGCAACATCATGGCGTGAGATTGCATTAATTCAAGAGAAAGATAATCATAGAGCATTTTAAACTTTACTGTAGAAATTCTACCTCTAGAATATTTCAGTGTGTGTGTGCCGAGGGGGGGGGGGGGGGGGGGGGTGTTTGGTGGCCTTTAAAAAATTAATGGTAATCACAGAATTCAAAAAGGTATGAAATAAGTCAAAGTAAAGTGCAACTTTGCCACAAAGTTTGCTGCCATGGCAACAGAAGTAGCGAGAATATTGGGGGGGGACTTACTGACCGACATGACCATGTGGCTCTGCACTTCCTGTATCAAGTTGGATATCGCTCTCTCCTGCCGATTTAAGGGATATCACTGTGATAAGAATCTACTTACATAGGAAGGTCAAAGACATTTTAAGGCTGAGAGTCACCATGATGCCTATTTGTCCTCATA
Organism: Synaphobranchus kaupii; assembly: GCA_029718625.1. Lineage (NCBI taxonomy): Eukaryota > Metazoa > Chordata > Actinopteri > Anguilliformes > Synaphobranchidae > Synaphobranchus > Synaphobranchus kaupii. The sequence continues at coordinate 22,105,475 of CM056376.1, read as the reverse complement.
ATGTCCTGTCTGCAAAGGAATGCAAGAGCCCTGAAGAGAAATGCTTTTACCGCGATAATTTACTTAAATCTAAGAACCTAAATCAGCTGAATCAGCCAAAATAATCTGCATGGCACTAAGGCTTGGAAACAAAGAAAGAAGCTTTACAATCCATAATGATTGTCATTTTCAGTTCTATTTTAAGAAGTTGTTAGTCCTCAGATCTGCAAATTGCTCTGCTTTCTTTCTTTCATAGACTAGAATGTGGGTGTTCAATCTTCCTTGTGTTTTTCTGGACTGTGTAAAGACATAAAGGTAAATATTTTAGTAGACACTGTAAAAAATGTTGTTGCAGGTACTATATTCAAATATTAATGGACCATGAATAATTCATATTAATTCCACTATTTTACAGAGTGAAAGGCCCATGTGCCATACTGACTTGCTTACTCATTGATTTCATTAAATTATTTTTAAACAGTAATTTAAAGTTTTTAATTCAACAGAAAGTTTCACCATTAAAGAAAAATAAACACATAATCAACAGCAAATTTAAATGACTACGACTCTTGACTAATGACTTATGGGATGGTTTGATTCGATTTAATGCCGTGCGTATTATATTTCTGTAGCAAATGGCTTGTCTGAGGAGAATTTGAGGGGAAATGCTGAAATAAATCACATTTGTTGGTATGCAAATGCTCGGTTTTTCCAACACCCTGGATATTTTCTCAGATGAGAACACCAGATCCCGTTTCAGAGGAATAACACAACATGAGCTTGAGAGTTCAATATCTGTTAAAAGCCAAAATGAAACCTATAATTTCAGTTAATCTTTCACGGAGATGGTACCTGAAATGAACATATAAGGCAGTTTCTCCAATTGCAATAATCCTAGTTGCATATGATAGACCCTTTTCAAAATGGTGCTCAATGAAAATAGGAGTGATTTCAAAAGAGCCTTATCAAGTAAAGGGCAGTTATCCCAAATGGAAAATGAGGACGAGTAAAATTTAAAGTATTCCTCTATTATCTCACTGAACTATCTGCATTCAACAGTGCTATTTCTCTGAGAGGGCTTTAAAATATATTCAAGGTGTGATGATTTTGATGATGCAAAAAGCCCAGGACTAGTGCAACCATAGCGGTTGCAAGCAGTGTTGCATGCCAGACGTATCACTGTGTAAGAGCGTCAATTAAATTCAGCATCTTTGACATTCAGGCATTTTCAGTGAACCATAAAAAAAAAAAAGAATTATTCATTTTCAGAAACACGCAATTCAATATCCAATATTGTATGTTGAGCATAATGGACGGTCAACCATGAGAGAAGGGGGTAGCAGTAAGGTCAATGCATGCACTATGCCATCAAATAATACAGATATGTGACGCTACTGCTCATGTAGAGATATTGATGGAAGCGTCATGAGTGGCCAGTGCACGGTTACACCTTGCGCACACCTTCGTCTTATTCTAGGGACAGACCCCACTCTTTGCTGCATATTACGTACACTATATGGCCAAAAGTATCTGGACACCCCTTGGTCTGGGCCTGTTTTTCATGGTTCAGGCTGGGCTCCTTAGTTCCAGTGAAGGCAGATCTTAACACTACAGCATACAATGACATTCTAGACGATTCTGGGTTTCCAAATTTGTTCAAGAATCTAGTGGAAAGCCTTCCCTGGAGAGTGGAAGCTGTTATTGCAGCAAATGGGGACCAACTACATATTAATGCCCATGATTTTGGAATGAGAAATTGGATGAGCAGGTGTCCATATACTTTTGGCCATGTGGTGTATACGTATGTGCGTCGTTAAAATTCCAGAAACTGACACGAACACACTGACTTGCACTAAAGGCAGCAGAGACTTGTGTGTACCTTTACAGATTGTGACTGCACCCTAAAGATAGGGCCCTGGGTATCTCCTCTACAGAGGGTGCAGGTACACTGGCACTGTGTCCAGTTTGAAACTGGGTGGAATTTGCCAGGTGGACACTGCTGTGGCCATCTGCCCCAGTACCACAATGTTTGTCATAGTGCGTATGGGAGTTCAGCCAGAGCTGTTGCATGAAAGGCATAAAAGTGTATGCAAAAAGTCAAACTAAAGTGAGGTCATGTAAACATCCACATCCCTGTTACAGACATATTGAAATCCATCACATTGTGGTTTATTACCCAAATAAATACAGTCCCGTTTGAGGGTAGAAAGGAAATGCTCATTCGGAAAATAAATAGAAGCACAACCATTATAATATGAGCCTGCGGCCATGATCTTGATCTACTGTGCAGACTGATGAGGGTTCAGCATGCAGAGATGCCCTATAGGACCCAGGGCAGAACATTGCCTCTCACCATGTCAGTCAGCAGGATATTAGTTATGAGCCATTTCCTTTAGTGCTGCTCAAAATTACACCGGAAATTGAAAGGCAAATGTTGAAAAAAAGTTTCAGTCGGAAAATACAACTGATAAAATAAATGTGAAAATTATTCAGTCAAAACTGCATGATAAACTGCAGTATATTGTTCACCGTCAAAGTAGAGGTTCTATTTTCTGTTTTGTGTTTCAAATACATTTTTCTACTAATGAAAACAAATGAAAGAATAGGAAATGAGATAAAAGAGAGATAAACTTAGAAAAAGTCAAACATCTATTCTGTGGAGTGAATCTCAGTGGGGCCTCCTCATTAAAAAAAAAGCAGCTTATTGGTAAATGAACAACAGGGGCATGTTGTGAAGAAAATAACTATTTCCTATTATAAAGGCACAACTTCCACTTGATCATGCACTTAGACTGACCGCTGGCTGCACTCCATGCAACAAGGCAACAAGAGACCAGGGGAAGACAACACCTGGAGTGTTAGGGGGAGTAGAAGCAGTGAAATTCAGTAGTGACAGTCTCATTTTTCACCTTCTTTGAAGAACTGCGGCGTTAAAAAAAACTTTAATGCAAATGTGCGTACTTTCTAAAGACCATAATCCTATTTAGGATTATTCTCAATATTTCTAGAACACGTGCGTACGACTGGCGGGTTGCGAGAGCAACTCAATTAATCAGAGTAAAATGTCAGGTATAATCCCCATGTGATCCGTAGTATAATTCTCTTGCTATTTTGTATCTGCTCATTGATGGAAAGAGACTGTACGACTTCCGATAATCCCTAGCACAGGAGGAACTTTCGTAATAAGATGATATTTAAAATAGATCTTACTAGGCGCCAGAACATATGATCCGCCACTACTTGTAAACTGAATGCCAGCCTTTGCGATCTCCCCAATCTCGTCTGGGCCTATGATGGGGATATTGGACTAGTCAACCTCTATATTTGTACTTGATTATTTTTGCGAAGTTGTGAGAGTTTAAGAGTGAAGTCGCAGCTATATGATGAAAACATAAAAGCAGGAGTAGTCTAACAGGAGAACACACTGAAAGGCTGTGCTTTCTGCACCATTACTTCGGCTGAATACTTTGTGTTGCTGAATTGGGCCTGCTGAGGGTTTATTGGGGGCATGGACAGTTACGGATGGGTTCCAATTTTCATTTAATTTTCGCTGTTGCTTGGTGGGAACACCATGCACTTCTTTCGTTTATTTTTCCAATTTGTTATGTTTTGGGGCACTATTTATTTAGCTATTCATTTTCATCTATTTAAAGTAATTCAATTATACGGAAGATTAGTGTCGATGTTTTTGTTACTGTACATTTTGACACAAAAATCTTCAAATTTGCTGCAAATGAATATCATCCCCAAATATTGGTTATGGGTCTCCTTAATTACTAATAATCGGTATTGGTATTGGCCAGAACATATCGGTCGACCCCTAGTGTTGCTTATGCCAAAAAGGTGTGCAATAGTGAAATATCCAGCACCAGTAGTGTGGCACCACAACCCTACTCCTACACGCTTCCTGACTGGAATTGGTGGGCAGAAAGGAGAGCTTTGTCGGGAAAGACAACCAGACAGACGACGCAAATTTTCGAAGGTTTCTCTTCTTATTCTAAAAATTTCCAGCCACTGGGAGTCAACGAAGGAGTGCACAATACTGCTGTGCAGCCAAAGCCTTCTCTCAACGGAGGTAGCGGAGATCGCTGTGATCTAGCCCTTCTCTGCCGTCTTACCATCAATTTCTGTCGCATGCAAGTCCTGGCTTTGAAGAGCGGTGCACTGAACAAAAGCAACATCATCGTAACTTCGCTGGACTCCATGTTGCCGTCTGTCTGTTGCCATATCAACCTTGCCTGCGTTACTCTGTGCGCACGTGTGTCATACGAGCAGCATGGAAATGTAAACACACAGGCCACGTAGAGGTCTTGTAATGTAAACATCATAGACAAAAGATCGGATTTCTACAAAAAAAACGATTCAGGAATCAATACCTGCAGCGTAAGTCTAGCCTTTGAAATGTCAAAGGTGGTGGAACCAATGTTGCTGCATTTTTGAGAAATTGGGATAACCTTTAAACCATAAACGCTGGATTAATCAGCAATATATTTAGGATATTGAGCATGTTCCACACATATGGATCTATTGGTCTAAACCAAGGCCATGCTGAAGGTTATTTAAATCCATAAATAGTGACCTGTTTTATATTGAATTCTTAACTAAGCTGAAAGGTTCTGCTGAAATTTGGTGACTCATCATCAAACCAAGAACCCTGTCTTCTACAATAAAAAAAATTTAACTGACAAAAAGTCTCTTCCATTTCATGAATGCAAATTGTGATAGAATTTAATCATAATTAATTATTAATTACATTTACACTAAACCCAAATATCAGTACAATCCCCTTCTTTCCTGTGCATGTCTGGAAGCTGGGGTTTAATATGCAAGAGGACATTGCCATGACGTGTCATGAGTTTCAACTGAAGCAAGTTCATATTCAAATTCATTTAGACTATGAATGGGATGTTCTGCTTAACCCAAGTGTGTTTGGAAATATTGTAAAAATGGTTGTCATTCCAGTGACAGTCTTTAAAGAAGTATTATTGTGACTGTAGCTTCCAGGCAATGATATGAATAATATAGCTATGTACATTTTGCAATGTTTTAACATAAATTAGTCAAAACATCTCATCTGCAATTTAAATTAGGTTATACAGGCATATAGCTAGAATACAGTGCACTAATAGGCCAACTAGCTGACTTGATCAGTCTGGACTGACAGTGCTTATGAAAAGAGAAATGCTATGCTAATCACACTCTGCATACAGATGCTTCCGAGGTGAGCTTTCAAAAGCATACACATTTTTGCATAATGTGCATGTTCACAAGACTCCAGCCAAATAATTTAACTGTTACAGGCAGCTGTTCAATCCATTCACATTCTGCCCTGGATATTCTCATCTTTGCAATTAAATATGGCATTCAGGACATGCTAATCATGGGCTTCCAGTGGGTGGACAGCATGCTCAGATGACTCACTTAACTGATAATGGTTACGGGTCAGAGAAAATAGCTAATGCCCTTTTGGGGAGGTTTATGTGTTCATTGAAAAAGTAAAAAAAATTATCCAAAATATACTACTTACAGATAGACAGAAATGTAGACAGAAAGGCACCTTTCAGCCATGCAGCTCACTTCATTAAACTATAACTTTTCATATAAGCCCAGTGCTTTTCAGTATATGTTTGGCATTTGGTGTATTCCTCCTCCCACCAGGACCGTGTACTTACTAATGACACCTCCTCTTTTATGATGTGCTTGTACTTGCTCCTTTTTCTTGTTACATTTCAGATGGACTTAATGTGGGCACAGGGCCTGGGTCCCTGAAGCCCTATCTCCAAGCTGAAGAGGCTTCAAGATGGCACCTCCCAGCACGCCACGCCATCAGCTGTCCAAACAATACGCTACGTTGTCGTCCCACGCCATGAAACATGGCAAGAAACCCCTAAGGCTCCATTCACATGGATCATGGGATGTTACAGGCCAGGATCACATAAAGCTAACACACACACAGACACACACACACACACGCGCGCGCGCGAACGCACGCACACACACACACACACACACACACGTACACACTGTTTGTACGATATGTCATTGTGAACGGCCGGTTTTTAGCACAGCTGCGGGAACCTTTTATGTCTGCCCTTATAAGCTTGCAATACATGTGGGAGAGAAGCAGAAATAAAACATGCCTGAAGTGCATCGTGACCAGATTTACTAAACTGATCCCAAGAAGCCGATGGGACAACAGGGAATGACGGGTTGCGAAATGGCTAGGCCTTCTAGCACTTTTGAGTCAAACCTGAAACCTTTACGTGGTGCTGAACAAATGGCAAACAGGAGATACCGTGCGTGACAAACTCAAATAAGCCAGCACCATTAGCTTATTTTAGATATCACATCCAATAACACACACAAGAAACAAGACATAAGAGACAAGCTCAACTGGACTATTTTAAACTGCTCTCAATAACATTCCAAACACTTAAAACTTTACAGTAAAAAAATACAAATCAAGGTATGGCACACTTCAAAACCAATTGGTCTGAAAATATCCACCAGGCCTATGGGATCAAATTAGGGTCAATAAGATTTTGCACTTGCAAAAAAGTTTTGTACTCACAGGTATAATTTGCACGTCTGTAAAAAAGTTTTGTGCTTGTGTAAACAAGTTTTGTAGCTGTAAAAATATGTTGTGCCTGTGTAAAAAAGTTTTGTAGCTGTAAAAATATTTTGTGCCTGTGTAAAAAAGTTTTGTAGCTGTAAAAATATTTTGTGCATGTGTAAAAAAGTGTTGTACTCACAGATATAATTTGCATGTGTGTAAAAAAGTTTTGCAGCTGTAAAAATAATTTGTGCATGTGCAAGCATTTCTTCAACGGACACACAAATTTCCTACCTTCCCGTGTGACATTGACGTTACGAGGTTGCAACACTGAAGTTACAAGTTTACAACACTCAAGTTACGAGTACGAATTTTGACCCTAGGCCCACCTACCATCCAATCAAGGCAATGGACTGGTCAGTGCAGGAGTTAACTAACTCCACAAGATGACAGTGAATGCATCATTTTATTTTTGTTTTTTTTAAGGGTTTCCGTGCTGTTATACTTTTGACAGCTCCGCGTTATCATAGCTATGATGCAGCTTTAGCAAAAACGGGTATGTAGTAACAGACTAACCTTTTTATATTCATTCGTTTTTTGTTTTCAAAGAGGGCATTTCCCGGTAGAATTGCTGACTTGTGACGAAAGTGCCGCCATGGTGATAGATTTACCTAAACATCTGTCAGATGTCGTCGTTTTTCACGGTAAGAAGAAATTTTATGACAACGTTAGCTAAAACGTTAGCAACGAACACAGAGAATAAATAATGCAAATTAAGTGGAATGGACGCAAAGCTGTCTTGATATATCTAACGTTAACTATGATATAAAACTTTTCATACGATATTAACCCACCTGTGTGCTGCCACGCTCCTCCATGTTGCTGTTTCCTTCTAGTTCTTCTGGGGTCCAAGATGATGCATTCACTGTCATCTTGTGGAGTTAGTTAACTCCTGCACTGACCAGTCCATTGCCTTGATTGGATGGTAGGTGGGCACAGCGAGTCAATATGCAACCTGCTGATTGGCTATTCAGCTCAGGCGTAAAAGTAGGGTCAAAATTCGTACTCGTAACTTGAGTGTTGTAAACTTGTAACTTCAGTGTTGCAACCTCGTAACGTCAATGTCACACGGGAAGGTAGGAAATTTGTGTGTCCGTTGAAGAAATGCTTGCACATGCACAAATTATTTTTACAGCTGCAAAACGTTTTTACACACATGCAAATTATATCTGTGAGTACAACACTTTTTTACACATGCACAAAATATTTTTACAGCTACAAAACTTTTTTACACAGGCACAAAATATTTTTACAGCTACAAAACTTTTTTACACATGCACAAAATATTTTTACAGCTACAAAACTTTTTTACACAGGCACAACATATTTTTACAGCTACAAAACTTGTTTACACAAGCACAAAACTTTTTTACAGACGTGCAAATTATACCTGTGAGTACAAAACTTTTTTGCAAGTGCAAAATCTTATTGACCCTAATTTGATCCCATACAGGCCCACCTTAGAAGAAAACCATAAACTAGCTGCTCATACACAATTTGTTTGTAACAAATGTGATCGACCACGCACCACCACCGGTCCCGCAACCCACTCCTGTGCCTGCCATAGACTCCACCACCAAGTCTTCATCGAAATCGACGTGACATTGTGTTTTAGGAATCGACGTCCAACATTGTGTTTTAGGAAGTTAACCAATAAGAATTGGCCACATAAACTGATAAGCAAATACGCAGAACACATTCTTTAGCTTTAGATCTAAAATATGATGACAATTCTGCCCAATGTATACATCTGAAGCGGACACATCTGTGGACTATACAAATATTTATCAGGGGTTTGTAGAGTAACAAAAAGGAAACTTACCTAGTGAAGTGGACGGGGAGGTCGGTGTACATGGAGGGAATGAGAGGGAGAGAGAGAGAGGGATAGAGAGAAAGAGTGTGAGAGAATTAGATTAGTACATCATTTACAAGTCTTTTGAGTTTTACGGCTATGACAGCTGCTATTTTACAAAACTGTCAGTACAATTCTGTAAGAAGAGAAACTATTTAAATGCAGACTATGCAGACTAAACAGGCACATCTTACTGCAATGTGTTGTCATTGCTTGTGTGTTCTCTGTTGAACCAACATGGTAAAGCAGGTGAAAACCGGAAATGAGAGGGCTGTGAGAAAAGATCTTAGCTAAGAGTACCTTAACTATTTATCTTTTTTCCTGAAAAACTGTCGGCAGAGCTGCTGCTGAGTGGCGTTTCAAATTATTAAAGATGATACAGATGCAAATTATGCATAAGTATGTTTTAGTAATGTAACACTTATCACATAGGGATTATATTAACCAATCTAAAAGTAATTGCTTTTTTTGACACGCTACAAACAAATTCAGGCATGAAGGCATGTGATGCCAATCAGCTTTGGGTAAGACATCTACGATATACTGCTTGAGTGTACACGCCACTTCATCAATTCATTCCACAGTGGGAATTTCTTTAAAATCCAAAGCTTAATTATTTGATTAAACCGAGTAATGATCTATTAAACAAACAAAAAAAAAAGAAGATAAATTATCGCTGGAAGGGATTCTTAAAATAGAACCACGATCTTGATCTTGCACATAGGCAAGCCCTTTACTAGAATACATGCAAGTAGGAATTATGTGGGTTTGCGATCAGGTGTTTCAGGAATAGGGGTTTGTGACACTGCCTTGTGAATATGGCGCAGTGTTACCAATTTTAGGTCAAACCACAGTGTTTGAGCGTGCAGTGGGTGGTTTTCCAGTGGTTGCTGTGGCCCACTGCCTTAAGACGGCTCCTAAAGTAGGCTGCATGCAACTGGCATCTAAAAAAAGATTTGAGAACAACCTCCCTGACTGGCCTTGTTACCATTTGTACCCTGTCATGCCACCACTAGTAACTCTGGATGTTTGCTCCCGTTTTCTACAACTCTGCTAGAATGTCCCAATTAGGCAGTTTCACCTGCACGGGGATCAATGACAAAGCCCCACCTGTCAGGCTAATGGCACCGATTCAATCAAGCCCCGTCAAAAAGTGTTAGAGACCACGTATAAATGCTAACAGTCTTGCCATTCAAAAAAAACGTCACATTTTCAAAAGCTAGCTTCTGTTTGACAATGCCTCTCTTTCTATCCCCACACGGTTTCCTCTAACCATCTGCAGCAGAGACAAGGTTTCCTGGAAAGCGCCTAAAAAAAACAGAACCAAAGTTGATGATAATCTCACCAGACAAAGCCTTTGCAACAGAAAGAAATACAGTATATCAAGTATCCAAATTCCCAACAGTGCATAGATTCATATAGCATACATTCATATAACATAATTCCACAGTGTACAAGGAAAAATAGACAATGAGGTGAGATTTATGGTAGGCCTACTGGCCTAAGAGAGACTTCAGGTTTGGGTATGACCATGACTTCAGCAGAGGGCAGCAATGTCAGCACTTTCCCCGAGGGTTGTGGGACAGTTGTGTTTAGTGACACAATGATGTATGGGGTCCTGTTTTTCTCCTTCTACTCTCAGTACGGATGAACGTCCCTCTATACGTCCATGGCTGGGATTAAAAATAGCCCCTATGGCTCAAGGAATAAATTGTTAAAAATGTTGTGGACCACATACAGTATGAGAGAAAGAAATTGTAACTGGATGTCATTGAAATAAATCCTTTCAAGGTTAAAAACCAGGGAATGTCCTTAGGCAATTTAAAGCCAAGCTGAGGGCCTTATCTATGCAAATCTTGGGTGTGACAGTATCTCCTCTCCTGGAGAGTTTAGCTCTGAAGAGACATCAGAACACAAGGATTCACCTTGGCTTACTGCTTTCAGGTTTATGGTATGTCTCAGTTGATGATGACATTCAGAGCTGAATTCAGAGCTGCCACACCCTAAACTGTGACATAGTCCTACTTGCACACATTTTAGGTAGTTCATTACATTGCAGACATCTTTAAAAAATGATTTAAAAAAATGTAAGCCTTCCTGTATTGTTCTGCTGTAACATATCGCTGCCTGCGTGTTCCTGTACGCTGATGTTACAAAGAAAAGTAATCGCTGAAGGCTTAGAAATGAATGCAGAAATGTTATGTAGCTAACATTTTGCTGGCAAGATAGTAAATAAACAATGACAATCAGTTATAATCACTGGAAATAAGAAATGAAAAAGCTAGTATCTGTTACGATCCTGATACGGGACGAACCCAAGTGCAACGACCAGGAGACAGATTACAGAAAGTGGAACTTTATTAAGCGTTGGGGTGGTCCCAAAGCTGTACACGGGAGCAAAACAGGTTAGTTAGTTAACACAGGATAGCGTCCAACTGAGGACTGCTCCAAGCCGGAGCTGGACTTGAGGAAACACGGAACTGTTCCAAGCCGGAACTGGACTTGAACGGAGGTGTCTAACACACCGGAACTGGACTGGAACTGGACTGGAACTGGACTGGAAACTGGATCGGAACTGGACTGGAAACTGGACCGGAAGGTCCACTCAGGAAACGGGAACGGCACGGAACTTGTTCCAAGCCGGAACTGGACTTGAACGGAGGTGTATAAAACACCGGAACTGGACTGGAACTGGACTGGGAACTGGACTGGAAACTGGACCGGGAGATCCACTCAGGAAACGGGAACGGCACGGAACTTGTTCCAAGCCGGAACTGGACTTGAACGGAGGTGTATGAAACACCGGAACTGGACTGGAACTGGACTGGAAGCTGGACCGGAAGGTCCACTCAGGAACACAGGGGACGGCACGGAACTTGTTCCAAGCCGGAACTGGACTAGAACGGAGGTGTCTAAAACACCGGAACTGGACTGGAACTGGACTGGAAACTGGACTGGAGCTGGACTGGAAACTGGATCGGAACTGGGCTGGAACAGGACTGGAAACTGGACCGGGTAGCTTGAGTAACCGGGCAGAAAGCAGAGGTTAAAGGCAGGGTGTTGTGACAGGACTGTAGCTGGTGAATGCACCGCCGAGTTGGAAGGTGCGGCGTAGCTCGGGCAATACTGGCGTAAGCCGGCTGGCATGCAGAGGTCCTGGTACTGCAACACGAGTACGGGAGGTACGTAACACGGGGAGGACAAACACAGCTGCGGGAAGACTGGAACTGCGGCGTCTGGAGGTTTTGAAGGGAAACAGGTAAATGCATGCAGCAGCGAAAGATTAGCAGAGATAGCTACCAGTCAGGAAACCAGGCGAACAGGTATGAACCAGCAGGTTCACAAACACTGGACCAGAAACGGGATACGAAACAAACACGGTAGGTTAGTCAACGAACTGGCGCTGAATAGCAGCCAGCCAGGGGTTTAAATGGTGCAGGAAGTGAAGGAGAAAACGAGAAACAGGTGTGATGTTAAATCAGGAGTGATTGCCGAAGCACAGCAGTGAGGAATGTGAGTAACGAGAGGGGCGAGTGATAGGCGGAAGCTAAAGTGGAAAATGAAACCAAAAGTACCCGAGGGAGACGCCCAGTCCACAGCCAGGAGGGAAACACGGACAAGGGATCCAACATGACACGGAAGGAAACAAGGAAAACATGGAAAACGGACAGGACGGGAACGGAACGTTACAGTATCTGTTGTATTTAATGAAGTCTTCATTGAAAGAATACGATACTGTCTGGAGTTCTTCACTCTGAGATGTGAGGTTATCCTTCTTGCGCACTCACCCTCTCCCCACCTGGCTTGTACCGTCAGCTGTTCTTGCTCTCTGGTCCTTTCACTCTCAGACTTTTCTTCCAGCTTGCATAATGTGAAGACGTTTTTTTTGTGAGGTGGCGTGTGAGAGACGGACAAGGCGGGAGCAGACGGTTGTGCCGCGGTGTCAGCGGGTTTCAGCCAGGCGAGGCTAAACAACTGTGCCAAACCTATCACGAACAAGCAGCCATTCCACCACACTGCTGCTCAAAGTAATTACCTCTCCTGTGCGTCTACACATTGGGCCATGCTCCAAGCAGATCTCACTCACCAAGGAGGAGGAGGAGGAGGAGGCGGAGTAGGCCGGCGAGGCAGAGGGCGTGCACGTCACTGTTTGTGAAGCGCTTCATTGTGTATTCATAGAGCCCATTAAGATCACGGTTTGTCCCCCCCCCCCCTACATAACCATCACAGTTCAATAGAAGTTGAAAAGGGGCCTGCAAAATTAATGACATAAATGCTCAAGCCTGCATGATCAAGTGGCCTATTAAGCTTGGCTAAATTAGTTATGTATCGTTGTGTTTCTTCAGCCGAATTCACTTTTAATGAACAATTTTCTATTTAGTTTTCGCTTGACATACTTCACGTTCAACTTTGTCCCAGGTACAAAATGAAGCACTAAAAACAGACACATGTCTCATTAGGTAACTAGAGCTGCTGGTCCCACTGCGATTTGATATATCAGCACTATCATCGTCACTGCTGTGGCCATCGCGCGGAGGCAATTGCCCTCCTTAGGTTCTGGACTGCGAAACGCCTGGGATTTGCGCTAAATGGCACACGTCGCCACGCGCGCTGCGGGGACACCTGGCAGGCACGACGGAGGCCTGCGAGCAAAAAGACGCGAACGGTCTTCGCGTGCTACCGCCGGGATTTCGCTAGTTTTTGCTCCCAGCCAACCTGCGCTGAAGTAGGCCCGAATTTCCCCCGCTCAGCGGGCGCCTTCTGTTCTCCACACAAACGATCAGCCAGGTACGAGAATGTGGTCCAGTGGGGGAGCCTAATTACCGGCTGTGTGTATAGGAAGACAGTATTAACAAGGCTGTGCCCAGTTCCAGGGCAAAGCACAACTGTGTCATTCCGCATACAGTTCATCCAAAATAGACCCAGTGCCTATTAAAACAGATTTTGTTAACTGCCATCACCATTAGGGAAAATCCCAGAAGTGATCAATTTGGATACAAATGGTGTGCATTAGAAAGGTAGCTCGCTACAGCAGATGAAAGTATCGGCCCATTTTTCCACTCTCTTACAGTACATTACAACTCCCTTAGCTATCTCTACTCCTACTGCATCGAAAATATAAATGTGGTTCTTAGGAAACTAAAGTATATACATGATACTTTAGTATGTACATGATAAAAAATAGTTCCATATACATGCATTGACCATTTTTGAATCAGAATATAAACTGTAACATCAGCTGAGGCACACCATAAACCTGAAAGCAGTAAGTCAGGTGAATCCTTAAACTGGATAAATTAAGTTCAAAAATCAACCTGAGACCATTTCACCCAAAGGCAAACATTAAAATAAAGACATGATACTGGAATGACACACACGGGTGTTTGGCTGCCCATATCAGATGCATTGAATTGAAAAGGGCAAACTCTCATTCCAATTGGTGGTAATAAAGTTCAGTAACACCATGTCCCGGTAGCTTCCAAGCCATGCGGGACCAGTGTTGCAGAAAAGAAGAAGCAGAAAAAAATACTGCCTTGGCTCACTACTGAAAACAGGCAATTACAAAGGGAGGCAAAGAGATGGTTTGTCATTTACCACTGTTCCCAGTATCTCCTGATAGATTAACTCTGTTATAGAGAATGCCCCCAAGACATGCGAGGAGCACGGGGTGGCTTTGCTCGATTTGCAGAAGATGTACAAGAGATAATACCTCACCTTGCCCCCAGAGGAGAAATGACCGAAAAGGCCGCTTTAAAAGGATTAGAAAGCACATGGCCAAACCCCTAGCAATAGACCCCATCAGGAAAGAAAAGGGAGCTCAGTGCTCAATTACAAACATCAGCAACATGAACCGTGTGGATTGGACATGAAGTCGGAAATTGGAAAGAGGACCATCAGTTCAGCCATGATTGTTCAGCTTTAGAACTGAACAAATACATTTTTGTTCAAATAATAATAATAATAAACAATGGTTCGTGTGGAATTAGCATGCATTCTTTATCAGATAAATCATCTTCATGAGTTCATGAATACTGGAACTGCCACCATGCCAGTTAATTTGGAATTGTCACTGTCACTGGCATTTTAAAGGGTAACCCTAGCTAGACCCTGCCCCCTTGTGAAATTCGAAAAATGCCTAAATCTGGGCGTGATAATGCAATAATATAGGGGCTGAGCTCCAGGTATGAAACCACGCCCCAGCTATTTTTTTCACTAGCAGCCAGACGCTAATTTATACTCTGGACAGCGGCTGCTTTGTTCCACTCTCTCTCTCTTGCTACCTCTCTCACTCATACACACACAAACAAACACGCTAGCTCCAGCTGCTGCCGAGCCCCAAGTAGCCGAGGCAGAAGCAATGGTGGAGAATGAGAGGATGGGCAATGTTGTGGAGTGGTAGGCGTCAGCACGCATAGCCTCGTTTGGGCTTAGGCTGTAATGAAGCGGCCAGCAAACAACAAATCACACGCTGTACAAATAGTTACCTATGCCATGTAGGCTACTGAATTTACACAGGCTGTAGGCAGTCACACTAACGTCACCGGCAAGATATCAAGAATATTGGTTTCCATTTCAACTGGTGCACATGTGGTCACTGCACTGAACTCTCTCCAAGAGAGAATGTCTGTTGTAGGGACATTGCAGCATGCATATAATGCAACTCCTGGCTCAACGATGCTTCAACTATGCCGGGGCGGCAGGGTAGTGTAATGGGTAGGGAACTGGACTTACAACCCAAAGGCTGCAGGTTCAATTCCCAGGTGGGACACCGCCGTCGTACCCTTGAGCAAGGTACACAAGGTACACAAGGTACACAAGGTACATAACCTGCATCGCTTCAGTATATATCCAGCTGTGTAAATGGATAAATGTAATATAAGTTGTGTAAGTCACTCTGGATAAGAGCGTCTGCTAAATGCCTGTAATGTAATGTAACGTATATTTTAAATACACTAGCTAGCTACTTGCTCAGCTAGACTGAAAAACGAACTATCAAAAACAAGGGAGTATCAAGCTAACTATAAAGAATATACCAAAAATAGGTTACTATAACTTACTACAACATTCAAAAAAGCTAAACTGTAAGCTAGCTATATTGCTCGCTTGCACTCTCTCCTATCTCTTCTCCGTCCACGCAGATCAACCACCGAAGTATTTAGAAAACGGTGATATCAACTGCTGAGATTCGCTTTTATAGCTGGGGCGTAGCCCGCCCTCGCTCCAAAACTTCAGGGCGTAGCTGTACAGGTTAAGTTTTGTCACTGGGAGGAATACGTCAGCTGGATGAAGTTTCTGGCCAATGACAGACTGGACGTGCAGTACCTAACGTTTTACCACTAGAGACACTTTTGAGCTAGATCCTTTGGGTTTATGCTGTTTTGCGCTGACTGCAGTAAAATGTCAAGATTTGGACCAGGATCAATAATTAACACTTAGAAAAAAACTAATGTATCAGTTCTCATCTAAAATAAGTGATTTTAGTGCTTTGTTACCCTTTAAATTTCTCCACCTCCATCTCCATTTGTAGGTGGTAGCAATCATTTTCTTAAACATTTGCTCGGACTTCTTGCTGTTATTTGAATCAATGGCAAAACAAGACATGTACTAGAACATTTCTCAGTGCTTGCTTTTGCTCACCTCACATTTAAAACAGTAAGAATAGTTTTTTTCCAAGATATAAGCCATCAGCACCTAATTAAAATAGTCTACAACCTTGCTCTTGTTATTGACAATGTAATGACCGGAGGGCATGTTTTTTACTTAGATTCATAAGAATAACAAGAAAGGAAAGTGCCTAATGACCAAACAAATCAGTACTCCCAAAGAAATCAACTCACAGTTCACCTCAATCTCCTGTTCTGGAAAAGCCATTACCCAATAGGTCATCTGCTCCATTAGACAACATCCTAGATTAAATAGCAATCGATAATTTTGTTTTGCTGAAACTGTAAACAGGCTACGCACAGTTCCTCGCAATTCATGAATGTAAAGGTGCATTTATCCACTTCTGAATCCACAAACAAGGAAGGGGAAAGAAGCCTGGTATGCAGGGTTATATGCTAACAAAGTTTTCCAAGGAGCACATATCAATTTCAGTAGAAAATGCCCCTAAACAGGAACACTGTAGAGCCCTAGTACGGACACGGTAACAAAACACAACCAAGGCAAAAGGTTGACATGGAATTGCCGGTAGAAAATGCAATTCAGTTAAGGCTACTGTTTTGAAAACTTTATGACACATATTTTCCATTTTCTTTAGAATGGTACAGCACACACACACAAACCCATGATATTTTCACTGCACACTTCTTATTTTATTATATTTTTTTTCCTGTGTGGCACTGCACACCGCTAAATGAATAATGGTCGCTGCAAGCTAGGAAAGCAGACACTTGACAAAGCAGAACATCTGACCAGTGTCGTTTTTAATTGCTTATGTTCACCAATCTATGAGGTCTGCTGTAATAAACATAACCAGAGTCCACAGTGTCTGCACTCCTGTATATGTCCTCTGATGGCTGCAACATGTTGCTTCTTCCTGTTTAAAATGACAGTAAGGGTAATTCATCTTAACAGGGCCTTTAGAGCGAGTTCAATGGCTCCCATGTCTTTCAAACAGCCTCAGGACAACAGCACCCACTCAGTGTGGAGTGAGTCAGCCTGTTACTCCGGGGGGGATATCTTACATGCATCATCTGAAGTAATGTCAAGGGAGTCGACGGAGAAACACTGAAGGGCAATGACTGCACTGTCAGCTGTACAAAAATAACTGAGCATAAACACTGAATTAGTCCCTTTAGCTTGGCTGAGACTCATCTCCGGGGACCAGGCATGCCGTGGTACATTGTGTTGATCCCATGGGAACCTGGTTGGCAGCGCTGGGCTTGCTGCGATTAAGACCGGAGGAGGAGTGGACACTGGAATCAACGAGTCACCGGTCTAACCTCCATCTGGCGGTCACACGGCGGGGCGTTTCCGTTCGGCGGGACACGGAGAGGCGCGTGATCCCCTCCACTCCCCCACTCCACCGTCACCCCGAGGAACAGAACATTCTCACGACCGCCAAATCTAGTCGGTGGCTTCCGCTGCCCGCTAGTTTACACCAGTCAGCCTTCTGTTCATGTTTGACACCAGTGATAAAGTGAAACAGAAATGCTGGGTCTTACTACCACTGAGTCAAACACACACACATACTCGCATGCACACAAATAGCCCAACAGGTTCAATGTCCCAAAATACCACTCCATCACCAATAGCCCAACAGGTTCAACGTCCCAAAATACCACTCCATCTGATACTTTCAGATGTTCAGGACATACAGACTCGGTTGATCAATTTTATTTTGAAAATATATCGACCATGCAAAAGGCATTAGAAGTTACCAAGTTACTTGATTCATCAAAAAGATTATCTGTCTAACCAGCTCTCCAAAGCCCATCAAAATGACTGACCGTAGCTTGGGGGGATTGAGCCATGTTGATTTATTGAAAGCACTAAAGCCATAGCCCAGTGTTTTTTAATGCATCTGATTTGTTTTCCATCCCTTCAAACCCTGAAACACCACTCAGACCCTGTATCTCCAGAAGCAAGAATATGTCAAGACACCTAATGTGTTTTTCATCCGTACTTCTGAACCCTAAAGCCTGGAGATTGCAGACTTGCAGTCCACTTCCCGGGAAAGGAGCATTTTTCAATATTTTAGCACAATGCCTCCCCCAACACAGTTTAGAAACTCAGATGAAACAATAGACATGGTCTCATCCATTTATCATGAGGAGAGAGAGAGACTGCCCATTGTAAGCTTATCCTTCCGTCTTTTCTCCTCTCTGCTGTGGCTATTAATTATGACTGTTTTCCTGTCCACATCTGAAGAGATGGAGATCTAAGCATTTGCTAGTCTAGTGTGCAATTAATATTCCACATCACTGGGCCCAGTGGGCTGCTGTCAGGTAATTATGCTTTCTCTCAGAGCCAGGCAGGACTTCAGGCCCTTGGACAGTGGCAGTCCCGACCACAGGCAAGCACAGCTGAGCCTGTTTAGTAGAGTCTAGGTGTCTCTCCTTGTCTTCTTCACACAAGTTAAAAAGCACAGCTTGTCAATAATGGCTTTGGGGCAAACAATAAGACAGGTAGCTTGCGTGTCCTCTAGGCCATTATATTAGTTTTAAATCTCGTACTGTCACGGTCATTCCCAGATGTATCCTTGCATGCATTCTTGGTCTTAACATCAGATTACAGCCTTTGACTTTGTGTGCATGTCTGTGATCAATCATTCTCCACATCATGGATCCACCTGGCACTATCTAGGTACTCATATTACAAACTCCAACTCCAATGTCCTACAAAATCAAACATCTGCAGCTGTCCAGCCCACATTACTCGAACACTACTGCTACATGGCAATTCAGGTCTACGATCAAGAGATTCAAGAGGCATTCACATGGGTTCCTCAATTATTTAAGCATCCTTTCTTGTTTGCTGTTATCTTTATTCATTTTGGCCATGGAGAAGTGCAAAGACACACTATTTGGGGATGTGAAGGAATTAATTATCATGTGAAATACATTGCTAATGCTGGCCAATTTACATTAAGGCTGCATGCTTCATTTTTCCCAATCCATATTATGGACATTAGTTGCCCATGTGACTTAAGGAGAGTGGGGCAGTTTTGAGGGTTAAGACTCTACAGTGGGCACCATCTCAGGACCAAATTTTATTTCTGTATTTTGCTTCTGCAACACGTTTCACAGAATTAATCACAATAGGCTGGTCGTTAAATTAGTAACAGATAATTGACAAGTACAACTGAAAAAAGTGACAATTTTTGCACTTCCAAAAAGTGGAAAATATACAGTACGTATATCTGAACTTTAAAACGACTTGATGTATTAATGGACAGCAAATAAATGCATAAATAGCAATTAAACATTATTGTAAAAAGAATAACTGTATTATATACAGTATATATCAGAACTATATGGCATGTAATTTAGGTGAGACTACCAGGAAAAATAGTCAATTGTAGCGGTAAAGCAGATACCAGCACTGCATCAGAGTTGAAATCAGTTATTCTGTGCGAAGCTTTGAGCCGTTGACATGCAGCATGGCCCAGTACATCACAAGCATAATCACACAGCAGCGAGAAATACTCATTTTGTGCTTTTCAGTGGAGAGAGGGAGCATATTCGTGGCTTCATTAGCTATTCATTGCCTCTGACGTCCGAACATCTGGTCAATCATGGAGAATATGCTACGGATCACTGCCGTCGCCATCCTTGCGCTGGAGAAACGCCCCTTCAAGCTTTCAGGAAATCACAAAACAATATAGATGCATGACAGTCCTGTAACACACTGTAGAGTATGAGGATTTATTCAAAGACTGCCGGCCATTTCAGTTTTCATTTCCATTACAACACATACTCTTATGGTAGCATTTACTTTGCGTTTAAATGGGGACATAAGTTTGATTCCTCATTTTACTGTTTGTCTTCATTGCACAATGGATGAGGCTTTGTACAATCCAGCCTTATTTGACTTGCCATGCTACTATACAAACATATATATTTCAGGGGAAGTAGTTCAACTTGGAAAACTTCCCCTATGGCTGAATGGTGATTAGCAAACAGATGATTTATCTCAGGATAGGCACTCAAATGGCAGTCAGTCTTTGATGTTCTCCTTTATGATGTGCACACGGGGAATCCTGAGTGTTTTTCGGCTCAACATGGTTTACAATGAAAAATGCTCAGCCAAAGCGGAGACTGCTCAATGCAATGATTAAATGGAGCGCGCATGGGGCGAACCCCAAAACAACACTTCTACAGAGAATTCTGGGAAAACACAGCAAGTTTGTTAGCGCTCAGCCCACTTTGTGACACAGTCTGCTCCAAATATTTCAAGGCAATTTCTTTCCCTTAGAACCATGGCTATTAGATAACAAAATCTCTAACAGGAAAATCTACTGCAGAGGAGCAGTAGCAAGCCGGGTTTTCTGAGAAGGGAAATGCACCATTTTGAGGTTTGCGCCATCAACATGAACTCTATCCTTTCCTGGCCTATTCTCTAGTATAAAGCAAGGGATTATGCATTTAAATAAACCCTCACGTGCACCCAGTGGGATATAGAGTACATGTGGGTCATCTTCCTAGTTTTAATGCACATCCTCTATGCACATATGTATGCCCAAGATTAAACCATTCAACAGACTGGTTAAAGAAAGGTGGTTAAAAGGTGCTGAAAGCTTACCGAGCCCTTCCCTAAGGGGACGCGGCTGGTTCTTAATCGATAGAACTCAGCCATCAGTTTGGTTGCAAAGTGAACGTTTATAAATGAAGCGAATCTGTGCTCCAGGAAGAAAATCTAAAAATGCATAAACCTAAGTAATAACCGGTGTCTCAACCTCTTAACATCAATTGCTGTGTACTAATTAATATACATGGGAAACAACTGAAGCATAACACGGATATGGTAAAACACGGCGACGACCATACAGTATCTTTTCTTGAACTGCCTCTTCAATCAACAATCTCTCTCGGTTTCTTCAGTTGATAGCGAGTCATGCCATGTGTATGTAAAGTCACTTATGAACATTTTGTTTCCATGTGGGAGTTGTGCAGTGCAATGCTTCCACCTCGCCTCAAAGCTTTCAGTCAAATAAGTGCGACAAAGACCTGGGAGCTTTTGTCTCGCGTCCCCGTCCGTGCGTGTTTCTTTGCCTGAGATTAACAGCAAAGGTTATTGTGAGATAGCAAAATTCACCATTATTAATAGCACAATTTTCTATCACACTGGCCATACAGCCAGGATATCTATCCTGCAATTGTAATAATCTCAGACAGCTTTAAGAAAAGGCCATTGGATGTTTTATGGAGGTGAGCAGTTCTATGGGAAGCTGACATGACTTCAGATTTCAATTTCAGACACACTTTGAGTACTCTTTCCAATGACACATGAAATGGGATGTACAGCATTATACAAAATGAAAGAAATAAGAAAGGCCTATTAAACCCCTGCAATGAGAAACTATTTCAGCCTGAAATTGGTAGTGTGGAATTGAAAACCATCAGTACAAAACAAAACAGTTTATTCTGTTAAAAAGAAATCATTGTAAAAAAAGGAAAAAAAAGAACAACAATTATGACTTTAGACAACCATTTATGTGAGACCTGAAAACAGTACAGCAAAGCAGAGATAACACACATCACTTATTTAAACATTTACATTAATGGAGGTAGCACTTCAAGGTGACAGGCCACTGCTTAGACTGTGTTATAATTATGTCGTCTTTGTAATAAAAAAAGACAATCAACCATTTTTTCTGCATTTTGTCCACTTTAATGCAAGTGAACTCATGTCAAAGTGTGTTCACATCTACCATGTACAGTAGCAGGAGAATCCAAGCTCTAAAAACACTGTCAGAAAAGGAACTGCATTGCTAAAATAATACAAGCGTTTAAAACCAGTGTGTGGAAACAGGATTTACTTAAACACTTAAGAGAACCATTCCAGTTCTCTAGGGGGTATGTAAACCTCTGCAAAGGCTGGGATTATACTGAGCAGGAAGAGACCATTAGAATGGTTCCTGAACTCTCCAGGAAGCTATCCCCCTGATTCTTCTGATGGACAGGATGAATGACCGCTCAGAATGAAACTTTAATTATGTTGATGCTCCCCTACCTTCCCCTGGTTTAAAAATCATGCCAAGTTCTCCCCCCATCGAGACACAAAGGTTAATAGGGGTTCATGTTTAACAGTACAACTTCTCAGGCTTGAATGCATGGTATACGGAGCTGAAAGCAATGTCAGGGAATAGTCTTAGGCAGAGATGGGTCTCCAAGAGATAAAAAAAATTGCATTTAAAACATTGATTGTGACATCAATCATGCCGAATACTCATTTAAATACATGGAACGACTGCAATTTCAGGTATTAGAACGCAGAGGCAATCTTCAGTGTTGCATGGATTACATTCCATAGAACTGATTTGTCTTCATCAATTAGGCTATTGGTCCATCTATAAAGTCTTTGCCTTATAAATTTAAAGATTAAAATCCAAAAGTAAAAAGACTGTATGGCCAGACAAAATATTTTAAGCCATTATATAAGGCTTTTAGCTTACTCCTGTTATCCTTTGGCCCATTCCCATTATTGACCGGAATAATATTTTTCAGGATAATATGAAAAATAGCCACAAATGGTTTGATAAAGACACTATGCCATTTGTTATCCAGATTAGACATTTAGATTCAGCATCAACTGAAAATGGCAGAAGCTGGCATGGGCAGCTGGCTATTGCCCTACAGGCATACTCTTACTTTAGACCAGAGGTTTTCAACCTGTGGGCCGCGGTGGTACTGCAGGGGGGGGGGGGCGTTATTTTTTTTTAAACTGAAAAAAGAAATTGTCAAAAAAAATAGGTTATTACCCCAAATTAAATAACTATTTAAAAATCTTGTATTTTAACTATTTTTGCAAAAAAATAAGACATCAGATAAGACATCAGATTTATGGAGAACTCTGATTGGTCTCTACGGCGGCTTGAGAATTGTCACCTAGCGATCATCGCACATTTTAAACATATTAGTGATGGGCAAAACAGTTCACTTCAGTGACACGAATCACTAGAATCAGTTCATTAAAAAGATTCGTTCAAAAGATTCGTTCACCGAATCGTTCAGTGCTTGGGCGGAGCTCCGACTGCGTACTGCGTAGTCCGACTCACTCAGTGAACTGACGGCCGAACAGTTCATGCGGAAGTGCTGTCGCTTTGACAAATGCGCCAAACTCCGTTTACAAATCTTGATATTTTAAAAGTTTCCTCGTTGAATATCAATATTGGAGGTGAACGCTGGTTTTCAATGACTTTTAAGTCTTAACTTGCTGGGCCTGATTCTGGCAGTTTGAGCCGCTGATTATCACTCAGGATCACGTCACGTTAACTCACTGTGTCTAGTAGCTTCAGTGAACGGATCACTGAACTGAACTTGCACCGTTGCGTCACAGTTCGTTCACTCAGTGAACTGACGGCCGAACAGTTCATGCGGAAGTGCTGTCGCTTTGACAAATGCGCCAAACTCCGTTTACAAATCTTGATATTTTAAAAGTTTCCTCGTTGAATATCAATATTGGAGGTGAACGCTGGTTTTCAATGACTTTTAAGTCTTAACTTGTTGGGCCTGATTCTGGCAGTTTGAGCCGCTGATTATCACTCAGGATCACGTCACGTCACGCAGTGAACGAATCAGTCCACTCTGCACGCTCGCTGCCTCGCTCGGCGCCCACCCGCCCGTGAATTTTTTTTATAATTTTTTTTTTTAATATAAACTTTATTTCGAACAATTTAGGAAACAAATTAGAGAAAAAAAAGAAAAAAAACTTTCTAGTATACAACACGCAAACACGGTAGGCTACTCATTTCGGCTATACAATACTTAGAACAATACGTCCGAAATGGAATAGGAAGAAGCAAATGCGAATGATTCGTTCAGCACAGCAGAACTGGTTCGCAAGGGACGAATCACGTTCGCTCGCGGCAGTCCCTCCCCCTCCCTGCACGGTGCACGCTCGCTGCTGATCAGATCCGTTCGTGAACTGAACTGAACTGAGAAATGAACGGATCTTTTCAGTAAGTGATTCAGTTCAGTTCGTTCACCCAAAAGATTCGTTCTTTTGAACGAATCGTTCGCGAACGACACAACACTAAAACATATGCGCTGACGTTACATGCAAAGGAGAGGTTAGTCTTCATGGTGTCTGAAAACCCCCGCAATGTACGAGTACGACGCATCGAAGACTTGAATAAAGAAATGCGGCATGTAAGTGTCATTGTCGAGTGGCCAGGTTAGTTTGTAGGCTACTGTTTAAATGTGAATGCATTTAACGTTACTGGCAAAACCTAGCTTGGCTTTTAATAACGATAGCTAGCCAGAATGCACAAAATACATTCCTTTACAACTAGCCATTCCGAACAGCTTTTTATGCAATTGTAAATTATGGCTCTGGGATCTAGTTTTATCTAGCTATGTTTTACAACTGTTTATGAAAACATTGAGTAAAGCCTGGCCCTACCGAGTCTAGTAATTTTCAATCAAATTAACTTAAATAATGTCACTATCATGTTTCTGTCCGCCTATCCCACATTATCGTTTCTATAACTAAAGGTTGAATTTGTCAATTAGATGTAATGACACATTTGATTAATCGCACATAACATCAGCATTGGTTTTGTAGCTAGGCATTTGATTTGGCTCGTGAATTAACTGTGTCCATTCTCAATTCACAGCATGATTGCGTTGCTACTGGTTAAACATTTAGTAACGTGCATTTCAATTAGCTATGTGTTAGCGCCCTATTAGCCCAGGATCATTGAATGTTTTTTTTTCTGTAACATTATTGTGTTATTATTTTTTATTGTTTGTTGCGTCAAAATTCATTAGCCCAGCTCCCCGTAGCTCCCCCAATCACAATTATCAATGCGTGAAGCCGTGTTACCTTGTGTATGTCTGTCCGTGATTTTCAGTGTCGATTATTACGTGTAATAGCATTTGTAAAACGCGGAAGCTTTTGTGGTCGGTCGTGTGGGCCGCGAGTTGTAAAAGGTTGGGAACCACTGCTTTAGACCATCAGGCAAGTGCTGTCCACTGAGAAACACCGAAATCAACTTGGGCCACGTCACCATGTCATGAAAAACGTCCTTTGTCCCAAAGTATGGAATGTATTCCTGGATTTAATTATAAGGAGTCAGGAAATCTGCCTTTGCCTCTGCACTGCCATCAGTATCAGCAATGGGGGAGCAGATATTGCAGCCACTGTTTCTATAGGACCCTGCGGTATATGTACATTCTTCCACTTCAGAGGCTTCATAAAGACAAGTGCACAGCACAAAAGAAGGCCAAGAGCTAATTAAGAGCAGGAAATGGTTTCAAACTGATGCCTTGGCAACTTAATAAAGAAGTTAATGTGTTATCTTTTCTATTTTTTTTTTACATTTCTTTGATTCTACACTTTTCTCCCATTCCAGGCTTTGAATGGCTTCAAGCTATCAATGAACATGCAATTCTGTTGGATCTACGAAATGGAACGTGTTCACCAATTTGCTGTCAATGTTTTGTGAAAAACTGGGTGATTACCAGCCAGGGGTGCTATTTTTAAAAGTAAACATACTTGTTCCAAGCTGGCGTGACATTGATGGCTTTGCTGTAAGGCTTTAATACACTGTGGGTTCTGTGTGGAAAGTGATGAAAACGCATAAATAAGCTGCAATCGCAATGTTATTTGCTGTCAACATTGCTTTCCCTGACATACGAGATATTCAATTGCCTAGACACCAGGTATAATAAGAACGACACTTTCATTACATAGGGGCTGAAAAAGCAAGAGGCGTAAATCTACATGCTGTTGTGCATGCTGATGGAATATCAAAATTATTGATCAGGAGATTTTAATTTCAGACACTTACAGAATGAAAAGCTTATTAGATCAAGGATCCGGATATTTGATGTTGTATTTCTTATTGGGCCAAATATATTCAGCTGCAATTTCATTAAACCTGACCTTGGATATTGGAACTGTTCCAGTATAAATATCCAATGAAGTCTGGGGTGGTGGGGTGGAAGTGGGTGGGGTAGTTCAGTTCCTGTTGGGCAAATTTTAAGCTACTAGGTTTTCAGGCTTATATTTAAACATAAAACAACAAACAGAAGTGAGGTGAGATAGAAAGAAGCCCATCTATCTTCTAATGCTGCTGGGTTAATCCCATTGGTGAGCAGTCGCAGATTTTCTCAAATGAAGATTGTGCCCTTGCTTTCATCAGCCCTTATCAAGCCAGTATCAATAATTCATTCAGCTGCTAAATTCCCTTTTCTATTATGAAAGAAATCTTGTTAGCAAACTGACAGGAACGTCTCAGCACACCATTTCTTTCTTTGCACACTTCCCACTTCTGTGGGCAATGGGGAGTTCATTTAAATCAAACTGCCTGTGTCACTTATCTCAGCATAGAAGGGCTTTCACGGGGTGTATGGCACCCAGCGCACAGTGGGAATCTGGTCTGGGAATTCCTCTGGGCCCTACAATCTCTCGGACTACAAATTCCAAAGTTCGGAAAGTGCCATTGTCCTAGTGCATTGCCCCGGAATGCCCCTCCTTTATGGCAGAACAGCCTCAAGCTATCAGAGGCAAAGGGAAGCAGAACACATAGCTAGATGTGGAGCTGTGACTGAATCCAAGGAGATTTGCTGCCTGACATAGACTTTTCTGTAGGGAGTAAGAGCAGAATGTTTTTTTTTTTTGTTTTTTTTCCATCTCTGACAGAAGAAAACCAGGCAAGGAATTTGCTAGAAGCACGGGGACTATTTATTAGTACCTTTTAATAATTTCTGAAGGTGCCATGAAAGTGCATGTCAAATTTGCGCAACCCTTCTAATATAATAAATGCCAACAGACTAAGGGAGTCGTTCTTGCATATCCATGCCTCAATCGAATATAGGTATTGTGCATTTGTTAAAAAAAGGTCAATGTATTATTGCAGCAAATAAACAGATATTGATTGGAGGAATGGGCAGCAGTCAGCAACTTTATCGACAGGCAAATCCAACTCCATTTTGATGATGGATGCTTCTGTCAGCAAACAAATACCAACAGATTCACAAAGCCTACTGAACAATTGCACGGCAATAACAAGCCGTGCTGCAGGTAGAGACCCAGTCCTGAAATCCCGACGCAGACGGGGAAAAAAAAATAGATTTCGACCACACACACATTCTGTGTGCTCCAAAGCTACAAAGTGCTAGAGAGTTTGAGGCCTTGGTAATGCTTCCCAGCTTGAATTCTAATTCACTAGGGCTAACCAGGTCTGACAGATACCCTTACATTAGTTTGTTAATGAGGTCCCAACCTGATACGTTTTAATGAAACCATCTAGGAGACCAATTGCCCATAACGAATTACCATATGCTAATCAACACGTTCAAATGAAAAGAGAAGATTAATAATCTTATTTATTTAAATTTTTCCACTACTTTCTAGCTGTGGGAAGGATCACACAAAGCTCCAAATTCAAAGAGTGATTAACGACCAAAATTAAGACTGAGCAACAATAATGATAACAAATAATAAATAACGAGCTGCACCAGTCGACAATGCAGGGATAGCTAATGTTGCTATAATGTGGCTGCTGAAAAACACTTCATTCATCATAATTGTGTCTCAGGCTTTCTCAGAGAGGAAACTGCATTTTAAGGGAGTTAAGATTGATGACTCTGAAAAAGATGTATTTGACAGATGTCTCATAGATGTTACTTGTTTGTTTCCAGAATAAATTATTAATTTAAAAACAACTTTTTGAACTGTTTTTTACTATGTACAGGGACACGTTCCGGAGTTAAAGGTGACCAAGACGAAGCTAGAAGCCTAATTAGTTAATTTTTTTTCCTTCAATTAGTGATTCACCCTCATCAACAGAGGGTACAAAGAACAAAATGCTTAGTGAAATGGATCACATTCCACTAATTTGCCCCACCCAATCCTTCCCACAATGTAATAAAAGGGGAATGAAAAATCCATTAAGTCATATTTAAACTGACATTCACCCATTATGAATTGCTACAGCATGACCTATATGAATTGTATCAACTGTGCACCACACCTCATTTGACTCTAGCTGCAAATTGATGTGTCCTTATATTTCGTATGGAAAGGATGGACACATCCGAGCACAAAAAATCTGAAAATTAACCAAATTAAAGACAAAAGGGCATGCCTGGCTCAGTCAGGGAACACCAGAAGAAAATTAATGTATTTAATGTATACGCACCAGGCTGATGTTCAGCGATGTGCACCAGCGTTGTACCAGAGGGTGGGGGGGAGGTTCATCCTGACTTACCTTACAAAGGTAATAGACTGTTAAATTAAATGTAGATCAAGGAAGCCATGAAAATGACACATTAAAATTCTGTTGTTTCGCTCATAGCCATTAGCTGCTGAAAGCAAACAGGGAAGGATAAGGTGTCACGGACTCACGGCATGTTATAGGAATGCTAATTCTCAACAGCTCTTTCCGATTTATCTCAGTTTTCTGCATCGGATTTGAGCTATAACTGAAACCACGCCAGAACAGAGAGAGTAACAAAACAACTATGTATGCTATAGGCCAGACCAGTGCTTCATAGTGGCCTTCATAGAGGCCTACGGTTGAATATCTCAACCTGTCATTAACCAAAACACAAGTTTAAACAGACTTTTGCTATCAGTGGCAAATACCTATTAGACACATTTCTCACATAAGAGCTGGAATGAGTACATTTTGTTAAATGAATAGAAAGTTTCTGTTGTTTGTTCGCTGGTGCAGAACCCTTCCAGGTCCTGAACAATGGACTGAGAGAAAGCCATTAAGTAAAAGAAAACATTTGGCAGCTGTTGGGAGGCTGTCCATATTGGTTCAGTGCTAGATCAATGTGCCTGAAAATAGGACTGTGACCATAAACAAACTGTTGTGTTGCTCTTGGGATCAAGCCTGCCCTGTAACACATATCCAATATGGTTACTGAGCCACGGTTCAGTGGCATGGGCACAGACGGGGCCCGTGCAGCGCTGTGAGATATGGCCAGCCTTTGAGGAGGTCCTGAGAAGTAAGCACTCGGAATGCCCCTGCTGACATCAAGGTTGACTCTGCGATCTTTCGCCAAGCTGAGCAACAACGACACCAACAAGTCGGTTCTAGAGCGACAGTCCCTCCTGAGGAACTAAGGTTTGTGACATCTCCGTTGAGCTATTTCTCCGGCCCATCATCTCTTTATGCATGCAGACCGCATAGGCAGCTTCTAAATGAGCATAAACAAGTGTCCACATTCTCTTTTCCTAATTTACTTGTTCATTAGCCTTGTGATAATTAGCTATGGGCAATCAGCTTCGGAGGTAGGAAAGAGGTATCATGCTGCATTTTCATTAGCCCATTTGCGTGGGGCCATTAGTCAGAACCGGTTAGGGCCCATGGTGTCGTTCTGTTGCGGCATTACAGCTCAGTGAAGACACTGCTGCACACAGCAGGGAATGACTTCTGTGTTCCCGTGTTCCTGGTGTAAGCAGTTTTCACTCCAGGTTGCAGGACGGAGGCTCCAATGTCAACGATGGCAACGGGCAACAGCCATTTTGAAATGCCGTTAGATAACAAGGCTGCTCTCGTGGAGAACACTCACCGTGTATAATTACCCCCTGCACAAATGAAACGTTTGGCAATGATTTAAAGGGCACCTGTTGTTGTCCCTTAAAACAGAATGTCGTAAGGGAAAAATGCATCTTAACAAACAATAATGTGGCAGAATAATCCCAGCATTATGGGAGAAGGGGCAGCGATCCCACATGAATGAGCATTAACTCTTTATATTAACATGACACACTTGCAAACCAGATACTGTATAGTATAGCCCACTGCCATTTAAGTATTGTAAGTGGAGTTGGATGGTCTGCATAAACACTTTCTGCAACATATCCCTGCTTCACTCTGATTGGCTCTTAGGACACCATCACATTCCATTAAATTTTTTCTGGGGCCTGCCATATAGACTAGACTGTCCACTAGACTGGACAATCAACAATGTCTAGCATGCTATGTAGATGTTTATCTAAATTAGATCAAAGTTGGTTGGAGAACACGGGCTCTGGGCATATAAAAATAATAAAGGTAAATATTACCAAAGAGCTTTTGAGGATGGAAAATGCTGTAGTATCACACTGAACAGCCTATAGAGCTCTGTGACAAAGGTTTTAGAGCAGCTGCTGCTAGAACATTCTCAAGGTTCTTATGATGTTGGATGCTTTGTGTGTACGTTAGATGGTTATGAAATAATGATAATGCATAGCAAGGACAAGCAAGCGACGGAGCCTACAAAATGTTTAAATAAAAATAGGGGATCCAATGCAGGCCTTTTCAAATCTATCTGGATCAGGATGGCAAAGGAAGCTGAAATCCATTACAAGCCAATTACATCCATCAGGCCAGGGCCAGTGTGTGTGCATTCACTTGTGAACACTAGCATTTAATCCATAAAGAGGATCTAATGAGAAATTTGAAAATGGAATCCACACCTCAGTAACTTTGGAGGGATTTGCCCGGATTAATGAACTGCCTGCTTCACCATCAACATGCTGAGAGGCAATCCTCACTGGACTCTCTTACCAACCAGGGGATACCTCTCCTTCACACTTTTATTCCTATTATACACCTGAAGAGCTGTCTATCACTTTCTACCTCTCTCAAACACTCTCTGAATAGCACGTCCCGCTACCATCACATAGGCTTTTGCGAGGCCGAAAACATTGCATAGTGCCTACTGTACAAAGCGGTGACATGACATCATTCCATTATTTTTGTGAACAATGTTTGTTTTTCTTTGAAGCACTCATTCAAATCTTAATGTTTGATTGGCAGGTGGGTTATTACTTATTCAGGCAAACTAGGCCACACTGTGCAAACAGAGATCTTAAAGTGCAAAAGTCCTCTCTTCAATCTTAGCCTCATTTGTTCTCGTTTATAAAAAGGCATCGACACTTAAAATTATTATCAGTTTCTATATGTTAATACAGCACCCTTTTGCTTATGCAAAAATACTAACTAACTAGAAAGAATCTCTCTTCTAGTGAATTTTCCATCTTAGTCGTGTCATGTTTGTGTCCTACATTGACATGCAGTTGAATGCGATGAAGGATTGTCTGAGGCAACCAGAATAAAGGCCATCATTCATGAAAATGAAGAGCTTGCCACCAGCAGTGAAACTGTGCCTGTGTTTGTTTACCCAAACTCTGGTTTAACTCCAGGATGAAGACCTATAGGAGAGATCGGTGGAATCTGAGACCAGCTCAAGTATGCAGTGATGAACCATAACAAGCTTTCCCTCACTGCACGCGTTGCAGAATCCGGTCCAGTCAGACAGCCTGATTAAGAAAAGCAGTAGTAGTTTCATGCTGAGCATAAAAGTCTTTGCGCCACTTCCCTTCCTCCTATCAGAGCCAACAGTCCGGGGTAGCGGATTAACTCTGCTCAACCTGAAAGAGAATTTTTCAGCAAGTCCCCAGAAACCGAAAGGAAAGAAAAAGTACATCCATATGCTGTTTCTTGCAGCCCAAAATACAGACGTCAGAAAATTTACCTTGGGATTCATCCTGTGATCATGAAATAGACTGTGAGCCTTAACTTAGGCTTATAAGGAATAGTACTACCTATTCATTGCCTTGTGAATGTCCACGCTCCTGGAGAGCCAGGTGAAGAGCTTCACACACTTGGCAGAAGCTGTGTTGTGTGCCAGCCTCCCATCCCCCAACATGGTGCATAAATTAGGATCCTCCGGGTCCACTCAAAGAGATAATTCTCCAACCGACATAAGGATCAGAAGATGCTCAGCTTTCCTTATTTGGGAGACGCTGGCCTGGTTTTTGCTGACTACTCAATGCTAATACATCCTGCTTGAGAGATTTGGTAAATTTGTGACGATCTCAAGCATGGAAGTGGCAAGCAAAACCTCTAATAAACATTTGATGTGAATACTTTCTGCAGTAGAATTGCAATGTTTCACAGACCGACAATTGACACATTGGAAATTTATGAAAAGAAGGACTGAATTATATTATTGCAGATGTTAATTATTTCCCAAGTATTTCCTACTCTATTTTACCTCAACCAAGCACGTGCAACATTGTGTAGTGTTTGTAAATTTATTATTCGAAGACATCACCGTTTCAGAGTCAATAATTAAAATATAATTTAGTTGTTTTGCCAAGCCAAAACCCTGAGCATGGGTAACAAACAATGTATAGAAATATGCACCGTACACAAGGTAAGGTGCTGAAATGAGCTAGGAGGCTTGCTTGTGTCTGAAAAATTTCAAGTAAAATATATTATACCGTTAGTGTCACATGACCTCGAGGTCAACAGTATAGAGTTTCCACCACGATATTGCATGTGATCTTGTATTAGGAATCATTTGTAGTCATGATGCTTCATTGGTATTCTGTTGAACACATGGACGGTTACCTGCAATGAAACTGCTTCCTGCAGTCATTCCATGTCATAGATCTGGGTTTAGCTCACATGAAAGTAACCAGCCCCCAGGGCATACCTGCAGTACAATAAAAGAGGGCGCTTATGAGCTAAGTGGCCCATTGGTTGACATTTTGACCTGCTCTCTTTGAAACCGCGTAGTCGCAGATAAATGGAGGAAGCATTTGTTGTTCTTTCCCTTGGCCAAGCCACACACGCTTAAGTCCCTTGTGCAGTGGCACATTTGAGCTGTGTCGGACCTGCGCTGGCTCAATTCCACAGCTTATATATTATAATGCAGCTGGGATCTAGCAGTTACAGCAACAATGTTCACTTCAAAGTTTTGCCAGAAACTTATTTTGCCACTAAACCACAGAATAGACGAATGCAGGTATCCCAGTCAACAGACAGCATAAGCGCATAAAACAAAATTAATAACAGTACCCTGACAATGAGAACCTACAGAAAGAGACCCCTTGCCAAT
The DNA here is from genome assembly GCA_029718625.1 of Synaphobranchus kaupii. Classification (NCBI taxonomy): domain Eukaryota; kingdom Metazoa; phylum Chordata; class Actinopteri; order Anguilliformes; family Synaphobranchidae; genus Synaphobranchus; species Synaphobranchus kaupii. The sequence goes on along the minus strand of CM056376.1, from coordinate 22,072,516 downwards.
TATTAAAATCTTAATTTTTTTACCATGGCAATATTAATAATGAATAATTAATCTTGAATTGAATTTATTATTTATTCCATGAGATTATATTTACATACCTTAAGAAACACAATGAGAATATTGCTACAAAATGAAAGGAATCATTTTATGGCAGTAAAACATCCCACATGCTTTTGTCGAGCGATCATTCGGTGCCTCCATAGCCTACATCCAACAAAACCAGTGAACATTTTTGTGGTGAAAAGACAGTGAAACACCGTCTAGGCGTTCAGGTGAGAACCAGGCTACATTTGGTTGAAAAGTGAAAATGTTCTAGCCGACTCGGACATAGACTATATCTGGGTAAGACCTGAGCTATATTAGGGTAAGCCTAGTCTGCTTATGTCAAAATGTCTCTCAACCTAGATTTCCACCCCTTAAGACTTCTAGATGCTGGCTTTTGCTCATTGGCAAGTATGTCTGTGTGCCAAAAGTATGTTTCTTTTAGAAAGAAAAAAATGAAACGCCAGCATCAGGGATAAAATCAGCTCCTCGCAGCCCATCATCTTTGGATCTATCTAAAAAGACAGTGGTACCCACAGTGGTATGCTCTTGGTCGTTAGACTCCAAACTGCGCATAATGCAAAAGCAATTTGTGCCAGATCTACTCAGGTCAAATATTGCTCGGCTCAAATGTATCACTTTAAAAGGACTAGGGATGAGCTCTGAAACTTATTTATAGGGTCTGGTAACAGAAAGTTTCGCTACGCACTGGGCCCTTGTGTGAGGTGATATTTCACCGCTCACAGATGCCTAGCAAGTCCACAGCTTCAGCGGAAGATATACAACTCACTGTCTCCTGGATTTAACAAATGAACACCTCAAGTATAAAAGACAAGCCACTTTTTTTATTTGACTGACCACATATTTCAAACAGTTGACCACGTTTGCCACACTAATTTAATCTCAGTGCTGCTTGTGCTAAGACGTGCACCTTAGGTGCGAAGGGAGGTGACTGATTTCTCCATTAAATAGCACCAGTCCGTTTAATGAGATACCATAGCCTATAGGCAGACCAAGATTAACCTGTGATATGCCACAGGACACTAACAGGGGCTCTGATTTTCCTAATATACATCAGCGTACCTAGCACATAGAATTCATACGTTTACGCAATTATGGAAATAAAGTCGCATCAAGCACAGATTTCAGTAGACTGCAGACAGGAAAAAAAGCAGCCTTGTTTAATTCCCTCTGTTTAACAAAATTCATAGAGCGGACGAAAATGGAACAAACTACACAACGGCTCTAATGACCTTCTGAAGATGGCAGCTTCTTCAGCCCACATTAGAAGGCTGATCACCTCGCTTGTTCTGCTGCCAGGCGTGCCGTTACATTCCATTTGCAATGCCTCATCTAGTAGAGGACAGAGAACAGCTTTGTTTCAATTAACCTGTCAATCCATCAAGGTACCGCATCAGTCAAAAGCTGGGCTCCGGGGAGGGGGGGTTTCCTACCCATTTACCGCAGTTCAAGAGAAAAATACACCCGCAGGTGGTCTACAAGCCACATCAGTCTGGCAAAGCAGCAGTGTATATACTGTGCATGCACACACACACACACACACACACACACACACACACACACACACACACACACACACACGTATTTACGCCAATTAGTGAAAGGTGGCCCTCTGTACAAAATAACTGGTTGTTATCGGCCATTACAAATAATGATAAAAAGGTTAGGCCAAATCAAATGACCTGCATTTCAAACAGTTGAAAAATGAGGTCCAAAAAAAAAATGGGATAAAAAAAAGGTCCAAAAGGTCCAAAAAAAAAAATGGGACAAACCCTCACATCTGCTTTCAGCGAGCATTTTCAGTTTTTCTTTCTTCACCTGTCACCATTACACCCCTCTCGGAGAACATGTGGAAATTATAAATGGACTACCGACAGCTTTTCCTCTCCGCTCACAGCGGTTTGCTAATGATAGATGGCAAAGGGAGTGCTTTAAAACCTTTAAGATCCCTGAGACGGTGTCGCAATTCAGAGCTCGTTGGCACGCAACCCACGGGGCCTCCAGAGACCAGGGGACCTTGCTCCGTGCCCACTCAAGACAAAGTCCAGCATGTCGCCGCAGTTAAACAAAATCTGATGTGCAGGTGCCCAGCCAAGATATGCTGTTAAGAGAACTGAACTTCAAAACTGAATGGAAAAAAAAGCCAGCCGCCAGAGCCAATGACACAGAATTAAAGACAGCGATTACATTTAAGTGAGAACAACTCAATCTGAGGGCTGTTTAGTACAGGAAAAAATCTACTGTGCATCATTGCATTGCTATACTAATTTCTGATTGATATATACAGTACAATCTTTATTTTAGCTTGATAAGTGATAATGCATGCGGGGGGAAAAAAACACATCTATAGCTGAATGATATACTTGAGGGAGAATGCTTCAGATAGCTTTGGGTTCCAAAAAATTGGATGATAACTTTGATGAAAGAGATAACTATATATTTGCATCTACATTAGGATGGGGACATTAATTCATGATTTTGTGATGAAGGGGCAATTAACAAATGAACACTATTTCAAGCCCTTAGAGCTCTGGAAAATTCAGTCTTCCTGATTTCTGTAGTTTTCTGACAGCAACACAAAAAAAGAAATATGAAAGCTTTCACTATCACTTATGCCTGTAGGAAGTGTCAATTAGTCACGGCAAGCAGCACTCAAGAAAACCATACATGACAGCATTAATGTGGGGTTGCAGATAGAGGAAATGCAACAACTCATCAAATTACTCCCACTGACGTGAACGAGGCAGGTTCTGCCTGTTTCCGTTACCTATAGTCCAGCAACGCACTTACCCCGCCTCTTATGCAGTCCCACCAATGACCTTCTGCCATATCAAATGTCAGGAAGCAAATTAAAGCTCCAGCATTACCTCAATAAGTTGAAAGGCATTTATCAAAGGTATATAGGGAAGAGTAATATGAATGCATTAAAGGCAATATGAAAATTAATTAAATCTATAAGTCATTAAAGACAGTAATTATACAACCAAACTGCAAGGGCATGATCTAATATCAAACTTTGGATCTCAAGAAAAATGTTGCCTCCATCATTCCTTTTGAATTGCTACAAGTGGTAAGATGAAATGACCAACTTTAACGCTAAAGGGTCCAGTGTTGTGGTTGCATTTCAGACATGTCTTCATTGTCACATCCTCGAGACTCCCTTTACAGGATCGGAGATGGGGGAAGAGATCTTGGCGGACGAGTCCTCGGATCCGCATTGACCGAGATCAATCACCCGAGGAGGGCCGCGTTCGCGACGAGCGAGACTCCCCACGGGCCTTCGCGATGAGACCACCTCCGACAGCAAGCTTTGAAAGATTGAGCCGTGTCTTCGCTGTTCACTCGACAAGAAATGCAGTGCGGTCCTATCGATTGTGCCGGCGAGGCGGAGGGGAGGGGCTGACGGGCGCTGTGGCGGCTCCGGTCTTCCATCACGCCGCCGCGCTCCGACCTTGACTCAGCGAGGAGGCTGTCTCTCACCCCCAGATGAATGGCGTCAGCACGCCTTAAACTAAGAGGCTCCTGGGACACGGAGCCTCTCTGCCTCATCATTGGCTCCTGCTATCACAGTGTGGTGCGACAGTGCGGCCAGATTACACCCCCCCCCCCCCCCCCCCCCCCCGCGCGCCCCCCTTTCCTCGTCTTAAGTCAGCATAACTGGCACAAGGTGCAATTCAGGCCCAACAAAATTTAAACCTAAAAGTGGCAGGATATCAACATTCTGGACCTTTGTGTGTGAGGGGGTTGAGCCGGGACTGATTTACTGTGATTTACTAATCTGAGTTCAGCCGGGACTGATTTACTGTGAAGCTCAATCTCTGTGTCTGGACTTGCTCTCACACACTGTTTAGCAGTTAAAGTAGGTTTTACTGTCATTTTTTGGAAAATATATTTTTTTTAAAACACAGATGAAGATCAATATGTTAAAATATGACTTCTCCCCTTTGGTATTCAAGTCTCACGCTCAGAAACTTTGGATTAAGTCGTTTTCCCTCTTGATTGGCATCTCACTGATTAAATGTCTTGAGTGCAATATGGCCCGTGAATGCTCTTCCTGGCGAGCAGTCAAACGTGCGGGAATACGCTGTACCGATAAGCGGGAATCTGAGGAAACAGAAATCCCATCCTCCAAAATAAAAGTGGCTTAAATGCTCATGCGGTACCAGAGACAGACTAACCAAACAGGGAAATCTAATTACTGCTAATCAAACGGCTTATTGTACTGAGAAACAATGGACCCCAAAAATATAATTTATAAGCAGTCTCATTGGCAGAGTTGTTGGCTGCCTGATTCTGCCATCTGCGGTTTCGGCCAAATTAGGGAATGCAGCTGCGGTATCTCATGGGAAATTGAATGAACTTTGAATAAAAAAAACATGTTTTCATGTCCGCAAATTAATAAACAAATGCCTAAAGAATGGGTAAAAGGAACGAGAAGGGAAAATGCAAAATACTGAGCCAGAGAAGCTTTGTTTAAATGCCAAGAACCCTTTTCTTCATTCGACATTTTCCACTTCCACGTATGAACGGAACAAATTCGGAATGCAGATATTGCAATTAAAACAATGTTTAATTATTTCATTAAAATGGGTTTGCTACTTGTCGCAACTGTTTTCATTTACAAACCCACTGTTTACAGCTTATTTTAGGTCGTGGAAATCCATTAAGCTTTTAACATTGAAAATAGACTCTTCACTCTCTTTTGTTCAAGGCAGCTGTGGATCCACTCAAAGCAAAAGACAGGAGTTCAACTGGTTTGTTTAAAAACGGTACAAAAGAATAATGGTTGGAGAGAGAGTTTAATTGTTCTAAATGAATGCCTTTCCTTTGACAAAAAATCTGGTATTCTCTAGTTGACTTTTACACGTAGGAAATTTTTATTGTTTTCATAGTTTCAAAACATTATTCCACTTAATTATCAAAAAAGATCAACGGACTTATTCAAACTCAGTCATGTTCCTCTTGAAGCACAGTACAATAATGACTGCGAAATAATTTGCAAACTAACTCGTGTTAATGTTTTTGGGCCAAAGACAATAACCACTGCATACCAAGTACATGATTTTGTTTTTAATTCATGAAAGATACCATTGAATTTAACTCAAACAAACGATTAAGCCACCACAGCTCTTGCCTAGCTCATCCATCCAATACAATATAATTTGCATAGATGATTTAGGTTTTCATACACCTACTTTAATCTTGAAGGGCACACTCTGGCCGCACTGTTTCAGACATCACAGTTAATGGCTCCTCTCTCCTCTCTACCCCCATTAGGATTGAGCAGAGTTATCGACTTTTCAGCATGGCCACCTCCACAAAGATCATTTCCACTTAGAACAGGTACGGCACTTCCAAGGATGGACTCTGTTCAGTTGCATGACTTCAGACCACCCTTACTGAGATAAACGCTTCTCTTTTTACACTGAACAATAGAGCGTGCCTCAGATTTTTATGTTTTTTTTTAAAGCAGGCGATCAAAGCATTGACGTTGAAGACGATGGTAAAAAGCAGTTTGTTGCTTTTACAGGCACCAAAGTGGCTTTTGGCTTTCAGCGCAGTGGGTGCCTTTTCCCCTACAGTTTCCAGCAATAGGTCCATCATAACAAAGCTTCATAAATCAGACCGAAGGAACAGTTCCTAACTGTTCACTGTTTCCCTTTTGAACGCCACTAAATCTTTCAGACAGTCCTGACACCTACATCTTCGGTGTTGCAAGTGTCAATTTGTGAGGCCTACTGCACAGAAGAGGCTTACTACTTAGCCTCAGCACAAATCTTCTTTGGATAGATAAATAGATTTTAAAAAATGAATACATAAATAAATAAATAAATAAAAATAGCGATTTTGGTTACAATGACGTTTGTCTTTTAGGTCATTTCCACCTAACGGATTTCTTCTACCCTCTCAAACACAGAGGCAGTGGAGGTTTACTTTTTGTGTGTTCCAGAATGCAGAGCATTACACAACTGCATGTCAGCAGTTTTTTCAGTTAATGGAATTCTTAAGTGTAACTCCTAGCAATGCTATATTCAAAGGTGCCACCATTCTTTCATTGAATATATGGACAGTATTTATTTCTCCAGAATGTCTTTATGTTCTGTAGCAGAGAGTTACTTCAAATGATCCATACCAATTTTATCCCCCTGAATTGTAATGTCTAAATGTGTTTCTACACCAGTCATGTCAATGCAACATTCTATGTCAATTCAGGAGGGCACAGACAAGCAACTGTGTTCTGCCAGTACTCAGTCGATTAACAGAATGATGATGTCATTCTATTGGAAGAGTATACTTCTAGTTCAACTGGCACAGCCAAACTGCATGTGCCAACTTGACCAGAGGAGGTCACTGGTGAGTAATGAGACAGGCCTGGGTGATGCTATGGCCAATTACGCAAATTAGGGGGACGCAGTAGGGGGTTGCAACACTACATTGGCTGGCTATCATTATTATCAAGCAGCAATCTCGAGCACCCAGAAGTGGGCCACAAACAAAATATTCCAGCCAGCTAAACAATAACACTATTTCTGTCAAGTAGGCTACCAGCAACACACAGCCATGGTCTCGGGTACCTAACATTACCACCTTTATTACAGTAGCCGAACATAGCTACAGAACGGTATAGCAGTCAGATATTTTAAAAAAAACTGAGTAGGCCTACTGTAAATCCCTGAGCTGTACAGAGATGAAGTCAAACTTCCCACTTAAAACATAGTTTTTTGTTATTAATATACATTTGCCACTGGCACAGCCTTGATTACAATCACTAAAACAAAGCCAAACAATTATGTTCTTCTGTTCGATGGCACCGAGAGACATGAGATTTCCTAGAGACGAATGTAAAAACTTTTTTTAAATTACAGAGGGTTTGATGAACATATGAGTGACTAAAAAAAAACAAACAAAAGAAAAACAACCCGAAACTGTAGTGACCATAAATAAACTTAAAAAAGTAATTTATTATATTTTTAATAAGATAATGATAATTTCTCTTAAAATAAGGCGAGCTATTCTCAAGAGTTCAGGAGCTGAGACTCATTCATCATTAGCCACCTTCACCCATTGGTGTTCCGTGGGGTACGCATCCTCCCTGCTAAATTGGGAAACTGGGGGAAGTCTCGCAGCTAACCCAGCTTTGATGTTTCATGTGAGGGGAGTAAAAGAGGAAGTGACACCCCAATAGAGAGAATTATGCTAATCTGAGAAATGTTAATGAAGCCCCAAGGGTTAATTTATGTTCCTTCGTCAGCTCCTCACTTTAATCTGTCTCTGTGTTAAAACAGTGGACTTAGACCAAACGGTGCTGCTTAGAATGCTTACAAATAATCAGTGTTTTACGTTTGGAAGCATTGCTTTTCCTCCCTCGTAATTAAAAGTTGCATTAATCCGTTCACTTTGAAATGTAATTGCCAAATGTAGTGCTGCCAAAGAAAGAATTTGCTGAGCCAAATAAACTTGTCAGCTGACAACACTATACCATGCACTGTAAATGAGGCCCTAAATGTGAATGCTAGGGGGAAAAACGAAGCTCCGTTCAGCTGTTTAAGTCGTTATTGATACTCAGGCACGCTATCTGCTGTGTATACCCATTCCTGCTTTCATACTACTGGAGACTCAACAGCTGCTCAAAAATACCGCATTAATTTCAGCTCACACAAGCGCATCTGTCGCAAAAAGCAAAGGTTTGTTTTACACGCAATACATTCAGGCAAAAGGTATTTAAGAAAAGTATACACGGTTTTGCATAAACGGATTGTGTTTCTGGCCTTTGGGCAAGCAGTGAGCCCCTTGTATCCATTTACAGCCTAGAAGATTTAATTCGTTTAAAGCTGATGCGGGCGGTTCAGAAACAGTCCATGTTCATGTTCACTGAAATCAATGCTACAGATAATTAATCCTCCAATTATTTTTTTCAGCTATGTTAATAGCGCATTAAACATTGAAATGCAGAAAAGCATGGAATGAGGCCAAACATAAGCATTACTTTATTAGTATGCTTAATAGCATTTAATTATTCAACTGTTCCTGCACTTGCTTACATTGTGATTAAGAATTGTCCTTGCCTCTGAAACAAAGGATTTGGAATCTACCACTAGTGGGAAAACCATGAAGTTGATGGTAGTCTCAAAAGCAGTGTGCTAACACTGTGCATAAGCTAATTGATTTCAGTTTAGGAGGTTATCTCAATGTATTTTAGCTGAGAAAAGCTTGGGTATTGGGGTAATTAAGGTGCCAAGTCAACAGATCCAGCACCATCACAGTTGCAATCAATGCAGTAACACTTGGGCAGTTTAAGCGGAGATTAAATATTAAAAAAATGTTCCTAAATTGTTTATCGACCCAAATTAAATTTCAAAGCCTTTCAAAATATTTCTAAAATCCAACAATACGCAAGAGTGATTTATTAAGGTTTTGATTAAATGTTGTCAAAAGACGTTTGTATTAGGGCCGCAGTATACTACATTCAAAACCACGTCTTGGTCTTTTTCTTTTCTATGTAACGTATATCAAACCCCCAGATCCACAGTCGCTTCACTCTGCTGCTATTTCGCAATTACTTTGTGTGGATTTTGTCATTTTGCTCAATGACAAGACAAGCCCATTCTGTTCAGGATGTATGCAATGGCCAAAACTCATTCATCTATGTTTACAGGAGAATGTCTCATCACAAATGCTTGCCGGTTTTGACAAATTGTAATGTACGAGGGAGTAACAAGACCCCCCCCCCCCCCCCCCACCATGATTACCAGCAATATGTTCTTTTGAAATAAAGCGCGAACAGATGGCTATTTATAGCTTATATTGAGTGATGAGCAATTCCCCTTTGTCCGAACATACATGACAATAATGTACTACCCGTTTTAAATCGCCCGGTGCAAAAATGGAAAGCGATGGTTTGTGTACCTGTGAGATGAGGGAGGGATGAAGGCAAAGCACACAGGGAAAATCCATTAGGTGCACACAGCCACGTGCGGGTCGCGCACCCTCCTTACCGCCATGGTCGCCCGCGTATAAACGCCTGCCTGCTCAGCGTAAGCCGTTACCCAGGATGTACATGCTAATGGCCCTGGTCATGTTAATGCACTACCCGGTCACGTGCCCTTGTGTTAAATGAGCTCTGTGTTATTTATTCATGTCCTCCTCTATCGCTGTTGTGTTCCTGGACCCAGGTTACATCACTGAACTGAATGACTTTGAGGGGTACTCACAAACAGGATGACTCCTAGCAAAAGGACCTGGCGGGAAAATGGCATATCTAGCGTTCGCAAGGCGGGAAAAATAGAATGGAGTCGGCCCAATCAATGGTGCCTAATGGTGGCACAGCCACTCCAACGATGCTTCTGCGCTAAACGTGTGCGGTTGAACATGGCAAAAGGGCCGCAATGAGTGGTGAAGCAAGCCGATTAACTGCATTTTGCAGAATGAGGCAAAGGCAAAGATTGACGGGTGCTTTTTTTGCACCCACACTACGCTTCCGGCTGATTATAACAGTCCACATCGCAGCCTGCCTAGCCTAGTCTCCGAGTGTATAATCGCTGCTCCCCGCGGAGCCGCTGAGATATCCGTTTTACCTTTCTTTACGAAACACAGTAGGAAGCGGTGTCGTCAAAATTAAATCATCCTTTAATTAAACATTGATTAAAACCGCCATTACAGCCAGAATAAAAAAAGGAAAAGACAGGACTTGTCCTTCTGTCCAGCTCCATTGCCTTACATAAAAGACAGATGAATCCAGTATGAGTAAGCATGTAGATGTGAATGGGCACATATCTTTCAATTAGCTCAGCAGTCTGAGGTAAAGATCCAGCTAATTAAATGCAAGGAAAAACAGGTGTGGCGATAATTAAAAATCAATCTTTTTCTCTCCAAGCTGCAATGCAACGGCGGTTCCCGTTCAACGACACAACTTCATAAGAGCCTTAATGGCAGGCGACATGACATTGGTCAGATTTTCATGAAATACGTTTACTTATTTAATGTCCAATTCCTTTTTTAATCGAATATAGAGGTGCTTATCTCATCGGCTTTACCTATTACCAAGATAATTTTGCTCTTACACAGGTAAGCAACTGAATGTATGTAGTTGCCATGGATGCTGTGTGATTTTAATTACATGTGAGGCACATGTGTACTGTGCACATATTCATGCATTTTCACATATTATCACACTAATGTCCTTGGACAAGCCCTTCTACCAAGCAAATAAATATTGCAGTAATAACTACAATATTCTTTCAGTCCCCCCCACGTACACTCAACCTAAGCTTATCACAAGGCTGTTAAAACACAACCCGGGGCTCTCTCGTTTCGACTCACTACTTTTTCATCCGAGGGATCTGTCGACAAACGAGGGAAAAAAAATAGAAAAAAACGGGGGTGGCAAACATTAATGTCATCCAGCGTAGAAGCTGAATTTCACACTGTCTAACTTCATAGCTTGGGAGGCTATTAATTCCAGATTAGAAAAACCTATTTACATTTGAGGATACCTGTGTAAGGCCACAAGCAAGGGGGGGGCTGGGCCTCGGAAACAAAGTTCAAGGAAGAGCAGTTTCACATCTTTAAACTTCCACTGTCCAACAAAAATATAAGGCTACACCTACTTATCTCCACTGCCCTCTATCTTACACAACCAGACACCTTACAGTTCAGGCTTGTTTTTTTGTTTTGTTCTTTTTACATTCACTTGACTTAGAATTAACCAAATCTCTGGGAAACTGTGACAAAGAAACCAGTCTGCATACGTACGTACATGTATTTCTTCCTCCTCCTAGATATACTGATATATACTTTAAGAACTCCGGCAGACGCTTATTATCTCCTATTTTTCACAACCCACTCTTGTTCCTGGAAGCTGGAGAATGACTCTCTGTACGCCGCTGCCATGCTGGCACAGCACTGCGTGGCACAGCGCGGCGGGCGCTTGTCCGCTTGACAACGGGCTGGTGACGGTGACTAATGTGGAGGGAGAAAAACGTCCTTTGATTTTCACCCCATCGAGCTGAGTTTAAGTTTCCCCCATTGGACAGGCGGTTGCCTTTATCTCTAAGATCCAGGATTAGATTTCTCCTCATGACCCTTTCGGTCCAGCAGCAATGACACCAATCTCACAACAAGGCTGGGCTCTCTCCCAGGAGGTAATGGGCGCCGCCGTGATTTATATCATTAAACTGCATTTTGAACAGAAAGGACAAACACCTTTCAGTCTGATGTCTTTGGGAAGCGCTATATAGCAGCTTTTCAATCTTTTAACTTTCTATGAAGCTTTGATGTGGATACCTCTGCAGCCCAGACCTGTGCATAAATACCATTCATTACCTCCCTGTCTCCTGACAGGGCCAATTTTAAAATGTCATATCATGCCGATAAACTACAGCAATTGCTAAACAGACATTGAACAACCATTTAAGCTTGATATACAGTAGTCCTGTGAAATCCATGTTGCAGAGGAACTTGATGGAATAGATGAAGGAATTGAATTACATGATCCAAAAATGCAAAAAGGCACAACCTGGTATGAGAAAAGACGAAACATGGAGCATTATTATTTAGCACGGATATACCACACAAGCATATGCAATGCGAATTGGCTCCGCTTGACCACAGTCTCCAACCTCTTAGGACTCTCGGTGGGAGAGGCAAGGCAGGTCCTCATAAAACAGAAATAACCACGTTTACGGGATTTCTGTCACTTATTGAATGTCTGGCTGGTGGCCATTGGGAAAAAGAAGTGCATTATCCAGTAGCCCAGTGGAATGCCTCTCTGTAATAACTAAATGTTCATTAGATTTAAAGTTGAGGTATATTTTTTTTTAGTATAACATGCATGCCTTTAACACTAAACTTCTTTTTCATTTTGAAATAGGTTTGAAACGACTGGTATAAAATAGACACAGCTGGTATTTTCATGACTGTTCATGAATCTAATTAGAATCAAGTCTATACAGTGCACCGTTTGGTTTGTGACATGATGCAATTGCACATTTGTGTACATGTAACACTAAATAATTCATATAAAGAGTGCTGGCACTTCTCCCACAGATCTTGTAAAAGTTTTTAAAGTCGACTGTCGGGGTGCTCAGTCCAAGGAATGCATATAATCCAAAATGAAAGTTCAGGGCGGCGCACTGCCTTTAGGATCTTTTATTGAATCAAACAAAGCCTGACGCGTTTCGGAGTCAAGCTACTTCGCCAGAAGCGCTTTTTTCTTATGTGCGTTTTTGCAGTTTGTTTGCCACAATGTAGCCTTTAAACTGCAAACTTCCATATGCAAATAAATAATGCTTCCTCAGTGAAAAGAAACTGTGGGATTCTGTGGAAAAAAAAGGTCCTACACTGCTTTCACAATTGAACAATTGCTGTCAGATGTAATTACAGATGCAAGCAGAGCTTTAATAACCTGCATTTAGACGATTAATGCATCTGGTTATTTCCCCTCAATATCTGGTTGTGCTGGACATTTACATAAGATCAAAAAACATCAGAAAAATCATGAGAAAAAGTGTACTACATTTTGTTCTTTATGCAGACAATACTGTCAGTCCAGTCTTATTTCTCATAGCAGTTTACATTAAAGTAAAATCTCATAACATTTGATTTACATATCAGATCAACGCTACATTGTGTTAAGTGCATTTTTGATTGGATACAGTCCCACGAACTTGGACATGGTCTGGTAGCTACTAGCGATGTTAGATAACAATAGCCAGGCATCACCTAATCAATGCTCACTTGCTGTGATGCGGTACTTACATGGCAAGTATGTTACCTCGTTCAGTAAAGTGACTAACTGAAATGAGTGAACAGCACCAGAATCCCTTTTCTTTCTTGTCCTTGATATTTTTTAGACTTTGTCTAAGCGGATATGAGGCTTTCACGCCTGACTAAAGCACGAGGCGAGACCTCCAGAACTTCCCACATCTCTGAACATTGGAACATTGTATTACATATAAAAGGCTAGAGGGTTGCAAAACAACAAAACAAAGACACATAAGGTAAGGGCTATGCAGTATACAGTACATTGTGAAACAAAAGGGAAAACTGGGGAGTAGTTGAATAACAACAATGGTGGCCGCATATCAGCTAAATAGACCTGATATTCTTGCACTGGCGCGTACACACACACACACGCACACATGAAGTTTCACAGCAACATATGGTACAAATGTAACCAGTTCCTAATATCATTGAAGGCAGAAGGAAATAAATACCGCTGTGTTCTGTAATAAAGAGCAGGCTAACTGCTGGATTCCATTCCATGGTTCCTACTCTGGCAGTGAATACAAAAATGACACCCACAAACACACGCGTACACACACAGTTACTACTGTATCACTAACACACACACACACCCACACACAGTTACTGCTGTATCACTAACACACACGCACACGCACACAAACACAGTTGCTACTGTATCACTAACACACACACACACGCACACACACAGTTACTACTATATCACTAACACACACACACACACACACACACACACACACTCTTTCTCCATTGCCATTATGCACATGGATCCTTCTTGTGCGCACAGTGCTTCCTCTGCTTTGCACAATGGCACAGCACCAGACTGGATGTCCGGTGCCAACAGTTCGGGGGGAGAATAAAACATGAAACACCCGAACTGTTAGCATCTCAACACATCCTCTGCCAAACCTGTCGAATGGGATACACCGTGGCAGTACAAAGGGCCGCCACATGACCGAGGCATCGGGGGTATAATGATTGTTATTACACACGCTGGGCTCACACACACTTCCTGTGACTCAACACGGGGCTCCAAATGGAAATATGTACCGCACTCAATAAATGGATCAAAATTCTCCCCTCACCACCCCACCTCCTGTTTTTTTTAAATTTTTAAAAAAAATTTTTTATTGCAGTCGCTGTCCTCGACTCACTCTCTTCCAGCAGGTTGTGTAATCACAAACAGCAACAGCAGGTGGCATTACGAGCTTTGACAAATCCTCATTCGTTTGAACGAGTGTCTTTCAAAGTGGAAGCTTTCTGTGTGGCCATGAGCTTGAGCCGAGCCAACATCACAGCGCATACCGTCAATAAGACGACATGACTTAACCGACATTCCTGGATCTTTCACCGTTTCCAGCTCTGCAGCGGAACATTCTAATGCGCTCATCTGAGTGAAAAGGACACCGGCAGACTACAGAAGACGCAAAATGGAATGTAAGGTTAAGTGCTAAATTATTATGACAGCTTCCTCCTCACACGCTCAGGCAGTCATGCCTCTCCCCAATGACTGTGGATAATGCCTTAGTATGAGAGAGGGATTAACAGGGAAGAAATAATTAAGGATGCTAGAAATCACGTTGACTAAAAGTCCTGACAGGGGAAGCTTACAGACTCTTAATGACCGCATGGCCTTGTGTAGGAAGACAGGAGAGGAAGGACTGAGCCACGCTCATTAGGAATCCTACTCCCTGCCTCCCCAAAAGAGCCTAAACAACCCCCAAAAACAAAAACATTCAAACTCCAGCAGTTTTTGAGTCGTTCCCTTCACGGGTGGGGAAAAAATGATGACTAAGAAGATGGTGTGGAAATTTACACCGTGCAGGGAACTCCGCAGGGGACTGAGTGGCCGGAGGGTGAGACGGGGGTGGGGAGGAGGAGAAAGGGGGGGAGGATGGAGAGCGAGAGGTTGCCAGAACGCGAGGGTGGCTGTTTGCGGAGGGACCAGGACGGGGCACGTTTTCACCCTCCTCAGCCCCGTGATGACGGGACTAGGCCCCGTCCATAAATCAGCCCCGCCGTTCTTTCGCCGGGATGTTTCTCCCCGCGATTTTGAGAAACGACCTGGCAACCTGCTCGCTGCTCGGAGACCCTGACACCCCAGCCTACACACACACACACACACACTCGGAAATTCTGTCCGCTTGTCTCTGCCTCAGCAGGAGGGCTCCTGCGAATGCACAATCAGGTCTCCGCCGAAACCGACACTAACCGGCATTACACGGATGGCGAACTCCCAAACCTTTCACAAGTTAATGCACAGCTGAAAATCGCTCTGCTCGTGTGGGGCACACCATCTGGCGAGCGTCATTTTTAAAATGTAGTTATAGGAGAAACACCTCTCCAGAATTTCACTTCAGCTCTTGCTTGCCATGTTCAAATGGAATACGAGGACAGAGGGAAAGTGATACACTTCAGGAGACAGTGATTAGGTAATTCGCCCAATCCCAAAGATCCTACTTCTATCAGTTTGAGAGATAGAACTGCTAAATGCTTGAGGAAATATCCAGTGTCAGGGGCGGAGCTAAGGGGATATAACAGGGAAAGCTTTCCTGGGCACTAGTGGGTCCAGGGTGGCACTAGAGGTGGTGCGTGTGTGTGTGGGGGTTTGGGGCTTTCTCTTATTTTTTTCCCAGGACAAATAATTTTATTATGTGCAAGACTATATGAAATATGGGGTGCCGAATGTATACAAGTATGCTTATGCTATGCATTTTATAATTAAATGCTCAGTATAAGCATACTATAGGCAATCATTTTCTTCTAAATCACTGAAATTACATTTTAGTTATAAAATGCATAGTATAAGCATACTCTGATGGGGCTCTGATGCAGTGTAACCTGAGGAACCCTTCCCAATATAAGCCAATGTTATCCAGATCATTTTAAACAGAAACTATGCTCATTTCTTTCCAGAAATATAAACCCCTGAATGTGTACAATAGAATTGTTGCGGATGGTCTATCATCTGACCATTCATGATATGCATTTAGAATCATGAATTCATAAGACATATATTTGTATTTAAAATACTTTACACAACAGTGTGATTTCCTTCCATTATCAGGGACGCATATTTATGCTGTTGAACTAAAACAAAAAAGGTTGTTCAAATGAAAAAAGGAAATAGACCTCTTATTACAGCATTTCTTCCTTTTATAAGGGATTAAGCTGGTTAATAACTGACTTGAGTAAAAACATGGGAGTAAAACTCTTATTTTATGGGCTCCGAATCAGACCAGATCAAACTCCAATCTTAATTGCAGTTAATTCTACGAGAGACTTCTACAAACCTTTTGGCTTCAGAAACGTCCAATGTCCTTATGGTTGATTTTTGGCTTTTATTCCATGTTCATCTAATAGCAACACTCACACAGAAGCTGTGCCCACAGAAAGATTGCTGATGGATTTAATTAGAGGAATAACTGTAGGTGGATTAGCAATAAAACCCAGGGACTCATCCGAGCCAAAAATACAAGCAAACGTGCATAACTCTATTCATTGATGAGCCAATTTAACGGAGAAAGGCTGTTCTACTGAAAAGCCCATAATCACATTTAAATGTCTTTCCTGGCTTTTAGAACCAGGCTTTGCATAGGGCAAAAATAAAGCAAATGATAATATAAAGGCCTTTACAGTGATGATTGGCAAGTAAGGCTTTGAAAGAGTGAGATGTGTGTTAAGGCCATAATTGGCAAGTAGATGTCGATGAGTCAAAGCTAAATGCCACAGCAAGGCTCCACTCTGCCTTGTTTGCCACCCACTTATTAAAATTATACTTCAGCCGAAGTAAAAACACAAAAACACAAAAACAAAAGTTTAAGTAACTGTCACTGATTGCCTTTGTGTGCTTTGGGTGGTGGGGCCGAGTGAGTGTGGTACTTAATTGACATGTACTGTATAAGCATGTTTCTTGGTTCAAATATCAGGTGAGAGTGCTGCTCTTATAAACCTTAACCAGGAATTGTTAGCACATGCAACTGTATAAATGGTTAATGTGAAACTATGAGCTGACAAATACTCCAAGAAGTACTATAGCAATAATAATACACTGGTATCAATGTAGGAGCTTCCATTAAACCATTTTTAATCCGCTGAGAATTAGTGCTGCATTTCTGGCTTGCTTTTATTAATAATAATAATAATAATAATAATAATAATAATAATAATAATAATAATAATAATAAACTGTATTTGTATAGCACCTTTCATACATAAAATGCAGCCCAAAGTGCTTCACAACAATAAAAACAAAATACAGTTTTATTAGCACAGTATTTCTGTCTTCCGAAGGGAAATATAGATTAAACGTCGTCTGTGAAACTTGAAAAATAGCCTAGACTCGAGATTTCCCAGATACAGTGGGAAGAGCCCATTTGTTCCCATCTCCATTGCTTACAATAATTTTCTTCTAAATCACTGCGAGTTAATTGGCCACCACTATTAGTCCTGCAGACCACCACGTTTTCTAACCTTGCACCTGCTCTGAAGCCACTATATTTTCAAATCAGAATTTTCTCGCAAGTGTATTTGCCCCAGGAAATGGAGTTGCCGAATAGAAATCACATTTTTAATTAAGTCCTTTTCCCTTTGAACGATAAAAACCAGTGAGAGGACGTGTGATTTGTTTATGTTGCCACCTCGGCTTTGGGCATATTTTTTATCATTTAGGTCTGAGGTCAGAGAGGTGAGGTCAGTGAGGTCTCTCTCTCTCTCTCTCTCTCTCTCTCTCTCTCTCTCGCTCTCTCTCTCTCTCTGTGCTATGAGAGAACGTCTGATAATAGACTGTGGAATGCTCTGGAGTAATATTACACTAATGAAAAGCACTCTCCCTGCCTGGCAGCTGGCCTATCCATGGCTCTCCCATGCCTCAGCATGCTTATTTGAAATGAAACTGAATTGCCAAACAATAAAAACACGCTATTGTGGCTGCTGTTAACTCCTGTTAATTTTGATGAGAGGCTTTGAACATAACTAAATAGTAAATATTATTTATTTACCATTTAGTCCGGGTTTAAAGCTTCCTCGTGGATGCAAATGTATGCGCTAGCTACCTATAACAATAAATCACTCCACTTATATCAATTTATTATTGAAGGACTTGGAGCAGGGTGGATCAAAGCGCAATAAACTTTACACACCACTGTATCTGGAATTTGGATCTGACAAAGCCGGAGGGTTCAGGATATCGGTCACGTAAACTTACCGATCTCCAGTTCACCCTTTTCACTGACAAACTAGACCAGTGTTCAGAACCTTTCAAAGCCCCAACCCACTCGGATTTCTTAGCAACTCCTGAGAAAGCCGGAGGGTTCAGAATAGCAGTCGCGTGTGCTTACTGACAACATGAGTGGCACCTTCCACATCATAACACTGAAACCCTCCAACTAACACCACTCTATCGCTGGACAGTGGTTGCATGGAATATTATTAAGTAAACAAATAAATCGTTGGATTTACTGAAAAAAAAAGCAATTTAAAAATCAAATCTTTTTTTTAACGATTTACCTAATAAAGTCATGTAGCCTATAGTGGTTGAACACAATAGCCTATATGCGACGTGTTCAACTTAATAATTTTGGAGAAGCTGTGCTGACACAAATTATCTCTCTGTCAAAGTGAATATGATCCAGACACTGTCTATCAATTGATCCATTTAATATTGGTCTGGTATGATATGCCAGACAGCAGACGGTCAATCATAGCCTACTTTTACATATTTTTCTTTTTATGACAGCTCTTTGATAAAGTTAGATTTGCAAAGGAAAATATGACCGTCATGCATTCTAATATCCATCTATGCGAAAGATGCTGTATTTTTCATAATAATCTATTGGCGGTGCTCGATATAAAGCATCTTTTTTTCCTAACAAAGTTGCGCGGAAAAATATGATTAAGTGAAAACTCTGAATACGCGTATCATGCACGACTTGCAGACACGCCTCATGAGTGGTTGCCATCCTGTTCGAAAACTGTGGGTTGGAGAGTAACACGGCAGTGAGGGTGGTTGCAGCTGAGCAGGGCCTAGCTGGACTGGTTCTGCCACGGCTGCAGTGGGCAGCGGCGGTGGGCCTGCAAGTCGGGACAGGCTGGGGTTCTGGGAGGTACCCACTTTATCAATCAGGAGGTGGGGAGCGTCGGCTGCCGTGGAGACAGATCGCAATTTCCTTTTCATTTCCTATTTCCAAGTAGGAGTTAGTGCAGGGGATGAACGAGATGGAAGAAAGTGAAATAAAAATAGGTTTTTGGCTGCAGAGAGAGCAAGACGGGACTTTAAGCATATTCTCAGACATAGCCATTAGGTTTACTTACTCAAGGTTTTCTTTTCCCGGTTCATAGAAAGCCTGATCAGAAATATATGGTTTATATATGAAAAAGCGGCAAAAGGTCATCAGACAAACTTTCTTAAGCATTGAAGTACATAAGTACATAACTTAGTACATAACTGCACTGGATGACAAAACGAATCCAAGTGCCAAAGGTGGTGTCTTCTAATACACATTTAGAATGTGTGCGTGTGTGTGCAAGCATGTATGTGCGTGTGTATATGTGTGTGAGCATGTATGTGAATGTGTGCGCGTGCACGAATGTGAGCGTGTGTGTGCAAGCATGTATGTGCGTGTGTGTGTATGTGTGTGAGCGTGTATGTGAATGTGTGCGCGTGCACGAATGTGAGTGTGAATGTGAGCGTGTGTCTGTTTTTTTTTTGTTTTTTTTTGTGAGCTAGAGAAAAGAGGACTGATTAGTTTTAAGTCGTGAGCGTGGCCCAGCGTGGTAATGCATCATGTTTCAGGCCACAGGCAGTGGGCGCCGTTCCACGTGATCTCAGCACTGCGCACTTGGCACTTCTGCGGTGATATTAGGAATTATCTGCGGGCGATTAATAAATGTCACGCACGTGTGTCCCGCAGGATGCGGCTCCGGAGAACTGGCCGTGATAATGGAGTGGTATCCATCATGCCTGCCTGTCAAGCCGCAGGCACCCAAGCCTATAGCGCCTCAGTCTCCTCCCCGCACTGTCGTCGGGGACGGAGCAGGGAAACATCAGGGGCACTATGGGTAACTGCAGTAGCCCGAGACTCCAGCTGCTGTCAGAGCCCGGCAAGGCAGAGATGGACGGATTGGAGACTGCGTATAAAAAAACTAGGCGTTTTTCATATGGGGAAACTGCAGCTCTGTCGGGCTGCCACAGGCAGCTCTGGCTTGAGCAAAAATCAAAGTAGCCTACATCTAAGCAGTGACCTCTGTCAAAGAACCATACGCAGGTTTAAACATACAGCCTTCTGTTGCCACTGAGAACAAACGTGGTTTCATGTCATCAGTGCACTGGTGCACCTCGGCAGAGCCCTTTGCACAGTGTGAACTGAAGAAATCTTTTTAATGAGAAATCAATTTACAGGAAAATCTTATTTCATTCAATGATATATTGTCAAAACTGCTCCTTTTTGCCAGCTAAATATTATGTGTACTATAAATATTCCCAACACACATGTATAATGCCATCACATGCTTACATAGATTTATCAGGTAACAAAAAACCTACATCAAAGTTCAACTTGATTTTTTTTTTTTAAATAACTGCTCAGTATAGATCCTAATATTAGACAGAATCTATATTTGTTCATTTACTTTCTGCATAAAAGAGAGACAATGGTCGTTTAAGTGTTTCTTCTCCAGCCTTCAAAATGAATTTGACTGCAGAATCTCTGCATGAATCTTTAACTAGCCTGCCATTTTGAGGCATGATCAGATTATTAAAACACATTATTAATAAACAGAGCTGTAACTAAATGCCAATATTACTTCTTGCAATCAATTTTCTCCTGATGACTATGGGAAATGTTTCTGTAGCAACCAAGAGCAAGTCAGGATCTATCAGAAGTTAGGTTTTGGTCTAGTGGCTAACTAGAGAACAGGGCAGTAACTTCAAGAATAGTCAAAGTAGTATACTGTGAATTACAAAAATGCTAATAGTCTTAAGATTGTTTTTGCTGACGAGTGATCTCATTAAAAGGGAAGCTTTAAATATTTACCAACTGCCAGGGAACACAGATTGTAAAGGTACACGCTCCATGATAATGTAAATTATGTTAGAAAGTACAGGTTTCGAAGGGAAAGCACCACGTATACAGGATGTGCATTGATTCACGCACCATCTGGCACCTTCTACCCCCACACTATAACGGATAGTGTGGTGTAATCTCAGCGTAATTTTACATGCCATTCAGTTTAGGCTATACTTACTAGTGTTAAAGGAGGCACTAAGCAGGGGAAATAAACTTATTAGGAATAAGCCATAATTAAAATTGCGCTCAACCCCCCTGTTCATAATTATTGGAAAACGTAGAGAAAAAGAACGAAAACAAACCTAAAGTTGTCAGCAATGGTGATACCGTTGTTACTACTACAGTCAGACAGTCGGTCTTCTCTCTCTCGACTCAATACAGATGAGGTCACCATAACTCAAAGAGAGGGCCAGCCAAACAGCAGGTCAGGAAGAAGTGAAATCAGAGGAAGACATGGCCTATAAAAGACAAGCACACTTCTTCTGTGGCCCTGATCCACACATCATCTCACAATGACAGTCTCTGAAAACTCCAGTCAAAGGCACAATGTCAACATGGGCCACTGTACAGGAAGGGGATGGCGGTGTAACATCACCACTTACACGAAGCTGCCTCCTCACTGTTACTTCTGCCCCTCGTAAGAACCACACCCCAAAACGGTTCAAGTTCAGTTATACTGTCATATTAAAATTTGTAAGCGAATTATCAGAAGATGGCATTTACCCTCATTTGTAGCTTTAACCCTGACTGTTGAAAGTACCATACAAAGGAATAATCTTCAAAATGCCTTCAAAGGAATAATCTCCTCCATATAACAACATGTCTGTGTTCCGTTACTCACCACGGACCCAGCGCCGCTAATCAGTTGTTTAACCTTGCGGAATGATCTCGAGTCGGACCATTATGAAACAATTAATTTTAACACAAGCCGTCAGACACTCATCAGAAACAAGAAAACAATTAATTAGGGCTGCTTCATTGCAGCATCATGGCCTAGACAAACAGGACTAACAGCTGCAGTCAAAGCTGGAGCTCCTTCAGCATGCAGGTCTCACTGTGGAGCCTGGCACCGAAGCTCCGCGCCAGTACTGCTGTGCAAAAACGCATTCCCTCCTAAACCGAAAACATCAGAGTGCACATTAAAGCCAAACGGCGAAACGAGAGCGGCGCGTTTACGGACGCGGCGAACGCCCAACCACAGAACACGTCAGTTAGTCTGAAGCCGCGAAGCCTACGAGGGTGCGGGCCGACTCGGTCGTCTCAGTCGGCTCTGAAGTATTTGTCTTCCGAGCATTAGCAGCGCGGCGACCGTCTAACCATTGATTGCTTCATTATTAATTTCCCCTCCCGACTTCACAATTCAAACACGGGCGGGGAGAGTGAGGAGGGGGAAAGAAAAGTCCCCGCGCAAATGAATTCAGGAGAAAGCGCGGGGAAAAACTCCCAGAGGATGGCGGCGGAGCGGCCTGTTTTCCGACGCGCGGTGAATAAAGAGGGCCGACTGAAGAAAGGAAAAGCTCAGCGTTCGTTTCTCCCCAGTGCTCCTGTAATAGGCCAGTGGAAATAAATGTAATCACCACACTTTGCTCTCCCTTGCGATATCACTTCTTATTATTATTACCACTGCTACTGCCCCCCCCCCCCCCCCCCCCCCCTCGCCCCCCGTTACCCCCCACCCATTGACTTCATCTCTCAGTCCGAGATCAGAATCTCATTTGGTTGCATTTACACTTGCTCTCAGCTCCGGGTCCTCAGTCATCCACGATACTAAAAAGCAATCACGGCTTAGGGCTGCATTACTTCAAAGAACGATACGTGAGCCCTGATTATAAGACTTTAGAAGAAGTACGCCTCCATACGCTGACATTTACAGAAGGCCCTAATGTCTCTTTCTCCCCCCATCATAACCGCATCAAGTAGAGGCTGATCAAAACGGAACGAGCCGATTATGACAAACTTGGCCTTTAAAATAGGCCTTTGACTGAAGACAACTTAAAGAAAGTCACATTTATCAAAGTCTAACGCCGGGGATGCTATGGCAGAAGGAAATGTCATTCATCAAATACCAGCGCAACTGTTCACTTCAAAAGACAACTGCAATTAATCTGCCAATTCGTGCAGTCTTAACTACAAAAACAGCATCATCCAAGTGCGAAAGGTTATTGATCTCCGTTGACTTATTAGGGTGTGTGCATAAGCTCAGAGGTACGGTGAAACCAACGTCGCTACAGTTCATCACTTTGAAATTGGGCAATGATAAAAAAAATAAAAATCATTCCCCTGCCAGTTGTGGGATAAAATTGTTGCATCTAATGATAGCACATGCAAACAGTTCAAGTCTGTTTTAAATGAAGCAATGGCAACAACATCCAGTTTGAAACGACAGAGCGACCGAATGCTTTAAACTCCATTACTATCGTAATGCTAGCTAAAATGACCACAACATACATCAATAAGATCATTGTTTAATGCATTTATAATTTTTTTCCACTTTGAATGATTATATAGAACATAATTATGCAAGTACCTGCATCCTTGTGCCATTTACATTTTCTGTGACTCTCCATGTTCTCAATGAAGGTCCATGTTCTTTTACCCACCTTAATGTAATACAAATCACAGATGAAGCCATTTTGGACTGCGTTCCCATCGGTTATGCAAATCCCAAACTGGATGGAAAGGATGCGAAGTTGTCCAGTTTAATGTTGCCACATATGAGATGGAGAGAAAGAGGAAGAGTTGTGAGTGAGGACAGGACCAGACAGAGTATAAGAGTAAACTAGGTGTCTTTCTTTTCCACCAAGGACAGTGGTCTGGGCAGACAGAGATGGTGGAGAGCTTCTTTTCATCGCTGATATTTTTCTGTTAGCTGAGAGTTGAAGAGAGCGTCTGAGTGGGCATGTATAGCGTTGCAAGAACAGATACGACCTGTCTTGCAGGAGAAATCTGAAAGGCATGCTACCGGACACAAATATCAGCAGGGACTGACAACGTATCTCTCATCTCCCTGACGTGCTAAAACCCATGAAACTCTGGCAAGAGCTGGGAGATACACTTTTCTAGTCCTTGGTGGTTATTACCCACAATGCCCAGTCCAGCAGTTAGGTGAAAAAAAACAGGAATAAAGTTGTCTTGCCGGCGCATTTCAGCTGCAATCAGGGTAAATCGGGCTTTGATGTGTTGCTTAGTATTACACACAGCACCAGCAGAAGGGCGTGGAATATATGGAATGACATCCAGTTCAGATGGGTTTGAGCTCACAGTACTTCATACTCCATGGCTTAGGAAATGGGCACGTGCATGCCACTGCACAGACGTAGTGATGTATAAGGCCGGCCATATAAAGGGCAGGGTTTGGGCTTCATGAGCTATATAAAGATAATAGACGGAGGCACTTGGTTTCGCCACAAACATCCTGCAAAAAGCTCCTGGCTGAGGATGTGATGTGGAGAGGAGACTTCATGGAGGCTTTATTCTATAAGATCAGCAGGGCTGACCCTTTATGGAAATAGAGTATACTGCAATATGTTTAAAACATGTGGACTGTTTGTAAAATATAATAAAAATATAATCACAAAACTTAGTATAACATGCTGCAATATTTCAAGGCACAACTCATTTTGAGCAGGGTTTGGGCTTCATGAGCTGTATAAAGAGCAGAGTTTGGGCTTCATGAGCTATATAAAGAGCAGGGTTTGGGCTTCATGAGCCATATAAAGAGCAGGGTTTGGGCTTCATGAGCTGTATAAAGAGCAGGGTTTGGGCTTCATGAGCTGTATAAAGAGCAGGGTTTGGGCTTCATGCGCTATATAAGGAGCAGGGTTTGGGCTTCATGAGCTATATAAAGAGCAGGGTTTGGGCTTCATGAGCTATATAAGGAGCAGGGTTTGGGCTTCATGAGCTATATAAAGAGCAGGGTTTGGGCTTCATGTGCTATATAAGGAGCAGGGTTTGGGCTTCATGCGCTATATAAGGAGCAGGGTTTGGGTTTCATGAGCTATATAAAGAGCAGGGTTTGGGTTTCATGAGCTATATAAAGAGCAGGGTTTGGGCTTCATGAGCTATATAAAGAGCAGGATTTGGGCTTCATGAGCTATATAAAGAGCAGGGTTTGGGCTTCATGAGCTATATAAAGAGCAGGGTTTGGGCTTCATGAGCTATATAAAGAGCAGGGTTTGGGTTTCATGAGCTATATAAAGAGCAGGGTTTGGGCTTCATGAGCTATATAAAGAGCAGGATTTGGGCTTCATGAGCTATATAAAGAGCAGGGTTTGGGCTTCATGAGCTATATAAAGAGCAGGGTTTGGGCTTCATGAGCTATATAAAGAGCAGGGTTTGGGTTTCATGAGCTATATAAAGAGCAGGGTTTGGGCTTCATGAGCTATATAAAGAGCAGGGTTTGGGTTTCATGAGCTATATAAAGAGCAGGGTTTGGGTTTCATGAGCTATATAAAGAGCAGGGTTTGGGCTTCATGAGCTATATAAAGAGCAGGGTTTGGGCTTCATGAGCTATAAAAAGAGCAGGGTTTGGGCTTCATGAGCTATATAAAGAGCAGGGTTTGGGCTTCATGAGCTATATAAAGAGCAGGGTTTGGGCTTCATGAGCTATATAAAGAGCAGGGTTTGGGC
Organism: Synaphobranchus kaupii; assembly: GCA_029718625.1. Taxonomy (NCBI): domain Eukaryota; kingdom Metazoa; phylum Chordata; class Actinopteri; order Anguilliformes; family Synaphobranchidae; genus Synaphobranchus; species Synaphobranchus kaupii. The sequence continues at coordinate 22,046,996 of CM056376.1, read as the reverse complement.
TTCATGCGCTATATAAAGAGCAGGGTTTGGGCTTCATGCGCTATATAAAGAGCAGGGTTTGGGCTTCATGAGCTATATAAAGAGCAGGGTTTGGGCTTCATGCGCTATATAAAGAGCAGGGTTTGGGCTTCATGCGCTATATAAAGAGCAGGGTTTGGGCTTCATGTGCCATATAAAGAGCAGGGTTTGGGCTTTATGAGCTACATAAGGAGCAGGGTTTGAGCTTCATGAGCTATATAAAGTGCAGGGTTTGGGCTTCATGTGCCATATAAAGAGCAGGGTTTGGGCTTCATGAGCTATATAAGGAGCAGGGTTTAAGCTTCGTGAGCTATATAAAGTGCAGGGTTTGGGTTTCATGAGTCCTTCAGCATTAAGGGGATGGTCAAAAGGTTAAAAGGATGGTATATCTGCACAGAATTCTTTATATATCTGGAAATATTTCATAGATTCCAGTTAATAGCGAATGCTAAACAGATTCATACATAATGTAGACATACTAAACCAAAAAGTAAATATTTCATCGCATAAAAATGCATTGAATTAAATCGAAAAATCCTATCAACAGAAGTTAGAGTGTTTACAGCAGGAATATTCCCAGAATTTTAGAAGGAAATATTTCCGTATAAGTCCTGCAGAAAAAAAATTGTTCCATTTCATACTGAGAACATCAGGTGCAGATTACATGCATTTGGAAGGGTGCTGGGAACGTCTGCTTTGCTCAACATTCAACTAGTTTCAAACATAACAAAGGTGACACAGAGAACGGTGTGGTCATTAGAGACCAATTAAGACGACACATTTTCAACGCCTCGTCACTGAACGCAATGATTCTCCCAAAAAATGCCTGAATTAGCCTATAGAGGTGCTCTGTGCAGAAGGCAGAAATGGCAGGTTTTTAATCTGTAAACATAATTAGTGCACACCAACATGACCATGGAAATTCTTGCCAGATCAAAAACTGTTTACTTTATAATTAGTCTAACATTAATCAACCTCAAGTATTTGCCTGAAATGCTACACTTGAGCAGCTGCAGTTATGATTTTTTAAAAGTGCATCACAGCTGTAGGACATGTCAGATTTATGCAGGACACTGTTCTGCCAATCAATGTCCATGTGTTTTGAGGAAAATATCAACCGGTAAAGGAAAATATCAACCAGTAATGGAACAGTAGCTTCACAACGGCATTCAAATACAGTATAAGGCCATTGTGTGCTCATGTAGCCATTATGGCTCGACTCTTCCTGAGCCAGCCCCGCTCGCGTCTCTCCATTCAGCAGACGTAGCCGTGAGAAGGTGCCCGTATCATTACAAGCAGACTCTTAAACACCCTGCTTTCCAATTGATTTAGTTGGGCTCTGCTGGAGATTCAATTACTTTACTCTTCCATGCCACTGCAGAGCTAACGGTGTACAACCGCTGATGGTGGCCCGTTCGGGGACCTGGGCTCCAGATAAAAAGGGCTCGCTCCCGATATGGGCTGCGCTGAATAACCCCAGGTTGGCGTCACGTTTGGAAGACAGCCAAAGCAATTAGTTATGGGCCAGAATTTTCCAATCTTGAAGGTCTGAGGGTTAAAAGAGTACCCAAAAAAATAATAGATGGAGGCACTTGGTTTCGCCACAAACATCCTGCATAAAGCTCCTGGCTGAGGATGTGATGTGGAGAGGAGACTGCATGGAGGCTTTATTCTATAAGATCAGCAGGGCTGACCCTTTATGGAAATAGAGTATACTGCAATATGTTTAAAACATGTGGACTGTTTGTAAAATATAATAAAAATATAATCACAAAACTTTGTATAACATGCTGCAATATTTCAAGGCACAACTAATTTTGATATTTTGTGACATATATTCATACCATATTTATTTCAAAAATGTGTTCAAATATGCAATTTCCATAAGAATTAGAAGTTAAATCTGCAGTTTAATTGCTGAGAAACAGGAACAATCTTAAAAGAAGACATTTTCATGCATTTTGGCTATTCTCGCTAAATGACAGAGTACAGACAGAAGGCAAAACTGACTGAGAAACCCTTGACATTTCTCTGGGAAGGCAAATCAGGGAGTTCAAAGCAGCTTTCGGAGAGAGTATGGCAATCATTACAGTGACCTCCGTAGTGCATGGACCCATAAGGGACAGCACTGTCACACTGACTAGCTGAGAATATAAAATCTGACCGGCCTATTCGTACCTGCATGGGCCAAAGATTTACAGGGCCTTGAAAAGTCTCCAGGAGAATTGGGTCTTTCTCTACAGTGTCAACTTGGGAGAATAAATCAAGGCTGCACTTCTGATTTGGAGAACAATCCCAGTGGGGGGTTGTAGGAGCTGTATTGATTGTGATGGAGAGCTTTTTTAAAGCAGTGTAGAAAGGGGTCTGTTTGGATGCAGTTTATCCCAGTTCAAGGACAAAAAACTGCAACAATTGAACAATGCAAAACGGGGATGGGCTGTTTCTATACAAAAAAAAAAAAAAATGTAGCAGATAATTATTTCAAACTGAAATGTAATTTCATCATTACGGTGACTGTATTCCCAGTGCCAGTGAAGGAATTTTCTTTGTTACATCTTGCTTGCAAAAGTCAACTAATCGCTGCGATGACTCACAGCTCTGCCTACTCATAACCATAGCCATAAAGACATCAGGTGGAAGGAAACCCCTCACCTAACCCCAACCAGGATGTGAAATTAACACCAGCCAACAGCCAAATGCTGGTAAAATTTACATTGTGGCTGGTAAGATTTTTGTCAGCCACTTTGGCTGGTAAGTAACCAACCAGGTTGTGTTATATTGTACAAAGGTAATTTGGCTGGGGATTTGTAGAATCCACAAGCCACCACTGTGGGTGAAAAGGAGAATTACATACCCTGCCCCTAACCCTCTGCTTTGGTCTGTAAACTAGATCTAACCGTGGACGAGCAGAGAGAAATGCGCTTACACTCCACACCACCTTCGCGAGGTGGCGATTTAATTAGCGGCCTATCTGTTCTCCGCTGTTGCAGTCTCACTCCTTTCTCTGGCTCCATTCTGACATAATGGGAATACAATAAGCCAGAGCGGTGCAATAAAAATGGGGGCTAAGAAGACAAATAAATTGTCGGAGCAGACTTATGTTTCTCAGTGCCTTATTTCATTTTCGGTGAGTCGTGCTTCTCATTTTTTCTCCCCGGTGGTTAACTGACGGGTATAGTTGTGCTGTGAATTACTCACGTGGCACTTAAACACTGCAGATCTTTTTTTTATTGTTGTTTTTTTGCTCCAGTCAAACTGAAAAAAAAGTTATTTTCCATGAAATAAGGTTGGAAAAGACATTTTTTCTCATGTTTTCTATTATTTTTTGTCAAACTTAATGGTCCTGATTGTGTTTATATGCTTGCACTCACTTAAAATTTGCATAACATCTCAAGGAAATATCTCTTTGAATTGGCCAATTTTTTTTTTCTCTACCAGCACAGGCATGTCCACACACACATACACACACACACACACACACACACACACACGCACACACAAACCTCATTGACACACTGCTATATTTCACCTGATGTACAGAGGAGGATGCGCACAGCAAAGCACAAACCCATGCCTTAAAGTAATATTTTAATAATTCATAAACTGACCTCGGTTAATTGAAGTTCACCTCTTCCTCATCGCTGCATATTATTGCATTATTGATTAACCCAAAATCAGATTGAGCTTCTTGGAAGGCCTACAGGCTGCAGGAAGTGCAGCCGTCACTGAGCCACACTTTACTGTCCCAGCATGTGTCACTGTGACACACCTACCAAGGAACATTATTGTTATTACTGTTGGACATTTAGTGTTCAGAGAACGGGCCTGTCGCTTCACCCTGTCTTCCTTTGACAGTAATGGTCAAGATATGAGGGAGCTTAAGGACGCACTATAGCCTGCAGGTAATGGGAAATGAGAAGATGCAAGAGGAGAAAGCGCATATATCCCTTGCATGATTCTTGAGGGCTTGAGGAACAGGCAGAGATAGATTATGTTTAATATAGAAAATGGAATTGTTTGCGATTTACCTTTCCTTGGAAATCCATAATGCTATTAAGCTGAAAACAAATTTCACCATTTCTCTCTTAAGCTTATTTCGCGGGCACGGTCTTTATGATGATGTTAAATCTGGGGCTCGGATTATCTCTTGCCGTTTCCAAGAACACGGTTTAAAATGCCACATACTTCTATAACAGAATAACCGCGGTTCCTTGCCCCCATGTAATTCTGAAAGCTTATGTTTTCTGCACATTGCCTATACTAGCTGAGCGACCCATTCTATAATTAATAGTTTGGTACTAGCAACAACAAACGTACTAGCTGTTGCAGCTGTCAATGAACATTAGTTTGAGCCCAGTGTCCGCAACAGATAACCGCAAGTCTCAGCAGGTCTATTTTAGAGCGTATGGCCATAGGGGTTAGGCCATTCTTGTGTTATCATATCGATTGAGTACAGAGCCTGAATTCCTCAAACAGGCTACTCTAGTGTAATAGTATTGGAAGCAAAATGCACATACCCCTCCCTCAATCTCTCTCTAGACCCCCACCCACCTTTCTCCCCACTGAGCATCTATAGGTTTTTGATAGGAGCCTAAACGCCTTGCATGGGCCACCCACAGATAAGGCACTCGAGTTTTTGTATAGAAGGAGAACGAGCAAATGACAAAAAAAAACCACAGCACTTACTTTCCTCCTTGCAAAAGGGTTACACGTGAACCCTAGATTTAAAAAAGGAGAGCATGCTGCATCAAAGTAGGATTACTGATTTATAATCCAACATCTGGGTTCACTATTGTATCACAGAAACTGATGATTAATGAATAAATATTCAGAGAAAACTCTCTGCCCCTCATTTTCTTGTTTGTCAGTTGTAGCCCTATAAAACACGTTAAGCTATGTTTCTTTACATTTTTATAAGAAAATGGATTAAAAGTATTACCGAATTAAGATGTTTAATGTTTAAACACTTCATTTGTTGTCAAATGTGTTATCAATATTTTCTTACAGCAGAGCGACCTTTCCCCACCTTTTTTTGGCATGTCTTTTCATGCTTTCATGAAAATTTTCACATCGCAGTTCACAAACTAATTTTTAGAGAGCCGGCGTGCTCGGCCTGCATTCCCATCTGCGGGAGATGATTGCGAGTTGATTCTTCTAATTATCGGCCGTGCTTAACTTGCTCTTAGCCGTGACATTGTTGAACGGCACTCATCTCGGCTCAGAAGTGTCATCATATCATATGAATTTTTCAAAGCCAAAAGCACTCCATTTAAAATAATGATTTGATATGTTGTGCTTTACCTATAAAACAGCTTGCAAATGTTCTTCCATCGTTTCCCTGTGATCCCGTAAGTCCGTGAGAATCACTACAAACAGCCTTATAACAGAAATCACACCGCTCCAGAGGAAATTTGCCACTATGCCACTACGTGCTTAGAAACGGACAAAGCAAGCGCACTCTTTCTCTTGATGTCATTAATACTTCAGAATGTTAATGGTTACTGGTTTCCACTTATGACAAAGAGCTTTAAGCACAGTTTTTAAAAGTGCTCTGCTTATTTCCCATCATAAACATGCAAAACATGCATCGCAAAAGTCAGAAAAAGTAAAACAAACTTAAAATGTTGGATATTTTTGCTTGTGCATGACTTGATAAAATAAGCACACCTTCTTGAAAGTGACAGAACTTGTGACTAGAGAGCTGCCCTGCGATCAATGTAAATATAAGCAAATGTACCTATTGTGGGAATTTGTTCATAGCACTAATTTAGTGAGTTCATTACTGAACAGGGTTTGTTACAGTTGTGGTATAATGAGTAGTGAGAGCCTGGGCCTCTAGCCCAGAAAACTGTGGTGATCTCAGCATTGCCATCCTGACAGTGTGAAATTAATCAAAAGTGACAACAAGTTGAGGTTCTGTCCATCCTTAAGGCAGAGGGGAAGGCACAATGTATCAATTTATCTTAAAAGATACATTTACTGTAGCTTACACTCTCTAACTGCCCACTAGTTACTACTGACTCCCTGGTATTTAAACTGGAACCTACCAGTCGACAACCAATTTAATTAGTTGTGCAATAAGAAAAAAATACTTATTACATCCACAAAAAATAAAAATTACAAAGATGAATCTAGCAATTAATAACATCTCTAATCAGCTTGGTTCTTTATCAAGGCACAATCTTTAATTTCCTCTTTGGCTGTTCTTAAGCCTGAAAACCATGGCTCCTTTCCACATAGTGGGAAACTATGAGCACTTTCTGAAGAGCAGAGAGAAGCACCTGCATACAATTTTGTTCTTTCTTTTTATACTTCACAATCACTTCTATTTCTGTCCCTGAAAGCCATTGTGCCGGGTAAATAGGTGGAGGAATATTACTTTTCATTCTGCTTGTTATTACTCCTCTTCCTTTATCTTTACAAACATGCATTCATATTCATATCCTTTAATATTTCATAAATGACTCCAATTTACTTTTTATCAGCCCGATGCTCGTTGCATTCCGCAAACCTGTTAATTCAGACGGCATGAATATTTCAAAGCCGCCCATCAATTATTTGAATTCGGAGTGGGCAATCAATGCATTTGCATCAATCATGCTTTATTCAAGACTAATGTGTGCATGCCCATTTATTGATATATTTGCACAACAAATTGCATTGCCTATTAATCATGCCTGCATTATTGATGGAACGTCTGGCCATGCCTAAATAATACGGCGCTACCTCGTTCTTCCTGCAAGCTGCTGATCCTTATGCCAAGTTCATATGTGCAGAGAACCATAACACGCCTGAAGGCGAAGAACGTTAAAAGCTTTTTACTGTTCGGAGGTGATTTCCTCCGCTCCATAAAGGCTGCCGTGCCTTCACAGGAGCCGCGGTTTTCAACATGTGCAGGAGGGTACAGGGGAAGGGGGCGCAGAGACTGCAGCCAAATCAAACAGACGACTCTTATCTCATCGCGTGTCCTTCAGCCGAATACACGACATTGAATCAGCGTGTGCTTGGATTTTTCCCAACCTTGACTTGTGGATAACCGCAGGGTACTTAGCCAATACGTTTCACATGTGCTAAAGGTATTACTCAAGGGGACCGTGGACAACTTGGTAGAACATTATGAATGATTTATTTCTGTTATGGGACAGCTCTTAGGCATAACTTAAATGCATAATAGCATTGGGCAAGCCAGTTACAATAAACTATTCATAATAAGCAGTGACATATTGTGTGCTCATTTCTATTGCTCATATGATACTTCTGCTATAACGTTGATTACTCTTAGGGAATTTATTAATAGACACAAGGGAGATTGATTACAGACAGTCATCAGTCCCCAAATGAAGCATGATGACAGCGTGTTTTTATGCAGATTTGAATTCAACACAAGAAAAATCATAAAATAATGACCAAGTTTCCAAGTAAAGATTTTTTTTTAAAAGTTTAAAAGAGAGAATAAACACGTAAAAAAATGTGTTTTTTTTTTTCATCACTTCATTATTTCTGACTAATGACAGTGACATTCTATGGGTATCTACATTTAAGCTTATAGAAATGGGAAGTAACCACACCAGCTTATAGTACGTCCCTGTACTTTTTGTCCAGTTCCACATTAGTATGGCTAGTATGATGGTCAGTTGCGTGTTCTTGCATCACATGTACAAGAAATCTAAAAAATGTTCAAAAGTTGATTCTTGGTGTGGTGTTTTGGTACATTGCTAAGAGCAAGAACACACTGGTGAGCTCAGCAATAGCAAACAACCAGGTAGACTTCGGCAAAACTACTGTAGTAGATGACAAAGAATAATTTAAATTGTGAGGAAATAACTCTTTTCAACTGTCGAACAGACCAAGAACACCCTCCAGGATGTAGGCATAGTGTCAAAGACTAAAACAGGCTACACAAGCATAACATCAGAGGTCTCACTGCAAGATGTAAACCACTGGCATATGTTTCTTTTTTAGAAAAACAATACATTAACACTGTTTCAGCTGAAAGTACACATACACACCATAAAGTCAAGGTTTTATTCTGACCGATAACTGGTTGGCATCTCCACCCACACACCTTCCTTGGGTTTCACAACACACCATCATATGTCCCTATGAAATTTATTCATTTCATTATAACACCATTACATAATGTTGAGAGGAGAGCTGAACACAACACTGCAAAGGGTTCCAGGCTCTCTTACATATCACAGTCACAAAAAAAAAAAAAAAAAAAACTGACTGTAAAAACGCAATTCTTCATTAATATTTCAAATGCCCGGCGACTGGGAAGCCCTAAACGGCAGCTCAAGAAGTAACAACTCAAATATATTCATCCAGGAAAGTAATGCAAGGCATAACTCTACATCTGCCGTTACTGATACCGTGCCCACAGTGATTTCATTGTGGACAGGAGAGTAGTGCAATAATTTGTGCACTGCAACGAGCAGCGGCTCAGTGCTGAAACCTGCCCTATTGGGCATAAAATCTGTATATTATCATCACTTAAAATCTAGGATTTGAAATGTTATCCTCATGAAGCATGGCAAGCTAAAAGGGTTTAAAATGTCAAAACATTCCCTGGCTTTTAACGTGTGTATGAAACTCTCTGCATACTACATAAGATCAAGTAGTCCCTTGTCCCCCATCTCCCACTTCTTCCTGGTTTCAAAAGCCTCTCTGGCAACGCAATTAAGGCTATAAATCTACCAAACACAAGGAATAGGATTTATCCTGATTAATCTGAAAGTAATGATTTTTAGTCATTAAATGTCTCAGACGCAGCGGACTGGGGCGTGATAAAAGCACACACATCAGCTTTTGTATTCTCGCAGCTGACAGAAGGACATTTAGGATGTGAAAAATCAGTAATTTCCCAATTAATCTGGAAAAAAATCTGAACGAATCACACTCCAAAACACCCATGCCACCTCTAATAGTGAATATACTGCAGTACAAATACAAATCCCACTGTGGGAATCCTGCACACTTTTGATTATTGATTATTGAATGCTGACTCCTAGGTTGGAGTTAGGACAATCTCACATCTACTCCCTTTTCATATGTCTCCCTTTTTTTAGCAGTCACAGAAATTAATTTTAAAATCCTTAAAAGTTGCTTACTCATAGCCAGAGACAAACCACCATAGCTGTTAGATCAAATGTCCATATTAAACATAGGGGGGCAGTGCACCTACTTAAAACTACATATGGAATTTCATAAGACTACATAAAAGTATGTCATGCGGTTTCAATCTCATATACAGCCCCTTACCCCTTATCAATCTAAACAGATGGGATTATAAGGGAGCAGCCATGATGGGTGGGCACTGTCTCTCAGCCAATCAAAAATCCTGTACAGATGGTCCTGATGACATCTTGAATGACGCAAGTAACCTGATGTTGTCCTCCTGTCGGAAGTTTAATATAGGCCTACAATTTGATCAGAAGTGCCACATGCACTTCTGATCAAATTGCATGTCACAGTCGTGTCATTTCTAGAAGGTGGAACATGGTGAGTTTTAGTGGTAAATTACAACAGTTTGTATTCACTAATATAGAATACAGCATTGTAACATTTGGTTACCAGGTAACCTTGGTTCTCTGAGTGACCATCTGAGACCATCTCTCCACCCATATACATATTCCACATGTATGGGACTATGCCACCACTGGTGGCATGTGACGTGGGTACTTTGTAAGACACACTAGTGTGCTAGCACATGCGCCAAGGCACTGACCTTAGTCTATATAAGTCGATGACTGGCACAAAAACTTTTTGATGAACGCATCTGAGAGGGACCCTCGGGTGGAGAGAACCAATACAAGGGTAGAGCGTAACCGAACGTTCTCTATCGTATCGAGACCATCTCTCCACCCAGATACATATTCCATTTGTATGGGACACCCCTGTAAGACACGTCGCAGCTCCCCGGAGCCACGATGCACAAGCAGGGGCTCCAACGGACAGAAGCAAGTGGAGCGAAACACTGAGCTAGCCGCAACAGCCCTTCAGCTAAGGCTAGGGTGTGACGAACAGCGCAGCGCCAGTGGAGGGAGTTACAAAGGTGAACTGAGTCAGACGGGGCAGCAGATGCTGAACCTCATGACAACAGCTGTGGTGCTAGACACGATCACAGCAAGGCAGGCAGAGCAAAGCACGGAGACAGTCGCAGCAACCTGAAGCTAAGGGGCCGAGGTTGTAAAAAGCTACGCGACACCCGTGAGGCATAGGGCAACCCCATCGCTATGGTGCGATGCACAGCAATGTACCACATGGTCTATGCTTCAGCCGAATAGAGACGGCAATGGCAAGACACCGGATGGCGAATCCCATAGCCATGGCACCAGGTGCTACCATGGCAAGGCGGCTGAGAGTAGCTTGGAAACAGATGGACTAACAAACTAAATACAGTGCCAAATGGTGAACAGACCGAAAGTAGATTCAAGATTTCAAGATTCAAGAATTGTATTTGTCACATACACACATGAGGTGTGTAGTGAAATGCAAAGTGACAATGCTCAGCAGAAATGTGCAAAATAACAGATTCATACTATTTACAATAAACCAACACACTATTTACAATGACTAAAAGAGTAGAACTATGTACACTCTGTGACATCCCATGAGGGATGGCGAGACGCTGATACCGCACCCTATAGGAACGGGGACAGCCAGACGCTCAGCTACCCACTCCTGCAGGGAGTGGTGCCAGACTCTACCACGTTCCAGTTTAGCAACGCTGATACCAGAACACAATGCCATTGCATGAGGGCCGTCCTCTCAGACCTACCTGCCAGGCGCTAGGTAGACTGAGGAGAAGTAAGAACATCATCAAGTGAAACAGCGGGGCTAATAACATATTACAATTATAAAAAGTATGTATCAGAGCCAGCCAACCGCGCACCTGGGAAAGGGAAGTAAGACAAAGATGGACTCTGCCCCTGCACTGACTCTCCAGAGGTGGTGGTGGCCACATTCAGACGGTAAAACCTGGTAAATGTAGAGGATATCTGCCAATAATGCACCCCGGAACACTGCCTAAGAAGCAGCGACGCCCATTGTAGAGTCAGCTCGCACTGCTGGGGGTGTGGTTGCATCTGAAGCACTGTACTGTCTGTTGTATCGCATCCACAATCCAATGGGACAGCCTAGCTTTGAACAACGGTAGACAGAGGAATGCATGCTTATAGCAAACAAACAGCTAGTCTGTCGTACTGAGCTGTTCAGTCCTAGCTATGTAGACACTTAAGGCCCTAACTGGGCAAAGGAGAGACAACCTTGGGTCCTCCACTGCCTCCTCTGTGCCCCATGATGGGGGCGGGGGGGGGAGAAGGAGCGCAGCTCAATAGATTGATTGAGATTAAGTGGTGACAGCACCTTAGGGAGAAAGGCTAGGCTAGGATGAAGTGTCACCCCCGCACCTTCAGGTGTGAATCTACAGCAACCGCTCACGGACAGAGAGCGCCTGCAGTTCACCCACCCTATTAGCTGATGATGTGACTAAAAGGAATGCTGTCTTCATGGAAGCCCACTTCAGTTCAACAGTCAAGTGGCTCAAATGGGGCACACAGGAGAGCTCACTACAACACACAAGCCAGGCCTGTATGCAATTACAGCAGTAGAAGCCCACATATAAACACACACCTCTCTGTCACAGTCTCCTGCCAGCAATGCTGAACCAGAAGTGCACGAGGGGGTGGGATGCCAGCTGCAGCAGGCAGCACGTAACTCCAGTCAGCAAGTCCAGTCGAACACAGCCCAGAGGATCTGAGTGAATACAATGCTGTGTAGAATTAATATTGCCAACAGCATTATAAATTTGGATCAGTCGTAGCTCTCTTACATAGGGAGAGCGAGAGTGTGAAGTGGGAGAGGAGAGAAGGGCTTAACGAATTTAGCAAGCTAGCTGACAGGGTGTAGCTTGCTAAGGCTAATCAGAATGACCGTCTACTACATCTGAAAATGGATATAGTAATTCTACAGATGAAACAGAGTTAAGACTTCTCCCTGTCAGGAAACTAGAAGAGAAACCCAGCGGCAAAGTCACAGTTGTGTCAACAACCAGCCGGAGCCAGCCACAACGTGACAAGCCCTGGCCACGTTTGTCACTAGCAGAACCTAGAGCAATACAGCTACGGGTAACTCTAACAATGTCTCGCTCCCCACTACGGCAGGGGAAGAGACAGAAATCTAGCTGGGTTCTACAACGGTGAGAATGGAAACAGCAAACTTGCCTAGAAAGGAATAGGACGGCTTTGCTAGAATTATAGAATTCCCGGTCGCGTCAGCCACTAGCCGCAATATGACAAGCCTTAACCACATTAGCTGAACCGCACTGCACTGCTGAAAAGGAAAAACCCTGAAAAGCAAGTATGGTATACTCACCTGTAATTACCAATACTCACCACAACATGCACCCACACGCATGGAATCAAAAGAGGACATTTTGTGTGGGTCATCGACTTATAGCCTAAGGGCAGTGCCCTGACGCATGTGATAGCAAGCTAGAGTGTCTCACAAAGTGCCTATGTCACATGCCACAGGTGGTGTCATAGTCCCATACCTAAGTCCCCTCTGTCACCGGCTGCCCTGCCCCCTTCCGTTGCCGCCTGCCACTCTCCACCATCCCAGCTGCCACCTCAGGACTGTCACTTAGCTGATTCCATTAACGTGAACATTGGCTGATTGACCACGCTGGTCATCAAAACCTACACCCTGAGCCAACCAGAGGAGAATGGGCTCCCCCTTGAGTCTGGTTCTTCCTAAGGCCTCTTCCTGTCTGCCATCCAGGGAGTTTTTCCTGGCCACTGTTGCCATAGGCTTGCTGTTGTGGGGGTTTAGGCCAGGTTTTTCTGTGAAGTGTATTGAGACAATTGTTTGTGAAATGCGCTATATAAAGACATTTTGATTTGATTTGATTGCTGTCTAGACTGTAAATCAGAATATGACAGATCATCTTGTTCTTGCAGTTCACTAATAGTATCTTACAGGGCTTGACTGTAGACAGCTATGATAAAATAAATTCTACCACGCTTAGCTACCTGATGTCTGCAAATTACAAAAGGAACATACAGCTGAGTTGATATAACAAGAATTTCTCTACCCCAACCAGCTGCTATCAATAAGCAAGCAAGAATGTTAGCCTGTACTTTTTTTATTTGGTTCAGGACAGAAACCAGGCCTATATCACCAGTATGTCCCTGAATCTGGCAAGGAGACTGACTCTTGTTCGAGTGAATTACCATACAAAGACAAGTATATGTAGAAGACTGCATATTATATCAAAACTGAAGCATGTCTTTTTACATCGTATCATTTGAAATCTGGTTTAAAATGGATGAATGTTGCTTTGGCAATGTTGAGTGGCAGTATTTTGGACATGCTGAAGGTACTTTTTTTCAGTGAAGTACATAAAAAGTCTGAAAAAGGACTGATTGGGTCACAGTAGGAGCCACTTCAACAAAGCCTTGCACACATAGGTTATGTGCTTTGTTGTACTGAATTTCAAAGGCAATGTCAGTGAAAGGTAATGCAAGGATACCTATTCACATAGAAGCCCTGAGTGATTTCCACTCGACGCGCTGTCAGTGTTTGTGATTCCTCATTGATTCCCGTAGATGTCTAATTCCATGCAGGACTGACAGCAAACACAAGCAGGCCTACAACTTAATAGATCGTTCTTTGTTTGCAAAAGGGGCCTGTGACCGAGGCATTTAACAGAACGCCGTACAGCAAATAGAAGCGCTTCCACCATCTGATTAAAAGGTCTTTGGCTGCCCTTCACTCCTTTTATCCCGGCTCTCCGATCTGCACATGCTGGGACCATGAATACCCAAGGAGAGCGCTTGTGATAGAAAACGTAATGTGCCATGACCTTGCATCACCCTCCTGCTCTGACATGCGAGTATTACATGTTCTACCACTGCAAAAAAAGGGGGGGGGGGGGGGGTTTGGATTGGCTGTCCATGTGTGCCTCTTATAATCAATTGGGCTCAAGCTTAAAGCTCACACTTTTCCTCCCATACCCATTTAATTACCTTACGTCTTCATGCAGCACTAGTGGCTTTGGCAATTTTATCCTTCAGCAATCAGTTTTAATTGTGCTTCTGGAGTTGTTTTCTTTAATTGGCATTAGTTTAACCTCCTGATCCTCTCTGAGTGGCTGAAATATGCACAGTGAAAGGTTCTGCGGGTAGTGGGTAGCACTTTGTGTGAGAAATCGTTCATTATATTAAGGAAGGTGATGACCACATGGAAGCCCCAAGTTGCCTGTGCTCTATGTCAACTGTACACACACACACACACACACATACTTTTTTTTTTTTTTCCTCAAAAGTGGAAAACATTAGCTTGTTTTAAGTTACTTTTTAGTTGACAAGTGAAATTATCTTACCCCACTGGCAAATCTTGAAATGAGTAAAAGTATCCCACTGGCACACTCCCACATCTGTGACCGGGGATTTCAGGACTTGGATATTCCCGAGTAAGAGAGGTGAATGGCCATGTCTGGTATGACAAATTTCTGGACAAGAACACCTCCGTGCACGAGATTGTCCGTTTCCGACGGGAGACGCGTATCCGAAAATGAGATTTCGGATTTGTCCACTGTAGCGTCCGCCCCATAAACGCAGCTTTTTGTGCAGCGGTTGTGAAGTGAACAGCAGGATTAAAACCCTCCCCACTCAAATACATGCTAAAACAAACAGTACAGAGAAGTACAAGTACGGCAGCAGAAACGTATGTATGTTGGAGCTTCAAATATCTATCGACTATTCTAATAATTTCCGTTTTTGTACAACACATGAAGTCCCACTGACCAACATCAACAATATAATACTTCCATTTGTGGGGGATAGTTTCATTACAACTACTCAAAAAGGCAGTATATACAGCAAGTCAACATAACCACCGTTATTGCGTGTATAAAACAAGCTTCAGCACTGCGTTCTTTCTATAAATCATAAAATGAAGTCAGTTGACTTTTGCTGCATAGATTTCTACACCGTTTGATTTGTGATTGTCCAAAAAATACAATAAAGAATGTGATGTTACTAACTCTGATAGTAGGGAAAATGGATTCCGTTTGTTCATCGACTGCATTGTTTTATAGGTCTAAAGGCTGCGGAGTGTTCAGCATATATCAAGGGCTTCAGCATACTGTATATCAAATGTCATATTTTATCACAATATTACACAAAACAATGTAAAACAGCCTTTAGCATTCCCTTTTGTGTTTAAAGCATCAGAGTGAATAACTTTTGGTTCTGTGCTTTATTAACATCTTTCTGACAGTAAAAGTTACTGCCCCCCCCCCCCCCTTTTTTTTTTTTGCTTCTTGTTCCAACTTCGTGACTTTCAAAGCAAGGCTTCAAACAGCAAAAATTAGCTTGACCTGCTGTGTGGGTGTGAGGGAAATCAACAAAGAGGCACCTTGCAAGTCGGGGAGGCAGAGATGAAAACGAGATCTGAATAAAGAGCTGCTGGGAGCCACAGGGGGGCCGCCTCGGAGGAACTTTGACACGGGTTCAAATCCGAAAGCGGAGAAAACGGAGAAAAATGGAGAGGAAGCGGGAGGCGCGGGAAGCATGCCTCCAGGACAATGGAAAATGGGCGGGGTCACTCGGCAGAAACAGGCGCCATGAAGAGAAGGGCTAAGACCAGCTCAGCCGCTGATTAATTCTGCGCCGGGTCACCCGCTGCAGCGCTTCAAGGGCCTCTCGAGTCAGAACACCAATCGATGAACTCCACCACAGTTGATCAAAGCGTAGCATCTCCCTGCAGGGTTAGCGTTTTTCTGCAAACACTTGAACTCAGAGCAACACCTCCCCACCCCTACGCACACCCAACCTGTACCCTCTTCCACCTATATGTTAAATGAAATGGAAAACTCCAGAATTTGACAGAACTGTGACAGGGATGGCTTCCCAAACGTATGGTCAATTTCCAGATGGAAAACTAGAAGGGTAACTACACTTTTTTTGCTGTGTTTGCATGCCTACCTTATAATGAAACTTATTCATGCATTCTGGTATTTCAACAATTCGGAAATAATATTGTATATCATAAGAAACTTGTAGAAAAGCATCTTTGTGCTGACTCTAATAGTTGAAATTTCCTTTCTGCTCCCCACACTGCCCCCGCCCCAATCGCGATATCAGAGTACCTCTTTGGAGGTACCTCTACGTCATCTGGATAATTGTTGTCGCCCACAACAGAAACAGCCGGCACCTGATTGGTTAGACCCGCTACGCTACTTTCGTTTCGCCTCCACGTTTTTTAACTGGAACAACGTGGCATCCTTTTCAATTCTGTAATTCCACCTAAATAGTCTACTAAAATATGTTTCTGAAAATATTTGAGGTGAGAAATAGGCCATTCAGTTGCTGAATCTTGATTCATATTTGATGCGCAATGTCTAGTTTGACAGTTTGATCCGAGTTATACAAAATCATTTGTACAATGTACGTAAATTTATGCAAATGACAATGGACACAGCTCCTCCGCCCCCACCCCTCTCCCTCGCTCACCCCACAAAGTATTTTTCAAAATTGTGTAGTAGGCGGAGACAGGCTGAGACAGTGGGTGTAGTTTCTCTTTAAAAGTAAATGAAATGAAGTAATGAATTTCATTCTAAGCGTCGATGCTCACGGTTCAGGGCGGCCTGTGACGGTCCCATTCTGGAGGCCCTCTTAGAGGTGAACGGCCGCCCTCGGGGGTCTTCTGAACGGGTGCATGCTCTTCTGAAGCCCTGTCCTGACATCTTCTGAAATTTGAGTTTGTTTCTCTTCTGTGTAAGCCGTGGCAGGCATTCTTTTCTGCCTCTTGTGACAGTTTTTAAATGCGTTTTCATATTCTCTCCGTTTCACTGTAGCCAGCACCCATGAGGCCCACTGTGTACCATTAATCAATTTGGTTCCAGCTCACTCTGAGCAAGTTTTATTATAAGAAATGGAGAGGTGTGTGTGTGTGTGTGTGTGTGTGGGATGAGGTCTGAAGAGTTATCTGTTGTACTCTTGCCATTGAAGCTGACTTTGGGGGCAGTCTGGCATTCAGAAGAGATTTTCAGCCCCCCCCCCCCCCCCCCCCAAAAAAAAAGAAGCTTATACTGCTGCTGGTAAACCTGACGTGTCTCGAAAATATATGCAGCCATATAAAAATTGCAGTTGAAAAGCATATTGTACAGTGCCAAGAAATAAGAAAAACTCAGGATGCTGTTATTCTTTATGGGTAGCACTATCTTCTTAAAAATATAAGATTATTGTTGTCTGCTAGATATAAGAATAGAATATAAATATTTTGTTTCAGAAAATATCCAGCTGTAGAAATGGATAATACTCATAAATTGTGTCTGCTCTAGCATATCTAGCTGCTCTATGTACAGTGCAATGTTTTGTCTCAAACCATAGGTGTGATGCAAGCAACTGGCTTCCATCCTCCTCGCTCCAACAATGCTTTTCCAATTCATGCAATTTCAGTAAATTAGCTAGATTTAAAGCACTGCATATTATAACAATGCTTAAAGTGATGCATAATCAAACTCATTTAACCAATGCTGCTAAATCAATTAAAACCTGTTATTGTCAATAATTCAGCTTGCAATATACTGTAACTGGTAACCATGGAAACTCAATATACATGTTGCATTTTCATAAAGCAATGAAATGCTGCTAGGGTAGCATGATATTAAAGCCAGAGCCAACAACTGACAGAATGTCCACAGGGCCTCTATATAAACAGGATATAAAGTGTAATTTTAATGCACTAGTGTTACATCGCTAAACATCAACTATTCAATACACAATGTGTCACTGGGACCTGGCCTGTGGCTATTATGGTAAATCTAGCAAGATGCCCAGTGGACATGCTAAGGAAAATAGCATTCACTCACTGCTGGAGCAAGGCATTCATTTCCACACAGTCCTCGATTCCTACCATCTCCACTAGTCGCCCTTGTTTTTGAGTGGACCTATAATTTCTCTCCAGACTAATGTTTTCTCAAATGGTTTAAACCCAATCCCAAAATTGCAGTACTGAAATTGTTTTATATGCAAAAGTATAATGGAGTGCATGTGATAGCTTTATGAATACGTAAAATGCATTCGTCTAGCTCTGGTAGTATATTTCTTTTCTCTGGCAGTACCACCATTTTCTTTGAGTTGCCAAATGTAATTAGCAGCGGTTTCTATCAGAATAAAGGCCAGTGCTCTGCCATGTTTTCCCCTGTCCATTTAAGCATCTAACACACGTACAGATGTTGAAAACAGCACGCGCTTGGGTTGTGGATCCAAGAGTGAAGGAGGGCCCAAACACGCCTGCTCTACCTATGATAGCTCCTGCCACACACAGAAAGCATGCTCACCAAGTCCCTGTTGGACCTAGTGCGCAGAGTCCAGGACAACAAAGTCCATTTATCATAGTCTACCCTTCAGCGCTGTCCCTTTCCCCCCCCCACTCCACGAGTGTGACACAGCACCACGAAGGACATACGCGCAAACCTAACCAAAGGCTCGTGGGGGTGTAGGGAGGGAAACAGACCTGCTGTGGCTGTCGGCTCAGGAGCGGGTAAATTAAACATACGCTCTTGTGGGACTCGAATTGGGATTGTGTGATGGGTCTGCCGCCAAAGCCAATTCATCGCCTTCTCAACAGAGCCTTCACCATGGTTACAGCTCCTTCTCATTGCTACAGGATTGGAATCTCGCTTCCTCCTCTTTGGCTGCATCTGTGGATGTAGACGTCCCTACAGTCCCCAATAAATGTCACACTGTTTAGCCTTTTCTACACCTTTTACTGAACATGCACCAGTGCGCAAATGTACACAGGAACGTCAATAAATAGACGCTGTTTTCCACTGCTTTAAGGTCATTACCGCTGTGGCACATTCTGCAAAACAGGCCCTGACACTGAAATGAACACACTGCTAACCACCCGAATAAAATTTGATTGTAAATAGCAGGCAAGGGATGGTTTTTGCAAACCTAACAAGGTTTAGTATTTATTCATCACTTGGTGTGACTTTAAGCAAAGATTAAAGACGTCCTTCCTTAATAAGATCAGAGGGACATCAGACGGTGACCCAGTTTTGTCATCATCATGATTTATTTTTTGCCCCCAACATCAACATGGGAGATCTCAGTTCTGCCTTCTGAATAAAAAATAAATAAATAAATAAATAAATAAAAGGTTTATGGCTTCCAAAAATCAGGCCGGTCTTAATCTTTCATAGCGTTCCTTGGATCCAGTTCCAATTTTTCTGTTGGAATAAGCGACCTTTGGCACTTCCTCAGATGAATGTGTGAATAAAAGGCACTCTACAGGACGGCCATGAAAGCAGGGCCTTCACGGCACTCTCTAAAAGGAAGAGGGGCGGGTTGTGGGGGGGGTCGGGGGGGGGGGGGGGGGGAGGGGCGGATTGTATCTGTGGGCCACGGGTTCAAAGGTGACACATACCTGCTCAGATCATTTCAACACAAAAGGCAATTACCTCAGTGCAGATTACCAAAGAATATGGCTAATGGCGGTCAAATGGCGCTCATCTGAGACAAGGAAGTTAATACCGGCTCTAAAGACAGGGGAGCGAATGTCTTGGAGCTTCTGCCACTTGCCAAGTGGAACAGGAACAAACTCCTGGATTAAAGTATTACGTTTTTAAAAAGACAGCACCAGGAATGAAAGGTTTCCAGCCAGGATATGGTCTTAATAAACTGCACTAATCACTCTTAATGCAAGAAATTTGCAGGCATTAGGCATTCGCTGTGACCGCATTGTTTTCACAGTAGAGGGATTCATCCATCTATAATACAAGAGCTGGAGACCCAGAGATTTTTTTCTTGGGTTGTTAATCTTAATTGTACTGGTACTCCAGAGGTATTTGAAGCTCGATTACCTTTACTTTACTGCTGTCCCGTTTATAAGACAAGCTTAGATCTTCAAGCAGGATCCCAGTAAAGCATGTTCAAATGAACACTGAAGGACACGGGGTGACTAGCTGGGGGAATTTAAATACCCCCGTCTTCCTCACAGCACCGACAGTCTCCTTGTAGCTTGTGGCATGGAAAACATAGGCTAGCCTCCACCTCTTGACATTGGATAATTTCACTGGCCTTGCATTTAGCGGACCCCGATTCTGAATTTGGCATCATGGCCGAGACCCATATCTGAATAAGAAGAAAGAGGTAGGGGGCGCAGGTGCAAACAATGAATTTGGCATGTGTCTAGCTATTCTGAACTATTGACTTAATAACAGAGAAGGCACGGCTACAACTGTGGAAGTACAGAGTTTGCTTAAAAGCATAGTTTTATTTCTAATTAGATTTCAGTAGCAGTTAATGCTATAGTTTGGTGCCTTCTATATGTAATACTTTTTTTAACCTTGCTCTTTCCTACTGAAAACTCAATTAGCTGATTTTATTTTCGTGGGCAGCCTCTGGACAGTAGAAACCAGGGCAAGTGTACACTAACAGATCATGAAGGAAATCAATGCATCAGAGTACATTACTCCATAACCATGTTCTAACCCTCAGATTTGAACTTCATGAAAAGTAATTTTGGTTGCGAAAGAGGATTAGATTACCACAGACGCCGTGGGACGTTAGATTACCACAGACGTTTTTTATTTTTTATTTAAAAAATGGAGTCAATACTGACTGCCATGCATATGTCAATCTAATATGGATAGCACAAGGCTATGAAGTGCAGATCATAGGGTGGCCTACCGCAGAGATTTTCTGAGCAGACATGCTCAATCAAAATACCTTCAGGTTAAAACAGACAACCACAGATTTCTGTCAAGCATCTATAAATCAATGTGACAAAAAAATGAATTTCAATAATCACAAATCACAAAAGGAATAGATAACGCGCCGCGGGCGATATTATTCTGCTGCAGGTGATTTAAATTTATCTACTAAGGACCAAGGGAAATCCTGGATGTTTGCTTTGGGGCTAAAGATAGCTTTTAACAGCACTAACACCCTGCGATATCTAAGGCACTTCCATTACCAGATGGGAGCACAATGAAGTTTTTATGGTGATGTTCTGAAAGGCCTCAATACTAAAAAAAAGTATGCCGTCATAAAGCCCTGCATCCTATTTTTATTATACATAAAATTACTTACTGCTGCACAGTTTTTTTCACAGTACAATAAATATTACTCTACGGCATAAACCTGGAAAAACCTGAGAAAGGCTTATGACCACTTTACTAAAGAGGCTGTTGTCATAAACCTGAAGCCTGGAAAAATCTCATCTGGTTTGATCCATCTGCAAACACCCACATTTAAAAAGTTTGCTGAGTCTCTGTAAACAGCCAGAGGACTCAATATTTTCTGAAAATAATTCAAATTAACAAACAGTCATCAATGAAGACGTGAAATACCAGAAAACCAAAAGGATAACCAAGGTTTATCTTTGACAAATCAAAATGGCAGATAAGCACACAAACACATATTTGCCTATTCACAATCTAACATCCCGCACTTACAGCACATCAGCGGCGAGGACTGTCACAGAGGTATGCAATCAAATTATATTTTGGTTAGCCACGGTTTGCGATAATGGAACGTGCGGCCACAGAGGCAATATTTTCACCTCGCTGCTATCTTTTGTATATGTTTTCATTACTAATGAGCACAACGCTTTTATATTAAATCAAATGAGATCATGCCATTAACCACGGGACTAACTCAAATCCTGACAAGTGAAGGTCAGCGGTTCTCTCCACTGAGACAGGAGTAAATCTGGTGATAACTTGTTCATTGCAGATGAGATCCATATATCTCATTAACCCAGCATCTCACCTTGCTCTCGGTGAAGTCGACCGGGCCCTGAACAGACACAGAGACATGACCTTTTCCCCTCGCATCGCATCCATCCATTGCATTAGCGTCAGGCACACACACACATACACACACACACACACACACACACACATGCACGGACATACGTCTGGATCAGAACACCCTGTTGAAGAGAACATTGGTTTCACATCAACAGCTGATGGCAGAATAAGAAGCAATTCCCAGATGGCCCTGAAGATAACTGTACTTTGCTGTAATTGCAACCATTTTTCTTTAGAGCACTGAGCCCAAAAGTTTGCAAAAATCTGGCCCAATAAATAAGGAATAACTGCCTTCCTGCTCAGCCAAAATACAGGGGCTTACGCATGCGCACACAGACTCGAACACAAACACGCACGCACGCACGCACACACACACGCACGCGTCCCGCCTGATGAAAAAGCCAGCACGTACCCCCACTGCAGCTGCTTCCATCTCTCCAGTCCATACCTCCCATCAGCAGATTTAGCTTGTGAATAATTGCTTATTTAAGTACGTATGGCATGCCATCCGTGCTTAAGAAGCCACCATGTGCCACCACATTGGGATGGTGCCCATTAACTCATTACAAAATAAGGACACTCGGGACCCTAACTGTGGGTACAGGGAGGATAAGTTGTAAGACAGGGGCTGGGGTATTTATTTTAACTGGGTTATGGGCGCAGAAACAATGCTCAGCTGAAGAGGGGCTAGATAAGCACGTGGGTCGGGGCATGAAGATGTCGCTCATTGAACACTATGATAAGCATGGACTCTGACTTAAGCACATTTTCTCAAACGCACATTTTGCTCACACAAAAGTCACTGCAGAGTAAAATGCCAATATAAACAATGTAGATTTGTACACTGAGACCGAAGCTGCACCGCGTTCCTTTGGGGCAAAGGATGGCTGCTTACACAAGGTTACAAGAGGCAGCGGTTCAGGCACGGGTTTAATTAGTCCCCACAGTGAACAAACCCCTCAAGCTTTAGGGGGTAGATTTGCCAGAGCAGACATTCCCCTGTGCCCTCTATTGTATGACACCCCTCATAGTTCTCATGATCGATTTTCACACACAATTAGCTTTTCTTTTCTAAAGATTGCGATCTGTTTCGACAGTCTTTGGTTAAACTGCACACGCGGAGATAAAGTTCAAACAAAGGGAGAGCAGCCAGAGCCCTGATAAATGCCCTTTATCTGCGTTAGTCTGGCGTCCCTGATTTCCTAGAGACGTACTTTTGACAAAGAGAATACAGAAAGGGGAGTTGCTGTAGGCAGTCTGTGAGCCAGGAGCGCTTACTGGCAAATATTGGCAAATAAATGCCATCTCCTCCTAATTAAGACATGTTCTGCCATGCATTGCACATAAATAAACAAAGGTAGGAAGAAATAAATTGAACCCCTCCTTCATCTGAAACAACTGCACATTTTACAGTTTAAAGCTTGTTTAATGGCTATTTTTAAGCAAAGCAGGCAAGATTATTCATCATTTGCATCTTTGGATAAACTCCGCCTCTGAAGCCACACCATCAACTGCATCGACTCACTTTGCCATAAATTAGACATGCACTGACACAGCAGGCTATTTGAAGCCTGTGGTACGCAATTTAGCTGGTTAATACAGGCAAGCAGATGTGAGAATATAAGGCTTGGTTGGTGCTGCTCCTAAATGTGATCAGGCCCATTTCAATATGTGAGCTGTCAGTCTTTAAAAAAAAAAGACTTCCCCCAAATACAGCACTTATATTCCAAAGACTATCGTATGGTAATTTTAGTCAAACCTTTAACTATCTTAAACTTAACAAATTAATCCCAGACCATGGCTCGAAATCCTTCATTTCTCCATTGTGGCGACAACTTCTGACAAGGCAAATCTTCCTTGAATATATGCATATTTTGTGCTAAGTTATTCATAGCAGCTTTCTTGATTAAACTGATAGAATATGCAGAAGACTTATGACAATATAAATGTTAAAAGGATGAAGGACCATTTGCATATTTTTTCTGTCATGCATAATGTTTCTCTGAGATGTGCAAATTAAAATACAAAATGAGATAAAAGAACAAAATATCAGATAACTAATCTATGCGGTTGTACTAACATACTGAAAAATGTCACCATTTCATCTACAAGGGTCTCATAAAAAATAGAGTAATATTAATATTAAGTTGAGAACTTTTAGTCAAAAATTACTGATAGTCTTAATGTCAATTACGATCATCCTGCCTATGCCTGTGTACCAACGCTTTTAATTGCCTTCTGAACATTCAATTTAGTGCTCGAATAATGTCCATCTTTCTGTAAATATGAAATTTTTTGGTTTCAGGATAAGTTCAGTATTTATTTATTTTTGAACATCAAGTCCAAGCCTAAATTTCATATTTTTAACTTTTTACCCCTTTTTTTCTCCCAATTTGGAATGCCCAACGATACTTACCCTTGCTACACCCTATATTAGTTTGGTGCAGACAAGCACCCGAATCCTCCAAAGCACATGCAGCCAGTTTCTGTTTCTTTTCACTCTACAGTCTATGAGCTGAGTTGCTCTGCTGTTGCACCCGAGGTCAGCACTTCTTGTGCAGAGGGCGAAAGCAGACCGCAGGCACCGGTCGACCTTGTGAAACGAGGTCAGAAGAGCACTGCCGACCCAAAACTTTCCCCTTCCTGGGCGAGGCTGCGGCCAATTGTGCATTGCCCTGCTGGACTCCTGACCAATTAATTCAATTAAATTTTACTTGTATAGAGCTTTTTTTTTTACAACAAACTGCCAAGAGTTTCAGAGAAACAGAGGGAAAATTGAGCAAAAGCCAGGCCTGAACCCCCAACAAGCAAGCAAGGTAAAAACTCCCCAGTGGGGGAAAAAAACACGAAAATGGTGGTGAGAAAAAAACTCCCCAATGGGAAGAAATATCGGGAGAAACCTGGCTACAGAGGGGGCGCCCATCCTCCGCTGGCCGGCCCGGTGTAAAGTAAGGGTGGAATGGATGGTAACAGAAATGTAACGAGGGATCTATGGCAGAAAATAATCAATTTGGTTGAGCAGGTTACAGTCAGTGCTATTAAATTAGCTGGTAATTTAACACCCACACCCACTAGCTGGTATTAAAATACCTGGTAAATTAACACCCACGCTGCCTAGATTGTATTGCAGAGGGTGCATCATTGTATTAATGATTAGTGCTTTAGCTGGACACCACAACTTAGAGGCTCAAAATCGCACTATAATATGTAATATAAAATATAATACCTGTACTTTTTTGTTTGATTATTTCATGTCTTGTTATGAAATTTGTTAATCAGGGTATACTCTCAATGCAGATGAGATCTCACACTTCATCATTGTGCATGAGTGCTAGAAACACGTACTTACCCGTCTTTCATGAAACACTCTGATTTGCAGGAGATTTCCATGGCTTTGATACCACTGGATGACCCGTCTATCTAGTCACAGTTCATTACACTTCACCTGACAAAGCCTTGTCTGATCAAAACATTATCTTTTTCATGCAGCCAATAAAATTCACTCTGGGGCCAGGCCAAGCGGTAACGGAGGGATACTTTTGCTGTATTTTGCCCTAGTACTCCTGTTCTATCCAAGGCTAAGTAAAATAACAACTGGTATTATATAAAGGCTACCTGAGACTAAAAACTGAGGGAAAAGAGTTTGGGGGCAAATAACGTCTTGGGGTAAAATTTATAAAAAACAGGGCGGGTAACAGCGGGATGCAAAATTAACATCTGTTTTTTACACTTTTTTCAGACATGCATATCATACGGTTCCTGAGGTGAAAAGGGTTATCTTTCTCTTTCATTTTGTATTATTACCACTTAAATGTGAACATGCAAAATGGTAAGCCACTTGTGCTGCTCAATTTTTATGGGGCGAGGTTTAAAGTCAGATGGTCATAGTAACGGAGGGACATTGACAAATCGTAATGGAGGGACACATTTTCACCCCCCTCAAAATCATAATTCTGCCAGCTTTTTTTCAAAACTGGCTATATTACATCAAGACACATCCAAATAAGCTTTCTTTTGGAATGTTTCCCCTCTCTAAGTAGAAAATTCATATTTAAAAAATTGAAAAACAATGTTTTTTGGTAACGGAGGGACAGGCCGAAATGAGAATCGAGAAATTTTTGAATACCTTGTCAAAAAAATTCTGTGACTTTTTATCCTAAACCATTCACTCTACTGGGATGCCTATTCATATCATCATTAGAAAAATGCTATTTATTCATACTTTATTAAAAATAGTTGCTCGACAGAATCAGGGGGAAAGTGCATCTGTTCAAGTTCGTCAACCCCAATGGATTCAAAAGATAATTCAATACTTTTTTTGGTTCGTACACCTTGGAATGTTGGTTTCAAGATCAGGCAGATAGGAAGTCATTTCATAATGTTTCAAATTTTGCGACTGATGTTAACCTCCCCTTGGCCTGGCCCTCTGGAGCATTACACTTTGTGCAGGGTATCTTTTCCTTTGACAATATTACAGTCTCTTTGAAATGCTCCTCTTCTGCACAAAACAAAAGTCTCCTTTGCGGCATTTTTTGACTGATAAAAAGTCACTCCTGTGTTGATGTGTTGATGTCCAGAAAATCTGCTTACTTATTGAGATCACGCTTATAAAAGCTAACTGCAGTACACATCATTTCACATTGTCACCTGGAGGAGATTCTATGGCACCTGGAGGAGTTATGAGCAGAGCCACAATAAGCTGCCTCTTCTTATTCTGCATTATGTGGGCAGTCCATGTTCTTCTGCCCCTGTGGGATTTCAGCAGAGAAGCTAGAGGGCCTGGTCCAAGAGAAGAGCCGGAGGGGTGGGTGCCAACAAAACGTTTTCATTTCAATCCAGCTAAATCCGTTCAACCTTAATATTGTCTGAGTACATAAAGGACACTGCAGTTCCTTCTTCAAGTCAGGATGACAAATACACAATGGACTGACATTACATAAACTAAGGCGCTAAGTTAACTAAGTTAAGTTAACATAACTAAGATTCCGCATTACATTGCGTAAGTGGAATTTATGGCTTTGTTGATCTAAAATACTGCAAAATAAATGGTAGCTGATGTGACTCCCCCATCCCTGACACACAACAAAGGATTTTTAGACAGATTTACCACTATGTTTACCTAAAATTTGTTGGACTGTTCTTGTCGTGACAGTTCTCATCAAAATGTTACTCTCTGCTCCACTCTGGCAAATGGCGATGGGTGATGTAGCCTCGCCACACTAGCTAAAAACAGGGGCTGACAAAGGCAACAAACTGCATTGTCAATGCACTCCAGGAAGCCTCTGGTCTCTTAGATGAGCAAAGGCCAGGAATAAAGAAGTGCTACTGTAAGAGCTTGCTGATTGAATCCATGGACTGAGATGAATAGCCTCAGGTAGTGTGCATTGTATGTGATTTAGTGCTGTGACTGAGGAGGGCACTTCAGTGCATCCTGATTGCACCCTTCTTGGAAGAAGTTAATGAAAACCTCGGCATGCATTGTAGATGGATTGGCCTATCACATCCCTGGCCTTGGCTAATGAAATTCAAAATAATGTTTTTATTTTCTCCCTCTAAGTAGTGACCATGTTCAAAAGAGGGGGTACAATGATAACTGGCATTGCACTGACTGTAAAGTACATTTGAAAACTGTACCCTTGTGGCCCTTCAGACTGAAAAAGCACGATACCACCAAGTCGCAGGTGAATTCGCAGGAAGCAAAGGTTTATACTCGAAATAGTGGAAGAGCAGGTGGACTGCTTTGAACCCAGGATCAGAGGAATGAAGCCTTGTGATTTCAAGGCTTCATTCCTGATTGTATTTTCATGACTTTCTTGATAAGAAAAAATCTGACAGCTAAGCAACACACCACTCAGAGGAAACGATCAATTCATTATCAGGTAGAAAAGTACTACTGGCCTCCAGGGCCAGATTTGATTATCCTTGGTTTAGACTCTTGCCCATGCCCTCTATCAGTACACATGTAGTATATGTATGAATTGAATTTATATTTATACATACAATATATTTATACAGTCTTTTTTCTCATAAATTACATGCAAAGTACCCTTTAGAGATGGAAAAAATGACAGCAATTCCGGCCAAGAGGCCTTCACAAAACAAGGGGTCCTTGCTTTTATTACCATCATCATTAAAGTATTTCATTTTTCAATGAACAGGCATTTTGTTTCATTTGAATGTAAATTGGGGCGCGGGGCTGCATTACGCTGCACGTGTGGCAGCCTAAATCCAGATATTCATTCCATAACAGCAGAGCAAACAAGAGCCCCCCTACCATCTCCGACGGAAAACAACCGCTTTGACCTTCGACTGCTCAGCAGGGTGCACAACCTCATTTTCATTATGTGCAAAGCTAGGTAACTTTGCAAGTAGTAGAATCATTGTGTAGAAACGTCAGCTATTTGCACAAAGTTGCTTCTAAATTGTATTCCTGTAAGTGTCAGAGCACATTCTCAAGAAAAAAAAGAGGTTCAGCATGATCTTCCAGGAGGATGTGGGAAAGCAAAGTGAATATGATTGATGTGGTAGTCTGCAGGAGATGCAATACTGCCCAAAAACTGACAAAAATTATGCTTGTATCTGAACTACATAAAATCGGGGTTGCAATGCATATCACATGAGGATGATAGAGAAAAGGACAGAAAGGTAACCCAAGGAAAAACCAACAAACAATCCCCTGCCATAATTATAGTCTAGTTAATCCAAATTCTATTCTATTAAGAAAGCCTCCGAGTTGTAGTTTTGAAACATAACCAAGCCGTTACATTTTATTCCATGTATAACAATGGGTCAGCAATATTTACTTAATATGTCAAAACAGCACCTAGAAAACAGCGGTAAAAGCAGAACTGTGCTTCACAGTTTGAAAAGCAAAGAGGACATTTCAAATGAGCATCAAGGGGAAGCTTTACATGATTTTAGACTGTTACGTCCCTATGACGCCTCATGAGTGCGCCCCTTTAATTCTTTTGTATGCTAATGAGTTTCCCTTGTTCCCCTGAGTCGTGATTGTAAATTGCAGACACCTGTGCTGCAGCCTGTGCTGGGTTTTCCAAGAGCATGGCTGTGTTCGGAATCGCTCCCTATTCACTATATAGTGCACTATTTAGGGTATCGGCCATTTTGTAGGGTGTCCAAAATTCAAAATGTCAATTTGATACCCTAAATAGTCCACTCAATATCCCCCACAATGCACCACAAAATGTAGGGTACAAACGATGTACACTACATGACCGGATTTTTTTTTTGTCAAGATGGCGATGACTGAGCCTGCGCTCGTCTACAAATGTCAATATAAATGCAAGTTTCATCTTGTAGCCTATATTAAATCAGTTTAATCGGCTTTATAACCGAAATATAAATAAACACGGTAGATTAAATATATTACAAAGTGTTCGCTATTTTTTTAATTTAACAATTATTACTGTTTAATAGAAAATGCTACTTAATTAGCTAGCTAGCTACCTAGTTACCTAACTTACCTATCTACCTACAACAACAAAACCCTTGTTCAAAATTAAAAAAGAAAACTTGCATGCTTTCTCACCAAGCCGGTGACCGCTGTCACGCAAGCGTTGCGCGTTGCTAAGTAACCTATTCAGACTATGTAGTGTCCAAAATCACCTCCTTCTTTTCCACCAGTGAATCCCTATCTAGTGCCCTATATGTAGATTCCCTAAGTAGTGTATAGGGAGGGAGTGAATAGGGAGCGATTCCGAACACAGCCCATGTGTATTGGTGGCGTTCTCTAGCTCGAGGTTGGTTTTGCTTTCTCTTTGGTATGCCTTCATGCACGTTGCCAGCTTGCTGCCATGCTGAAGCTCGTTTTAAAGTAGCGTTGTGGTGTTTCAGGTAGTAAGCTGCTGGTTTCTGGCTACTTTGCTGTGCTGTAGTCTGTCCCTGGTGTAAGCTAGCTAGGCTACTCGTGTTTTGTGGAGTGTCTGTGCTCGTGTGATACCAGAAGTATGTGTAAAGGCTGAGACGTCGTGACAAATGAGAGGAGGTCCAAAGATGGGACATTGGGGGCAAGTTGACCACAGTTTTGTCTTGTGGAGACTTTGGCATTTGGCATCTTAATTCGGGAAGGTTGATAACCACGATTCCAACGCTTCTCAGCACAAAACCGCCAGGCATCGTCTCGCGCCAGAGTCTCTTTGGATTCCCGATCTTGTGTTTGTCTTGTTTCTTGTTTGTCCATACTTCAACCAGCACCCTTTTCCCCTTGTTTCATGTCTGTTTATTTTGATATTTTAATAAAATATATATATTTGAATCACTTCATGACATCCAAAAATGCAGACATCTCTCCATCTTCACATGGTACCGATTTCAATATGTATTTGAAATTATCCAATTAAGTATAAGGAGTGTGTGCATTTAGGCTTATATTCATTTCTCTCAATATTCCAAATAAGGACATACTGGGGATTCATCATGTCCAAACTTTCACCATTCATTTAAAATGAGCATGTTCTCATACAAGAGTTGATTTTTTTACATTACATCTCTCCAGC
Organism: Synaphobranchus kaupii; assembly: GCA_029718625.1. Lineage (NCBI taxonomy): Eukaryota > Metazoa > Chordata > Actinopteri > Anguilliformes > Synaphobranchidae > Synaphobranchus > Synaphobranchus kaupii. The sequence continues at coordinate 22,016,636 of CM056376.1, read as the reverse complement.
AATCCTGATTAACATAGCAACGCAAAGCAGTGCCAATTCTATGGTGCATGTTGATGTTGTCGATGGCCTATACCTACACACAGGAGCATGTGCGTAGCCAAGTAAAGCTCACCGATTGCCATCTCCTATTAAGGAGAACTGGTCAGACATTGGTTTGCATCACACTGGCAAGATGCTCAGGGATGTCAGGGAGGTGGGCAAGGATAACCGTACCCTGCAGAACTCATTTAAAAACAGGCCTGTAAAGGTTGCGAGCTCTTAGAAGCACAAAGTCTTGCCGCTGATGCCGCTTCATTTCCAGGAACACCTATACACAGCGGGAGGCGGCTCTCCAAGCCATATGGTCCACGTGTTGGAATTAATGGACGCTTTGTGTGAAAATAAAGCCTTACATGGATATTTTCTTCCACGGCTGTGTTTTTCACATGTGCTCGTGTCTGGATCGCTGTTCTTAAATATCCCCCTAAATGTATGACAATTCGTTTTTTTTTTTTTATACAGACTCCTGTGTCATCAAATATTTATTCATTTTTGATTACTCTGAAATCTATTTGTCAGGATGAGGTGACAGATGTTCACTGCTATTGATAAACATGGCCATGGCTCTGGCAAATTACCCCAAATTATACTCCACTTCTCCACTGCCAGGTGAGAGGGGCAATAATTTGAGACCAACGGTATTTTTCATCCCCATAACCTGTTATTGCTAAAAAAAAAAATCCTCAATAGCTGCTGAAGAAATGTCAAGAACTGGGTGCCCAGCAAATGGACTATCAAAAGAAATTAAACTTCCAAATTAAACTTCATGATTCCTTCTGTGACAACAAGGAGAAGAAAGCTATTGCCTTCAGCGCAGTAATGAGGGTGCACTGGGCATAGTTTTGGGAACTGCTCCTGTACACATGGTTGGAGCATTATCACAGTGTGAAAAAACACAGGCAGAATGATGTCCCATTTTACTTTGTATTTGGCAAAGCTGTTATTTCCGTCAAATTAAGTCCTCCGAGTACTCCAAAAACACTGACAAGACTCCCACTAAGATGATTGTTCTTGGAAGATCCCTTATGGAAATGTAATATACCGCAGTATATTTTAAATACATTGTGACAATTTTGAAATATTTACAATATACTGCAGTACATTCATTTTCAATAAGGGATAATGCAACAGAAAGATGGACTTTCAATCGCATGAATGGAGAGACCCACGTAGGATTTGACCAAACTAACTATGGACACATAATGAACAAAAAGTGTAATTCCATATGGGTGGTACGCTGGATGTATTCCCTTTTACCCAGATTTAGTCATAAAAATTCAGATTGAATTGTACAAAGCTGGTGATGGGCAGGAGCTAAACTGGAGGAGCTTTTCAAACTAGTAATGAACTGCATGACAGAATCAAAATAAGGCATCATACACAGATTTCCTTGCGGAAAGGTCTCTGGATGGCAGTCGGGTTATGCATAAATCATTGCACTGTCACTGTATTTATTTTCCAATGTCATGTCATTGTTCATCATTGTTCAAGCATAGACATTTTCAGATGCTAATATCCAGAAGACTAAAACAGTATGTGTATTGTCACAGTTGCATTTACTTGTATCATCCTTTTTTCACATTTTATGAATGTTTTAAAGGATAACTGCTTGACACAGTGTGCCTATACCCACAGATAATTGAGTTCTGTGGTTGAGGCATTGGTAGGACACTTTTTTCTAACTACAGTGAACCATCAGCACTAAACCTTATCCGTTTCACATCTATGATATAGATCTAATGATGCTTCATGAATAATACAGTTGTGTCTAGGCCATAGCAAATGGTCCATGTGTATTGACAGGCACCCACCAGTTCCCAACCTGTTTTGTGGACTCTTATCAATAGGAAGTATCCTCATAAAGACTTTGCCTTTCAATATTGGCTGAGGTTTTATTTGAAGCAGAAAATCCTAATTAGGAAATCACTTCATGGCTAGATTATGAGAAATATTATTAATTTGAACACATGTCAATGTTGGTTATTTAGGATATATATATATTTGTATCAATCTCAGTGTCTGTTTGTCATAGACAAAAAAAACATGATCTTGCATTAACTGCATTAAATGATTGATCTTGAGTAAAAACAGTGATTAAACCTTCCTACCAAAGATCTGTGATTAGTTTGTATGGTATAACAACTTAACCTCATGGTTAATCAATCTTATTTTTTACCACACTTTCACAGAAGAACTGAACCAAAACATGAAGAGGTAGCACACATTTTAAAAATAAATATATGTACACCCCAGACTTCAATCATCAAAAGACCACTGTTGCTTCACTAGAATCACTTTACTGTGAGCACAGGCAGAGTCTACAGTATCACAGGCTTGAAGTCAGTTAATGTAATTACATAGTGCAAGCCTCACAGTCTGAACCTCAGAAATGGTGAAGAGAAGCCTAGCGTGCAGTGATAACGCAGGGCTGGAACTCACACACACACACACACACACACACACACACACACACACACACGCACACACACACACACACGCACACAAGCTTCTGATGGGAGCACAATGAAAACCCTTTTAGAGTTCCCCTAGGATCCCACTAGGTCTGCTAAAAGCAGTGTTGCACAGCGGAAACCTCTGAGCCTGACCTCTTGCGTGATTTCACTTTCAGCGATTTGACCATGCGCATCCCTATTGATCTCTAATCGCTTAAATCTGTCGAGGGCCGGCAAGGGATAGTCCCCGTGCCACAGAAGGCACTGTACTTGTGAAGCTGTGCGAATGTTAAGTCCAGGCCTGTAACGGCAAATTCGTGCAACACCTGTGTTAAAATGGCGTGTGGGGCAGAGGAGCCGCACGCACAAGGCAACAGCTTGATGATTATGATGAAAACACAAAGCCTTTTGGGCACCATCCTTACACCGCTTCTGTTTCTCAGATCATATTTCAATGACAAGCAGGGTGAAATGCAACAATCCATCTTTATTTTGCATTCTGTCCATTGTGACATCACCAGTCCAAGCTTTATTATTTATCTCCTTTCCACTGTTTTTATTTAACGGAATATCCGCAGTAACCTCAGGAAGACTGGCTTACAAACAACATACAGTGCCCTCCACTATTATTGGCACCCCTGGTAAAGATGAGTAAAAAGGGTTATAAAAAATCACCATTTGGTGAATTAGCTTAATCTCACACTGAAAAAATTAGAAAAATCCAACCTTTAATTGAAGTTAATTTATTATGAGAAAAATAAATCCCTCATCAAGAAATAATTATTTTTAACAAAACCACGTGTGGTACAATTATTGGCACCCCTGCATTTATATATAGAATAAAGTAATTTATTGGAAATTTTTTATATTTGGTCGCATATGCTTTGCATGCCATGACTTCCGGATGTCTGTGACCCAACAACATCAAAGGACTCTTGATATCTTATTTTCTGGTACTCTTACAAGCGATACTATAACATCTCTGCATTTGAATGGATCTCTATGGGAATTGGGGAGTGGGACTAGATCTGGCTGTAAATTGCACTGGAACAGTAAAGAACACATGGTTGGCTAAATGGCTCTAAGTCATCAAGGGTCTGACGTATCAAACAAGCCTTAACCCATCAATCTGCTTCCAGAAATACAGTAGATATGGATGGATAACTTGAAGGGTTTCTTCTCCTGACTTATTTTCCCATAGAGTTCAATAGAAAAATTTGTCAGGAGAAACAACCCATGAAGTGATCCATCCATATCTACTGCAAATATGGCAGCAGAGTGATGGTTTGAGGCTCGATTGATACATCAGACCCTTGATGACTTACAGCCATTTTATCAACCATGTATTCCATACTGTTCCAGCATAATTAACAGCTAAATCTAGTCCCACCCCCCAATACCCATAGAGATGCATTCAAATGCAGAGACGTTATAGTATCGCTTGTAAGATATACTATTCTGGGACTGCCCTCTCTTGGTTTGTATCGTATCTCACTGATAGATCCTACCAAGTCTCCTGGAAGGGTTCCGTCTCTGCCCCCCATCCCCTGTCTACAGGAGTCCCGCAGGGATCTGTACTGGGTCCTCTGCTGTTCTCTATGTATACTAAGTCTCTTGGTTCAGTAATTAATTCACATGGCTTCTCATATCATAGCTATGCTGATGATACTCAACTCTTCCTCTCTTTCCCTCCCTCTACCCCACAGGTTAAGGAGAGGATATCTGCTTGTCTGACTGACATCTCTGAGTGGATGGCTACCCATCACCTGAAGCTCAACCTTGACAAGACAGAGCTCCTCTTCATGCCGTACAAGACCTCCCCACTACATGACCTCTCCATCACCGTTGACGGGACCGTGGTGGCTGCCTCCCGCTCTGCAAGGAACCTGGGGGTGGTCCTGGACGACCGGCTGGACTTCAAAGAGCACATCAGGGCGACGGCACGGTCCTGCAGGTTCCTCCTGTACAACATCAGGAGGATTCGACCGTACCTGACCACCTACTCCACCCAGCTTCTTGTCCAGACCATGGTCACCTCATGCCTGGACTACTGCAACTCCCTGCTCGCAAGCCTACCGGCCTGCGCCATTCTGCCTCTTCAACTGATCCAGAATGCAGCTGCCCAGCTTGTGTTCAACCTCCCGAAATTTTCCCATGTAACCCCCCTGCTGAGGTCACTCCACTGGCTGCCAGTTACAGCCAGGATCAGGTTCAAAGTTCTGACCCTCGCCTACACTGCAGCCAATAGGGCAAGCCCCGCCTACCTGCAGGACTTAATCCAGAACTATGTTCCTGCTCGACCACTCCGCTCTTCTACAGCAGGGCGACTCGCACTTCCCCCCCTCCGTGTCAACGGCTCTCGCTCGTCCCGACTGCGGAGCTTTTCCACCTTAGCTCCTCAGTGGTGGAATTAACTTCCCATTCCCCTACGTTCTACTCGAACCCTGCCTGCGTTCCGTCGAGGCCTGAAGACACACCTCTTCAGACTCCACCTTGACTGATATTCTAACCTAGGACCTCATGGTACTAGTTCCCTGTGTTTTCCTGTCTGTTTGTTATAGTTTATAATAGTATTTAGAATAGAAGTGGAGTATAGCTGATTTACCCACAGCTTACTGTGAACTACAGTCAACTTTCATTACTAGGGATAGCTGCTACATTATGGGAAGGATGTGCTTTGTCTTGTCTGTTCTGTAGTGATCTTGATGACGTCTCTGTATGCACTTATTGTATGTCGCTTTGGATAAAAGCGTCTGCTAAATGAATGTAATGTAATGTAAAATGTAATGTAAGAGTACCAGAAAATAAGATATCAAGAGTATTTTGCTGTTGTTGGGTCACGGACATCAGGAAGTCATGGCATGCAAAGGATATGCGACCAAATATTAAAAATGATTACTTTATTCTATATATAAATGCAGGGCTGCCAATAATTATGGCACACATCGTTTTGTTAAAAATTATTATTTCTTGATGAGGGATTTTTCCGTGAGATGCTAATTCACCAAACGGTGAATTTTTTTTATAACCATTTTAACTCATCTTTACCAGGGGTGCCAATAATAGTGGAGGGCACTGTAACTGAGAACTTACTGTGATTCTCTCTCCCTCCCAAAAATGTACAAACATCATTATTTATTAGACTAGTACATTAATAAAATAAATATGATACAACTAAGTTAATTTCATCTATTTTTTTATAGATTTCATTATGAAAGCTAATAGACAAAAATTGGACAATGTATGCATTGCCTCTCTTTTCAGTTTATTTTTTATTTTTTATTGTTTTATAAACGATTGCTGCTATGGATTTGGGATTCCCTCATTCTCTACAGTACAAGTGCATGGATGCTGAAATTTTGCAAAGGCCTTTTCATCTTTTACAAGAATGTCAGTTCAGTGTTTGCTGGTCTCCCAGCGAGCGCAACAGAATAGCTTCCATTTACAAACCAACCAGGGCGATATACTCAATTACAAATCCATACAAGTGCAGTTTACAGCAATTACATTAACTATTTATGTGGAAAGGTTTGCAGAAAATATGCCCAGGTACTAATTTTAAAGGCAATACTTAAAGTCTGGCTTTCATTCATTTCATCGTACAGCTCACGATGTAAATTTATTCCTAAGAGCTCTATGTTCAGTTGGAAAATAAGCATGACTCATTGTTGATGATTGGGCAGGACAAGGATGTTGTTTGTTTGCATGCTTAATGACTCCATCAAATAATTAGGCAGTGATCATTTAACAGGTCCAAACAAAAGCAGTGCCTTGTTATAGGTCAAACTGTCAGAAAGAAAATCTGCTGAAGTGTTGAGGCCATTTTACAGCAAATACAAACAGGCAGTTATTGTCACTGTCTGTTGGTGTCTTGTTTATTTCACCTTTAGGCACCTTTTGTAACAATGATTCAGAAACATTGTCCCAGACTGCAATACTGCTGCAATGCAATACTCCATACTGGTCAATACAAATGTTTTACAGTATTCTACTGTGATATGTAATGTGATACTTTCCAGGAACCCATTTATTTACTGCTGCATTCAGCGAAATGAAATGAAAACAGTTACAAAGACGATAAAAATATGACCAAACATGTTAAATATTGAATATTTTTAATCTAGTTAAATAGTATGCAACATACTGGATAGATTTTCAATTCACCTAGGCTACTTGTTCACGCACTAGTGTTTTAAACAACAAATATCTATCAAGTGATTAATATAGCCCCTAAATCATTCAAGAACCTTGAATATCCAATTTCAGCTCGAGATTTTCCGGAGTTCACCGACACCTGCTCAAGGAATCTCTCTGCGCATTCAATGTCAGTGACAGGTCAAGGAGGTTTGAAGTCACCATGTCGGAGATAATCCCCATAAAATAAATTAAATTACACTAAAGTCCTTAACTGGAATATGACTTAGTTCGTCAGTGATACACAGGACGATCAAGACGCGTTTTAAACGTCTAAGCTGTTCTTCAATTCTGCCGCACGTAAATGCACTCCATTAGGCTACTTCCATCAGGATAAAGGTGTGTTTTAAATGATAGATTCAGTATCACTGAAATTGTATTCAATAATACACATAAAATGCGTAAGGGGCTACCAGTGCCATGTTGGTTAGTTACACGCCGTCTTTTAATAATCGACAAATTCACAAGGCATCGAGTTTTCAGTAAATGGGCAGATCACCCCGTACCACTTTAAACGGATTCAGGAAAGAATGCAAGGGTTTGGCCCTGCATGCAGCGAAATTAAAATGTACCAGTAGACCATGATTGCTTAACGAGTGCACAGCTCGTGCGCCTGTTGCATTTTTACATTATGTTCTCATTGGGTGCATAACCTACAACAAACTAATAGCTACCACATTACCTCTCTCACAATATCAACTGGCTGCGCAATCATAGAAATCAAATATTACATGTCTTATGAAATATCAAAATGTGTTCATTGCCATTAGGTGGAAATGCCGAAGTGGCACGAAGAAAACTCCACATACCCAGCGTATCACCGCAGTTAATGAACAAAGGGATAGGCTATATCGCTTTTTTTTACTGATATGCAACTGAGAATATGAGGCAAGAAAACATATTTCCCACGCAGTAGCCTACTTAGTAAACTGAAAAAAAATGTAAGTCCATCAATAACTAACACGACGCATCTGGCAACCCAACGTCGCTACGCAGTTCAGCAGGAAAAGGGCTGGTATCTAAATGATACTAATACATTTTGCAAGTGTTATTTTACATCCACGAAAACAAAAAAAAACATTCTTCCTCAAAATTCACGCACTGCAGCAACTTTTGAGAACAAACAATCGGTCAATTAAACAACAGCTTCGGGTAGGCTAGGTGGCAACGTGCCGCTTTTCAAGCGCAGTTGAATTCAATGAAACAGGCAGACTGCTATCCCATCGGAAGCTGCTTTGCAGGACAAGGAATGATTGTTCATTATATTGAAAAACCCGCACGTGTGTTTAAATAATGGGACGTCAGTTTCTGTTCGATGTCCTACCTTTAGTTGTCGTGCAAGTAGTGAAGAAAACAAGGAACAAGAAGATGCCCAAACAGAAGTAGCGTCCCTTCGAAAACGGTCCCATTGCTTCTCTTTCTGTCTGCAGCGAAAACGGGGAGACTTTCCCCCGTATTCAAGCTGATGACATCGGAGGCAGCGTGACAGTAACAGGTTCCTCTGTAGTTATCTGCATGGGACTGGCTCTCTCGCTGTCTCGGATAAACCTACCACTGAATGAAGAGCAGTTAAAAATCTGTCCAGTATAGCTAGGTCTTCGAAGCAGCATCTTGCTATTTCTAATTCTAACCTGTATTACCAACAGCATGCTACACTACTACAGACTGAAATAAATTACCCAGCGCTTCTAGCCAATGGTACACCGCGATGGGCGGGGAGGCGACAGTGTATCCAGCACCAGAGACAGCTCCGGGAGCCAAGGTGTTTTGTGGCACAGGGAAGGCAAACCTCAAAGTGATGCCTGTGTGTGTGCGCGCGCACACCTTTTTTAATGGAAAAAGAGTACAACTCATCCTGATTTAAAATCCAATTGTCAACCGCTGCAGATACAGCGCCGATATATCATTTTGCATGACATTGTTATGTGAAGAAAAATGTAAAATGCAGTTTTATAGATAGCCGAAGAACAAAACGCTGTCGGTCAGTATTTTCGACGTTTGACACTGCACGATTGTGTAAAACGCAACGCACACTATAGAGAAGTCTCATTACAATTAACGCTAGTAGTCTATTATTCATAAACAAAATGCTGAGTAGGCTATACCATCCATGCTCCTAAGTAGAAAATCGCCCCGTTCCACATTGCGAGAGGGCAGGATGGGAGAAGTTGCTCTGTCGCACAAAACTTAGATCAAGCGCTGCATATCCACCTGGCGCGCTACTTCATCCGGATATACTGTATGCTTGCGGTTATACCAATTCAATCTCTTCCGTTCAAGATTGGAATGTGACACCCAAGGCTTAAATAAGAGAGTGCAAGTGAAACGAAATATACGACTGACTGAGCGATGTATTTGCTGATCCATTTATTAGTGCATTTTCTGAAATATGAGAGTGTTATTAATAATTTAATAAAGGAATGTAAGCTCAACACTCAATAATGTTTTAAAATGACGCATATTTGGTACAATTTTATTATGTTTATAAAAATCGATTATTTTCACTAATTACAAAAAGAGCCAGTTCTAATGCTTGATGAATGAAAACACTTGAATTACAACTTGAACAATTCGAAAAGGTAGCAAGGAGATTCGTTTCTTGTCCATATTTACAAGTTTAGTTTTGCTCAGCCAGTAGGGAAATTGTTAATTTTCTCTCAGTAATAAAAACTCACCAGGCCTACTGCAGCACAAACCAAAATTTGCATTTATTAGTCTGTTTAAATGTTCCTAGACCTACAGTAGTATACTCATATAATTCTAAGTTACTGGCAGACTGCAGTTGTAGGCCTATAGTATCATGTCCTTTTACCCTTTGTAACCTCAGATGATTCCGTTATATTTCATTGGTAGGCTTGGCTATAGCGTTTTTAGACATTGTCACGAAGACCATTTACGGGAAAATATGGGAATTACGGAGTGTTATGAACCATTTCCCCAAGGGTTGAGAACCATTAACTGCTTCCCCTGGCTCGCAGTCTTCCTAGCCCTCTAATGATATCACAAGCCTAAACGAAACAGGCTGAACACCGTCGCTAAGAGCCTGGGAGCTGATCCTAACCTAATGGCGTGCGTGTAGTGGCGCTAGGGTTGAAAAGACCGCTTTAAACATGGAGAATTCCTCGCTCTTACCGTCCTTCCTTCACAGACCGCAATTTTATTTTCCACTGAGGGGGGCAGCCCAGTTGTCGGTCCTCATGGCCGGTGTTCTGTCGATTTGGTGCTTCCTGTGAAGTAACACCAAACTTTATATAAATAAAAAAATAAATAAAACATGAATTCAGGACAATGAGAGTAGCCTACCACACGCCGTTTAGCCCCACTCGAGGGGGCGTCACTAATATTATGTAGGCTATAGTCTGCATGTGCTTGTGGGAATGCGATTGCAGTTGCGCAAGTGCACTCACAGAGTGAATATTCATGTGATTTCTATTAAAAACGGAGATGTATCTTTACGCAAACAAGAGCTGGGAAAAGCAAGCGCAGCAAAATAATATCACACTTGGCAGAGGATGCAGAAATGTAAGTGGAGGGGAAATATTCATCTACATAATTCAATGCATCACGCTTTGCCCATGCGTTTTCTGATTGAAGATGATTTGGCTTGTTTTTTTTTTGTTGCAAAGTGGGACATCAGCCGTCTATTTAAGGTTATCAATGTTGTAAGCCTATAGCTAGTTAGTTTGCAGACCGACCTTGGCTGGACTGTTGCTTTTTATTGGCAAGTGATAGTGCCAAAAGAAGTGTGAATATCAATGCGAGGGCACGTGCTAGTGTCAATGCGAATATTTTCTGCGACCAGTTAAGAAGCACAGTCAAGCGCAATTGCATTCGCACAAGCAAACGACGACGCCGTAATATTGGCACTGACAGCCCTGGAGAGCATAGCCTGTCCCACAGGTCTGCGGTTGGGCAGAGCAATAGAGCATCGTTCGCAGAAGGATTACCATTAGAAGGGGAACTATCTCATATCTTAGAGACACTGCTACTGCAGTGTTTTCCAGTGACTATTAGCCTCAGTATTATTCCAAGTAAATCATGTTTGCGTAACCTTTCCCAGCACAATTATATCCCTCATAAAGATTATAGGAGTTTTAAGTTCCATCTGGGCTGAGATCAGACTGGCAGATAGGGTTAAGTACTTAACAGCATCTTCCATGCTGGAGGGAAAAAAGTATTTACTGCTTAAAATGTCTTTTGTGCCCGGAGCAAAGAAAGTGGCCATTGTCAGAAGGCTGTTCTTCAAGTGCAATAATTTTGATAGCAATCACACGTGACCCATTAGCTTTTTTGACAGATTAGTTCTGTGGGCCCTGTTTTGAAATGCTTGAATGAAGCCGAACTGCCGGTTTAATGCTCTGGCAACCCTCTAAAACAAAGCTAATGTTACAGCCGCGCCTCAGTGTCCTTAGCTTTATTGTGAAAGATTTGCAGCCCACGGCCCCCACACTGCCGGCTGCCCTGAGGTCCTGATCCTTATCAAACCCCATGCAGTTATTTTCACAGCCTCTCCTTCCAGGCTCGCTTATTGCTCTAGGTACAAATAGGTCAATTCATCCTTTGGGGGGACTTCTGGACCGCAAAAAAAAACAGCCACGTCAAGATAAAGGAAGGCCTGAAAACCGCAGTCTGGATGTCACTGTCACAGGCAAATCAAAAGCTGTTGAGCAGACACTAATGTACACCTCCCATAGAGATAAACGCTAATTTCTTCATAGGGACGTGAAGGAAATCAATAAATAAACCAGCAGCGAGTGTGTGATCTCTGGGTCGCCGAAGGCCTTTGTCCATCAGAATACTACAGATCCCTATGGAAACATGTAGCAGATGAGACCGCATGCTTTTCATACAGATATGACAGTGCTGTAAGTTCAGCAAATAAAATGTACATAGTTCTAAAGCACTGCCTCATTTAAGACAATTGGCTATCAGATGGTCTTATACCTTTGTTTTGCTGAGAGAGTTATTTTGAGTAATATATTTTATATGGTTAACTGCAAGTCAGCAAATTGCAATACTATATACAGAGCACATTAAGAACAGCTGGATAATCTTATGGTTTTGCTTGTTTTCAGTTATTTTTAATGCAGTGCCAGGAGATGAATCCCCAAAAACATATAATGGAAAAATATATAAATACGCCCACACATGCACACACCAGACTGCTCTCCACAAGTTTATTGTTAAAACATCAGTGGGTCTACATGACCTTTTTCAAGATATTACATTTGGCATGCAATTCAAATGCCAAAAGAGAGCTTTAAAAGTAAACTTTAAAGTCTTAAAGAAATACATGAAATAGTTACGAACACTATAGGTTGAGATATGATGAAAATAATAAGATAGTTACATTTGCAAACCAATATTCTGCTTATGATGGGAACTGCAGCATGACGCAATTACATTACTGTATGCATCATGAAGGATAACCTGTTATGCCATTTCTATGAAATATTAAATTTAAATTCAATATTTTAATTAAGCTTTTCTGAGGCAGGTACAATTGTATTTAGGCAAGTCCGTGTAGTTCAAACAGTAAACAGTGTTTTTATTAAATTCAGGAAAAACTGAAATAAAATAATAAGAGCAACAATAAAGACTGATGATTAAACTTGTGTTAAGGGCAATACTTCAGAAGAGTACAGTGTACACCGGACATTTTGCTACTCCTACATAGAGGTGGCAGTTAAGGAATTGCAGGAAATAAAATGTAAACATGTAGCTATAACTTATATAAAATCTGTGATTTTAGTGCTTGCAATTTGATGTTACTGCTTAGTTATTTCGGAAACCCTGGAAAGCTACCCATCGGAGCTGGATTTAACCCTCCCTCTCTGCTCCGTGTATGGAATGTTGCCTCATCAAGCCTGCCTGTGAGGCTCACCACGCCCTCTATTTCACCCCTCATGTTCAGAAATAGTAAGAATATTTTATGAAGTGATTCACAGTTGACGGAATTTCAAAAACAAAAAAAGATTATTATTTACTAAGGGAAGGTTAGACTATGTAAAACAAGTGTTTTATTTAATTTTTTTGCGTCACTTCCTCCCAAATGAACATTGTCGCGTTTCTCGAAGTTCGGTGGAAACAAGAACAGGAACGCAATCAACACATTCCGGGAACTATCAAGATTCCCTATAATTCCGGGTATGGATGGTTCCTGAGCTGTTTTATGCAATGGAAAAGGGGCATTAGAGCTTTATATGGCTTTGATAAATGGATTCTTATGTACTATAACAGAGGAGACATCTTAGAAAAGCCTTAGCCTTAGAAAAGATCAAGTGCCTGGACACAGGAGAGGTCGGGGGGAAAGCAAACCAATCAACAAGCCAATCAGTTATCTATTTCATTAAGAATTTAAGAGATGTGGCAGCTATGGCAGTGTAAAAAACATGACCTTATTCGGACTTACCACATTAACCATTCTAAACAAGTAAATTCATTCTCTCCATTTTTATAACATTTATAAATTCAGTTTTGAGCCTAGCTAATAACAACAGTATCCATTTTTGTCTCATTAATGTACATTATTGTTTTAGTTAATTATGCCATTTAAAATGTGTACAAATCAGAAAATGTAATTTCTTCTTTGTATAACACCTCTTCTCAAACCTATGAATGCAAAAATAATGAATAACAACTATCATAAAATTGCTCTCCTGTATTGTTTATGGTTAGGTCACAGGATATATGCCACATAAGAGACCGCATTACCAGTAATGATGGCAACGTGCTGCAAATGAGCAATGAAACCGGTCTCTTTAGGCCAATACATATATCTCAAAAAATTCTCCAAATGCCCCAGAGAAGAACTGAACAGTCACTTTCTGTAACATTTATATACTTGGGGCTTTATAAGCACAAATGGTTACTTGATTAACTCCAAAAGACATCAGGGGCTAATGTACAGCATTCACTACCCTTCTTGGTGTTTACAAGCCAGTTGTGTAATAAATGCCTGCAGTTGTTTATTATGGTAGAGCAACAAAAGGTCTTGATGCATCAGCTTTATTGTGTTAAAGGTCAGACTATATAGCGTTTGACGGCTGGAATGGTGAGTGCATTCTGAGTAATGTGGTATTAGAATCAGGCTTCTCTTCTTCCTGTGATTCAGATGTAGCTATATTGGTGAGCATTTTATTTTTTTTTAATGGATGATTGTCAGTTTAGGCCTCAGGCCTTTGCCCAGATTTTTATCTTGAACAGATTTCCATGAACTCACAAGTACTAATTTTTACATTCTCTTCAATGTCGCAACCTTCTCCTGATGGTATTCTAAGGGTTATATTCAAACGAAACGGAGCCGTGCTTCTTCTTGGTTGATTGCTGCTTGAGCGGGAAATGACTGAGGAAGCAGTTGTAACACAAGGCACCTGATTCAAGGTGTAAACACTTGTCAAAAATTTCCCCGGCTCTCTGTCAGACACTCAAGGCAGCTTCACAGCTTATTATTGTTAATTTAAAAGTACTAGTTTGTGATGATATTTTAGGCACCTTTTTTGTTTGTAGGTTACAGTATAATATGAATCCGGTTGATACGTATATACAGGTAATCATTCACTAAGCTAAGTGACAGTATAAAGATAACTGAAGCATACTCTAAATAGCCTGTTAAAGAGTAAGTACAGCCACTGTCTCCGCCTGTCTCCGCCTACTACACAATTTTGAAAAATACTTTGTGGGGGTGAGCGAGGGAGAGGGGTGGGGGCGGAGCAGCTGTGTCCATCGTCATTTGCATAAATGAACGTACATTGTACAAATGATTTTGTATAACTAGGATCAAACTGTCAAACTAGACGTTGCACATCAAATATGAATCAAGATTCAGCAACTGCATGGCCTATTTCTCACCTCAAATATTTTCAGAAACACATTTTAATGGACTATTTAGGTGGAATAAGCAAGTTTATGAACAGGACGCCACGTTGTTCCAGTTTAAAAATGTGGAGCCGAAACAAAAGTAACGTAGTGGCTCTAACCTATCAGGTGCCGGCTGTTTCCGTTGCGGGTGACAACAATTATCCATATGACGTGGAAGTGCCTCCAAAGAGGTACTCTGACATCACGATTGGGGTGGGGGCAGTGTGGGGAGCAGAAAGGAAATTTCAACCATTAGGGGCAGCACAAAGATGCTTTTCCACCATGATTTCTTATGATATACAATATTATTTCAGAATTGTTGAAATAACGGAATACATGAATGAGTTTCATTATAAGGCATACAAACATGTTTACAGCAGAAAAAAAAGTGATCTAGGGTGTACTTACCCTTTAAAGTGTTCTTGGACGTAAATGCAATTTGGAAGCTCTTATCTAAATTATCATCAAAAGCCCTAGCAGCATTTCACAACTTGTAGGAGAGTCTCTGCTCATCATACCTAAAGTGTTCTCTGACATCTCACAGTTCTGCCTTTGAAGTCCTTGTTGTACTGCAACCGTTATCTCAAATCAGAAAGTGCTTTATCTCCTTCAGAAGAAAACCCAGCATGCGCACACAGATCTTGCACATACTGTAGATCAATGAGATCAATGCAGACCTTTTGACAGTGCAGTCATGACTAGGTGGGAGGGAGATCTCTCACCTTCAGTCCTGAAGTAGGGCACATTCTAGACTACCACATTACATAGACCGCCAGCGGGGACAGACAGCCTCTCCATTGGGAAGATCACCTCACCCATAAATTAATGAGTCTGTGTGTTGATCTGTAATATACGAGGAACCACTGTTCTACAGATATGTATTGATATAAAGATCTCTGCATCGTCCTTTATGTAGCACATAAACAGTACATAAACAGTACACCAGTGGTGCATTGTGGGATGCAAACCAGTCCTTTAATAACTGTAACTTAAAATGGATGATTAGGCCTACTCTCAACCTGCTGGGGGGGGGGGGGGGGGGGGGGGGGGGGGGGGTGCTAAAGCATTACTAGTGTTAAAGCATTACCTTTAAACCAAACAGTACTCTCAACCGGTTTCCATTTATTTATTTTTCTTGATTAACAATCCAACAAATTAATTTACTGATGTATAATCAAGAACAATATGTAGACTATAATGATTAAGCAATTATAATGACACAGAGATAACTACAACATGAGATTGTTTAAGAAGGATTGCAATAATCTGAATAATTAATTAGCAAAAAAAATACCAAAACTTTCTCTGAATTGCATCTCATGTCGTAGTGTTTCCTTCTCATCATGTTACAGAATGTAATTCATTTCAATATGGCACTCGATTTTGTCAAGATGATTGAGACGTTAGAAAGCATGCATTGAAAGAGGATAACCTCTTCTTAAGTGTATCAAACCAGCATTAAGAGCGACGCATAATTCAGGCGAGCAATCAAATTTATGAAAATCTGTGCTACTGTTTCATGAGAATTTAAACTGCAGAATCTTTGCATGACATATTGACATGTTACGTAATCATAAACGTGGATATAGGAAAATAGTGCACAATTTTATGATGCAAATAACAAGACTGCTATCTCAAAATAAACCGAGTAATCATTTTACCTATTGGTCTCGGTTATTGAACGAATCAAATTATCAATTTTTGGATTGTTAATCAGGCAAAGTAAAGGGAAACAGGTTGAGAGTACTCATCCGTTAAAAGGTAAGGTTACTGAAGGCCTGGTTCTAGAGCTCCCGGTACGCCACGGCAGTACCTACTGTATATCTTACTGTCTTAATGTGAATGTACGTAATCTTGCAGGACCTACAGTGTAATTGCTAATTTTTTTGGTGTTGAATTAAATGTCTTCATATGGCCAAAGTCACAGCAGCCTGCAATGACTGCATCATTACAATCTCTTGTTTTGTTGTGACAGTGATACATTAATTGATGTGATCGCCTCAAACTGTGGCTTGTTATTTTCCCTGCGGCTGGCACGTGCAGACGAGGCAATTTTTGGCCTTTAGAGATCTACCACACTGCTATTCCTGCACCCGTCTGCCTTTCCTGCAGTGAGCCTTAGAGGCTGGGGGTCTCCACGCCCTTGCTTGTAGGGCGACGCAACGCAGTGACTGAGTGTCACGCTAACCTGCTGTAAAGCTGTGATCACTTCCCTGCATTGGCTATGGTTTGCTGGCTCTCGACACACCACGGGGATGATCTAGAATCTCAATAAGTCCAGGCTCATTAGCGCTCCAGCACTGTTAATCAGGTAAATCGTGAAGCCCCATACAACTCGGATACACAGGATATTCTGAAGCAATAATTACCAGAGATATTCAATCTTGACTAAGCATATCAAACATCCAGCCTTGCTGGTATGGGCCAGTATGAATGAGGAATGTTATTATATAAAACATACTATATGAGATTTGAAACAGGAAAGAGGACTTCTTTTGACTTCTTTTGTACCTTATTCTTTTTTTGGTGATTTGGCAAAATTTAAGCCCAGTCATGTTTGGCATGCAACCGATATGTTTCCATTAACCCACCTTAGGTATAGCTGGGTTAAGGATTTGTCAGCGTACTGACTCAGGCTGACAGTACATTGGCCTACCTCTCAGAGTAGCATGGCCTGCTACAGTCCAAATTAATTAAGTGGAAGTAGATTCTTCAGATCAAATGAATATGTATAAATGTAACAGATATTGCATTTTACAGAGGAAAGATCTAGTTTCTTGGAAAAGTTTCTTCTGTAACCGTGCAGATTGCATCATGTCATTCCTACACAAAAACTCACGTTGCCCCCTATCTGAACCGCCAACCCAATTTTTAAGTGTGACAGGGATCACAGCTTCTTTCTTTCCAAAGTACATTGCATTTTAAGTGTACAGACATCTCTAATTGTGGATTATTATTATTATTATGTCTAAGTTATTTCACTGAAAACCATGCTGAATATATTACATGGCAAACTAGCATAATGTGCATACTACAGATATAAAAGTTAAGTGTAAAATGTCTTCAGTACTTTTCAGCAACAGAAAAAATGTAGCACTGAAAAAGTCCCTAGGGCCACATGTATAAACAGTGCTGAGCAGAAAAATGCCCTCAGAAAGCTGCGTACGTGAGTTTCTATGCAGAAATTCAGATGTATAAAATAAGAGAATCTGCGTACCTCTGCACACGCTGGACGGCATGTGTATGCAGTGTTTGGAGTCAGTGTGATATAGCGACACCATGATCAAAAGGCAGAGGGAGAAAATGTAAAACTTTGCGTAAGCAGATTTCCGACTTTCTCCCTGAGCATTCTTTTACGCATTCTTTTACTCAGAGTTTTATACATGTGGCCCCTGGAATGGCAAGAATTATATTTTT
The DNA here is from genome assembly GCA_029718625.1 of Synaphobranchus kaupii. Taxonomy (NCBI): domain Eukaryota; kingdom Metazoa; phylum Chordata; class Actinopteri; order Anguilliformes; family Synaphobranchidae; genus Synaphobranchus; species Synaphobranchus kaupii. The sequence goes on along the minus strand of CM056376.1, from coordinate 21,998,673 downwards.
AAACTTCCCCCCATTTCCACATTTGGAATTTATCTGCACTCCGCTATCGAGGAGAACGCAGACAATTTTGTGCTGTTCTCAGTAGTACATGGTATCAGCCGCCACTTCTTAGCACACTACAGTTTTGCACAGATGTGAGTTGGCAGAAAACACTAAGGGCTTGATTTACTATGACCTTTAGCGTGTGCAAAACCATTTAGCACATGCAAAACCAAAAACATGACCAATGATTTGTCATGGTATTTGTTTTGCACCAATCATTGGTTGTGTTATTCGTTTTGTGTGTGCAGAAAGGTTTTGCACACGCTAAAGGTCTTAGTAAATCAGGCCCTAAATGTGCAGCTCAGGACTTGCAGGTGCCCGATCAACCTGGGGGTTGAGACAATATCATCATGCTGAGAAATTATCATCTCAGCTGAGTGAAACCCTCCCATCCCTGGGTGATGCTGAAGCCAAATTTGATTCCTCTTGCTGCCAGTGGGGCTGCCGGCCACGGTTGGCACGAGCACGGTTCAAATTCGATATCAGGCTGTGGGGCCCATCCATGTACTAGAACTGTGCCCTAACAGGATGCTTTTTATCAACAAAAGGGATATTGCAACAATTTAAAGGAAACTGGCCTACTCTCACAGTGTGTCCACCTTGATACACCCACTTAGTGACTAGCACAGCTGTCACTGGGCAATCTGTGGGGAGATGAAGAATATGATTATTAACACTCATATGGTGCTGAGAGGTGTGATATTGAAGCTGTGTACCTATTGTTTTCAACGGCAAGGATACCACAAGAGATGTTGTTAGCACTGTATATACCTAGAGGGTCTCTGTAAGTAAAGAGATGACGGAGAGCAAGCGGGTGAGAGATGAGAGTTGTGGTGCAGCAATGAGGAGAGGAGGATGTGTGTGTGTGTGTGTGTGTGTGTGTGGGTGTGAGCAGAATACATTAACAGGTTTTATATTATATGGCAAGTTTTCAAGTCAATTGCAGTGTGTTACAAGCATGTCCATACATTTTTCATGGAATCCTTACTTCAACTGGTTGCTTTAGAGCACCTGGCCATGCTACAGAACAACGGAAAATGAGGACAATCCACCCACAATCTTACAGCACCCCTCAAATGGGGAACACACTTGGTGACCGTGCCTTGTCCAATGACGAGCTCTGGGTACAGAATGTACCCGGGACCCATATTTGAGAACCCCAGCCCTCAGGATGATAGCACTAAGAACAACATGGGCTGTGCCTAAATGTGTGCAAGGGAATGGAATCAGTGCCTCTGGCAGGAAACGCCAAGAAACGGTTTCAGAAGCAGGAGAGAGGGCAGCAAGTGACCACTTTGTGAGAGCAACAAGCACAGCACCAGGTAATGTGCATCAGTACAGATGCCTTAAGCGCTTCTGTTGACTGTTACCCATGGACAGATGCAAATGAGACATAGTTACATTCATGATGGGCTGCAGGAACAAGGTAAGAGTGGTCTAGAATTTATCCCAAGGCACATCTTTAAAGTTGAATTTTCTTTGAGAGGGTTCTGTATTTCAGGACCGCTGCATTTTGTTCTGCGCAGTCTAAGGTTTTATTTCGCTGTTATGATCGACTATGATTATTGGGTTATGATTCGCCATTTCACTGACTCATACATTTGGTCTTGTTGCGTTACGTTCCAGAATATATGGCAGTGTCCAAAAAGCCTTGCTTTAGACTGCATAAACTGCAGGGTTGAAATATAATAATGATCACATTTGAGATCACAGATGCCATTGTTGCCTTTGTCAGCACTTTTTGTACCTAAAACTTGACTCTTGAATTTCTGCCAGAGAGCTGACCTTTCTCTCAACTGACAAACACTAAATTTCCTGAACAACTATCTGCTAGCAAAACCAGAACAAAAAACAACACCCAACAGTAGAATATGCAGGAAGTGGTGAGGAGACTGCCTGCATTAGCAGGAAGTGTTTGTTATTCAGAGCCCTGCCTAATTGGACGGCAGATGTTGCAGTTATGGGGAGGACGAGTCATGTTAAGGCATTTATGTTAATATAAATTATCATAATATTTAATTGTTAATCTGCACAATAAATGCACAAAATTAATCTAAGAACTATGTATCTGTATTTGAGTCACGTTAATTAGCACTTCATTAGCACTCTATTGTATTGCTAATGCAAGTACTAAAAAACAAGAACTATATTCTCAAAATGTACAATGATGCTTGGATTACCTCTGAACCACATTATTATTTAAAGGTCTGCTGATCCAAAGCTATCTGTTAATGTTAAAAATAAAATCATATAGGAAATGGAATGTCTCTCATTCCTGTCTCAAAATAAACTTAAAATGAACTGGTTCCGATTAAAGTCGTCCATGAGATCTGTGCAGCATTGCAGCAATTCATTTGTCTTTTGTCACCGCACAACTCAGTGAGTTTATTGCTGTGTTCCTTCTTTATATTACTTCATCTTATTATGCAGTTTGCAATTTTCCAACCGTATCTCAATTTCCTCTTGCTCTGCACAGTGCTTTAACCTATAAAACTGTTACATTTTACACTGGCTATCCTCATATAATTCTGACCTATAAAGTAAAGCAAAAGTTGAATTATACAAAACATCACATATTTTATCCGATTACTGTTTAAGCAACCATTTGTCTTCTTGTCGCATTACGCCTGAAAAAGTTTGTCATGCCGGGCCTAAAGGTTTCCGAGGAGATAAATCCTCATGTAGGGTCGTCCAAATTAGGCCTACCATTTCTGAGGCTGTGCAAGCCTGTTTATTAGAGAAATAACAATTAGTTGTGATGCCGTATGGGGTCTGGGAGTAGCAGAGGGCTGGGTGCACTGCAGTCACTGCATAGGCTTTTTCTGATAGCTCTGAAATTATGGAAGCCTACAGGCCTACAAGACCTTGGACAGTCACAGCTTCACATGCGGGTATATACAACAAGGACCAAGTATGTACACCGTGGATAATCTGCTCATATGTCTCATTGTCAGGTCTGATATATTATATCGGAGCCTGCTTTGTCTTTTCGGGGGGTTAGGGGTTAAGGGGACTACAGAGATGTGTGGTTTGGCACATAGCCATAGCCTCCACTTTAAACCCACAATCTTATATTTTAAAATCTGTTCTGAGACATTTTTCTGTAGTGTTTCATATTGTTGCATTTTCAGTTTTCTGCTTGTTTTCCGACACCTCGCCCAGCTAGCACCAGGGCAGGCAGTTTAATCTTATTTCTGAACTGTACAGAAAATATAAAAATTGAAATAGATGATGAATGGCCAAGTTTAAGCATGTATTGACAAACCAATTTCTCACAAATGCACTCCTATGCTGTTCCAAGGATTTAAAAAAATATATAATTACACTGTCTACATTACATTTGCTATTGGGACTAAGATGACCTTATATTTTACGTAGAGTTACCAACACATCGACACAAACTGAGCCAAGTTCAAGCTGCAGCACCAGCAGAGACCCCTGAAGATCTCCTGTAACCACCTTGCTGTTAGGAACACAGAAGCATAAAGAGGAACCTTTATACAGAACAGGAAAGGAAAACATTACCAACAGATGGAAGTTAAATTCTGCATGCCTGAAGGAGGTGATGTTCTCCTCTGATTGTAGGTCCATAGCATACTAATGATGCATTGCTTCACTATAATGTAATAGTCTTTAAGTAGTCTGGGTGCTGCCCGTGTGACCCTTTCCAGCTATGTGACAGGAAGCATCTTAATTCAATTTCCCCAGTATTTAATTCCAAAGAAATCCACACGCTTTTTCTTCCTGGGTAAGAGAATCTCACACGCGCACACACACACACCCAGGCTACCTCAGCTCACCTCGTCTCACCGCAGTGACAGGGAGGAGGCAAAGAGCGTCTGCTTACTGACAGTACCTCTGCCCTAAATCCTACCAAAGTAGAGAGGCAATGAAGCTGAGAATGACTGCAAACAGGGTGCTTTAGGGCAAGTGGTAACTCAGCTGTGGCAAGGAGAGGCTGCCGGCAAAGCGATTACAGGAAGCAGAGCAGCCTTACAAACGGTGGCCCTTTGGCTCCTGGAACCTGTGGTTGATCCACCCGGGAATGCAGCAGCTGAGCACTGGAGTCTAAAATCTTAAAAAGACGATTCTTGCATTTTCCCACCTTACCTAATTGGAAAATGTCCGGTCGCGGCTGCTGATTTTGGCGAGCAGAAAAGAGCAGCGCCGGTCCTTAACCTACGGCATGTAACATGTCAAAAGATATCGTAAAGCCATTGATTCTTGTTACGTAGGGCTAAATCGGGATGAATTTTCCCGGCCGAAACCTTATCAAGTGTTCTTGCCTAGATCTGAATTACTGGTGTTCAATCTGCGGCGTGCAGTGGTTGAACTGGTGCATTAGTCTTCCTTAGAAAAGGACAGTTTTCTCGCAGGTTTTTTTTTTTTTTTTTAAAAGAAGAGAAAATCACTCATCATAATCCTGACCTAAGCGTTGACTACACCCGAGGAGGAGGCTCTCTCATTAATACAGCGGCTGTCAGGACTTTGTTTTTGTGCTGTCCTTTCAAACTAACGTCTGGGATGGATAGCATGCTAATCCATAGCCTGGTCATTATGATGATCTAAATTCAATGTCAAAGTACTTCACTGCCTTAGTATGTTTGGAATCTAAGGGCTAATGTTGTTTACCGAACATAAAACCGGTGCAAGGACATGTATTTTTGAACTTATACATTATTAATAACAAATAAAGTACAGTACAAGGTCATGCAGAGGAGCATGCCAAAGCTCATGGTCAGTGATGGTTTCTGGGGTGACTGACAGGTTTATTCAAAGGGACTGGCTAACTTTCTGAGCTCTGAAGCCTGTCTTCAAGTAAAGTCATCATACAATCTCTGAAGTATATGCTCTTGAAGTGTATTATCACTAAGTGTACCCTCATAGTACTAATTGCGGATCTTGTAAACTCCAAAAAATCAATACTGATTAGATTTTTTTAGTGGGATCCCTTTTCGCCCAAACAGGCTACTCCTCCAAGACTCCATACAACATTGGGAGGTTGTGAAATGAAAAATGCAGGGGAGGTTTCAAAAACATCAATGGTTCATTATTTTATCCCCTCAAAAAAAGTACTGAAACAAAATAAAAATGGCTAGCAACTAACCCACAACACTTGGGTTAAGAAATATAGCTCTTTGGATTGTGTAATCACTTCTGCAACTTAGCCCTCCAGCAGCTGAGCTCTAAAGTAAAAAGGAACAGTAGCACGTAGAGCCTAATTAAGCACATTACATTTTATGAGCGCTCTTCTTTTCCCTTGGCACAATAAAAGATTATGTTTCTTTCGCTCTCCGGTGCACGCGCGATGGTCATTTTTAAACGTGCAGGAAAGATTTTCAGAGTCTGTACTACAAGCAGTGTGCCCATTCCAACGTGCCTCACTTGACTGGACAATAGCATAGCCTCAAAACAACTCCATATGTAGGTTAACACAGAGTTTAGCCATTTAGCGTTATTAGGAAATTGAATTAATACTACCAGTAGAAACCATTAACAATATTGTGTAAATTGCATTCAGATGTATGCAAACTTGAAATTGGACACTGAAGAATTTTTTTTTATTCTGCCTTAAAATATTTTTGATACATTTTCAAATTCCCCATCACCAGGTACATTTTAGATCATCAGCTAAATTTCACACTAGCCTGTTATATAGAACTCATACAAAGCAGTTCAAATAATTTTCACATGTAAGTAAAAAAATGTAAAAAAGCAGTACTCTCTTTGAGAAATGTACATTGTGAACTAGTTCCATAGAGAGTGGCTAAAAAACACAAATCTTTTCCATAATTAGCATGTAAGCACTCGCTTGAGCTTTAAACTGCAGCTGGTTATAGATTCCAGTTCTTTTTATGTAGAAAGTCCCCAGCACTTATTATTTTTTAAAGCACAAGAAACTATACCATATTTATTTATTTATTCATTTTTATTTATTTTGTAAAATGTTATTTTTTTATTTTCAAAGCTTGAAACTGACTCTGTTGACAGGCTTTAACCGGATTAGCAACGAAGGCAATTCATGGGCTTAGTTCCACACCCAATGGTCAGGGCAAACACTATGATGAGATATTTAATTGGTTGTATTTCCTTCCAGGAAAATGCAATTAAATCCTCAGTCTGTGATAACTTCTCTGTCATCCCCATCCACCACCCACGTTATCTCTTCCTCCCCAGAAGGAACGCAAATACACATTTCACTGATGTCTTGCTTTGACTACGCTATGTTATTTGGGCTGTCTCAACACTTTGATGGGATGAAGAAGCTTTCTGGCTGTCTTGTGTTGAGGTCATAAAACAACAGGTGCCTTAACTTTTACGTATACATCAGATATATTTTATTGTCATGTTGGTAAACATGTTTACAAACAAAAGTAATTGTAGTGTATATACAGTATAGTATCTAGTCTCTGGTAGGATAAGACTCCAAGATATAAGATATGGATGAAAATATACAGTATGTGTCCATCAATGCTTGTGCGACTACTGCACAATCCTACTTGATGCTATTTTAATTGACAATAAATGATACATTTAATTGAGTAGAGAGAAGGAGAATGTCACTCGTCCATGCACTACATTTAAGCTAAACTGACATTTTTGGCACAGACATGCCTTCATCAGCAGATGGGCACAGAATATGTAATATAATGCACTGTGACGTGGACACAGTTCAATTTATATGCTAGAAAAATATGAAAACTATGACTTCAGAAATATTGTTTTCCATGGTGCTATATGTACATGTCCTTGGGATAATAAAGATTTATCTAGGGGTACATTAAATGTGGGGGTAACAAATGTATCAAAATGTAAAGCCCAAATTTCAGAGGAGATATAGCTCCATATATCACCATTATAGACAGAATTGCTTATGTCTATGAACAATTTTTTCTAACCCTGTTCAGCCTCATCAAATTCCAGTTTGTTCATACTTTAGGAACTGTCTGGCCCCTTTGTAAATATAGCACTTAATGCATGCCATGTACCTTTATATAAATTATTCATGAATTATGTCAATATTGTTTCATGAAACAGTACTTAAAGTACTGTCCTTGGATAACCAAGACCTTGCTTCTTGAGATTCCTATCCACACCCATTCCAGTAAGATTCATTTCAAATTTATATATTCTTATATTATGAATTGAAATGACCTGCATTTGACTTGATTCAGCAATAAAATTAAAAAAAAGAAAACTACTTTACAAAGGCTAAAATATAAAAAAATTAATTAAATTAAATGGAATTGATAAGATGGCATACTTACAGACTAAGGCCGAGATAAAATCTCCAAATTGTTTTATTCTTACATTTTCACATGAAAATTGTAGTCACTGCCAAAGTGGAAAAACACAAAAAGATTGTGTACAAACCGAAAGGAGAATAAATCCATCATTCAACAGACCAATCAGCATATGGGCCTGAATAAATCTGGGATGAAAACCAGAGAAAACTTAAAGTGAAGATAAAACCAGAGAAAACAGGGTGAAGAGTTGCGACGATAAACTATAAACTAGACAAGGTTATTTTCTACTGCAGAAAAAGAGGTAAACGGGTACTTTGTGCGCCTACATATAATCCATTTCAAACGCAGCGTTCATTGCTAATGCTGTCCTTCGTCTTTTTGGATCCCTATGACAATCTGGCGAAACAGCGTGTGGTCTCCAGATTGGAGAGTCTGTTTCAGCATAATCGGCCTATGCACACAGACGCACAAAACTGCTTCATTTGCATGTGTGGGAAGGATAGTCGTTGGCATATTTTAAATATGGATAATTTTAGGATGGATATTACTCTTGTCTTTTTGCGTGCGTTCACCTGCCAGCTCTGAAATATAATCTAGAAACAAATGACTGTTTAAAAGCTGCTTCATAGTCAAGAAGTCGCCATTATTTCCCATATAAAGGACAGCAGATGATCTCCATCAGATTATCTTCCTTCACTCCACATGCAAGAGAAGCGTTTCATGATGATTAAGTTAAAATTAGATGTGTTATTCCTGCTGCGCAGTTACTTTTTTTTATATGGGATCAACAAGTTTTAAAATCCTGAATCCTGGCAGGATTTTAATTAGTACCTCCCCTAAATACAATCAACACGTTGTTGACAGCTGCTGTCATTTGCTCAGCTTTCCGTAATCCTCACAGTCACTTCCATTGATTAATTTCTCTAGCACCATGATTGACACATACGCTTAATATAACTTTCCCCACCTGAAGTCACTGGTATGTATAACATTTGTATGATGCATCAGTGATGTGTGTCAAAAAATACCACAAAAATACACTGAACAGTTGTTAATAATACATAGTTTTAATTAAACTATGCTCACAGGCCTATGTGACCTCAAGGGATTTTACTAAACAAACATGAATCTCCCGTCCTCCTGTTACTATTGATACATTTCACTGTCATCCAAGACTATACCATGAAATAATCCCCTTGCATTAAGGGATCATTTCTGCTGGCTGGCCAGCTCTGCAATACATTAACTAAACACTGGGATGACAGTGTTTAGCTAATGTCCGATAGATAACTATCTGCTGTACGTTGGTTAAGCATTAATGCAAGGCTAGTATGATTATCATTTAGAGAGGTGGTCACTCAGTGTAAATGGGGTGTGGTGGATGGAGGGACTCTTATGGTAGTTGTTCCCCACCGACCGCCAAAATGATTAATTTATTAACAAAACAAAATGAGAAGCAGCTGCATTCATCTTTTAACTGAGCAAACAAGTCAGTTAATAAATACTGAATTAAAGCTGTTCAACTCATAAATATATCCCAACTGCAGTTATTTTTGCAGCTAGTTATAATATTAGACGTTTCAACGTGCAACGAAACACAAACATGCTTATGCTTTTAAGCAGAGCTACAAACAGTGTAAGCTAGATAACTATCTAACTTCTGTTTTCCATCTTTGATATTTGTTATAAGCTTACTTTTCCAACTTCAGCTGTCAGGAATGAAAGTTACTTGTCAAATTAAAAACACACCAATCTTTTTCTTACTATTCAAAATGAAGGCATTTATTGAAGTTGGCTATTTGGGACCACTATTATTTAGAAATGTCTGCAAGGTTACAGAAATCATGTTTCATATACCAGTAGCTTAACAAGCTGGATAGAAATTTTGATTACTTGTGGCACTATGGAATAAACAGCTGCATGGCTTCAAGCTTTAAATTGGAGTCCCATTGGTGAAACAAATCCTAAAAGAGTGAAATTGCTTAGATTAGTCCATTTTTACCAGTAAAACTGTTACCCGATTTATTTTTCGGTTTCTGATTCAAATAACTATCAGCAGCCTGTGTAAAGCAACTTTAACAGTGCCAGTCACAGATAAACAAATTTACAATCTTTTACATTTTTTAAAATTAAAATTCATTGTTGTAGAAATAGCAGTATTCACCATAACCAGCAACTAAACTCTTCTGTAAAGACCAGAAAGAACATCTGAAGACCAAAAAGAACAGCAAGAATTGCATTCTGTGAGGGAATAGAATGTCTTTGCTAGAATGGAATACAGTCTTTCTGAACTGTCAGTTCCAAACAATAGTAACAGCAAACTAAAGGAACAATCATGTCACACAAACACAGAGAGGGAGGGAGGGGGAGAGGAAGAGAGACAGAGAGAGAGAGAGAGAGAGAGAGAGAGAGAGAGAGAGAGAGAGAGAGAGAGAGAGAGAGAGAGAGAGAGAGAGAACCTCATAGACGGATAGATGTTTCACTTTTATACAATGTTTAGAAGGTGTGTAGACCATCCACACCAATGGCAGTTGTTGGTGCCGTTGCCCAGTTTGTGATAATTGAGAATGCAATACATTTCACATGAAAAGTGATGGACTCTTCTGTGGTTTAGGACCAGAACATTGTAATCAAATAATAAATATAAACCTTGATCTTCACTGCACATTTGCTTCTGCCTTGAACTTTTCTTCAATATGATAACCTCCAAATATCACACGTGTCTTCTTAATGAAATATTCAGATATGACCCAAATACCACTGCTGGGACATGGCCTTACTTTTTCAAATACTCTTTAAGCCTGGCAGAATGCTAGCTTTTGCCATGCCACATAATCTAAATATAGGAAATCAATAACATTTTACAGACAGTGCAGTAATAGTGCGAATAAGTATGATTAATCACAGTGTGATGTGTGGCCTCCCTCTCTGACACCCAACTGCAGGGAGAAAAAGCCATTTAAACGGCCCACATCAAGTGGCACTGGATTGATAAGATGTCAGCCACAACTGGCAGCATTAAGTGACTGCATCATTCGTCTCATCGCTAAAGTCAACAGTGAGTAAAAGCAGAGGAAGAGTGAGAACAATTCATTTTGTCTTTATCGGGCAGACTTGGAGTTGGCAGGGAAGGTTCTTCCTGTCAAATGAGCTAAATTGTGCAGAGTTTTAGTACTTTTCTGGTCTTTGAGAGAATGAGTTCTCATGGTCAGGCCACCGAGTGAATATTAGCAGAGATTGGGGTCACATGTGGTCAACAACAGGGCATTATCCCTAAATATCACAGAGTTTGTCTTTCAGACATTTTCATTGGTCTGAGTGAATAAGAATTTTATTTAAATACCATTTTGTTATCCTTTTGCAACTCATGGAGGACAGCGAGGGATGTTTGCAACTTGACTTTTTCTAGTTTTGAATCTGATTAAGGCCTTGCTGCTCTTCTCTTTCTTTCCAACGTGTGAACTATACACACGAAGCATAGCATACAGAATGTATATTCATTCTCCAGGCTGCGAGTCAGTCTCTAGTGCTCTATTCCTGTTTTTTCACACAGTAAAACATGGATGGAGACGGATTTGAAAATCTGATCCTGTTCCAGAACTGTGCCTCAGCCTAAATTTACTTGACGGTAAAAACAGGTCAAAGAAAACAAGGGAATACATGATCCATCTGTTGTGTGAAATGTGGCAGAGATAAAAAAACAAGCAAAAATAAAACCCAGAAAGGTGACGCGTAATGATAAACCAACAGCGGCGTCTCTCCCCCATTTTCTCAAGAGCTGTTTCCTCTGCAGCGTCCCATTACATCGACACCATCTGACCAGAAGAGCAGCAATGACCCCTTTCTCTTTTTTTCCATTTCAGTCCAAATATGGACTCTCTACATTCTGCCTGTCAAGCACTGGCGGCCGTATGCTGGGTCCTGGGTGTCTGGCACACCCTTATTTTTTTTTTTAACCAAGTGCGAGGAAGTGTGGATATACTGTATATATACAGTGGGTTGAAAAAGTATCGAGCCCCCTTAGACTTTTTCATATTTTGCTGTCTACGAACATTTCATAAAAATTGATTTAATCACTCTACGATGTCAACGTGAAAAGCAATATCTACAATTTGTTCCAAACAATTTATAAATATAAAACCGAAAACGATAAATTCCTTAAGTATTCAGCCCCCTTGCTTCATTGTACCTTAACAGCCATACAGGCAAAACTTTGTTCAAAATTACACATCATAAAGTGCCCAGACATCATGTTTAGATTGTATTTAAGGACGTTGAACCATATTTTCTTTCAAAATGTGTGTGAGTATTGTATTTCTTGGTAACAAAGCCAAGACCAGCTCCCTTCAATAAATTTTAATGGCTCTTAATGGGATTTTAGGAAGTAGAATTGACTTTACATCGCAATACTCAAACAGAGTTTATCTGATATTTTTAATTCATGGATGGCATTTGAGACAAGTCCCTGGGGGTTCAAAGAAAACATACATCATCACTTCTCCATCACTTTATGCAAAAATGTAGAAGGTGCAAATTCAGTAACTTTTAAAAACACACAGTAACTGGTTTCACTATATGGAAGACATTGGAGAAATCTGAAGAGAGAAAGTTACTGAATTCTAATTAGGTTCTAACACAGACAATTATGTTTTCTTTCATTCAAAGCAATGATTGGACTTTCCCCAAATACTGCTCTCTTGTAAATGCCTACATTTGTAAAATGGCACTTGTATATGTCCTTTAAATTACTTTCCAAGTAAAAATCAGATCTTGGCTCTCATTATATATATTGCACCTCTGAATTAATAGAGCAATACAACTTCAATCTGTGAAAGAACAGATCTGACTGGTTATTGGGCTTCTTTATTTCTATTTTTGAAATAGAAATAAAGCCCAAATCCCCCATCTTAGCTTTATGGAAACAATGAATCTCTTATTTCAGATTTTGTTTCTATGTTTTGTACTTGTCAAACAACATGGGAGATATTCATCTATTTTAGTCTCCTATTGTTTAAGATCTGTTTAGTTTTAGAGTTTAATGGCAGCTGTTCATTAAAACAAACAGCTCCCAACTTGTCTGTACCCTTTTTCCACTGAAAGTGATCTACTTGTATATTTAACCTCAGGACAATTTCCCAATAGGGCATCTTACAGTAATTAGGTCTGTAAATGTGAGCCACAAAATGTGAAATTCCAGACAATCCCCTTTAAAAAGGCCAGAACAGCATGCAATTAAATAAGATATTGCATTTAAAATAATGAATGTTGTTGAATCAACGTTTTACTTCAGAGTAACTACATGATGGCCTAAATCAAAATGTCCGCCCTTCCTGTTGAATTGTGTTCTTGAAATCTTTGGAAGCCAAAACCTTGAACCACACTCAAAAGTAATGAAAATGTAGATAATGGGTTCTGATATAAGCCAGGCAGTGTATGAACTCATTGCATGGAAAAGTATGGACGTTTTGGTCACTCTGGGCTTCTTGAAAAGGAAACGCCATGTATTCCATTTGTACATATTTGCTGCTGAACAGACAATGTGTAAGCCCTAATAGCAAAGGTATATAAGTGTCTTAATGTTCAGGCTGCAGACTTGTCTTTGTCTGCTATTGTCTGCAATACTTCCCTGTGAGCACACCGTTCTATGTGAACCTTCACACTATTGTGACCACAATTTTGCTAGGTTTTTATTGCCCCACTTCAGACTCCATTAAAACTTGCTATTGGAAAGGCAGGTTTAAATACACAATTTAAAATCCAAATAGGTTTGCAGCTGAATGTACCTAAAGCAGCATTGTGGTGTACTGTTTTGAAAAACAGAGGTTTCCTTTGATAACCACTGCTTTCGAAGAAAATAATGTCTAAAGTACCCATCTAAAATAATTTCCAGTAGCATGTCATTATTATATCACTGGGAGGGCACTTAAATGGCAAATTTTCTCCTATGATGTGAGATAAGTCAAGCATGACCAAAGGCAGATGGCACTTTACAATTGATGGGGGGGCAAAACATTTTTGCACCAGCAAAACTAATAACACAACCAATGATTGGTGCAAAAGAAATACCATGAGCAATCATTGGTCATGCTATTGGTTTTGCATGTGCTAAAAGGTTTTGCTCACGCTAAAGGCCTTAGTAAATCAGGCCCTTAATGTGAGTGTTATGTAAGCTGTTTTGGAGTGCTTATGAATGCATTATAAATATGTTCTGTGTACAGAATATTCATAACATTCTATGTACTTGTAATGTAAGGCTTGTGTTGTGCTTGTGGATGCATCCGGCATGCTTTATGCGGATAAGAGTTAAGGTTAGTCATAACCAAAACAATGAAATTAATTTAATGTAACGCAGAAGGAAATAAACCAAATAGTGTGTCACTGTGAACAAAAATACATAAAAATAATAAAGAAGAAACATGCATACATGCCATGTGAATTATTTGGCTCATTTTCATTCACACCATGTCCAAAATAAATATCTGTAAGGATGTAGTGCAGCAATCCTTAGGATGGCTTTCGGGCCTGGTCCGGAGAAACGTGATACAAATGAATGGTCCTGCTCCCACATGCATTGGGGGCCAATCAACATTAACTTGAGAATTTTAGGGAATTTGTGAGTGTGTGCATGTGTGGTAAGTGTGTGCGTGTGCATGTGCGTGTGAGAGTATGTGTGTGGTGAGAGAGAGAGAGAGAGAGAGAGAGAGAGAGAGAGAGAGAGAGAGAGAGAGAGAGAGAGAGAGAGAGAGATATAGAGAGAGAAATTGGAGCACAGGGAGGGTTTGAACTTTAATAAGCTTCAAAAGCTGAGGGAGTGGAAAATGATTGAAGAATCACATTTGTTTTTTTTACTCTGGACTGAGGTGGCTTCATTAAGGCTAGGTGAAAATGACCTGCACGCTTTATTCTGACATTGGTTATCTTGTTAAGCTATTTATTTAAATACTTTTACATTCCATTAAGACTCATGACAGAATTTTAATGAAAATTCACCCAGCTCCCATTGGCAACTGATTTTAAGTTGAATTACTACCATAATATTTAATTGAAACTTCACAGATTTTTTTTCCAAAAGTTCTTAAAAAAAGGAATCCTGCTAAGATCCTCACTCTGACTCACTTTGTTTGCCTTTTTCTATTAACATTAATTCACTCAAAACTTTGCAGAAACTTTTCAAGCTTCAATTAGAATACACAGTAGTGTGAAAATAAAATGGTGCATGAGACTCTGTAAACTCAATCACAAGGGAATAATCGTTTTTTTAATGAAACGGGACACAGGTTATAAGAATGTACATGACAGAACATAAGGCTGAAAAAATTGCTGTTGATTGAAATGAGACACTATAACACAATATTATTTTGTTGAAGACGGTGAAGGTCGAAGGCATTTCTGTGGGTAATACTACAATCCCTGGCAAAAAATTATGGAATCGCCACACTTAGAGGATGTTCATCCAGCTTTTTTACTTTGTAGCAAATAAACAAATCACAGATATGACACAAAACAATTTTTTCTTAATAGCTGAACATTCTGGCTTCATGAAACATACCTAAAACAAATTAAATTAAATTATTTTAATTAATGGCATAGTTTTTTCCAGATCAAGTAGAGGAAAAAATTATGTAATCACTCAATGTTGAGGAAAAAATTATGGAATCACCTTGTAATTTGCATTTCTAAAACAAATACTGGCACAAGTCTAAAAATGCTAATTAGTCTGAAGTTAAAAGAGAGTGCTTACATACCTTAATGAGCTGTTGGACTTGGCTGATTGAAAGGAAACAATGCCCCAACAAGAGAGTTGTCAATTGAAACAATGGAAAGGATTATAAAACTCCTTCCAGAAGGAAATCCAACACGGAGTGTGGCAAAAGATGTTGGTTGTTCCCAGTCAGCTGTGTCTAAAATTTGGTGCAAGTATAAACAAAATATGAAGGTTATAAAAGGAAAACATACGGGTAGACCAAGGAAGACGTCAAAGCGTCAGGATAGAAAACTCAAAGCAATATGCCTTGAAAATAGAAAATGCACAACAAAACAAATGAAAAAGAAATGGGCGGAAACAGGAGTCAATGTTTGTGACAGAACTGAAAGAAATGCAATGAAATTAAATGGGATTTACATATAGAAAAGCCAAAAGAAAGCACTAACTCCTAAACAGAAGAAAACAAGGTTACAGTGGGCTAAAGAGAAGCAATCATGGAGTGTGGATGATTGGATGAAAGTGATATTCAGTGATGAATCACAAATCTGCATTGGCCAAAGAGATGATGCTGGAACTTTTGTCTGGTGCCGTTCTAATGAAACATATAAAGATGACTGCCTGAAGAAAACAATCAAATTTCCCCAGTCATTTATGATATGGGGTTGTATGTCAGGTAAAGGACCAGGGGAGATGGTAATCATTACCTCAACAGTCAAGGTGCACAGGTGTACATTGAAATTTTGGGCACTTTTCTCATTCCATCGATAGAAAATAGGTTTGTTGATGATGAAGTAATTTTTCAGGATGATAATGCATCTTGCCACAGAGCAAAGAGTGTTAAAGCTTTTCTTCAGGAAAGGCATATCAACTCAATGACATGGCCAGCAAACAGTCCAGGGGCCCTATCTTGGCGATCTTGGCGCTTAGTCTAAGTGTATGGCGCTAAGTCCATTTAGGGAGTGTCCAAGTCCACTTTTGCTATTTTAACGGCGTGTTTTTTGGGCGCTAACCACGGCGCAAGGTGCAACTGGGCTGAACCTAGTCTCTTCATTAATTATAGGTGTGTCTTGGGCATGACATGCAATAAACCAATCAAAATGTCATATCCCATTCCCTTTAAAAGCCTGCTTTTCCACCTTGGCGGATTGCTTATGATGGCGAAACCAACCTGGTCTCACAGCCCATTCGTATCTATTCTACGAAATTCCAGTCCCGAAAATTCATACTTATTTTACGAATCAGCGATTACACACCACGTGACTTTACGATTTTCTCCGATGAATTACGAGACAAAACGGAGATCCACCATTTTTATTTCACGGTCAAATAAAGCGAATGGGTAAGCTGTATTGTACTTATAGTTTATACTTATAGTTATAGTACATTCATAGAATACCTTTCTTATTTTGTAATTGCATTTTAATGCAATATGATGTATAATTCTCGAGCTTCTTCGTCTCTGCTTTATCTGTGTGGGTTGCTATTTATAGGCTAGTCTTGTAGGCTATTGCTTGTATTATACTAGCTGAAGTTAGCTAGGTCTGTTCAGATCAGTACATACTGCATAGGCTGCAATATGATTATTAATGGATTTAGCTTGTGAACTAGCCATCAGAGCGTGTCGTTTTCGGTTATTTTGAGACGTATAACATGAGAAAACCGAGCGTATCTGTAATGGAAACAACCGCGTCTCCCCGTTAACTTCTGTAATGAACTGCAATTCCCATGATTCTGTGCGCTGTCTGTGTGTATTGCCCATAGACTGCAGAGACGTGACGGGTGAATGAGCAGCTCCCATGCGAATCCATGGAACTGGTAAGCGGAAGCTGCCTCCAGTTCTTTTTTTATCTCGATGGTTGAACTTCATTCATAAAACCAACAAAAAAAAGTCTGCCAGTCTGCAAATAACAGGATTCCTAAATGCTATATGCAAATCCCATATGCAAAAGGTCTGTAAAAATCTTTTTAAAATCACATATGCCATATACAATACTTAAATAAAATAAATATGTGGTAGAGAGCTAGCATATACATTTCATGCTAAAATTAAATAGTTCCCTAATACATGGTACTCCTTATAAAAAAACATTGAGAGATTGTATAAGAATTGTATAGAAATATATAATATAATAGGCTACTAATCAACATGCTTTTTTATAAAAACTTTGCAAGTATGATCATATATGATTTTTACAGACCTTTTGCATATGGGATTATCTTCGTAAGCATTTAGGAATCCTGATATTTGCAGACTGGCAGACTTTTTTTGTTGTTGTTAGTTTAAGCCAACACAATCTCTCAAGCATGGTACACAGCAGATATAGAATGTACAAAATACGCACTGTTGTTATTTATAATAATAATAATAATAATAATAATAATAATAATAATAATAATAATAATAATGCAATTTTATTTAAAGCTTTTTTTACAGCAAAATCCTATTACACAGTTAAAGTAAAATATATAAAAACAATGGATAAATAAAACAAGACTTATTAAAATGAACATGAAAAAATTCTCAAATCCAGAAGCTTGAGAAGCAATGCAATAATAATGGTATATAATGTAAGGAAGACTTAAAATTCAGTAATTAGACTATCAGTTTCCTTTTCAACTTAGAATTAAACTAATTTTGTAGGCTGATAACAACAACGATAATTTTCCATGCCAAATAAGTGTTCACGCGCGGCTCTCAAGCCTACAATACTTCGGCATAACCAGCAGGTAATGTGCGTATGTCAAGTGAAGACCTGACGTGGAGCTATATATGGAACCTTTTATTATTATGCATTTTTGATATAGTCTACACAATAATAATATTTCACATTGTGATCTAGATATTTTAGTCATGCTTGTGCACGCCCCTGTGTGTAACAGACAGGAGGGTATGTGCGTTGTGCACACGCCTATGTAGACGCACTTATATGCGCCGTTAAAATAACATGTAAACAACTGCGACATGACTTTAGACCAGGTTTGTGGTGGTTCTAGCGCAAGCGCTTTCTGCTGGCTCAAGATAGCAATACGCCAAAAAGAATCCTGGCCACTCCTCATCTTAAGACCAACACGCCCAGTTCACTTGTGATGGCGCAAGAATACATGCTAGTTAAAGGACGTGAGCGTTAGGCGTTATTATGGACCTAGCGCCGGGTGTAAGATAGCAAAGACACTTCCGTTTGGGTTAGCGCCGCTTTGCGCCGGGTGTAAGATAGGGCCCCAGATCTCTATCCAATTGAAAATTAAAAAAATTGGTCCATGACAAGGCTCCATGTTGCAAAGCTGATCTGTCAACCGCTATTCGAGAAAGTTGGAACCAGCTTGATGGAGAATATTGTTTTTCATTAGTGAAGTCCATGCCTCAAAGAATTCAGGCCGTCATAAAAGCCCAAGGAGGAACAAAAAAGTATTAATTGTGATTTTTTTTTGTTGATGATTCCATAATTTTTTCCTCAACATTGAGTGATTCCATAATTAATTCCTCTACTTGATCTGGAAATAAAATATTCCATTAATTTAAATAATTTAATTTAATTTGTTTGAGGTATGTTTCACGAAGCCAGAATGTTCAGCTATTAAACAAAAATTGTTTCATGTCATATCTGTGATTTGTTTATTTTCTACGAAGTAAAAAAGCTGGATGAACATCCTCTAAGTGTGGTGATTCCATAATATTTTGCCAGGGGTTGTATACATACTGTACAGCACATTCATTATCTGCTCTAGAGGCAAAATGATGGGAAAATAAAACAGACAATTAAAATACAGCTACAATACATGTCTCCATTTGAAATATTATTTTGAGTACTCCTACAACCTCCTGTGGTACTTACTTCAGTAGACATGTTTAGGTTTATATTAGCCGCACTTTCAAACTTAATTATATTGAGCAAAGCTTTTTATTTCACCTTGGATCAAGTATGCACGTTAAATATAACAATACAAATAAGGTTTCAGGGCTGAAAGGATATAATACCTTCTCACACCTGATTCTAATTCTAGAGAGGTAGAGCTACTTTCCTGTCTCCAGATTTAATTTCCCCAATTCACTTGAACGGAGCCATTTGATCCCCTGCTGATAGCCCGATGTCTTGAAATGATACTACTGACGGATCTATAAAATCTGCTGTATTCATTTTGTATTAATGCGGTCATTTAAGGAGTCAGAAGTACTGATAGCACAATGTTTAAGTCCTTGATATGTCAAGCAGCCTCAGTTCTTTCACTATGAGGGTAAAACCTTGGAGTTCCTCTGAGTATAAAGGAGCAGGAACTAGTAATGCTTTGTGTATGTTGGAAACCTTAAGGTTACAATAAATACAGGCCCATTCAGACAAATTCTGTTCAGCAAGCTCGGCGCACTAATCAAAGTCAAATTAATTCCTCCCTCTCAACTTTTGTTCATGTTCAGATAGGTACAACTGCTGTTTTATATAATTATCCAGTCTTGCCGCGATACATTCTACCAACCACTGATATCTAGGTTCATTAACATAGTCCAAGATGGGCAAATTGAAAACCTTGAGCGATTCACAGAAAACTTGTTCATGTTTCTATCAACTCATCTGCTATCACTATTTCCATTTTCATTATAAGTGTCATTATAAGAGTCAATGGTATTTCAGTAGCATTTCTTGTTATAGGGCATATAGCATTTATGTTGTTAATTTAACCTAGACACTTGATGCAGTGTGAGTGACAAAAAATAAGCGTGATGGCAAAAAATCTTATGGAATAAATCAAGCTTGACTGTTCTCTCTGTGTCTCTGGAACATCAGTTAATAAAATTAGAAGAGGGGGATAAGAGTCTCTCCTGAGGAACTTTAAACTCAAATCAGGAGACATTGCAAAGTTTCTGCCGCAGTAAAGCGAAGCAAGCAAATAACTGCCCCTTGGCAGAAGAAGCACACAAAGAAATTCAAAGAATGCAATTCTTGAAGTAATGTAATGTAAGCCTACTGAAAAAATGCTACAGCTTTGTCATTTGGTTATAAGGGATAAAAATGAGTAACATGAGCAGATGTTTTAGAGGTCACAAAGTTGTCACTTTGCCAATTTGTCATCAGGGAATCTCATTAAGTCTTAGACAATCCTAAATGCCCATCTTAGGCTATATTCGGATTGTCAAAAAAAATAGGTCCTTTTTCGTTTCCTTACAACTTTTCCTTGACCTCACTAGAAAACATCACGGGGGTCAAGGAATGGATGGATAGAGAGATTCACAAGGAAAACCTCTTTCTCTACCTGGCTGGTGATATTGACGTGACTGTTCAACATAGCTAAAACTACAACTTCATGAAAAATGACTACAAAAGGCACATCATGGCCATCTGTATTTCACTTGAACATCCGTTTTATTTTGGCAAAATTTTGCCTCTTAATAAATTTGGTGTATTGTCTGATTGTGTAATTGTTTACTTTATATTATAATCCAGTGCTAACCAACAATACTAGCTACTCACATTTAGATTTCTGGCATTTCTGACATGAAGATTTTTGCATTGGCGGCGTGGGGCGCAAATACTACTTTCCTTCTGAAAAGGATAGTCTGGAGCATCCTTGGTGCACTGTAAAAAATCTTGCATCCTCACGTATTTTTAACATATATTTAATAGCTAGATCTAATTCATATTTATTATTTTCATCGTAAACAGCATCACTTTACTTTGGGTGTACTCAAAAAGTGTCAGTAGCCTATATATACAACAATTTATTTTAAATAAAACTTTTATTACATTTTATTTAAGTAATGTAATGATTTGACTAAATGTGTTAATGAAACGTAAAGAAAGTGAGTTGACATTATCATTTGTCTATCACGTGAGTCTTAGTGCCGAGACTGTAGAAAAATATGCCTAAACGCATGCGCCATGCACTGAAAAAAGGGGAAATGGCAGTCTGTTCAATTTAAAAAAGGTGCAGTTAGTTTATTCTACATAATCAATTTGTGTTTCTTCTCAGAGCGTAATTCAGTCTAGTAGAGTTCATTTATCTTGAGGAATGTCAGTTCTACATTGAGAGAATGAACTAGTTGTTTCTCCACCACTGGAAATGGAATTAATTCAAACTGCGAGCCAGCCGGTACTGTTGGTGGGAGGAAGAAGGCTCTCCACAGAATCCTTGTTTTGGTGAATGTAAGAAAAATGTATTTAATTTTCCAATGTTCGAGAGAGTAGAAGCCATTCTTTTTACTAGGCAAAACCGTTAGACAATTTTAGCTAACGTTAGCACAACTTTCTTAATATGAAAGCAAAGTCAAACGCTTATCTAACATTAGCTAATGTTAATGAGAGGTGCAAGTCCTCTATGATAAGGTGCTTACATTAACAGTGATGTGACGCTGATATTGCTAAACTGAGTGGTATTATAGTGTGCTTGGCCCACACCACTAGCTAGCTAAGTAGCTAGGGGCAACAACTTGGCTCTGCCATTTAGTGATGGCAGATGGCCCAGAAAATCTTGAGGCATTATGTGGTAGGTACTATTTATAATGTTGAGGGCAGACATTTAAGTTTTGTTTATGTCCTTATTCCTGTGCAAACACTAAATTTGTATGATTTATACATTTTGATCTGAATGAGACTTCTACAGGCTGTGGACCAAGCCCTCATCCAGGCAGCCACCTAGGAGACCATGGTGAGAATCTTTATCATCAAAGGAAACAATGTCAGTGACGAACTGGAAGACATCAGGATTGTCTTCATGGGCCAGTACACCTGGACCTGGACAGTGTGGCCTTTGTGGCTGCTATGTTGTTCGGATTA
This sequence comes from Synaphobranchus kaupii, assembly GCA_029718625.1. NCBI lineage: Eukaryota > Metazoa > Chordata > Actinopteri > Anguilliformes > Synaphobranchidae > Synaphobranchus > Synaphobranchus kaupii. The sequence continues at coordinate 21,976,915 of CM056376.1, read as the reverse complement.
ATGTACGCTTTGTGTTACGTTCCCCCAAACTGGAATGGACCCAAATGCAGGACTTGGAGACAGACTGAAACGAAACTCCGGAAGGAGTGATTTATTAGGGAGGTGGACAGACAAACGGGCAAAGCAGGGGAACAGGGCGACGGTCAGGATACAGGGAAATACTAAGGGCAGATGAGGTGATGGGGCAGGAATGAACAGCAGCAGGGCGAAGAACAGGTGGGCTGAGCTACAGACAGGATGCGGGAAGGCAGACTGGACGGGCGAACTGAAAACAAACTTACAGGTTAGACAAACTGACAGAGGCCTCCAACTTGACGGAACGAACTGGCGACGAGACAACCAGAGGGCGATATAAATAAGGTGAGGAGCAGGTGAACGAGAGATCAGTGATGAATGAGGCATGAGGAATGTATGCGAGAGTAAATCAGGTAATGCGTGTGAGTGCGGAATGCGAGCGGGGAGGGCGAGTGATTGGCTGTGAGACAAATAGGGAGAAAATGAAACCACGCCCAGCCTGCACAACACAGAAAGATAGACAAGGTAAAAGTAAAAACATGACATGAAACGAGAGGAATGGGGAAAACAAGGAGAACGAGAGGAAGGTAGGCTGGAAGGGAATGGCGGACGTTACACTTTGAACTTGATCTGCCCTCCGAAAATGAATTTCACCCTTGAGGTACATAAGAAGGTTTTCATCAAAAGCTGTACACCACCACCACCTATTTTTGTTTATTTTATTTCTGACAAAGTGAAAGCAATAACCGACCCTCAACTCCAAATGTTCACTTGGATTTTTAAATCTTTCTGTGACTTTCTTAAATTCGTACATATGGGATGCACTGAAACGGAAAAGGAAAATGTGGACATTTGTACCTGTAGCATTATCTAGCATGTTTACTATTTTCTCTCCTGATAACAATGTGGCTTTGTCCCAGGAAATAAATTTTTTTCTGGATTAAATATTTTCTTCTATTTTATTTTTTATTTGTTTCACAATCAATGCAGTGAAATGGTGAAACTATAGGAAACACGACAAAACGTATTTGAAATGGAGTACTTTGATACTTAATCAGCAGCATTCGCCATTATTGTTGATTTGCAAAAAAGTATACGTTTGTACAAATTCAGATATGTCCATGTGGAACTCCAGTTGTTGTATACATGTTCTTGCCGTGGTGAATTTGTTAAGGGTCTCCTGCTTGTCAGAATGTTGTAAATTGTTATTTTTATGAGCAATTACAATTTATATTTTGGTAACAGAAATGGCTTCTGCTTTGTCTGTTTATGGTTTTATTGCCATCTACACATTTGCATTCAAACACTTAGGGGAAACAGTTAATGTTGTATTTACAAGATTAGATCATGTGGAACCGATGTCCACAATATATTTATGTAATACCAACTGTAAAAATCATATTGGAGACATGGTAATGAATCAAATAGAATGGACATTACAAAATTATGTTGAAGTTATATAACTCAATGGTGTGAGATTTACTTGAGCATATTAAGTTGACTCAACAGTAAAACATCATGTTGAATTTACATGAAGATATCATGTTGGTTTAACAAATATAAATTGAGCAAATTGAAATGGATCAATTATGTTGAGAGAACGTGCTTTAATTATGTAATTTTTTCATGTAAATTCAACATGCATTTTTTTTCTTTTTCAGTGTGGTCACATGGTTGTGGATTCTGAACCGCATGTGTGATGGTCACATGGTTGTGGACTCTGAACCGCATGCGTGATGGTCACATGGTTGTGGAATCTGAACCGCATGTGTGATGGTCACATGGTTGTGGACTCTGAACCGCATGTGTGATGGTCACATGGTTGTGGAATCTGAACCGCATGCGTGATGGTCACATGGTTGTGGATTCTGAACCGCATGCGTGATGGTCACATGGTTGTGGAATCTGAACCGCATGCGTGATGGTCACATGGTTGTGGAATCTGAACCGCATGCGTGATGGTCACATGGTTGTGGATTCTGAACCGCATGCGTGATGGTCACATGGTTTTGGAATCTGAACCGCATGTGTGATGGTCACATGGTTGTGGAATCTGAACCGCATGCGTGATGGTCACATGGTTGTGGAATCTGAACCGCATGCGTGATGGTCACATGGTTGTGGAATCTGAACCGCATGCATGATGGTCACATGGTTGTGGACTCTGAACCGCATTGCGTGATGGTCACATGGTTGTGGACTCTGAACCACATGTGTGATGGTCACATGGTTGTGGAATCTGAACCGCATGCGTGATGGTCACATGGTTGTGGAATCTGAACCGCATGCGTGATGGTCACATGGTTGTGGAATCTGAACCGCATGCGTGATGGTCACATGGTTGTGGACTCTGAACCGCATGTGTGATGGTCACATGGTTGTGGACTCTGAACCGCATGCGTGATGGTCACATGGTTGTGGACTCTGAACCGCATGCGTGATGGTCACATGGTTGTGGTATCTGAACCGCATGCGTGATGGTCACATGGTTGTGGACTCTGAACCGCATTGCGTGATGGTCACATGGTTGTGGACTCTGAACCCCATGTGTGATGGTCACATGGTTGTGGAATCTGAACCGCATGCGTGATGGTCACATGGTTGTGGAATCTGAACCGCATGCGTGATGGTCACATGGTTGTGGAATCTGAACCGCATGCGTGATGGTCACATGGTTGTGGACTCTGAACCGCATGTGTGATGGTCACATGGTTGTGGACTCTGAACCGCATGCGTGATGGTCACATGGTTGTGGACTCTGAACCGCATGCGTGATGGTCACATGGTTGTGGAATCTGAACCGCATGCGTGATGGTCACATGGTTGTGGACTCTGAACCGCATTGCGTGATGGTCACATGGTTGTGGACTCTGAACCGCATGCGTGATGGTCACATGGTTGTGGAATCTGAACCGCATGCGTGATGGTCACATGGTTGTGGACTCTGAACCGCATGCGTGATGGTCACATGGTTGTGGACTCTGAACCGCATGCGTGATGGTCACATGGTTATGGATTCTGAACCGCATGTTGCAGGAGAACTTTGTTGGCATAGTGGGTAGAACAATTTCAAGTTTTTGAAAATAATTTGTGAAAATGTGTGACAGAAGTATTTTGTGTGTAGTTGAATGTTTATGCACCCTAAGTGAGTGTAATAATATGGCTTAATAATATGGCTACTACTAGTTACCTGTACTCAAGTTAATTGAGTTCAATCTCATGTGTAGCCTAAGTGAGTTTACATTACCAATAAAATTAAGTTTATCCAACGTAATAATATGGCTACTACTAGTAATATTTACTCAATTTTGATGAGTTTGCTTACTTAGTTATGTCATTGTGTTCATCCTACTTAAAAAAGCACTGAAGTTAATTCAACTCAAAAAAGCCCATGCAAAATGTTACCTCATTTTTTATGAGTTGGAGAAGGGAAGTATTTTTTACAGTGTGGAAGGACAGATTCTTCAAGAAGGAATCGTGAAGCTCCTTTCCTTCTCAATATAATAAATTTGAATGGTCCTTAGCATGGTCAATATTTCCGGGTCATGTGATCTAAAGGGGTGTGTATTGGGATGTGTCCCAATATTCTTCACTCCTCTTCTCCTCTCCTGGAGCAACATTAAATTAGGACACAAAGATCGGTTTCTGGGGTACGGAGGAGAGGAGGTGGTAGTGGAGGAAATGAGGATGCATTTTTTTGGGACGCACCCTAATGCAGCCTTAAAAGGCTAAAAGGACTCCATAATCTCAAAAAAAATTTAACTCAGAAGTATAACCATTAACAAATGCCTTGTAAGAAAGTTTGTCTGTCTGTCAGTTAACTACACTGTATTTTATTATTGAATTGTGAAACAAATGCACCCTGTTAAACGTGAAATAGTTGTTGTGGTTCAGTTCTACAAGTACATTATAAATGCAAATCATCTGCAAGCGATATTTCTTCAACAGAGCATATTTGCAATACCCCATATTTATTCCTAAGGCTTCATATGAGAGCAAGCTAGCCATTTGAAATAGCAAAGGAACCATGCAGAGGACAGTCCACATTGAACGTCACATTTGGGCTACCCTGTGCTTATACACAAAACCCAAGAAAGCGCCTTAAATGAGAACACTGCATTCATTTGAATGAAAAAAGGTCTCTTAGGTGAACATATCAAAGCTGATAAATGACATGGAAGCCTGATGCAATGTTTTGTCGATAGGAACTGATAGCTCATAACCCGATCCTTCACAAAACAGTGTGCATAAGTCAAACAAACACCACGTGGGCATTGTATGTAGGGTTGCAAAATTCTGGGAATATTCAAAGGTGGAAACTTTCCATGGGAATTAACGGGAATATATGGGAATATATTTATCAGATATCATCATCTTATCTGGACATTTTTGGCAGTGCATACCACCTTGCTAATTACTTCATTGAAACGTCTGGAGGGAATTATGGGACGTTGAGTTTTTAAACAGTGCCAGCGCTGGTATATTCACAAAAAAATACTAAAACGTAAAATATACTCGAAGCTGGTTCAGAAAAACTACATATTTTGTTATATTGAACAATCCAGGAAATTGATGGTAAGACATAATCACTAGAAATTGTTTAAAAGTAAGTTTTAGTTAATGTCTATGGTCTAAATGAATGGGGAAGTCACTTCCGAACCAGTGCAATGTAGTCACTTGAGTACTCTATTGAAGAATGCACAGTGCAGGGTTGAAAGTCAACTGAATTCACATTAAATTGGTTTGTTTTAACCAAAGCAGGCAGCAAGACTTTTGCAAAAAAAAAATTGGTCGAAATTTCCAAAATTCCATAGCTTAACTTCCCATGGTAAATTTCCGGAAAGTTTCCGTAAATTTTCCGTCCCTTTGCAACCCTAGTTGTATGTAAAAATAAAGCATTCATTATTCCAGTGCACGTACTGTTATTTGTACACCAATACAGACCTCGTGTTTCTGCCTGTGTTGATGGAGGGGAAGAGGAGTGGAGGCCTTTGATACATGCTATTGCACAAACAGCTCATTTTACATGAAATCCAGTCTCACTGATCTCTAGACCTCAGAGTGAAGGGAGAAGAGAGTGGAGCCAATGCACACCTCGACTGTGTGACATTTAACACACTCGACTTCAGGCAGTGACGCGGCAAATGGAAACCATGTTCCTCCTTCACAAATCCATAGCTTTAGTGGAAGATCCTGATGTAATTTATTTTATGAGAGACAAAGGGCAGTGATTACAGTACGATCTGTGTGCTGGACTGTCAATCAACAGAGGCATGCTGGGAAATTTTACTCACAGATTCTACAAATCAGAAGGTCAGCTCAAGTGTTCTTTCTTTCTTTCCCCTCCCCATTTCCTAATTAGAGGAGATCCTGGTTCAGTTTCCAGGGCGATACTATCAGTATTGTCATCGCCCTTGATGATGTGTGGTTTACTGTACATTGTTAGTGTGCGGGCTGATCCTCTAAAGGTTGCATTCATCAGTGATGGAGGGACCACTCTACATGTTCCAAGAAAAGGCTCCATTATTGTTTATTCATTTTCTTCCTCTTGGATGGAAAAACAAGAAATTTGTACCGAATGAATGAATGAATGGTTTTATTTTCGTGTCTGGCCGCTCAACACGGGCCATCCCTTATGGGATTCTTCAGACATTATTCTAGTGCCATCCCGCTGACACACAAAATGAAAAACAAAACAAAATGAATACATAAAAATAAAAGATACAAATATAAAAATAAAAATAACAATTAAAAACTACTAAACAGATGACAAAAGAAAGAGTTCAGCAAGGAGAGTTAGAGCGAGCGAGAGAGAGAGTGAGAGAGAGAGAGGTACATAGACTTGGGTATGGACAGAATGATATTATGTTTGATCCTCTCTACTGTGCATAAGTTACACGTTTCTTTCTTTTCCAGGCCTTATGGATATAGTTGGATATTGCAAATATGTGGTTATCATAAAGCCATTTAATTATTTTGCCGTCTTGAGGTTCTTGGGACATGCCTACATATTTTGGTACTTTATCAAAAAGGGTTTTTCGTAGATCATCATAGAACGGACAGTAAAGTAAGAAATGGGTTTCATTCTCTATTTCACCAAGCTCGCAGTAATAACGGAGCCTTTGATCTTCCTCGGTTCCAGTGTACCGACCTGTTTCAATATGTAATGGCAATATCCCGGAACGGAACTGTGCACAGAGAGATCGCTGGCTCTTGGATAAATCATACACAACATATTTTTCACATTCATATACCATTTTAAACAGGCAATATGTTCGGAATTTAGGTTTGTGACAGATTTACTGTACCCATTTACTTTTATGCTTCATCATGGCAAGTTCCTTGAACATCCCCACATCCACCTTCTGTCTGTGGCTGTAGAGATGCTCAAGCCCATGCTTCTGAAGAAGTCTGAGCATTTCTGACGCCCATTCACCTCCAATTGAGATATCCCACTAAAAGATTTTACTCGCCATTCTGTCAATTGGTAAATCAAGCATTTAATTCCATAAATTCACCATATTTTCCCTCCACCTGACCTCACATGGTTCCCACCCCATGTCACCATTGATAGCAGTTATGGGAGCATATTTGTGAACTCCTAGAAAGTATCTAATTGCCCTATTATGAACACTTACACTTTTATGGAATTGTCTAAACCCCCACACCCCAGAACAGTAGTCCAGAATAGTACAAACACAAGATTGGTATAACTGGGTATATATGCCATAACCAATGTTTCTCAGTATTTTGGTTTTCCCTATTAACAGGGACTTGCAGGGAGGGAGCAGGGAGGTAGTGTGTGTGTGCCATGCCATGATGACGATGATAATAAGATAAGATAACATAATCGTAACGCTATCATAAAGTGAGACCGTCACCTACTGTTGGTGGTCACTCAGTCAGTCAATGTCAAATAGTGCGGCATAAGCTATTTGGCATTGTTTTTGTAGCTAGCATAGTTCCCTAATGCAGTCGCAACTTCGGCTGACTATTCTAACGTTAACTAGCTAACGTTATTTTGTCAGCATCGCGTTTGCTAAGCCCACGTTGCTGTGAGTGACCTAGGTCCATATCGTATCATCATAATATTAAAATGATTAGGCTAAGGGTTCCCTTGATAAAGATGTGTGAAAAGGCTATATAATATACAACACCTGTAGCTCTACTGTGCTAAAATATATGCCTGCTTATGTATTAGCCTACAGGGAAAAAAACAACAACAAAGTTGTCCTATGTTTATTTTCAGCCAGGTATGATGGTAACTATTAGGATATATATAGTATGGATTACTGTTATTACTATCTGTGAGGTAGCTCTCCACCTACAGTAAGTTCAAATTGTTTGGTGCTGCTGTCCATTGAGCATGCACCTTCACGTGGTAGGCGCATGAACTGTAGGTCAAACTCCCCAAACAAGCACACCATTGATTTAATTGCCCTATCACTTACAAAGATCTAACTATTACTCCTCTCTGAACATTAATATAAAACACAAAGGTGATCTATTAACTCATGGTGGGCCGGTCTGGGCAAAAAATGCCACGGCCGATTTTTTTGTCCTAGTCCAGCCCTGGTTTTCGCATACGCCATGTAAAACCTTTGGAACTGCTAATGCTGCTCAGAGACCAGCCAAACAAGCATCAGCTTTCTGCGGGTGTCCATTTTTTTTTTGCAGCTGAGCATTTGAACACCTTTATCGTAATGAACGGGACCATCGTCACAGCAAACATCACGCATGATCCTCCCGTGTTGGCCACTTGAATACACCATAAGCCTGGGGCTGTGTCCCAATCCAGGGCTGCGTTCGGATCCGAAATTTATCTTTTCTTCCTGTCGTTCCCATTCCCTTGCTTCAAGGGGGGAAATCCCCAAAATGCCAGGATGAAATATGGCAGCCACACCAAGTGTGATTCGGATCCAATTTAAGAAAGGGGAGGGAGTAATTATATTCCCTTGCTCCCTCGTTTATCCTCCTTTCCACGAAGGGTATAAAATGCAAGCTTCCAGCAAGAAGGGAATCCCACAATGCAATGCTCCACATGGAAAAAGTGGGCGGTCACAACAGAACTATGTGGCAGTCACATTTCAACTCTGTGGTGTTGCACTTCCGAAATAAATCCTATTTAACTTAACAAAACAAAGACCCTCCGTGTGCACAAGGGCAATCCTTCTAAGAATTAGCGAACTACAAGCAAAATACCTAGCTACTGTTTGCAGCCTTGGAGGCGGCAGCTGCCTTCCAGTAGCCACTGAGGGAAGGAAAGTAGGCTACCTTCCCTGCCAACATGTCCAGGCAGGCCCCACATAGTTTTTATATGTTATCTGGGTTGAAAATGGGCTAGTGGGGCCCGTCTACCATATGGGTACTGATTGGGCCCCAGTTGGGTACCCAGGACAGGGTATCTGGGCTGTAATTGGGCTAGTTGGGCCATATATATCCCTATATGGGATCCACACGGGTCCTATCTGAGTAATTCTAATAGCCTACATAACATTTTTTTAAGTCTAGGAAAGCGTGAATGTGTGAGAGTAAATGCAGTCACGTTCACGGATGAGATTTTTTTTTTTTTTGTCTCAATGTAATCTGCTCCCTTGGCGTTGCTACAGTTGTTATTTCAATCATTTTGCATGCTCTCGGCTACTGTGTTGGCTTATGCGATCTATTAATTTAATAAATAACGTTTTTTTAAAACACTCCATGATTTCTGCCACTAATGTTTTAGGTTTTCCGTGATTTTCGACAACTTTGCCATGACTGCTTCATGACTTTATCCAATAGGTTATTTTCTATGACAAACACCCGGCCTTAACAAACATGACAGCAACCAATTTAGCAACTGCACACAAGACTATAGTTTACCATCTCTTACCACTGCCGCTCTTCTCTTAGCCTAAGAACGCAGGTAGGCTATCGGTAACCAGATGGTTTCTTTTTTAGCCATTTCTGAATATCCATGATGTCTGTTTCACTTTTCAGCTTTCGCTAGAAAGTGAAAGTAAGTGGGGTTTCGTGCCTCACTGTCTGTCGCGCACATGATCAACGTCGTTGGCGGCCACACAAACACGTAGCCTACACTTGACCTCTGTCAGCGTCCAATCATATTTTACTTCTTTATTTTACACTATTATAAAACAGTTTTTTAAAATTGGATAAAAAGATACTATTTACTTATGTGAAATATGCCTACTACTACTATTAGGTTACTAGTAGGCTTATAATAATAATAATTAATAGGGTAATTATTGTTTGTCAGCACCATAGCACCGAGCCTGATGTTACGTATAGTGATTTATTCCTGAATTAAATTCTACAGCATAGTTCAATATAGTCATCCCATTGTTATTGTATGCAATTGTAATTAATCATTTTTAACCCATATGAAACCACAAGACAATGGTAAAAAAGGCAAACAAATTTCAAATGTCAGGCAGCCTGTACCTATAATTGTATTATTCTTTGCAATTTGGAGTCTTCTTGTTGATTAAAAAAAATATATTAACATTTGAATTATATTTTGTGTTTCTTTAAGTAGAATGGTTAAACTGTGCCTATTATTTCACGATAAAGACATACTTTGTGAGATTTGATATCCTGCTTGGCTGCAGTTCAGACCAGTGTTTGCTTGTTTCAACAACTACAATTTCTAATATGAAGAGGGTGGAGTTTTGCTTTTTCCCAATAAAAACAAATTGTCCTCCAGAGGACTTCCAGCTGTGGTCTGCCCTTTTCCATAATTGTACAGGCAATGTTTCCACAGTGCTTTACTGAAATTAGGTAATGGATGGAAGTTCACATGACAAGATTTAAATTGGTACTTTGTGGCTGACTTAATTTATCATTTTTCTATATCCTTATTTTTAGACATTAAAGACAGTACAAAACAAAATCAGTAAAACATTAACAGTTAAAAAAACTACTTTGCATTTAATGATTCACTATGTAAATGTATCACGTAATTGTGCTAAATAAAAATAAAATTACAAAGAGTTTCTGTGAACAAACCCACTTTGATATACCTCATGCCTCGCTTCGCATTAACATCTGAGAATTCCTAGCATTCTTAAAATCCATTTTATTTTTGCTAAACTGAATGATCAAAGATGTTTGTTGATGAAAGTTTAAAACTGCTGTCAGATTTATAAAACTATAAAACTCATTTAACCAGTACATCTGAATTACTACATAATTCTCAGAGGCATTGTGTAACCTACACAGCAATGGTTCCTGCACTTTCAGTGAATAAGATGAAACCTAGGAAGGTAGGTCCGAGGAGAATTTTGAGAGCACTGATCATATACAGTTTCGCACTGACATCTGGCGTAGCCCTACAGGGCATGGCACATCACTCATATTGCATTACACACAGAAAAGGGCTCTCTCAAAAAACAATACTGAATATCAGAGTTGGATCATGCATTTATGCATAGCCCGGGATCTCATTGTTCTGTGTTGTACAGCTGTCCCTGTGTGGTACTACAAGAACAATTGGGCTGCCAGCGATGCCCGGTCTAAAGGCCTGAGATCCATCACAAACACAATGCCGTCACAAGTAAAGGAGGGAGTGCATCGACATCAACTGTCTGGTGTGGCAGCACAAACAACTGTGGTTTGGCCAATCCATTGAGTCTCAGAGCAATGGACACCACCCAACTGAGAGCATTTATCTGTAATCTTAGGAGATGTCAATATGGTCTTCCATTTAAGTCTTACTGATGGGGTCCTTTGCAGACATTCTGAGAAAGTCTCAATGTGCTTAGAGAAGTACGCCAGTGGCCTTCTGTGGTGGCTAATGCATGCAGGATAATATTACTACTCAAGGAAGGGTACCATACACAAGCTTGAAATATCCCTTGTTTCCCTATGCATGGTAGCAGTAGTTTCACATGTTCTCACAACACATATTTGTCTGATTTGGAATGTATTGCATTTTAGGCCATCGCTCATCGCTATGTGTGCATAATTAAATATGCACACATATATCCAAGGAGCCAATACAGTTTACACATATCACCCCTCTATGGTGGAACTGTGTTAGTGTTTGGTATATTTGCCCTTAGACAATGAGTGTAGCACCATGTGTTTCCTGCGTGTATTTTGAAGGCCGAAGGCAAGATGTTGTCTTACAATGGTCCTGCTGCACTCCTGATGGAGGCCTGTTCCTCCCTTCTACAGCCTGAGGTATGTAGTCTCCACAGACCCCCGGGCTCTGGTTCCACACATTTTCTGTAGCCGTTTCTGTAGCCTATCAATCCCCATTGCCTCTCATCACCTCTAACCCTTGGGGTGAGTCTTTGTACTGAATGTCAATGGAACCCATCTACTCAACAGCAGCCATTATTTTACTCATAATCCTAGCTGGAAAAAAAAATAGCACAAGGAATTTGAGAAAACAATTAATGCTACATTAGCGCCTTTTCTACCCCTGTGCATTTAGTGAAGACTAAACTGATGAGATCGCTGAGTTCATCTTCAGATTTCATTCTATAAGGGTATTCAAAAAGCTTATGAAATAGCTGACAGGCTCTTTCTTGTCATAGAAATCTTAATTGTTCTGGTTGGTGTGTTTTCCTCATCAGTGCATTGGATAATTGATGAAATGTGGACTGAAAAGAGATCAAATTGGGTCAAGTGAGAAATTAGGAAGTCAAAGGCTACTAAATATCAAGGGATACCCATGTTACCTTGCCTTGGCTTGAGGCCTTTCTGTGTGCTTGCAGGCATACCAGAATATCACATTTGCTGTAGCAATTAGAGGCTGTGACAAAAAACACAACTTGCTGTTACTTGCAACTCATTAATATTTAATAATCATTCAATAATTTAAATATTCAAATTATTTTACATAAGTAGAATTTTTGCCTAAATTGTTGCCTAAATCTGTAGGTATGCACTTACATAAGCCTTTCTGGATAAGTGTCTGCTAAATGTCTAAATGTAAATGTAAAATTGTCAAATATTTAGTGTGAAAGCTTTGCATCAGGCATGACTTTTTCCTTGCTGTTCTGAGGGGCATTGACTTGGTGTATGCAGCATGCTTGACATTTCCAATTTCACCATTTTCACTGGGGGTCATTTTCAAATATGCATTGACTCGTCCTGTACAATTCTAAATGCAAAATGCCATTTGGAAGGACAACTAAATTAGTACACTAAACATACTTTTTTCACATAATGGCCTAGGTCATTTTAAAGTGAACAATAATAGTAATAATAATAATAATAATAGTCATTTTGACAGTGATGTATAAGTACACACAAAATAAGGTCAAAGGGAATGACATTGGCACATTGGCCATTTGGCACAAAAATGGCCATATTTTTCTAACTGAACAGCATTTTGTGAATAGACTCACATTTCATAACCCTGTAGACCATAGGTCCTACATGGGCATAAAAATGTCCTGTCACTGAAAGTCTAAGGTCACTTTTCACACGGTTCACTCATCCTGTCTTACAGTTGCACATGAGTAAGATGCCTTAGCACTGGGTTCATGTGCAGTATGGCTGGGGCTAAAAGCCTAGTTTTTGTGTCGCTCTTATGGTGAACATTCTCTCATTAGACTAATATTTGTTGCATTTCTCAAATGCTATGTCTTGAAAGGCTTGAATGCCTGCAACCTCTTCAATTAGGTTCCATATGAAGATTTCTTAGTGAGGCCACTCAGCCCCTTGACGAGTTCACTCGCTGGCATTTTCGATTTCCAGTATGTCAAATGAAAAAGGGTTTTTATGTTTTGACTATGCAGGCTGCACACAGACACACGGATGTACACTGTTCACATATACAGTAAATGAATGCCAGTTTTCTGCCAGTCCACTGCTGCTAGCTTTCACTGATGACTGGTGGGGGAGTACATCCAAATAATATCTTAAATACAATGTATTTTCATGCAGGCTGGAGGCAAAAAATACCGTATCTCAACAAGGCCTAAACAACACAAAATGGCCTTGCTCAGGATCCTTTAAATTATCATTATTCCACAAAGCTAAAATATTTCAGTTTGGTTCAGTTTAGGACGTTTTTACTATCCCCAGAGGGCAAACATGGGTGTTTGACAGGTGTCAGAGAACTGTTGGAAGTTTCTGGATACAGCCTGCTTCTCTCTGGAATAGTATTACATTTGTTTAGACAGATTTAAAAAATCTACAACCTCCTGCGATTGCTTTGTCTCACAAATAAATGTGTCGTTATAAAAAAAAGTGCCAGTAGTTGAATAGGAAGTAATAACACATTAATTTAATCTGTTACCTGGACGAAGTACGACTCTTTGTGTCACTGTTTGCGAGGTTAAAGTTTCAATGCTCCTGAATAATTGACCTCAACCAGCATTAGATCCCTGACTGATATTTTCTGTCTTTGTTCCATCAAAACTTGCGATTAGTTGCATAAACCCGTTGACAGCACGTGTCTTCAAAACCAAGGCCTCAGGCAAAAGAAAGCAGGGCCCCAAGGCTGTTCTGTAGCTTGTCTAATTCAAAACTGCGTCAAAAATATCTCTGTCAGCCATCAACCGATTAGGCGCTGTTCTCTTTTAGGCTGTTATGAACTTGTCATGCCCACTCTGAGAAGTGTCATGAACGGGCATTGTTTATGGACAGCACCAGTTATTTTGCCCGGGCGACGTAATCCAATCTTCATTGCTCCGGCCGTTAGCTGTTATTACCCTGTCACAAAGCTAGGAGGTGTTCCGCTGCTTCCTCTGCGATTTGGGGGGGGTTGTCTACGGAGGTTTAGGCATTCACACCCTTGCCTCTCAGTGACAAGGCCTCAGAGTGATAATGAGGCACAGGGGAGCTGGACCAGAGAAGCAGTTTTGCTATTGATATTTGGCCATTTCTGACACAACTGAGGCACAGATTGATGCACAGACTCAGCTCCCCTTTCACCCCTGTTATTGACTGGTACCTCCACCAGCCAGCTCCGAGGTGAAGATTATCGGTAAACTCTCAGCCTTCCCAAGTCTGGCTGTGTCTGAGGAGCTCGCTATCTCAGCTGTAACTTCATGCTCTCCTTGCGTTTAAAGGCCCCTTATGGAAATGTAATATACTGCAGTATATTTTAAATATATTGTGAAGATAATTTTGGTATATTTACAATATACTGCAGTATATTATTTTTCCATAAGGGGCAGTACAAAATTAATCTGTTTGTGAGCAATGTTGCCAACCACTGCAAACAGATTATTTCATAAATGTAAGCTAAATTTTATAAACAATCACTACACAGTATAACCAAACCAAAACCACAAATACATACTGGTTTGTAATGAATTTTTATTTTTATACAACTCAAGAGTGTTTATTTATTTTGACTTGGTCTTTCGCTTTGTGTATGCAGAACTTAAATATGCTTTAAATATATATTTAGAAGGTCTAAGTAAATAATAGTCAAACCTTGTTGTAAAAATGCCATGCACCAAAAATACACAAATTTAGCAGAGTTTATGAAGCTTGAAAACACTCAAATATATTATGTTAAATCTGAGCAAAGAAAAACAGTGAAAATTACCCCCTTAATTAAGCTTTAAAAAAACTGTTCTTGTTAATTAGCACAAAATAACAAGCTCAAGATTGGAGATATTTTTAGTGCTGTTTTGAATGTTTCATATTAATGAATCACACTAGTCTACCATATGTGTGGGTTATTCAAAAGGTATGAATGCGATAATGTTCATTCCAGCAGCCAATACTAAAGCAGGTATTGGAGATTTAAAAATCAAATGATAATACTGTTAAACAGAAATAAAGCTCTGGGATTTATAATGCCATGGTAATATAGCACATGGGAAGTCTATGGGGGAAAATGAAACATTATCTCCATTCTGCATTTAACAATTTGTAGTTAATCAATTCCACATGTACTACTAGCTGAACCCGATGAGGAGAGTTATGTTTATTTGTTTATTTCGGCATGTGTATAGTCACATTGCATCACATTTCTGAAATATGCATTTAACAAATACATTTCCTGCCGAAAAGGGATACGGGAAAAAAGCAGCCTGCTTATCAAGTCCCACCCCAATTCCCTCACGATTTTAAATGTTCATATTAGAGTTAGAGTCAGATATATCAGAAATGTATCAATGCATAATTTATACTGCACATATAATTTATATATGCTATGTGATGTTTGAACTTGTCCAGAAACAACCTCAGCTTCAGTACTTCATCCCTTAGTTTGATTTTAAGAGTCTGTTATAAACAATATAGACTGAGATATACTGTTGCTATGACAGGCAAGGTGCTATTGACCTGTAAGTTCATTAATACTTTCTATTTTATGGTTGCTGTTTTTGTATATAAGTGAACTGTATGTTATTCTGTGTGCTGCAATCCCATTTTATGTCAATGGGGCCTGGATGAATAAATAAATCAACAAATAAATGCTGTAGCAATTTAACCAGCAGTATTTCTGTCTGTTTTGTTACTTGTTCTAACCTTTAGAATTAGTGATGGAAGTGGCTTCATGATCCCTCAAGTGGGTGTAGCCATCACATATTGCCAGTGACTCACTGACCAGCTAAGTGTTTATTGGTTCATAGCATGACAATGATTGACTGTAAATTGTAGCTACATCCATTGAACGTTCACAAAGGCTCACTCTTCTGTCACTAATTAGTTTGTAAGGTATTGCATGAAAAATTATTCAAAACCAGACAAATGTTTTCCAAAACACCTCTAAAAATGTCACTGATTACATTTCAGTCATATATTCTATCTGCATATCCAGTGAATGTGAATTTTCAGTGCATGTATCACTACATAACAGTCTAGTCACATTACAAATATGTTAGATATGCAAGATTTAAGAAAATCTAAGTTAATTAACGTACGTTTCCGGAGTCTGCCATATAGTCCATTAAAGCAGACAATTGGAAAGTTGCACAAAACTAAAGGTATTCATTCATTTAAAAATGTAGAATGTAGAAATGCCACCAACATATTTCCAGCTATTGATACAGATGGTGTGGATATAAAGATCGCATTCCCTCCCACACAAACAGACAACATTCTGCATTATACATCCATATTGCTTTCATTAGCATGCACTCTTCAATGTTATGTGCATGATTTGGCATCCATTGGAGTGAAAGGTTATTTATTCGGATGCACAGACACAAAGCCGGTACTATATGAATGTGAAAACAAATCTTGGACATACTGCTAGCATAACAGATATGAAATATCTGACCAAGTGGATTCCTGTTGCAAGGGATTCCACTGTATCCCATTCTAAGATACTGCAATACACAGATAGTTGTTCGATTTTCTTATCTTTCATTTAATGGACAGATACAAGCAGACAATGTTCAGAACATCTTCAGTATCATAGGTTTTAGTTCATTACTGTATGCCACTTCTATTTTTTTTTTAATCCTGGTGGATATTTGCTGATGGGTAGGTTCAGCAGGGACTATTGTGACGAGCGGAGCTATTTCCCTCCTCTCTAACCTAATATCAAGCAAAGCTCTTCCCTAACAAAGAGTGTTAGTGTGTCTAATGTAGGCATGTAGGTGGAAACAAAGCGTGAGCGACCAGCTCCAGCTTTCACTCTAAGGAGGAGTCTTCAGAGGTTCAGAAGTTGTTTTACTTTGGTTGGAATGATGATGAACAGTCAATTGACTTAATATTGGTGGGACAAAATGTTATCTTGCTGATCATTTTAATTTCCTGTCTTTTGATGCTTTTGGCAAAGCAAACATATTTCACTTAAAACACAGTTTTTGTGATTAATATTATTTTAAACAGGGTCATTTATGTTGCATCTGCAGAATAAAATTTGGGATTCAAAGGTCTTGTTTGTGTAGGAAATTCAAATAAACTGTGTCAACTTTGTACTTACATGCATATGTTTACATGTACCTCTGTGTATGTGTGTGGTTTTATGCATGCTTGTGTATTTGTATGTATTTGTATGTGTCTACCCAAAAGTTACACCGACAAAAGTTACAACTTTATTCTGTGGTAAATAAAAAAATAATTTCATATATACGTATGTGCTCTTTTAAGCCTCTGGGATACATTTTAAGTCCAATTGATTTGTGGAGGGTGAAAGGTTATGAAATTATTAATTAAAATGCGGAAATTCAAACTTGATAAAAGAGCAGAAAGCAATATTTTAGACATAGACAAAAGCCCTTAGATAATAGGCATGCCAGTACACAGCAGTCAGTATAGGGACCTTTATTCTAATTAATTCAGCGCCCAGAGGAAAAACATTTTTCTGTATTCCTACAACCAGACATCCTGATCTAGGATAGAATTAATGTCCAGGTTGAAAAAAATTAACATTAAAATGAATTAATCACAATCCAGTTTGTATATGCTCTTGGTGGAGTCACAGACATTGCACAGTGAAACAGTTTAACAATAATATTGTGTTTGTGTCACGTAACAAGGGAATGGTACACATCCAAAGTCCATTAGGGAGAGGAATAAAAACAGCACTTGTTAATCACAACACGGCCCCCAAATGTGACAAAGCCTGCCATTACTTTATCTTACAGAATTATAAAAAAATAAATACAAATCTGAAATAGAGAGTAGTACAAAAAGGTATTTTTTTAAATACAAAGGGGAAACTGCATGTGGTTCATAGAAGAGATTTCAACCCTGCTTCTTACAAAATGGCCTCCCTTTGGCTCCTCACACACATGCTTTTAATTCATAATTCAATTGCAATCACCAGCAGGTGTGTAAGTAGTCTTAATCAGTCAGAGATTCTGAGACTATTATGAGTTTAAGATAACATGGAACTATACGTGTTAAACAGAATACAATGTTCCCTTATGACATTTTAAACAATTTAAATCATTTAAACAAATTCATTGTGAAGTGGCCCCGATCTTCAAAGCATATTTGCAATAAACGTCAAAGCACACCCGTTAACTGTTTTATTACAAAAATCCTCTTCTATCTGAGAGGGGAAAAATTACTTTCCACAAATCTGTGAAA
The DNA here is from genome assembly GCA_029718625.1 of Synaphobranchus kaupii. Classification (NCBI taxonomy): domain Eukaryota; kingdom Metazoa; phylum Chordata; class Actinopteri; order Anguilliformes; family Synaphobranchidae; genus Synaphobranchus; species Synaphobranchus kaupii. The sequence goes on along the minus strand of CM056376.1, from coordinate 21,958,942 downwards.
GAAGATTCAGTCCCATGAAATAACCCATGCAAGGGCAGAGTATATGACAAAAACATCGTTAACTAGATGGGGATGATGCGAAATGTTGTCGATAACTTTGTTGAACTTCAGCCTGGTTTTTCCCCTTTCCTTTGACCTGGGCCATAACCTCAGTGTGAATGATGTCAAAACAGGCCTTCATTAGACACCTAACGATAGATGGTTTTTGGTTTAAATGGCGCTTATAATTGTGAACATTATAAAGGAACTTCCCTTCATAATACTGCCATTGATGGATTGCTCATAGAGAGGATTGTGGCAGGTAGGGTAGGTAGCTTTCAGCAGGGGACCTGATTCATCTGGCTCTCTTCCTTGGACACGCGCATTGGTCCTTGTCGCTGTAAAAGAAAGGTGACGGGAATATTGAATAAATATGCTAACTGAGGAAAATGTCCACCAGTCACGTACAGTCGTCATCCCCCCTGCTGGTGCTGCAGGGAAATTCTACTGCTGTGGCTTGGTGCGTTGCTAAGATTTTATACAGTATTCTCGATAGCACCATGTTTGCTCTCCAATGGTTTGTGTACACGTACCGATTCAGAAGGGAAATGAAGTGAAAATCCCTTCGTGACATGCGTCGGCATCGCCAGGATTTCCTGTCGTGCGTCAGTACACCCCTGCATCCAGACAATACGCACGCTGTTATGATGGGGCGGCTATTCATAGAGATGAGATTGACAAAGGTGCATAATGCTCTCGGAATTGACGTTCGCATCGTGCGCTGCAGGAGGCGGAGCTATAACGAATGAAGAAAAAGTGTGCGAGAACAGGGCCCCTCCCAGTGTGAGACAAGTGCCCTCCTTGGTCAAATTATGCCATCAATAGCAGAGATGTAGACAACACCAGTCAATATCACTGCATTTTCACCAGGCCCCAACTATTCTGCTCCACTCCCGGCAAAGTGCGTCAGTGCTTCACCATTCTGCACCAATGCATTCATATCAATCTTACCTTTATGGCTTAAGGGTATAGTGTTCAAATCCATTCATGATCTATTTAAGCAGTATATATACAGTATGTGCGCATATATATATATATATATATATATATATGAGTGCCTAATATACTGTATATTCGTAGAGATGAGATTGATAAAGGTGTATAATGCTATCAGACTTGACAGAATTAATTATATGCACAGCATATAAGTATAGGCTGTGTATATAATGAAAAGACCAGATATTATATCAACAGCTATAGCTTCTGTATAACTACTTCTGTTCATATGTAGTCAAATGCACAGGAAAAGTTCTGTTTTTAATGCCATACACAGGAATGCAGAAACAGACTTAGAATGGATGTGAATTAAGGATATGAGAGTGCTTGCTTCAGAATGAGTAACGGATATAAGGCACGGCTGGAATCAACTGGGCTGTTGTTTAAATTGGAAATAACCATTGATGATAAGTGCAAATGAACCATCAGCGTTTCAGACAATAGTCTCGAGTAGGCAGTCGAGTGGAGCTGACTTGAGCGACAAAGTCTGTCACATCAATATACAGGATTCAATTTGGCGGCGCTGTTTCGAAAAACCCCACGCTCCAACAATAAATCAGTCCATCAGGGTCTGTCAGACAGTGTACAGGTGTTCGGGGATGACAATCAATCAGTATGAAGAACAATGTCAGCCCTGTTTCTTTTCTGAGGAAGGCTATAAATTAACTGGATTTTCTTCCGAGGTATCCCCATGACTGGCACAGAGACTCTCACCATCTGATTATGTTCACAGACACAGCATCTGTTTCAGTTTTTCCCTCTCAGACAAGTCATACTTCGGCCAAACTTTGAGGGAGACCACCGAACATTATTTTAGCAAGAGCCAGGCCGTGCTCAACTGCAATTGTATCTTCTTGTATACATTGATAGGCAACAATCATTCCTCCACAACATACCTGCGGGATATTTTCAGGTGAGTTACAAGTGGTTTGAATAATGAATTTTGAATTAACATTTCGTGCTTGCACATAAGTATCACTGCAATTTCCAGGCACACTAAATCAGGCATTATCATTGCTCAAACAAAAGACAAAGAAAAAGGTTTCCTATTGATTTCATTTAAAGGGTGCATCAAAGGAAAGAAATTGGCAACATTTACAACAGTTCAATTTACAGTAACTCACTTGAGAGGATAAATTTCAGCAATTCAATCAATAGCTGCATTGGTAAAAAAAAAGAAAAAAAAAGTCAACAAACAGGATTAAACCAAAACTTTCCCTTAACATTAAAAATAAATGCAATTTTTTTCTTCACAACAGAAAATATCCTTTAGATCATTGCTGAAGTTACCAAACTGTGTTTGTGCAGGAAAAAAAACAAACCCTTGTACTGAGTGAAAGTTAAGGACAAATTGAATACAGACAAACAATGCAATAAATAAGGATTTCATTATTACAGGCAATGCCTTTATGCCATAGCTAGTTGATGATTGTCTTGATCTTACTATGTCACTGTGGTTTGGGCTTTTCATTTGTTACATCGTCTGCTCATTCCGAGTCACTCAATAAGCCAATCGATTTATTTAATACAATACCCTTGCCACACAACTTGCCTTGGAGCTCCTTTTTAGAGAATCGTACAAAAATTATTCACCAAGGATACACCAGATAATGAGGGTTTTAAAAGCCAACAATATAATTTTGAAGTAAATAAAAGAATATAGAACAACATATTGGGGAGAAACAGCATGATGTGTGAATTTCTGAGAGGTGACCATTAAAAAAAATTATCGTTAGGTTGTTGCACATCCATAGCAGCCTTGATCATATCTTTTAATAAGGCAGGAACCAAGGGAATAAAAGGTGAAAGCAGTAATATAAGACTGAATAGAGCATGATATCTTTTTTACTTTCTCTTTTTTCTCTGATGTAGAAACGGGAAAGCAAACAGTTTGCGCCAGGGATGATTTTCCTCCATTTTGGAATATAAGATTATTTCTGGACACCAGAAAATAAATCTTTATCGCCATCACTGCCAAATAACATCTATATGATAACAGATATTTATCGTGCACCCTTCTGAAGATTCTGGATAGAAGTCTTTAATCTAAAACATCATAACATCTAAAATGCATTTGGAAGATGAAGTATAGTTGTGACTTTGACAATGTTCTCTTAGTGGCAATGGATTATTCTTCCTCCAGTTAGCAATTTGTATAGAGAAGCTTAGTAACAATGTGATTAATGAGCAGGATACAGAATAAATATGAACTCTGCATACATCATTAGACTCTTCATATTCTGCATGCGAGCAATCAACACTAAGTTAACACCCATCTGAAGGAGGTTTTTGCATGCATTATTCAAGCTTGTCGGGATCTTTTCTTTGAAGCTTTCATCCAGAGGTAAAATGGGATGATCAAATCTTGTCACAACACATTGATAGCTACCGTACAGATTTTATTTGAAACAATACCGCTGTCACTCCTACTTTGCTAAACAAAGGGCTAAGAAACAAAACCATCTCCAATTCCATTTCAATTCATGAAATATATGCATGACATAAGAACTATTTTTTTTATTTTTTTATAATTTAGCACACAAGAGAGCAAACACAACAGATTAATCAGAGCTGTTTAAAAAGATTTGTGCATATCATCATTCGTTTTTGTTTAAAATTAATCATATTCAATTAACTCAATGAAATATCAATAACTGGGTAGCGCTCAAACTTAGTTTAACTTAGCACAATTATGAATAGACACAATAGAGAACTATGGTGATTTATACAGGTGGAAATTCTTTCACACACCATCCTTGCTGAATAGGAACACTGAATGCATTGCATTCCACTGATTTCCATGTTGCTTTCCATACTGCAATAAAATACAGAAGATGGTTTCATTACTTGTAAAATGGGTTTTGAGGGTCAGGAGGGTCCAGCTTGTGTAATGGATTGTGCATCAAGTGAAGTTCAGTCAAAACGAGGAACCATTTTTCAAGAACTGCTGCAATATTTGAACCACAAAACTACAACATCCCCTGCTCTGTGGCTAATTACAACTCCATGAAGCTTCAGGAATGTCCTGGTTTGAGTGTGCATTTGTGATTCAGTGCTTATTGGATTCCTTGTAGCAGCAATTAGTGGACAATGTCTCATTGCCTGAGCAGTGATAAGAGCAGGCAGTATGTCACAAAGGACAGGTGTGAATATCTTGCACTCTGGCCAATCAGCTGTCATTATGAGAGCTCCATGCCTTTAAATGGCTCCAATTCCACACCAAAGATCCATGTCCAAGTAGACTGGATAAATGTATTGGTTTTAGGTTCTTCTTTTTCTTGTTGTGTCTTCAGGTGTTATCTGAGATAGCTGAGAGCTACAAGTGTGGCTGCCATTTCTTTACACACAAGGGTTGGGTAGTAAGGGCAGGTAAGGAGGTGGGTTGTGTCTTGGGGTGCAGTTCCACAGTCACAGGTTGTTGGATCAGAGGAATACACCCATTTCTTCATCTCTACTCTAGAGTGTCCTACTCCACTTCGTAGGCGGTTAAGGCATTTCCATTTGGGCCAGGTTTCTTTCATGCCTTTTGGTAGGGATACTGATGGTGTGATCGTCATGTCCTGTGTGGAGGGTGTTGTTAGGAGGTCAGCTTTCCACAATGGCACACGTTCTGCTGATGCCATGGTGTTCAGGATAGATGAGTGGCTCAGAAAGATTCTTCTGGACTTCAGTCGTTATTTAACGGCTGTTTTTTCCATACAGAAGGTGTCTTTCATCAGTGGATTGCTTCTGGCATTCGATCCGGCTGGCTACTTCCCTTCTGATTTTGGGCGGGGCAACGCCAGCAAGGATGTGCAAGTATGCGGTGTTGGTAGGCTTGAGGCATCCAGTGATGAGGCGGCAGGTGTCATTGAGGGCTGGATCTAGTTTTTTGGCATGTGCTGACCTCTCCCACACAGGGGAAGCATATTCGGCGGTGGAATAATACAAGGCCAGGGCTGATGTTCTGAGCAATGAGGGTTTCGCGCCCCCATTTGGAGGATACCAATTTCCTCAAGATGTTATTTCGGGTGTTGGCTTTGGCCTTGGTCTTTTCGATATGCTGCCTGTATGACAGAGAGCGATCCAGTGTGACCCCAAGGTAGACTGGATTTGTGCAGTGTTCCAGGCTTGTTCCGGACCAGGAGATATTGAGTCGATGATTGGCTTGGTGGTTTCGCACCAAGGGGGGGGTCATGGTAGAAGCATTCCCCTGTCAGACGCTTGAATTAGTGCCTGCGAATTCTACTGAAGACTTCAAACTGAGAGCGAAAAACCAGTCCTAAAACTCTGGTTTTAGAAAAGAAATGGATACATAATGGGGTTCAGGGGAGATTTTTATTTTGATGATACACTGCTCTCTTGAAGTTTCATTGTTTTTTAGTTTTTTCCTGCATCAGCATAAGAATAAATAACTGTTGAAGAAAATCAGCAATATTTTTCTTTATTGCTGCTGTCATGCCATATTTGCAAAGTTTACTCTGTTTTTTATAGTATATAGTTTTATCAACGCATAATGAGATTAGAGTGAGAACCCTGTCAGTGGGAAGCTACAGTACTGAAGATGGCTTATTTCATGTGAACAGAACATGTTTGTGAATGATATTGCCAGGATAACTCAAGTTGGGGATGAGCAGATCAGAGACTATCACAGATCAGGGGGAATTATATTACATAATTATGTTCCAACGCTGCAGAGAAGATTAGTGGGTCATTTTAAACTCCCGCTAGACCTACGTATTCCACGTCAATATATTCCACTCTCTGTAGCGTAGTCCAACCACAAACTGCAGACAGTTAGTCACCCCTCAGACACAATCTTATCACAGGGTGGCCAACCTTGTGATTACATTGGCCATTTAAAAGCAAAAATCTCAGATATTCACTTGATAAAAAGAAAACAAATTAAGTTCTATTCAATAAGATCAGACTTTCTAGACCTTTCCTCAGCAATATAATCATGTGTATGTTGAAAGCCTCTGCAGAAATATTTGATATTTAAAATAAATTAAAAATCTAAATCAGTTGTAAGAGTAGAAATTTCTCCTTCAGTTTTTATTTTATTTTATTCATAGCTGGTAGGATATAATTGACATCTCTCCTTTCTTATTTAACAGTCACACTTCTCTGATGAAAGTAACACTTTGAAGGGGCTGCACATCACTGCTTTTCTGCAGTTTCACTGTATCACTCATATGGCGTTCACAAATTTGCTATAAATATTTTTATATACGTGCATGTGTCCATGTAGGCGAATATCCAGAAACCATAATCACAAGATGCCAGTTGAGAATTCCTTTTCCATTCTCAGAAAATGTTGAAACCATGGCAATAGTCCTGAGCAGATTGTGTATTGAAACTATTATCCAAATGCTTAGTTACAGAAAAGCAACCGTCAATTTACAGCTGAACAGATAAGATACAACAGGACCGACATTATCAGCATAGCAGTAGATATTCACCCATATGGCAATTACCATCGCCCGGGGAAACTGGGCACATCAGGAATTTAAATCACCTGCATTTGTGAACTGTGAACCTACCATTTAGTGTGTTTGAGCGGGGAGCCTTACTGCAGTTTGAAAAGTATAGTCAGATTAGAAATCAAGTCCTTTTTCAGGTTACATCAGGGAATGTGCTACATGACATATTTTTCTTGAGTGACAGTTACAAGGAGAGAGCACATGGAGAGAGAGAGTTGCGTCAATGGAGGGTCGAAACTCTAACGGTCACGTGGTTCATGTCGACTTCAAATAGTTCCAAACAGCTGCTGGCGGCCGATTTGAATGCATGCTTTCTATTAGGAACATAGAGACCAAACAGCGATTTATGGTAACTAGTATATGCGATATATGCATAGATTTACTATATGATTGAACGCTGACATAATTGGGATGTGTAGTTACATGAATATGGTAAAAAAATAATAATAATTTACCTCAAATTAGAGGATTAACATTACTGGCTGTTCATCATTACCATGCTATCTAGGCTGCACTCAATAGCCACATAGGCTACTGTCGACATTACTCCCATTAATAAATTATCTTATAATTACATTTCATGTGCATTTTTTTGTCTTCTACAGTAGCATAACTGCACAAATATATCTAGCTGAAGTCATGTACGACTGTATTAATTACATCTGACTTTGACCCACTATTTGTATTACAAAGTGCAAATGTTGCTCACTGTGGAAGTGGAGACTATGCTGGACAATAAATGGAATAAGAGAAAAGATTCAGGGTTCATCAGAAAACAATAACCAGGTAGGTTTTGGTTCCTTAAACATGTTTAACGTTAGCCTATATCATATTTTGTAGAAAACAATGATATTTAACATTACTAAAACGAAAGTACATTGGGTGTAGGTCTATGCAAGTCAGCAAGGGAAAAACACTGAATGTTTATTAATTAAACTTTTAAATAATGTATTGTTGTTCCAAAATCGGTAGCCTACGTGATTTTTTACCGTGTAGAAATGGTACCAAGAGTGTGATATGCAGCTCTGGCAAGGTGAAGGTTGTGGCTGTGCCTGCTGTTTTTTTTATCTGCAGTTCAACTGAAAGGCTGATGAGGTGGGATATAAAAATGTAATATATCATTTCAGAGAAATATGAATACTGTAACGTTCCTGCTGGATAATGACCAGACGAGCCAGTATAGTATCTCGAATTCACGGTTTATTCCAGAACAAGCTACTGTCGGCCGTAACTCATGCCGTAATTAATTACAGAGCCTGTAACAATATAGCTCCGGAGGAAAAAGCCCGCAAAACATGGCGGACTTACATTATATACCCAAACTGACAGCTCCACTATGAATTCCATACCATTTCCAATAATATTATCACAAAGCCTTTTCTTTCCTTGAGTGATTTCATCAGTACAATGCACACACATAATAACACATTGTTATGACATCTAAAAAAGCAGAGCTGCTGCCACTGGGACGTCATAGAACATGGGGCCAATTATCCACCCATCTTGGATTTCAGGGAGGATTGTGAAATAAAGATACAAGAGAATTACACAGAACCCAGGGATGCAGTAGAAATGCACGCTTTTCTGACTCATGTCCACAATTAAAAGATCTGGCAATCTGCGCGCATATTGGGCCTATCTGTACAGGCATCCTACTGTTGGGCATCATTGTACAGTTGAAGTCGGAAGTTTACATACACTTAGGTTGAAGTCATTAAAACTCATTTTTAACCACTTCACAGATTTCATGTTAGCAAACTATAGTGTTGGCAAATCTGTTAGGACATCTACTATGTGCATGACACAATGAATTTTTCCAACAATTGTTTACAGACAGATTATTTCACTTTTAATTCACTATATCACAATTCCAGGGGGTCAGAAGTTTACATACACTAAGTTGACTGTGCCTTTAAATAAAAAAATAAAAAAACATTTTTGGTCGCATATCCTTTGCATGCCATGACTTCCTGATGTCTGTGACCCAACAACATCAAAAGACTCTAGATATCTTATTTTCTGGTACTCTTACGAGCGATACTATAACGTCTCTGCATTTGAATGGATCTCTATGGGAATTGGGGGGTGGGACTAGATTTAGCTGTAAATTATGTTGGATCAGTATGGAATACATGATTGGTAAAATGGCTGTAAGTCATCAAGGGTCTGAGGTATCAAACAAGCCTCAAAACATCCCTCTGCTGCCAGATATACAGTCGATATGGATGGATCACTTAAAGGGTTAACAAATGTTGTTGGGTCACAGACATGAGGAAGTTATGGCATGCAAAGGATATGCGACCAAAATCTTTTTATTTTTTTATTTAAAGGCACAGTCAACTTAGTGTATGTAAATTTCTGACCCACTGGAATTGTGACATAGTGAATTAAAAGTGAAATAATCTGTCTGTAAACAATTGGAAAAATGACTTGTGTCATGCACTAACTGACTTGCCAACACTATAGTTTGCTAACATGAAATCTGTCGAGTGGTTAAAAATGAGTTTTAATGACTTAAGTGTATGTAAACTTCCAACTTCAACTGCATAAGGAGTATTCTGGGCAAACTGTCACATTTCACATGTTTTATAATAAGTATCAGGTGCTTGCATACACAGTGGCCATTTTAAATGGCATCTTTTAAAGCATATAACCTAGTCCTCCTCTGCCTGTTGAACTATGAAAGCCATCTGTTAATCTGAGACTCTTAACTTTATCCTTAACAACAAAAAGGCTTGTATTTTTATGGTAAGTTAATAGTTTCAATAATTCTGTGATAGTCGCAATGCAGTTATAAATTGTTTATTTAATTCTGAAGAATAAGCAAATCTGCATTGCTGTTTGAGCATGAGCTCTTTCATTTATTTCATTCTAATTAAAGAAGACGACTATGATGTTGCTATGGAGGTGACTATTTTATGCTTAGATTTCTGGATATTTAATGAAGAAACGTCAAATATAGAAGTAAACGGTAGCCAGCTCAACAAATTATTGCAATGGAATAGTGGAGTCTAGAAGAAGAGATCTCACTGACTTCGAAAGAGGGGTGGTTGCTGGGGCATGTTTGGCAGGAGTTGAGTGAATAAGAGTGCTGAACATGCTGTTGTTTCACAAGAAACAGCGACTAAGGTGATGTTGGCATGGAAATCTGAGGGAAAGACTAGGGGCAACAGTAGTTGTAGCACATGCTCCTTGACCATGATGTTTGTGCATTGGTTTGAGATGCAAGGCAACACTCTGTGTGATAACAAATCATTTGACTGCAAATATCAATCTACT